>CM053563.1:43308544-43394385 GCA_028646485.1 Cryptoprocta ferox
GATACCATATGTTTGCACTCATGGGTCTAACAGGAGAAACCCAACAGAGGACCATGGGGAGGGGAAGGAGGAAAAAGAGTTAGGGAGAGGGAGGGAGACAAAACATGAGAGACTCTTGAATACTGAAAAGATACTGAGGGGGGAAGCGGAAGGGGGAAAGGTAATGGGGGGTGATGGTCTTGGTGTAGGTCACTTGTGGGGAAGAGCACTGGGTGTTATATGGAAACCAACCTGACAATAAACTTTAAATTAAAAAAAATTTAAGAATAAGAATAAAGAGTCAAGTAGTAAAAGTATTCTTTCATTTTTATTCCTCATCTCTAATCCAACCTGCCTTATTCCCTGTAGTGTCACTGTTTTTATTGTTTCTCATATCCTTCCATTCGATATAGGTATATACAAGCAAATTTGAATACAGATTGATATATTCTCCCCTTAATATAAAGCTAATTATAAAACTTAATATAAAACTAAAAAAGCATGAAATCACTGTCTTGTACTTTGCCTTTTTCCTTCAAATATACAAATATATGTTTATGTGTATGTGTGTGTGTGTGTGTGTGTGTGTGTGTGTGTATGAATTGGGGGGCTTTCTATATATGCACACAGAGAAATTTGCCTCTCTCTCTCTCTCTGTCTCTCTCCCTCCCTCCTGCCACATAGTATTCCATAGTATGGTTATACCGTGATTGTTGCCCATAAATTTTGCCCATCACTAAGGGATTTTTTTTTTCTAATGTTTGTTTTTGAGAGGGAGAGGGAGAGTGTATGCCTGCAAGTGAGTGAGAAGGGTAGGGACAGAGAGAGAGGGAGACAAAGGAGCCGAAGTTGGATGCTTGAACAACTGACCCACCAAGGTGCCCCAGTAAGGGACTGGTTAATAAATAAGTTAATAGCTCGATAAATAAATTATGACATAATTTGGAGGACACCAAGAGAAAAGCCAGGCGTAGAGCAATTTTCCCCATGAAGCAGTGGCAGCAGATGTGGAGGCTCTCAGCTGAGGCTTGCCTGGAGGTTGAATGGTAGAGCCATCCTCCTACACTAGTAAAGATGACACCGTTGCTGGCAGAATGCGGTGCTTCTAGAAGAAAGTGTAAGGCTTTCCCCCAGCCCACCACTTCTCCCTCAGGCTCCTCACTCAGCCCTCCCCTTTCCACGATTCCCTTCCAGTATTTCTGCCTCAACTGCCTTCTCTTTAAAAACCATCTGGGGTGCCTGGGTGGCTCAGTTGGTTAAGCTTCCAACTTTGGCTCAGGTCACAATCTCATGGTTTGGGAGTTCGAGCCCCACATTGGGCTCTGTGGTGATAGCTCAGAGCCTGGGGCCTGCTTTGGATTCTGTGTCTCCCTCTCTCTCTGTGCCCCTCCCCTGCTCGCACTCTGACTCTCTGTCTTAAAAATAAACATTAAAAATTTAAAAAAAAAAGAACTATCTAATCCCATGGTTTTCCATCCGCTAACCCCTCCCTTTCTGAGGCCATCTTATTCATATTTCAGTAACCATAAGTTGATGATTCCCAGATATACATCTCTAGTCTAGACTTCTGAACTTCTGACTTGCACATCCAACTGCCTCCTCCCATCCACTTGGAGGTCTAAAAAGTACCAACAATTCTTCATTCCACTCATATCTTCCAAATCTGGCCTTTGTCCACTGTTCCTTCTCCACTGTTCCTTCTCTCAGGAAATGGCATTTCCAACTACACAAGCTAGAACCAAAGAGTCATCTTCAACACCTCCTTCACTTGCGTTTCCCCACATACTCCCAAATACCCCTTGGATATGGCCACTTCCATCTCTATAGACTGCTCACTCTTTATGTCTCTTAATGACATCTATTCTACCCAGCCATTCTCTCAACATTGCAGGTGAAGTGATTCTTTTGTTTTTGTTTTTTTTAAATTTGAAATCGGATTTTGTCACCTGCCTAAATAATAACTTTCCATTGCTTTCAAAATTCAACAAAATTAGAAACTTTCAAAATGAAAAAAAAAGAAACTTTCAAAATGGACAATGGACAATATTTTGAAAAAATATTAAATGTAGTGAATGTGCCCCCCCCCCCCAAAAAAAAGGCCCTTGCATGGCCTTCAGGGTCCTGCACTGTCTGACTCTGTCTGCTTTCTTCCATTTTCACCTTGCACTAGGACCTGCTAGCTTTGGGGGCTTTTCTACTGCAATGTCCTTCTCCCTCATACCATAGGCCTTTTGTTCATACTTTTTCTTCTGTCTGTATCATTAACTTCTATTCATTTTTCTTTTTTTTTCTTTTTTTTTATTTTTTAATTAAAAAAAATTTTTTTTTTTTACATTTATTTATTTAGAGATAGAGTGAGACAGAGCATGAGCAGGGAGGGTCAGAGAGAGAAGGAGGCACAGAATCAGAAGCAGGCTCCAGGCGCTGAGCAAGTTGTCAGCACAGGGCCTGATGCGGGGCTTGAACCCAGCAACTGTGAGATCACGACCTGAGCCGAAGTCGGACACTTAACCAACTGAGCCACTCAGGTGCCCCTTCTATTCATTTTTCAAAGCACATCTCATAGAAGTCTTCTTTTGACCCTCAGCTTTGGTAGCTTTCTTTTCCTCATTGTTCTTATCTCCTTTTGTTATTATATATTCCCTTGAGTGGTTTCAACAGTTGATTAATGTTTGTCTCCTTCATTAGGCTGTAAGCAACCTGATGCCTAGGGACTACCTGTTTTTGCTTATCATTGTTACACAGCAATTAAATTCTGAATGAATGAATGAATGACTGCTGGTGTCATAACAAGAGTGAGTGGTGCCTCTTTACTACCTTTAGCTACGACCATCCCCGTGGAGATACTGTAGATCACAATCCTATCTCTTACTCCTTGGGGGATGCTGCAGAGGAACAAGCGTCCACCAATCAAGAGCTTATGCTCCGGAGGCAGGGATATCTGGGCCTGTCTGAGCTCTGCCATTTGCCAGCTGTGGATTCTTGGGCAAGTCCCTTTGTTTCTCTGAACCTTAGTTTCCCAGTGTCTGAAAGAGGTTACCCCTCACCTCATAAAGTTGGTTTGTTTTTTGTTTGTTTGTTTTTTGTGTGTTTGTTTTTTGGTCACACTCACTACATTAATATTTTTTCAAAAATATTATCTAATACATTGTCCATTTTGAAATTTTTTTTTCCATTTTGAAAGTATCTAATATTGCCCATCGTGGCTTTTTTCAGCATTTCTTTTTTGAATCTAGGATCAATCAAAGTTCACCCATTGCATTTTGATGTCCCATCTCTTTAGTCTTCTTTAATTGAAAGCAGTGCCCTTGTCTTTAAAAAAAAAAAATGTTTGTCTTTGGAGCTCCTGGCTGGCTCAGTCAGAGGAGCATGTGAGTCTTGATCTCAGGATCCCAGGTTCAAGCCTCACATTGGGTGTAGAGATTATTAGTAAATAAATAAATAAACTTAAATTTTTTTAAAAAAAGTTTGTTTTTTATGATATTGACAGTTTTTAAGAGTCCAGGCAAATTGGTATAATATCCATGTTCAGCACTTGATTTCTGCCTTATGATTACATTCTGGTTAACCATGTTTTTGGCAAGAGGACCGCATCAGTGATGATGTGTACTTCCTCATACACTCCACCAGGAGGCATGCTATACCAGTTTGTCTCATAATTAGTGATACTGAATTCAATCACACAGTTAAGGTGGCATTAACTTAACAGTTGTGATGGGGGGATTCAATGAAGGAATGTACCCAAAGGGTCTGGCCCATAAACCTTACTTCTTACCCATTCCCTTTCAGCTTTCACTTTGGGGCAAAGACACAACATTTCCAACTATACTTTCCTACCATAAGTGCCTCTTGGTGGGACTGGTAGTTATCACAAATTTGAGACTATTTTTAAAAGAATATTTTATTATGAAACTTTCAAACTTACAGAAAACAGAGAGAGTAATATAATGAATCTCAATGTATTCATCACACAGTTTCCAAAATTATCACCATTTTGCCAATTTGTTTCCTCCTTTTCTGGTGCATTTTAAGGCAAATCCAGGATATATAAATTCATCCATAGGTACTTTAGTATGGTACATCATTAATAGAGACTATGTATTTATGTATATTTATTTATACATACATACAACATAACCATGATACCATTATAACATCTAACAAAATTAAAAATAATCTCAATGTTACCTAAGAACCAAACCATATTCAAAGCTTTGGAATTACTTTTTTTTTCTTTCCAGTTTATTTATTTATTTGAGAGAGACAGAGACAGTTTTAGTGGAGGAGGGAAAGAGAGAAAGGGAGAGAGAGAGAATCCCAGGCAGGCTTCACACTGCCAGCACAGAGCCCGCTGCAGGGCTCAAACCCACAAACCCGTGAGATCATGACCTGAGCCAAAACCAAGAGTCAGACACTCAACCAACTGAGTCACCCAGTTTTATTTTTTTGAGCCTCTCTTCTTTTTCTTAACACACAGGTCCCCATGTGGAAGCACGGCACAGACTGTTAGACTTTGATCTCACCTTTATATATATATATTTGTCTCTCTAGGCAAGTGATGTGCAGTTAAAAGCACAGATGAACCAGTCTGTGGAGGTGCAGCCCAAGAATTTATAACTTTGATAAGCACTCAAGGGGACACTCGGCCCGTAGCTGCCTTAGAAGTTAGTTACAGTCATGAGAAATGAGAGGAGTGGTTAGAGAGTGTCAGAACAGTGTGCTCATGCTTTCGTTTTAGCATGTTGTTGTGGAATTTGGCCAGTCAGCCATAAAGTATTTATTGAGCATCTGCTATGCAGACAAACAAGGCAGAAACATTCTATCTGAAGAAGGAAGACAGAAAATAAACATGCAAATAACTGAGACACCTGTATGTACTGAGAAGAATTATAAAGAATTGTGAAAGAATGAAAATAGACCCGTTTTCCTTGTTTTAATCTTTACCTCTTTTCCTTTTCCTTTTTTTCTCTCTCCTCTGCTTTCTTCTTTTTCCCCCTTTCTACCTCCCCTTTCCCTGAAGCTTAACTAGCAGGAGATGAGTCATAGGGCTTACCAAGATAGCTCTCAAAAGAACTGTTTCAGTAGCCACCAAAGTAAGATTGCACCAACAATCATGAGATAGAGGCATGAAACATAACCCACTCATTCCTGCTGCAAATGGCAGCTGTTACAGATAAAGAAAAATTGCACCTGGGGCAATATCATAACCATATGCCCCCTCCTCTGAGCCTTGTATGTAAGAATTCCAATCCTGATTCAGTTCAGGGAGTTAACATCATTTTGAGGGACACACATTGGCTAAATATCTGAGTTACTTTAACTTTTTTTTGTTCCTTGACAGAATATAGAAGAAATCATTTGAAGGGGGAGAGACTTGTGGGAAAATGTCTCTGAGGAGGCTTCTAAATAATGTTGAGACTAAATAATGAGAAGGAGATCATCTTCAGATAATTTGGGGTAAAATGTTTCAGTAGAAACCACAAGTGCAAAGTCCAGAAAGTTGGTAGAAAGAAGAGAGCCTGGATAGGAGTGAGTGAATGAAGAGAAGAGCTATATGGGCTGGGAAACCCCTGGAAGTTTCTCTTTTATTTGTCTTAATGGCTTTATTGAGATGTAATTCATATACAATTCATCCATTTAAAGTATACAATTCTGTGGTTTTTAGTACATTCACAGAATTGTGAGACTATTACCACCATCAATTTTCAAATATTTTTTATCACCCCAAATGAAATTCCATACCTATTAATTTTCACTTTCTATCTTCACACCCCATTCTCACCCCCAGTCCTAGGCTATCCTAGTTCTAATCTATTTTCTATCTGCATTAATTTGCCTGCTCTGGACATTTCATGTAAATGGAATCATACAATATATGGTCTCTAGTGTTTTGTTTTTTTTTTATGATGTGTTTAGCATGTTGTTTTCAAGGTTCATCCATGCTGTAGTATGTATCAGTATTTCATTCTTTTTTTATGGCAGAATATTACACTATACACTATACACACACACACACACACACTATACACACTATATATGTATATACACTACTTTCGTCTATCCATTCATTGATTGATGAACCTAGATGAACATCTGGGTTGTTTCTACTTTTTGGATATTGTCAATAGTGTTGCTATAAACATTCACGTACAAATTTTTGTGTGGGTATGTGTTTTCATTTTCCTTGAACATATACCTACGAATGGAATTGCTAGGTCACATGGTGACTGTGTTTAACCTTTCAAGGAACTGCAAAACATTATCTGTCTTTTTTATTTTAGCCATCTTAGTGGGTATCTCATTGTGGTTTTGATTTGCAATTCCCTAATGACTAATGATTTCGAACATCTTTTCATGTGCATATTGGCCCTTTGTATATCTTCTTTGGAGAAATGTCTATTGTCCTCCTTTGCCTATTTTAAAATTGGATTATTTTTCTTTTTATTGTTGAAGTGTAACAGTTCTTTGTGTATTCTGGATACAAGTTCCCTTTCAGATATATAATTTGCAAATATTTTCTCCCATTCTGTGGGTTATCTTTTCACTTTCTTGATGGTGTCCTTTGAGCACGGAAGTTTTTAATTTTGGTTAAGTCCAACTCATTACTTTTTCTTTAGTTGCTTGTGCTTTTGGTGTCATATATAAGAAACCATTGCCCAACCAAAGATCGTGAAGATTTACTTTTATGTTTTCTTCTAAGAGTTTTATAGTCTTAAGTCTTACGTATAGACCTATGATTCCTTTGAGTTAATTTTTGTATATGGTGTGAGGGAGGCATCCAGCTTCTTTCTTTACATATGGATATCTAATTGTCCCAGCACCATTTGTTGAAAAGACTATTCTTTCCCCATTGAGTGGTCTTGGCATGCTTGTCAAAGATTATTTGACAATATATGCAAAGGTTCATTTTTTGGCTCTCTATTGCATTGATCTCTTTGTCTATCTTTATACCAGGACCATATGTCTTAATTACTATTGCTTTATAGTAAGTTTTGAAACTGGGACTTTTTTCCACAGTATTTTAGGATCAGCTTGTCAGTTTCTGCAAAGAAGCCAGATGAGATTTTGGATTGTTTGCTAGTATATAGAAATAGCATTGGTTGTACATATAGAATAAATAGCATTGGTGTATATATGATGTAACTTGTGTATAGTGTACAGAAATGGAATTGGTGTTTGTTTATTGATCTTGTATTCTGCAACCTTGCTAAACTCCTTTATTAGTTCTAATATTTTTAGTGGATTCCTTCTAATATTTTTAGTGGATTCAAAATCCTTCAGATTTTGTTTTTCTTAATTATTTTATTTTATTTTATTTTATCTTATTTTATTTAGAGAGAGCACAAGTAGGGGAGAGGGACAGAGGGAGAGAGAGAATTTTTTTTAAAAAAATTTTATTGTCTTTATTTTATTCTGAGAGACAGAGACAGAGAGTGAGCGGGGCAGGGGCAGAGAGAGAGGGAGACACAGAACCTGAAGCAGGCTCCAGGCTCTGAGCTGTCAGCACAGAGCCTGACGTGGGGCTCGAACAGACTGTGAGATCATGACCTGAGCTGAAGTCGGACGCTTAACCGACTGAGCCACCCAGGCGCCCCGAGAGAGCATCTTATGCAGGCTCCATACTTAGTGTGGAGCCTGACATGGGGCTCAATCCCAAGACTCTGAGATTATGACATGCGATTAAGTCAAGAGGTGGATGCCCAATCAACTGAGCCACCTAGATACCCCAGAATTTTCTATATATAAGATCATGCCATCTGAAAATAGAGATCATTTTACTTCTTTTCAATCTGGATGCCTTTTACTTCTTGCCCAGTTGCCCTTCATAGAACCTTTAATACATTATGGATAAAGAAGGTGAGAATGGACATCTTTGTCTAGTTCCTGATCTTGGGAGGGAGAGCATTTGTTCTTTTACCATTAAGTATGATGTTATCTGTGAAGTTTATTCCTTAATGTTTAATTTTTGAGGGAGAGAGACAGAGAGGGAGTGGGGCAGAGAGAGAAGGAAACAGAATCTGAAGCAGGTTCCAGGCTCTGAGCTGTCAGCACAGAGCCTGATGCGGGGTTCGAACTCACTAGCTGTAAGATCATGACCTGAGCTGAAGTCGGACCCTTAACCGACTGAGCCACCCAGGTGTCCTTATCTGTGAATAGATGCCCTTTTTTAAGTTTGAGGAAGTTCCCTTCTACTCTTAGTTTATTGAATATTTTTAATCATTAAAGGTTTTTGGATTTTGTCAAGTGTTTTTTTTTATTGAGACAATCAAATGATTTTTGTTTTCTATTCTATTAATATGGTATATTACATTACTTGATTTTCTTTTTTGACGTTTATTTTTATTTTTGAGAGAGAGAGAGAGAGAGGAGCAGAGAGAGAGGGAGACACAGAATCCAAAGCAAGCTCCAGGCTCTGAGCTGTCATGTCAGCACAGAGCCTGACACAGGGCCCTAATCCACGAATCGTGAGATCATGACCTGAGATGAAGTTGGACACTCAACTGACTGAGCCACTCAGGTGCCCCCATTACTTGATGTTCTGATGTAAAGTCAAGTTATATTTGTGGGATAATTCCCACTTAGTCATGGCATATAATCCTTCTTACATGTTGTGGGGATTCAGTTGATACTAGTATTTGTTGAGGCTTTTGCATTTATATTTATAAAAGATGTTGGTTAAGTAGGGGTTTTTGTAACATGTTTTTCTGTTTTTTGTCTCAGAGTAATAGTGGCCTTATACAACAAGTTGGCAGGTATTTCCTCCTTTATTTTGGAAGAGTTCAAGAGGATTCAAATTAATTCTTTAATGTGTGGTGGAATCTATCAGTAAAGCCATTTGGGCTTGGGATTTTCTTTGTGGGAAGTTTCAAATTACTGATTCAATCTCTTTATTTGTTATAGTTCTTTCTGGACTTTTGATTTCTTTTTGAGTTAGTTTTGACAGTTTGTGTCTTTCTAGGACTTTGTTCATTTTGTCTGTTATCTAATTTGTTGCCATATGGTTGTTCATCGCATACCTTTATAATCTTTTTTATTTTTATAAAGTCAGTAGTAATATCTCCACTGTCATTTTTTACTTTAGTAATGTTAGTCTTCTTTTTTTTTTTTATTATTCCACCTAGCTAAAGATTGATAAATTTTTATGCTTGGAGATTTGGCTAAAAACCAATTGGAAGACAATCAGTAAGCAAGAGTTTGCCAAATGCTTCCAGGTGGCACTTGATTAGATAATATGCTACACCCTGTAAACACATGTAACTCTTCAGAAACCAGCATAATTTGAAGCTCCTCTTGTTACAGTAATATTAGAAGTCAATTTAGTTTCCTTTTTTAAAGTTTTTTTAAACATATATTCATTTTTGAGAGACAGAGAGACACAGAGTGCAACCAGAGTTGGGGCAGAGAGAAAGGGAGACACAGAATCTGAAGCAGGCTCCAGGCTCTGAGCTGTCAGCATAGCGCCTGACGCGGGGCTCGAACTCATGAACTGTGAGATCATGACCTGAGCCAAAGTCGCTTAACTGACTGAACCACCCAGGAGCCCTAGAGAAGTCAATTTAATTTCTGAATCTCTGCTTTATCCCCTACGTCCCATATGCCATTCCACTTGACTCAGCACTTCTGAGCTGTTGGCTTTGAGATTCAGCTTCCCTTATTTCTTTCAAACAGGAAACTTTTAAATGTTGGTACTTTCTTATCTGCATCTGTAAACATGTCACTGTGTTTCTCAGAAGAGAAGGTTCTGTGATTAGCCTTTTTTTCTAAGTATTACATAAAAAAATATGCCCTTTACATATAATATAGATAAGCTCAAGTTTTCACTTATTAAACATTGATTAAACAAGATAGTTTCTGCCTTCAAAGAGCTCAAAGGACACATAAATTGGATGGTTTTGTTATATTGTAATTAATTCTATGAGTAGAAAACTTGTACAAGTGGCACTCAATAGAGGCCTAAGGGTCAAGCTGGGAAAAACTCCCAGAGGAAATGTTTTAGTTGAGAAGGAATAAAAAAAAAAAAAAAAAAGAGCCAGAGAAGTTGGGGGTGGGACAGAATGTAGCACACTCTAGGTAGGAGAAATAGCATGATCTAAGATCCAGACATATGTGTGCCACATTGGTAGAACTACAAATTTGAGGTGGTAAAGTATAGTCTTAGAGGGAATGACAAGAGAGGGATGCAAGAGCCAGATCATGAATGGCTATCTAAACTATATTAAGAAACTTGGACTTTCTGAATTTTCAATACAGTGTAGATTGGTTTTTTTTTTACATTTTTATTTATTTTTGAGAGACAGCGCGAGTGGAGGAGGGGCAGAGAGAGAGAGGAAGACACACAATCTGAAGCAGGCTCCAGGCTCTGAGCTGTCAGCACAGAGGCTGACACAGGGCTCGAACCCATCAACTGTGAGATCATGACCTGAGCCAAAGTTGGATGCCCAACCAACTGAGCCACCCAGGCACCCCTGGATTGTATTGAAGTGGGAAACTTGGAGGGAGAAAGACCAATCAATGGTTCAGGAGAGAGATAATGGTGGCATGAACAAAAAGGGGGATGATTGGAGGAACAAGGAAAGAGAAATAAAAGAACTTAAATGTTGATGGGGTAGAATCAACAGTTGTTGGGGATTTCTTGGTGGAAGAAGTCAAGGGCAAAGAACAGTTTTTTGATTTGGTAACAGGCTGAAAATGTGGGGAAGAGACCCTAGAGGGATAAAGATGTTTAACATGGACTAGGGTGGAGGAGGGGAAAATCGTCAATGCGATGTTTAGACATGTTGACTCTGAGGTATCTTTTGAGATGTTTAAGGGACCTTGATCACTGATTGGATTTACAAATCTGGAGCTCAGAGAAAATATACATCAAAGATACATATTTGTGGATCATCTACATGTAAGTGGTTTTTAAGAACCATGTGGACATGGATGAGATAGTCTAGAGAGAAAGCATAGAGTGGGAAAAGAAGAGGATCCATGCTGTGCCTTAAGTAATTCCAACATTGAATGGCTAGGTAGGAGAGAATAATTCTACAAAAAATTGAGAAGTGGCCATACAAATAGGAGGAAAACTAGGATACAGTGTCTCAGGAAGCAGGAAATTCTCGATAAAATGAGTTGCTGAAATGAGAATTGGAAATGTCCATTGAGTAAAAAAGGAACATGGAATTTAAATTTTGTTGCTAGCTAGAGAAGTTTAGAGAAGGGGGCAGGATCCAGATTGAAGTGGGTGGAGGAGGAAGAAGAAGGTCAGAAAAATAAAGCCAACAACTATAGACTATGCTTTACAGCAGTTTGGCTGTGCAGTGAGGAGGGAGAGGCTAATACAGATGGTCTCTGACTTCCAATGGTGCGACTAAAGTATTTTTTGACTTTATCATGGGGTAAAAACAGTATGCATTTAGTAGAAACCATACATCAGTTTGATTTTTTTTAAATTTTTAATGTTTGTTTATTATTGAGAGATAGAGAGAGACAGAGCATGAGCAGGAGAGGGGCAGAGAGGGGGGAGACACACAATCCGAAGCAGGCTCCAGGCTCTGAGCTGTCAGCACAGCCCAACATGGGGCTCGAACTCACAAACCGCGAGATCACAACCCGAGCCAAAGTTGGCTGCTTAACAAACTGAGCCACCCAGGTGCCCCATCAGTTTGAATTTTTATCTTAACCCAGGTTGACAGTATGTGGTCCAGTTCTGTCATGAGCTGGATAGGAGCAGTGAGCCACAGCTCCCACTCAGCCACACCATCACAGGGGTAAAAAACTGATACCCTTATAACCATCTCTACCCATACGACAAATCTGCTTTTTGCTTTCAATACAATATTCAGTGAATTGCATGAGATATTTAGCACTTTAATATAGGCTTTGTGGGAGATACTTTTGTCTAACTGTAGGTTAATATAAGTGTTCTTATATTATGTCTAAGGTAGGCCAGGCTAGGCTATGGTGTTCAGTTCATTAACAGTATTAAATGTATTTTTGATTTACAGTATTTTTGACCTAGGATGGATTTAACCCCATTGTAAGTGGAAGATCTGTAGTTGGATAATGATATGGGAACAAGGGAGAGTTTTTCCAAGATGGGAGTATACTGAGTAAGTTCAAAAGCCAAAGAAAAGGATTCATTTGAAGAGAAGTTGAGTTGAGAGGGAGTGAATACTAAAAATATACCGTTTTTGGGGCGCCTGGGTGGCTCGGTCGGTTGAGCGTCCAAGTTCAGCTCAGGTCATGATCTCATGGTTTGTGGGTTTGAGCCGGGCATCAGGCTCTGTGCTGACAGCTTGCTCAGAGCCTGGAGCCTTCTTCGGATTCTGTGTCTCCTTCTCTCTCTGCCCTTCACCTGTTCGCACTCTGTCTCTCTCTGTCTCTCAATAATAAATAAATGTAAAAAATTAAAAAAATGTTTTTAAATAAAAATATACAGTTCTTGAAAAGGTAAGGGGGTAGAATCCAAAGCTCTGATAGTGGGGAGACTGGGCTTCGACAGGAGACAGAACGACCTCTATCTGGTAACACAAGAGAGAAGGAAGACAGAAAGGGCACCTGGGTGGCTCAGTAGGTTAAGCATCCGACTCTTGGTTTCTGCTCAGGTCATGTTCCTGTGGCTTCGTGAGTTTGAGCCTTGTGTCAAGCTCTGCTGTCAGGGCAGAACCTGCTTGGGATTCTCTCTCTCCCTCTCTTCTCTGCCCCTCTTCTATTCATGCTGTGTCTGTCTGTCTCTCTCTCTCTCAAAAAAAAAAGAAAACTTTAAAGAAGGAAGACAGAATGTTAGGGGAACCTTAGATGTTTGTAGTGAGGATTTGAGAAGTCCATTATCAGATGGGTTTTCTTTTCTCTGCGAAGGAGGGGAAGGTATTCGGCCAGAAGATGACTAGGAAAATTTCTTGTGCTGAGGGGAAAAGGGTTGCAGGTGAGTGTTGAAGTGATCATAAATTGATGTGGGCAAACATAAAGCCCCAGTGAATTAACTGCCCTCGTGTGATGTCCTCCATTTAGCGCTTGCCCACTGGGGGTTGGGAGGAGGCAAAGAGAACCCAGTGTGTTGGGGCCATCCAGGGTTGCTGAAGACAAGTCAGTATTTCATTTCTCAGACTGGCCTTTCCTGAAACACTCTCCTGACAGATGTTAATAGATACATCGAGGAAAATAACTTCCTTGTTCAAAGAAGTTTGAGAGAACCACTATCTACTCAATTCTTAATATGCACATGAATATATTTGAAGTTCTGAGGGTCTTGCATTTAAAAACCTGGTTAAATTTCATATTGTCAACTTTTTCAAGCTTATTTGCTTCCAGAATTCTGTGTGTGTGTGTGTGTGTGTGTGTGTGTGTGTGTGTTAAGTTCTCGTAGTTTGGTTTATGATGGATCAGGTAATCAGGAGTCCCCTCTGTTTACCTTACCCCTACCTGAAAGAACATGAGCCTTTATTCCTTTCGTCCTACATGTTTGTTTACATGATCTGTCGTTAGCCATTTAAGCCCTTATTGATTTGGGTGGAACAATAGCTTACTTCTTCTGAAACATACCTCATTCTTTACGAGCAGCTATATGCCCGTGTTCCACATGTTCTCAATTCTTGTCATAAACCTGAAAAACAGCAGTAAACTAGCTTCCTTATTATTCTCCCAGGACCATAAGAAGCCACCTTGAAATGTGACAAGGCAAACAGGGCCAAGGCCATCCCACATGGTTAGAATGAGTGCTAGCGGGGAGGGTGGCAATGAGAGTTACTTGTATCATTAGCATACTACTACTACTAAACAACATTTTTATAGGTCCTTACAGTTTACAAGTTTCTCTCATATGTGTTATTTTGCATAATCACATTTAAGTATGATTGAGCAAGGTACAAGTCTTACTGGTGAGAGCAAGGAACATAGTTTGGGGGAATGACAAATGAGAAGACGTGGTGAGGAAAATAGTAGCTGGGAATGAAGCTATGTGTCAGGAACAGTAGTCTAGATCATGCATTCTCAGTGGAGCTGCTGTTGCCACCAAAGGGTTAAAAAGTGGTGTGTGGGGGGCAAAAAATGTAGGTATTACAGTGATTTGTGGCCACTTGGAGGGCCATAAAAACTACACAAATATATGCAGTAAATCTGTGGTTTTGACATTCACGGTAGAGGACAATTGGAACAAAAATGTCTGCTGTAGACTTGCCAACGGTGGGAAGTGGTAATGAGGAAAAGGATGGGGAACCATGGTTTAAATCCCATAGTGCCTGTGGAAATTTTTGATATTCATGAGTGATTCTTCTGTTCCCAGATGTGTTAGACAGCTCATTTGTCTAAGCGTAGTGTCTGCCTCTGGCTTCCTTTGTGCTGCCCGTCTTCTGTGAGGCCCTAAATGACTATGTTTTGCCCCCTTTGAAGTCTTCTCTCCTGACCACATTCAGCTGACTGAATTAGGGTGGATATAAGTCAAGACCAGTTAAGGCATAAGTTAAGTGTCCCCTGGGGAACAAGATTGCCTTGGGTTGAAAACAACTGATATAGATAAACTAGACTATCTGAGAGTTATAAATCTAATTGTATCAGTATGATCAAAAACACCATAAAGGGCTTTTGATATGCTGTTGAGCATCACCTTAATAAGGATGTTACCAGAAATGATGGCAGACAGTCCTTGAGGGCTAAAACCAGTGTTGTTATCAAGATATTGACAGCTACCCGTTACTCTGCTTGCTTACCTGACAGATGCTTCCTAAGCATGTTGCATATATTAACTCATCAGCCCTCCCGACTCCAAGAAGTCACTGCCACCATTATTCCACCTACCCTACAGTTGAGGGAACTGAGACATGGAGATGTTAATGGACTTGCCAGAGGTCACCCAGCTGGTAGTAGTAGGGTTACCCAGGAAGCATGTTTCCAGAGCCCATGCATTCATGAAAATGTAACAATTCCCTGGGAGAAGGAAAAGCTAGGAGCTCTGTACTCGAGCATCCCACAGAAATGGTTCCTAAGGAAGCTGCTAACTTTAAGATAATTCATGTGGAGGCTGGAATTTCAGAGGGGAAATCAGAGGTGGTTGAGTCTATTGCTGTCTGTCTGCATCCGGCCCTCCCTCCCAGCCAATGGTCTTCACTCTGTTTGCACCATAACCTACTGCCCTGGCCTTATTTCTAATGCTGGGGAAATTTCACTCTTTCACAGTTTTGGAAGGTTTGTAGAGGCAAGTAGCATTTGCTTGGGAGAACCTAGGCTCTTGAGGAGTGTCTAGAGTGGCTTAGGTTTGGATGTCAGAAAAAATTCACTCCCTTAGAGCCACATGTCAATGAACTTTGCCAGATCCAGCTGGCAAAGGTAGCTACTCCCACATCTCTGGTGCTACTACAGCCTGAGAGCTCCTTGGCAGAATCAAGTGTGAGAATTCCCACCTGACACTGAGGGCACTTTATGGAGTGAGGACCATGTCCAAAGTGCGAGTGGAAACAAAAGGAAAGATGAAATGATGGCATCTTTCAGATTTGGCCAAGGTGAAATATTAAACAAGTCAGGACTCAGAGATCCCTGGAGTTCCAGACAGATATAGACCTTCTTCCTAATCCTTCCAACCTGAGGACAGTACCAATGTCAAAAGTAAGCAGCATGGATACTTGGCATGTGGTGAAAAGACATCTGTCTTGGAGCAGGAAGGCAAACAGTGCTGCTGCCCTGTGCAGGGTATGGTGTTGCCAGGCTGGCCATGAGGGAATCATCAGGGTTGCTTGATCGACATACAGAAGACCAGCCCCCACCCTGGCAGATTCCAATTCCAGCAGATCTCAGAGTGTCTAACAGTGGATTCTGATGCATAACTAGACTGGGGGTGTTACAAAGACTGGGAGAAACAACCTCTGTTATGTGGAGAGGTGACCAGGAAGAGCTGAACAGCGCCAGCTGTCCTAGACCTAAGGTCATCTGGCTGAGGATCACATTAAAAGAACACTTTGTTCAGGTGAGCTCGAGTCCCGCTTCGGGTGAGCCCCGCTTCCCTCCCTCTCTGTCTCTGTCTCTGTCTCTGTCTCTGTCTCTCTCTCTCTCTCTGTCTCTCTTTGCCCCTTGCTCACTCGCGCCTTCTCTCCTTATCAATCAATCAATCGATAAAATAAAATAAAATAAAATAAAATAAAAACTCTTCCCAGACCCTAGAGTGATATATATAATATTATTACAACTCACGCCATGCACAAGAATGAAAGGGCTTAATTGTTGGTTGTCTACTTTCTACAGATTCTTTTTTTTTTAAATGTGTTTATTTATTTTTGAGAGAGAGAGAGAGAGACAGTGTGAGCAGGGGAAGGTCAGAGAGAGAGGGAGACACAGAATCCAAAGACAGGCTCCAGGCTCTGAGCTAGCTGTCAGCACAGAGCCTGATGTGGGGCTCGAACCCATGAATCGTGAGATCATGACCTGAGCTTAAGCTGGACACTTAACCGACTGAGCCACCCAGGCGCCCGTACAGATTCTTCTTTTTTTTAAGTTTATTTTCTTTGAGAGAGAGAGAGAGAGAGAGAGAGAGAGAGTGTGTGTGTGAAGAGGAGGGGCAGAGAGAGAGGGAAAGAGAGAATCCCAAATGGGAATCTTGACGTAGGACTCAATCACACAAACCATGAGATCATAACCTGAGCTGAAATCAAGAGTTGGACGTTCAGCTGACTGAGCCACCCAGGTGCCCCAGCAACAGATTCATAGGAGCATAATATGATGGTTAGTATTGATCAGTTTAGACTCAATTTATCAGCTGACACCAAACATTGTCTTAGCAATTTTTTAATGTGTGGGTAATAGATAATAGAAAAAGTATTTTAAAAAATCTATAAAGATGCTTGATGCTATCAGGTTAGGATCCTATAAGAATTAATGTTTATTACAAAGTAATTGGAAAGCATAAAAGGGGAAACTCCAAATCCTATTTGGAATTTTAGTGTTAATGGATGGCAGCTTCACAAGTCAAAATTTTCTATGTGATAGGAAAACACTGAGGGAAAATGATGTCCACATGGAGCCCAGCCACCCAATGAGTTTAAGAGCTTGCTCTGTTGTGCAGAGATCTTAGTTTGTATTTGTGATAACTGATAGCCATGATGGCCAGGCTCACCAGTAAGCATCCAACCCTGTTCTCTGTTCCCTTTTTGAATCCACCAGAAGCTCTGTGGGCTCCAAGTTCATATCTGTGTGGAATATTCTGGTGGGCTCTTTGGCAGAAGGCCCATTTCACTGGTTTTCCTGCCCCACTGGGGACAGAGAAGTTTATGGATTTACTCCACTGATACTGTGTGGTGTCAAATAGGACCCCAGACCACAAAGTCTTTGAGGTATACACAGATAGGAAGGCCAAGAAGAGAAGAAAGGCAATACTCCTTTTTCAGTGGTGGAATGTGCTGTCCATATAGGTTCCTGAATCTCTACTCGGCATGAGTAGATACACAGAGATTTCCCAGCTTGAGCATGTGTGGGCACAACCCATGCTCACATGTACACCGACAGAGATGTAATTAAGGCTCAGAAGACTTCAGTTAATGTGGCTGAGCCTGGTGCCACGTGGGGACAGAGCCTCCTCAACCCTCTTGGTAAACTACTTGGGGGGGCCTAGGTAGACAGAAGATCCAGTGACAGGTTTCTCTGCTCTTGCTCAGATCTGACAAGGTGGTAGCCCAGCAAAGTCATGGTATCACTGCAGACATTTTGAAGTCGAGAAACCTTTGCATAAGGCAAGGTCCAGCGCCAGGCCTGAGAGACGTTGAGGGCATCCCTGGCATTAGTGTGGAAGGCGTGACTACCCACGCCCTTGCCTCGAGTGCTGTTGTACACCCAAATCTGGAGGTGGGGCAAGAATTTCAACCCCACAAATTTATACATTTGGGCAGTATGGCCAAGGGGGTCCCGGACCAGGTCCTCGTAGCGTATGAGCATGTAGCGTTGCCTCAGGGCTGTGGGCAAGGACTGCACAGCCTTGTAGATCTCCATCTGGCTTTGGCAGATGACCTGCATCACAGAGTAGGGCTGGTCCTCCTTTGTGAGTTTCTCCCACTGCTCCCCCATCACAATGCGGGTGTCAGCCATGAGTTCCTGTGTGGTGTGTTCTCGAGAACGGAACACCGCCCGGGGGTCCCGCACCAGGTGCACAATGTGCAGATTGAGGGAAGGGTCTCTCAGCAGTGGGTAGAGTACTTGCAGATTGAAGAAGCGCACCTCCTTGAGCACCACATGGCGATAGGAGCGACAGGCCTTCTCTACCACCTCAAAAGGCTGTTGACTGCAAAGAAGTTTGCAGTGAGTCTGGGGTATGATCATATCCCGTGAGAAGACATCACAGGCAGGAGGGGAACACAGGGCCCGGCTGCCCTCCCACTGGAAGAGGCTGGACGTTTTCCGAGGGCCAGGTTTCATGTAGGCATCAAAGACACTCATGTCACACAGAAAAATGGCACGTATCAGATCCCTGACTGCCATATGCAGCCTCCAGGCAGTGCTCTTTGTGAAGGTCATCCAGGTGTGCCAGGCAGGCTCCATCAGGTAGAAGACATCTGGGTGCTGCCCAAAAAGCTGTCCCACAAAAGAAGAGCCAGAGCGCCAGGAAGACAGGACCAGCACATGCATGGGCTTGGGCTCCTCCTTCGTGGACAGGGGGTTGAAGTTGTGGCCATATAGATGGAATAATAGAACAAAGATGGCCATCTGGGAAACCAGGAACAGCAGTGGCCTCATTCTTTTTGGCAGTATCATCATGCTGAAGTGGAAGATCTTTAAGGAACAGGCAGAAGGGCTGTGTTAGGCTTCTGTTCTGGTGTCTGCCTTCCATCCCCTTTCTTTCCAAAGCCATCTTTTCCCAGACCCTGAGGAAGGAGCACCTAGAGTACTGAAAACTTCTGGCAACCAATTGCACAGATCCTTCTCTGAATCAATCCCTGTTCCTTGCAGTTAGTGTGTCAATAAGTTCTATTTATTTTAGGTTCTTTAATTCCTCCCTCCTGGTCTTTCTTGTCCATTGAGCTACCAAAAATGCCTGAACTCAGTCATATTTCATCAACATAAAGGAACAGCTCCACCCTGGCACCTTGGTGATGTGTAGGTCTCCACACAGGCCACTTAGGTAAAGCTTAACCACAGTCTGACCCAAGTTTTGGTTAAATGCCCTGTGATTCCTTCTGACACTAAGGGAAATCAGCTGACTTATGAAGAATTACCTCACCCACTTCCCCTATCTTGAGGGAGATTGCCGTAGGCCATTTCTCATTGCCTTCCTTCATCTCCAGCAAGCACAGGACTTTCAATCCCCTGAAAAATATGGTTGCAGGCTATAAAAGTGCTCGGCTTGAGTTTGGAATTGTCTCCTCAGTGGCAGACCCAAGAGTCCATGGCACCTGTCATCTGGTCCCCTCTGGTTTGGTCTCATCCTGTGGGACGAGGGACATAAGGAAGTGACCCAATGCTGACCTTATATCTGAATCTATATGTCTTGAATTGTTGTCTCCTTAATAGCCAACCCTATGGAAGTTGTGGCAAGCCAACCTAAGAGCTGCAGTAGTGATACTTGTGGCCTGTTAGCCACCGTGCTGCTGCTTGGGGGAATGTTTAACTGCTTGACACAACCTAATCAGGGCTGCTCAGTACAGATGGCCAGGTTGTATACTGCAAAACCGTAGGGAATGCCATCTCATCAGAACTTTAAGATATTTATTATTTAAGTTCAGTATTATTTAAAATTATTTATTTAAAAATAATAAAAATAAATATCTTTAAAAATGTGCGGGGCACTTGGGTGGCTCAGTTGGTTAAGCATCCTACTCTTGATTTTGGCTCAGGTCATGATCTCATAGTTTGTGGGATTGAACCCTGTGTCGGGCTCTGCATTTACAGCACAGAGCCTGCTTGGGATTCTCTCTCTCTCTTCTCTCTACCCTTCCTCTGCTCTCACTCACTCTTAGTAATTCACACTAAGGCTCATATATACTGGTGGCAACCCTCAACTTACTCCCTTTATAATCAAGGCTCACTTTGTATGAAAAGACCATGGAGGAGCCTGGGTGGATGGCTTAGCTGGTTGAGCGTCCAACTCTTGATTTTGGCTGAGATCATGATGCGAGGGTCATGGGTTCAAGCCCCACATCAGGCTCTGTGCTGAGTGTGGAGCCTACTTAAGATCCCTCTGCCCCTCTTGTGTGCATGCACTCACTATTAAAAAAAATATATGTATATATATGTATATGTATATATGACCATGTTTCCCAGTGCCGTGCTAGATAGAATATTATTCTGAGGGTTTTTTTTAAGGGCTTAGGGTTATGGGTTAATATGAATCAGGATCATTTTGGGTGACTCCTAGCATAAATAACTATTGGGAGATAGAATAGCTATTTCACATAGTGTACAATATTAATAGTAGCAAGGTACTAATTTGTGATTTTTTAAAGATTTTATTTTTATTTATTTTTATTTTTTAAAGTTTATTAAAAAAATTTTTTTTTGTTTAATGTTTATTTTTGAGAGAGAGAGTGAGTGTGAGCGGGGAAGGGGCAGAGAGAGAGGGAGACACAGAATCTGAAGCAGGCTCCAGGCTCTGAGCTGTCAGCACAGAGCCCAGTGCAGGGCTTGAACTCACAAACTACGAGATCATGACCTGAGCCAAAGTTGGACACTTAACCAGCTGAGTCACCTAGGCTCCCATAAAGTTTATTTATTTTGAGAGAGAGCGAGAGCACGATAGAGGGACAGTGAGAGAGAGAATCCCAAGCAGGCTCCTCATTGTCAGCACAGAATACAACCCGGGGCTTGAGCCCACGAACTGTGAGATCATGACCTGAGCTGAAATCAAGAGTTGGACACCCAACTGACTGAGTCACCCTGGTGCCCCAAAGATTTTATTTTTAAGTAATCTCTATACCTAGCATGGGGCTCAAACTCACAACCCTGAGGTCAAGACTTGCTTGCTCCACAGACTGAGCCAGCCAGGCACCCACAAGGTGCTAATTTACATATCACTATATACCTAAGATATTCTGCCTTCCAGCTTTAACAAAGAAAATTTATTTCTAGACAGTAATTGGAGCTGGATTTAGGGTTTGCTGGTTTCCTGGTGACAGGCCTTATCCCTAATTTTTAAAAGGTTTTTAATAAGCAATAGTCACATGGTTCAACTGTTTTAAAAAGTATCATTATCCTGGACATTAAATCCACAGACTTAGAATTCCTACAATTCTGCATGCAGGAAGGCAATAAGGGGGGTGCTTGCCATCCTGAGCCTGTCCTACTCCAAGTCTTTAACAGGCAAGGGGAAATACTATGACAAGCAGCTCTGTCTGTGGATGAAGCCTATAGTCATAAATTAGAAAACATCTAGAGCTCTTTGTAAACAGGGGTAATGACATACCTTGACAATGGGTCACAGTATTTTCCAGGGGGGGAAAAACACCTAAGAACTTTACCAGCTGCTGCATCAGTAACCTCTTCTCTGCTCACAGCTAGGATTTTTTTTAAAAACTTTTTTTAAATGTTTATTTATTTGAGAGCGAGAGACAGACAGAGCATGAACAGGGGAGGGGCAGAGAGGGAGAGGGAGACACAGAATTCAAAGCAGGCTCCAGGCTCTGAGCTGTCAGCACAGAGCCCAACATGGGGCTCAAATTCACAAACTGTGAGATCATGATCTGAGCTGAAGTTGGACGCTCAACTGACTGAGCCACCCAGGCGTCCCTGCTCACAGCTAGGATTAATCTACCAGCTGGTATTTTGTCATTACCATACAGTGGAAGTCTACTTCCAATACACATCCCCTATCTGCCTATTTTCCAACTTGCCTGCCCTCTTCCCCCTCCCCCGTAGCAACTAGGTTCATTTTTTATCTTTTCAGTTGCTTTCTCTGCACTCAAGAAAATTCACATGTGTACGTAGTCTTAATTCCCCTCCTCCCCTTTATAACAGAAAACGTAGCAAGTTATATACACCTTGCTTTAAAAAAATTTTTTTTAACATTTACTAATTTTTGAGGGACAGAGCATGAGCAGGGGAGGGGCAGAAAGTGAGGAAAGGAGACACAGAATCCAAAGCAGGCTCCAAGCCCTGAGCTGTCAGCACAGAGTCTGAAGCTAGGCTCAAACCCACAAACTGAAATCATGACCTGAGCCAAAGTCTGATGCTTAACTGATTGAGCCACCCAGGCGCCACTCCACACCTTGCTATATAGACTTTACAGTATGTTTTGGTGAACTTTCCACGGTAGCACATAAAGCATTTCCTCATTCCTTTTTACCACTACATAGATTTCTATTATATGGATGTACCACAATTTATTTAACTAGTTTCCTCATGGCTGGGCTTTTGGATTATTTCTAGCTTTTTTTTGTCATCTCAAAACTTCATGTTCATACATCATTACATGTGTATGTAAGCTAAAATCCCTAGAAATTGAATTGTGGAGTCAAAAAATATGGAAGTGTATAGCTTTGATGTCTGTCACCCAGATGGCCTTCATACTGATCATAAACCATTCTCTATATCCAGAGCTACAGAGATTCCAGGGAGTAGATTTTAGAGGAGGAATTGGACAGCCACAAATGTGAGTCTTGGAGTTTATAACTTGTTTCCTGAAGAGATGGAGCATGCTTTGCCAGCATGTGGGCTTCCCTTGGAAGTCCCCTGAACTTTCTGGGAAATGTGTATTGACCCAAGCCAAACCTTGTGTGGCAGTGGCAGAGAAACTCTTCTCTTCCATTCATTACGACAGTGTGTTATCTCCTTGTGTGCCAGAAGGATCTGGCAAGGATCATCTCTCCTTCATGGCCAAAATCACTTTGCTATATGCTAGGGAAATGTCGGTCAGTGGTAATTCCTTTCTTGGCCCTGAAGGTTAGAACAGGACCAGCTAAGATATACGCTTAAGTCTTTTAAACCTGAGCCCAAGAAGAAATGATTAGAAACTAGGCCATTATTAATAATGGCCAAGAATGCCCCCCACTACTCCCACCCTCCAAAGACTAAGGAAATAACTTTAGCAAGAGATCTTCTCCCAAAGGTAACATGAGTATGAGGAAGAATTGGAACAAAGATAGGAAACAGCACAGCAAAAGAGAGAGAAAAGTAAAGAAGGGAAGAACTTGACCCATGCACACTTATAAGGAAACTGTGATAGAAAGTTATATGCAGGGCCTGTAATCAACTCAAGAAAATCTAGTGTTTCCTAAGGATTAGGGATGTAGACCTTTCAAAGTTATACTTTCTCTTCCCCATGCTGGCTTTGGGCCAACTCAGTATCCTGAGTGGGATCAATGGCTCTGAGTCCTCCTTGCCTGCCAGTAACTCCTGGCCTCAGGCCCATTCTCTCTCAGAGCTGAAGCCAGGGCTCCTAACTCTGTCTCCAATTGTCCTTGGGCTTTAGTTGCCCACACTTCTCAGGAATGCCCATGGAAACCCTTGGATTACATTCTCTGCTTTTTCTTGCCATGAGCACTCACCGGGGCCAGAAAGAAAATATACTTTCCTAAAGTGAGTGCCATCTCTTGTCACTGGGATCTTGGTACTTCCTGGATCAAAGTAACCCATGTTGGGGCTAGCCAGGACAGCCAGGGAATACCGTAGGCAAAGCTCATTTCTGCAGAGCTCTAATCAACCGTAGATTGGTTGGAAACTCTTGAGGGCCTGGGAGAAGCAAGTAGATGTGGCTCCACGAAGAAAGGGCAAGTCAGGTTTTTTATGGCAATTTCCTCTAATTTAACTACTGCCTCTCCCCCACTGTCCTACACTAACCTCTTTCTTCTGTAGTCCTTGGAGTTGGTAAGCATTTGTGAGAAGTGTATGGCATGAGATCTCTCCATTCCAGAGACCCTAGTCCACCCTCCCAAGTGTTCTTTCCTGGCTGTTCAGTTTCTCGAATCCCACTCTTGCTGTTTTCAGAATCTGAGGTCTGCTCATCTCTAGCCTGGCCTTTGATAGCCTCTCTCTTCTGGTTCTATTCTCCGTCATCCACTGCTACCAAAAACTATCATTTTAAAGCACAAATCTATCACTCCTCTCCTTGAAATCCTTCAATAACTTTCCAATACATACAGGAGTAAATCAAAATCCCCACGCCTTGTATCCAAGAGTCCTTCATGGTTTGATCTTTGACCCCTGTCAGTCCCCTCCTTTTCAGCACATTAGGTGCCAGACTTTACTTTCAGGTTTTTCCAACTTGCCTTGTTATTTAGAAGCCCTTCCTCCTGAGATTTAGTTGTTCCTCAAACTATGGTTTCCAGTACCATCTGTCTCTCACTCTAAATAACTGTAGATGAATGTCTCTCCCACTGGGCTGCTGTAACTTAAGGGTAAATAGTATGTCTTATCTTATTTACAGATACATGAAACTTGTAACTGATTAAGCCTCTTTAAACACTTGTTGAATAAATAATAGTTGGATATGGGAAGAGGCATAGTCATTGCTGGAAAAGCAGATAACTGAATGAGATTCATGGAGAAACAGAAACGTGTCCTTCTCTAAAATGCAAATGGATATCTCTTTAGTATCAGTTACTAAAATTTAGGTGAAATACAAAAAATAATAAAATGTAGGTGATTCCATTGAGTATTGAGCACAGAACCAATATTATCTCAATTACATGGAGGAAGATACTAAAGTCAGAGGCATAGGTTTGATGATATGGTACAGTTAACCTTACTCCAAAAAAAAAAAAAGTAGTTTCTACACTGAGCATGTACTAATTAAAACTAGAAAAAAATCGTGAACCTTATTTTAAAAAAATATTAATAAGAAATAAAAGCTGGGGCACCTGGGTGGCTCACTTGGTTAAGCGTCTGACTTTGGCTCAAGTCATGATCTCACCATTCATGTGTTCGAGACCAACATTGGGCTCTGTGCTGTCAGCACAGGGCCTGCTCAGATTTACCAAAAATAAATGAACATTAAAAAAATTTTTTAAAGAAGAAATAAAAGCTATATTGGAGGGCATGAGACCACTCAGACTACTTCTCTTGTCTAACTAGTTTAGGCGAAGAAGAAAAAAAGGAGAAAACCCTCGTCACATTCTGCCTTCACTGTCCCCCAAGAGGGAGCACCCACATCAGGCACAGGGACCAAGAGGCACCAGGGTGGATAACCTCAGCCTGATTGCAGAGGGCTGAATTATGGATGAACCCCAAATGGGTACTGTGTAGCTTTTTAGAAACAAAATGAAGAAGTCTGAGGAAAAAAATAACAGACAGCAATTTAAGAGCCCTGGATTCCAGCCACTGGCACATTCCTAACTTAGATTCCCTAGTGAGATTATGCTCCCATAACCCGAAATTAGAGATGGCAGAAGATATTTTCACAAACCGAGAGATGAGAGCTGGCTTGGGGAAACTGGCATCCACACATACAGCTATAGACCCAGGAAAACCATGGAGATAAGCACCTAGGCAAAGGTGACCATATAATAAACACTAACCAGACTAAAATACAAAAAGGGCTGGACCTGGGTCCTCACCATTGCTGTGACTCCAGTGCCAACAATAGTGTCTGGACATTGTAGGAGCTCAAGAAACATCTACTGAATGATGACTGAATGACAGACATTTGTAGAATAGTTTTTCCTATTTGAGGTCCCCAAATCCAGGTAAGGAAGATGGGGCAAGATATTTTTATTTTGCACATATAAATGTGTTTCAGTTCCAACTAGAAGTACTAGACTTGTCTGAGTTCAAACAAGACAGAAATCTCTCCTAGTCTGGCTGATGTGCTGACTTCATAACTTAATCTTATTAACTTAATCCTATTTTACATCTGAATAGCACTCCACAACTTTGAAACCCTATTTAGCCACAGTGCTGACAACAATCCAGCTAGATATATAGGACAGTGATAAGCCACACACCTATTTTTCAGAATAAGTAAGAAGAACTTTAATTGATTGACTCAGTGGTAGAAATAGCCCTTTCAGAATCAGACCCCAGGTGTTTTGAGTCTTAGGTCTGAGAGCATTGAGTTATCAGATCACACCTCACTTGAGCTAGAGAAGACCTGCAGCTCTCTGAGCCTCCTGTCCAGCACACTCCAGCACCTGAGCTTCATAGAAGCCACTGGAAGTATAGAAACTTGAGCTCAGAAGCCAGGTTCTGAACAAGTTAGATGCATCAGGGGAACCGTCTACAAAATATATATCAGGACAGCCCTCTGGCATTATAGGCTTTTCTGGATACTTTCAGGGATGGAGCTGAGTGGGGATGAAGAAGCTGCTGGCAAGCAGCTAGTGCTTTTCCGAGGAGATTCTCCAGGTGATTCTGATTTCGCGCCCCCCCCCCACAATCCCTCTCTGCCATTTGCCATTAAAATCTAAGCTGCTAAGCTGCTGGAGGTTTTCTGATAGCTCCAGGAGCCCCAGGACAGTGGCTTTGCTGTGGAGGTGTATACAGAGAAAAGTCTCTTCTTACCTTGGTAATAGCCTAGGCTTCTCCACCGCTTTCGAGAGGCTCACTGCTAGCCAAGTTGTATGTTTCTCTTCTGACTCACCAATTCCCCCGTCGGCTTCCTCTTCCTCCTTGCATTTTGCATAACCGTCCCTAGTCAGAACAAATTCCACTGCCCTCTCCCTTCTGCCAAAATAGTGACCCACCTTCCAAGACGGTGTTGAGAAAGCACTCACTCCTGGGTAGCCTTGATATTTAGCAGCTTTAACCCTGAGAAGACTCAAGGGCTGGGAGAATCTGCTCCAGAGGTGTGCCGGGAGAAGCCAAGAATGAAGCACTCCCCTCAAGGACTGGGAGCCGGTGCTGGAAGTAGGCTCCTTGAAGGCAGCTTCAAAGGTTAACTCCCTTAGGGCAAAATAGAAAAAGAGAAGAGAACCCTGGAGACCTAGGGGATAAGGTCAATAGGGGAATCAGCGACAATTACTAACCCACAAGATCTTAAACCTTACTCTTATACCTTAATCTTATCTGTGTTGCAAAAAAAAAAAAAAGAGGAGAAAACTTGAATGCTATTTCTGGATTGTACCTGCTTGCTCACTCCACTAGATTTAGGGAGATAACATTTTTTTCAGCCTCTGTGTCATGTTCAACATCTTCAATGCTTCTTACAAGAGATTATAATTAGATAATTACCTAGATGTCATAACTAAAATATTACCCCCTCAAGAAAAAAACAAGTTATTAAAAATAATAGCTTCTTGCTAGCTCTGCACCCTTGGGCAAATCACACAACTATTCTGAACTATTTTACGTGATTATTATGGGTGTAAACAATAGATGAGAAAACTCAAGTAAATTTAAATTGTGGCCGAGTGTAAATGCCGCTGACTTGGCACTCAGACATCTGGGTAAGTCCTTCTACCTCTCTAAGCCCTAGAATATCAGTGTAAAGTATGTATCTACTTTATCGAATTCTTGTGAATGTTAGGGTAGGATTAATGCCTGCAACACTCCTAATACAATGTTATGACAATGATGAGTTAAAAAGTGGTAGTTAATCACAATACTTCTTTCTTCTTGCTCAGTTGCTGGCTCGTTTTCTAGGCTTTGAAAGAGCAGGCAGGGAGTTGTAGGAATTCTAGAACAATCTAGGAAATATCTTTGCTGATTTCCATCAACTGAGCTCCCCAAGGCCTTGTCATTGACACAAGTGACCAGACCTGTAGTAGTAGGATTTTAATTGTGTGGCTCTCCCTCTTTCCCAATTTCTCCCTGGAAGGTAGAAGAGAAATTTCTCTTCCTCAAAGTGACTCCATGCCAAGATGTAAATTGAAGAGCCAGAACTGAGCAGTTGGTGGTTTTGCTTTTTATTATTATTTTTTTAATGTTTATTTATTTTTGAGAGAGAGAGAGAGAGAGAGAGCGTGAGCCTGGGAGAGGCAGAGAGAGAGGGAAACAGAATCCAAAGCAGGCTCCAGGCTCTCAGCTGTCAGCACAGAGCCTGAGGCAGGGCTCACACCCAAGACCAGGACACAATGACCTGAGCCATAGTTGTATGCTTAACCTACTGAGTGACCCAGGCACCTCTATTCTTATTATAAAAGTAATACTGTCCATTATTAAAAATTTGAAAAATACAAAATCTATAAGGAAGACAATATAGATCCCTTTATATTTTGCTGCCCAGAGAAAACCACTGTTGATCTTTTTCCCCCCATGCATGCAGAAATCTCTATAATTGAGATCACACTAGAAAATAAAGATTTGTGCCTGTTTTCCCTTTTCTTTATTGAAAAACAGTTTAAATTACAAAATTAGAATAAGGGCATGAAGATACAATTTAACAAGTAATATAAATAGGAACTACCACTTAAAAACCAAACCAAACCAGGACCTTGTCAGAGCTTTTTCACTGTCCCCTCCCTCCCTTAGTCTCACCCCACCCTACTTACTCAGAGGTGGTCATTCCCTTTGTAAGTGGTTCCTTGCTTTTCCTTATAGTTTATCATCCTAAGCAAGACAATTAAAATTTCTCCAATTTGACCTTTATGTAAATAGAATCAGTTTTGAGCTTTGCTCTTTTCATTTCATATTATCCTTGTAAAATTCATCACGTTGTTTCATAGAGTTACAGGGTTTTAAAAAATTTGTTTTTGGGGTGTCTGAGTGGCTCAGTTGGTTAAGTGTCCAACTTTGGCTCAGGTCATGATCTCATGGTTTGTGAGTTCGAGTCCCGCGTCAGGCTCTGTGCTTATAGTGCAGAGCCTGGAACCCACTTCGAGTTCCGTGTCTCCCTCTCTCTCTGCCCCTCCCCTGTTCACTGTCTGTCTCTCTCTCTGTCAAATATAAATAAACATTAAAAAATTGTTTTTATTATCCTTGTAACATTCTGTGTGTGAATATACCATTATTTGTCCATGGTCTTGTTAGTGGACATCTGAAATGTTTGCAGTTTGGAGCTATAACTGAATATTCTTGACATGCCTCCTGACACATTTATGCAAGTGTCTCTAGGGGACACTGGGATGTGAGGGTCGTTTGGCTCAGATTTTTCACCTCATACTATGTAATAAGCATTTACCCATGTAAACAAATATTAATGGAAGACATTACTTTGAAAGGATGTGTCATAGGCCAATGTTCCAGTGCTCTGTCAGGCATTTAGATTGTTCCCAGTTTCCCTATTACATGTAACACTGTGATGAATACGGTGATCTTAATGATTAATGAAACATCTAGCATAATTCTCAGTACAAGTAGCTGCCCCACCTCTTTCCTTACATGTAATACCACAGATCTTAGCCTCTTTAGTTTGTGACTCATAAATCAGGAAGAATTTTTGGAAAGGCTGGGCTGGGAGCAGCCATTAAGAAATAGGTATTTACAGGGGTGCCTGGGTGGCTAGGTTGGTTAAGTGTCTTACTTTGGATCAAGTCATGATCTCACGGTTTGTGAGTTTGAGCCCCACGTCAGGCCTTCTGCAGTCAGCACAGAGCCCACTTTGGATCCTCTGTGCCCCTCTCTCTCTTCCCCTCCTCCATTTGTTTTCTCTCTCTCTCTCTCTCTCATTCTCAAGAAAGAAAGAAAGAAAGAAAGAAAGAAAGAAATAGATGTTCACAGTACTAAAAAACTCAGGGTATCCAAAACCCAAAACGGAGGCCATTCTCAGTAAGGAATTAGGAAACACAAAGACTATTAAAGAAAATGATAGCTTCTGCTTGTTCAGGGCTGGCTACAAGCCAAGCACTGCACTCCACGCTTATTTGTTGTCTTTGCTGTTGCCTTAGGAGGTAAGTTTCGTATTTTCCAGATGACAGAATAGAGGCATGAAGAAGCTAAACAATGTATCCACAATTACATGGTTAATAGCAGAAAAGTCTACATTTCAACCTCCGGTCTGATATCAAAGTCCAGGTTTCCTCATCAGGCAATGCTGCCTCTCCATGTGATCATGGACAGAACTATTGAGTCTAATCTCTTTTGCTGTACTCCCAAGAGTAGTTGACAGTTCATTCAGGGCAAAACTCTTTCTACAGTTATAAGAATAGAAATTTAATCTTCATAAAGAGGAAAGAACTGTCCCAATTCCCTATATCACCATGTAATCCTCAGTCCTCAAAGACCTTGCGGGGGATCCTACTAGCCTCATGTGAAAGGAAAAAAGAGAGAAACTATGTCTTTGTCAATGATGAACACTGATCGTTTTAATCCAACCTTTTCTACTTTACTTTTCATGCTTTTCTGAAGCCTTCCCAAATATAATGAGGGCATTCAAATACACCAAAACCCCTAAATAATTTATATCTCCTACCATCTTTTTCTTGATAGGAATTTGTGCTGGTAGAATGCCAACCAGCTAAAGAAAACCTCCTTTGGTCACTAGCATCTAGTCAACAATTGAGATATGCGTCTTCTGAGTCTACAGTATTCCACAGCACCAAAAGAAATTTGAATACGAGTATCTGATATCCAAGCCTTCTGGAGGATAGATTCTGGAGGACTAGAACTTTCTGCTGGCTAAACATCTGCAGGCTACAGAGGTTGGACCTCAGCATTCTAGGGAGCCAGCACCTTCTGAAAAAGTATGCCAGGAAGGGAATTTTGATTGCTATAAAACCTATTATCAAATGGGCAATGCCTTCAGTAGAACCTGCTTCGCTGAGCTGGGCCCTGGGGGTGGACACCTGGCTGGGGATCCCCTGGCCCTTATCTCTGTGTTTGAAAGTATTTGTTTCAATAGTGGGAGAACAAGTTGGATTAGGATAGGTCAGGATGAGGGAAAAGGTAAACATGATGTCAAGTTTATTGTTGATGCTTACTTTCTTGAGGCCCCTTAATTGGACAGAGTGGGTGAGAAAATGGGGAATAAAGAATCAGGAGTTCCTCATAAAGCTTAATCTTATATGTTGTTGGTGATGCAGGAGCTTGTCATTATTGGACAGTGCATGCCTTATCTGAAATTGGGCCAGAATATTACCTGAGAATTCTACCTCCAGGCTTTCAAAAGATCTCTAGAGATTGACATAGGTGATCCATGATGGCCTAGTCAAGGAGTTTCTGGGGATGAAATCTGGGGAGAATAAAGAGGTGTCTTCTCGTGGGTACCAACCCCATGTATCACACTGATCACCAGGTCTGTCTGTTCTACCCCTATATAACTCATATTTTCTTCCCTTTTCTTTTTGTCCACAGACACTGTCTTTGCCCAGGCTTTCAATTTTTCTTGTTTGAATTTCCACCAACAACCACTCAACTCTTCCCTCAACCTCCAATCCTACCCCCTCCAGTCTACCTCCTCCACCCTGCAGCTAGAGTGAGCTTTCATTTTATGGATCTAATCCCAATCACTTATCCACTGAAATGCTGCAATGGAGCTCATTATAGACAAGGTGAAAATTTTTTATCATGCCATTAAGAACCTTTTAAAAGTGGGTGTCTGTCTCCTCACCATCATAATCTTCTTTATGCAATAAATTCCAAAAATACTTGTTGGTTGCCTGTTACACACCAGACTTTGCTGTAGGCCCTAAAAGCAGCAGGGAATGAAAGAGAAAATTCCCTGCCTTTGTGGAGCTTGCATTCTACTAGATGGGGGACAAGCACATAAATAAGATGGGTAGTATGTCAGGTTGCAGTAAGTGCTATGAAGAAAAATAAGGAAAGAAAAAGAGAGATTGTGACCTGAGTGGGGGTTATTTCAGTTTTAAATTGGGGGTTCAAGGAAAGTAACATTTTGGTGAGGACTTGAAGAAGGTGAGGGGGAAAATAAAACAATAAAATATTTGAGGAAAGATCATTCTAAGCAAAGGAAATGGGCAAGTGCAATGGTACTAAGCCAGGAATCACAAGGAAAGCAGTGTGATTAATTAGAGTGAATAATAGGGGAGTAAACAAGGAAGTTGAGTGTTTGTCTTGATTAGTGGGAGTTTGACCCCTACTTGGGATGAAATGGGAAGCTACTGGACGGTATGATTTTGGGAATGACTTATATTCTAAAAGGATCATTTGGGATACAGTGAGGAGAATAAACAGTTAAGGGCAGAAGATGGGAGATCAGCTACAAGGCTAAGCAAGAGACCAGTGGCTTGGGGCAGGGTAGTATCAGTGAGGTTGGAGATTCTACATTATCTATGAGAACATATATTTATTTATTTATTTATTTATTATTTTTATGTTTTAATTTACATCCAAGTTAGTTGGCATATAGTGCAACAGTGATTTCAGGAGTAGATTCTTTAATGCCCCTCACCCATTTAGCCCATCCCCCCTCCCACAGCCCCCCCAGTAACCCTGTTTGTTCACCATATTTGAGTCTCTTATGTTTTGTCCCCTTCCCTGTTTTTATATTATTTTTGTTTCCCTTATGTTCATCTGTTTTGTATCTTAAATTCCACATATGAGTGAAGTCATATGATATTTGTCTTTCTCTGACTAATTTCGCTTAGCATAATACACTCTAGTTCCATCCACATAGTTGCAAATGGCAAGATTTCATTCTTCTTGATTGCTGAGTAATACTACATTGTATATATATGCCACATCTTCTTTATCCATGCATCCGTCGATGGACATTTGGACTCTTTCCATATTTTGGCTATTATCGATAACACTGCTATAAACATTGGGGTGTATGTGCCTCTTTGAAACAGCATACCTGTATCCCTTGGATAAATACCTAGTAGTGCAATTTCTGGGTCATAGCATAGTTCTATTTTTAATTTTTTGAGGAATCTCCATACTGTTTTTCAGAGTGGCTGCACCAGTTTGCATTCCCAGCAGCAGTGCAAAAGAGATCCTCTTTCTCCACATCCTCGCCAACATCTGTTGTTGCCTGAGTAGTTAATGTTAGCCATTCTGATGGGTGTGAGGTGATCTCTCATTGTGGTTTTGATTTGTATTTCCATGATTTTGACTGACGTTGAGCAATTTTTCATGTGTCTGTTAGCCATCTGGATGTCTTCTTTGGCGAAGTGTCTATTCATGTCTTTTGCCCGTTTCTTCACTGGATTATTTGTTTTTTGGGTGTTGAGTTTGATAAATTCTTTATAGATTTTGGATACTAACCCTTTATCTGATACATCATTTGCAAATATCTTCTCTCATTCCATCAGTTGCCTTTTTAGTTTTGCTGATTGTTTCCTTCACTGTGCAGAAGCTTTTTATTTTGATGAGGTTCCAATAGTTCATTTTTGCTTTTGTTTCCCTTGTCTCCGGAGATGTGTTGAGTAAGAAGTTGCTGCAGACAAGGTCAAAGTGGTTTTTGCCTGCTTTCTCCTCGAGGATTTTGATGGCTTCCTGTCTTACATTTAGGTCTTTCATCCATTTTGAATTTATTTTTATGTATGGTGTAAGAAAGTGGTCCAGGTTCATTTTTCTGCATGTCGCTGTCCAGTTTTCCCAGCACCACTTGCTGAATAGACTGTTTTTATTCCATTGGATATTTTTTCCTGCTTTGTCAAAGATTAGTTAGCCATATGTTTGTGGTCCACTTCTGGGTTCTCTATTCTGTTCCATTGATCTGACTGTCTGTTTTTGTGCCCATATATGTTTATTTTTGAGAGAGGGAGAGAGAGAGAGAGACCACAAACAGGGGAGGGGCAGAGAGAGAGAAGGAGATACAGAATCTGAAGCATGGTCCAGGCTCAGAGCTGTCAGCACAGAGCCCGAGACAGGGCTTGAATCCACGAACTGTGAGATCATGACCTGAGCTGAAGTAGGATGCTCAACTGACTGAGTCACCCAGGTGCCCCACCAACACTTATTTCTTATGTTTTTTATTTCAGCCAGAGAATATCATTTATTATGAAAAGTCAGCAATCACATGGTGTGGCATGTTTTGGGTACACAAAGTAATTTTATCGAAGAAGAGAGTTTCTGCAGAGAAATAGTAGTAAGACTGGCAGTAACTAATGTTAAATGTCAGTTATATATAAATTTTTTATAAAAGGCTGGAAGTGGCAGAGCAGGATGGATTCGAATTGTGAAAGTCCTTGAATATAAGCTTAGGGACATTTTAACATCACCTTTTACTCAGCAGAGGATAGTTAAACAGCTTTTGAGCAAAGCAGTGACATCATGAAGGGTTGGGTCAATGTTAGCAGGTGGATTCTAGCAATATTATGTGGGATGGTTTTTGCAGGAACATATTTCATAGTCATATTAAATAATTTAATACCAAAATACTATTATGCATATGATGTTCCCACTTGTTTTAAGATCACATGTCTCATTAAAGTCTAGGTTTATACTGGATGCAAATGACCAAGGAATATTTTGAAACCATAAAGTTTGCTATTCTACTTCTGACAGTCATTTAGCCTATTGTCTATTAGGAGTCCATGAATGACTTTTTTCCCCTCTGGTTATAGGGTTGTCTCATATTCTTTTATTCTGCTTTTAATGCACTCCCCTGGCTCTGTTTGTCCAGTTCTATAAAAAACTATTTATGGGGGCACCTGAATGGCTCAGTTGGTTAAGCGTCTGACTCTTGATCTGGGCTCAGGTCATGATGTCACAGTTCATGGGATTGAGCCGCATATTGGGCTCTGGATTGACAGCATGGAGCCTGCTTGGGATTCTCTCCCTCTCTCTCTGCCCCTCCTCCACTCAAGCTCTCTCTTGCTCTCTCTCAGACTTAAAAATAGTTTTAATAAAACTTAGAAAAACTAGTTACAGACAGGTGTAGAAGTCGGAAGTCAGAATGAATGGGACTCCATGTAACCAAAACCAGAATCAATATTGGTATAAACCTTTCTAAGAGCCTTTTCCAAGAATACATCTCACCTGAGTTTTGGTAGCATTTACCTTTTGGGTGTGGGGGTGTCATTGTGTTCTTGAAAAATGTTTCATAATCCACTAATTGAATTTGCTACATGGGTGTCACTATTTCTTTTTATTCAAGTGGAACTTAGAGTCAGGAAGGTAAATATCTTACCTCAGATCCTCTGTCATGTTAGTGATAGAAGCCTTTTCATGCTCCATTCCTTTGTACCTGTTTTCTTTAGCATGTTCTCCTCTCCACCTTACTCCCAATTCCACTTTACAAACTCCCATTCAGCTTTCAGAACTCTATTCAGACATGCCTTGTTTGTGCAAACTTTTCTCGTCCCCACGCGCAGTTGTCTCCTCCCATCCACCCCACTTCCCTCATAGAAATGATCATTCCTTGGGCTGTACAAACTTCTGTAATTATGTATATTCCTTTACATGTATGTCACCCCTATTGGATTGTAAGAGTCTTGAGGTTCCTCTCCTTTGTGTCCCCAGCACCAAGCTGAGGTATACACTAGGTGCTCAGTTAATGTCAAATCCAAAGTGAAAGAATTGAAAAGCAAAAAGGAAAATTCTAAACTCTTCCAACAATCTAAGCAAAAGATTAAGGGACAACACCTAAAGTCATCTCCACTTAATTTCATGTTTTTCTTCTTTAAAATGTTTGGGAAAGGACATTTCCCAGACTTCCTATAGCCGTCGAGGAAATATCAGTGCTGCCCCTTGTGGTGTTCCCTTCAGGGGTTCCTCCATGGACTCCTTGCAGCTGTGTGCTGAGCAGTTCCCATGACTCTTTGACCCCTCTCAGGGGCCCTGCAGAGTGTGGTTACTTTTTCTGCCTCACTGCTTCTCCAGTATGGATGCTCACTCTACTTAACTTTATCTTGGTTTTCTCACATTTCCTCTATACAGTAACTGTTTTTCTTTCTCTTGAGATCTGTCTTCCCCACCACATCTTCCTCCACCCACCGCCTCCCTTGAGAGCAGCCAAGAGGGGGCATCCTCTGGGCCCTTGGGTGTGTTTTCTTCTACTTAACGTATATTCCTTCCAGTTTTTCAAAACTGTAATCAGATAGGCATGAAGTGTAATCATTAGGCAATGAGGACTGAATGAGCACAATTTATTTAGGGGGAGAGGAGGAAGTCGACAGTAGCAGGTTGGCTTTTCCAGCTTCTTCTAGCTTCCTAGTGATAAAATCACTGGTACCACTGGCTTAGGTTTGAATCTGGCATGTGGGTCTTGGGTCATGAAGCTCCAAACACATCCCACTTCACAGGATGCCACAAGAACCAGGGAAGGAGCAGGCTAGGTTCAAGGGCTGGGTGGGGAGCAGTTAGGGGAGGCCGAGGGTGGACTATGAGGGCAAGGTGTATTGTTATCCCTTTGAATTTCTCAAATGTGTATCAAAGCAGGGCCCAGGTGGCCCCACTACTCTAGCTTTAGGGTCTTTTTTCAAGTACTTTCCCAGATGACACAGTCAGTGGGTCTGCAGGGGAAAATGTATCTAGTAGCCTAGTCCTAGGCTAGGCTGAGCCCTACGTTGCACTCTGCACTGACAGTGCAGAACCTGCTTGGGATTCTCTCTCTCTCCCTCTCTCTCTGTCCCTCCTCTGCTCACGTACTCTCTCTCTCTCTCTCTTTAAATAAATAAATAAACATTAAAAACACACACAGCAGAGTGCAGAGTGTGAAGTTGTGGAAGTCTGCTCCATCGCCAGTGTTGTGCCTGGCAGGCTCAGCAGTGCTCTGGTGGAGAAGGAGGGTAGAAACCCTGAGCGGGCAGCATGGTGTGAGGATCCCCTAGGTTGCACATGAAGAGGCAGTTCCCCTGCTTGGAGTGCATTTGGGAGAGAGAGCATGACCTTTCCAGGGGCAAGGGATCCTGCTGGTGCCTTTGAGCTGCCCTGTTGGGTAGCATAGGAATGGGAGTGCTGGCTGAGGGCAGTGAGCCTTGGTGCTGGCTTTCTGCTGTGCTTTGCCATAAACTCTGAGTCACTGCGCATGTGTGCAGCCGATTTCTCGGACAAACTGGTGGATGGCCCCAGCCAGCAAGACCCTTCCTCAGGGGATTGGTGTGGGACTGCACTGCAGGGATCTCTAAAATCTGGAGTTCTGGGGAACCCAGCCAACACCTGAGATAAAGCCTAGGAGTGCTGTGCTGCCTGGCAGGCAGACAGCTCAGAGGTAGGCAGGATGAAGAAGGGATCTGATGGAGGCCAAGGACACAGAAGTGATTGTTTGCTCTTCTGTGAGGGCTTCCTGAAGGGTGGCCAGTGTGAGCTCCCAGCTCTGAGGATGAGCTAGTGGAGCTGTCACACAATTTTCACCCCACACATCAGCACTGACTTCAGAGAGCAAAACAGTGCCACCTAGTGGAGTCTGGAGGTGCTTACACCAACCCCTCCTCCCTGCACACTGCAGGCTCATCTCCACTGCGGCAAATCTGCCTGAGAATCTGCACAACAGGCCTCACCCCCAAAATACCAGCACAAACCCCTTCAGGGACCAAGTCTACTTGATTATAGAGTGTTGCAAAGCTTCATTTCTAGGAGAAATAGGATCTAGCTTCCTTTTTTTTTTTTACTTTTTCTTTTTAATGTTTATTTATTTTTCGAAAGACAGAGAGACAGAGTGTGAGCAGGGGAGGGGCAGAGAGAGAGAGAGAGAGAGAGAGAAAGACCACAAATACATGAAGGTTGAAGAACATCCTACTAAAGAATGAATGGGTTAATCAAGAAATTAAAGAAGAAATTAAAAAGTATATGGAAGCAAAGGAAAATGAAAACGTAACAGTCCAAAACCTTTGGGATACAGCAAAGGCAGTCAGTCCTAAGAGGGAAGTATATTGCAATAGAGGCCTACATCAAGAAGCAAGAAAAGCCTCAAATATACAACCTAACCTTACACCTAAAGGAGCTAGAAAAAGGAACAGCAAATAAAGCCTAGAGCCAGCAGAAGGAAAATAATAAAGGTTGAAGCTGAAATAAATGATATAGACACAAAAAGAAACAGTAGAACAGATCAATGAAACTGAGCTGGTTCTTTGAAAGCATTAATAAAATTGATAAGCTCCTAGCCAGACTTATCAAAAAAAAAAAAAAAAAAAAGAGAAAGGACCCACAATAAATAAAGTCACAAATGAAAAAAGAGAGATCACAACCAACAACACTACAAAAATACAAACAATTTTAAGAGAATATTATGAAAAATTGTATGCCAACAAACTGGGCAATCTGGAAGAAATACATAAATTCCTAGAAACATACAAACTACCAAATCTGAAACAGGAAGAAACAGAAAATTTGAACAAACCCATAACCAGCCAAAAAATTGAATCAGGAATCAAAAATCTCCCAACAACAAAAGTCCAGGGCCAGATGGCTTTCCAGGGGAATTCTACCACATTTAAAGAAGAGCTAATACCTATTCTTCTCAAACTGTTCCAAAAAATAGAAATGGAAGGAAAACTTCCAAACTCCTACAAGACCAGCACTACCCTGATTTCAAAACCAGACAAAGACCCCATGAAAAAGGAGAATTATAGGCCAATACCCTTGATGAACATGGACGCAAAAATTCTCAACAAGATACTAGAAAATTGAATTGAACAGTACATTAAACGAATTATTCACCAACATCAAGTGGAATTTATTCCTGGGCTGCAGTGCTGGTTCAGTATTTGCAAATCAATCAATGTGATACACCACATTAATAAAAGAAAGGGTAAGAACCATATGATCCTGTCAATAGATGCAGAAAAAGCATTTGACAAAATACAGCATCCACTTTTGATAAAAACCCTCAACAAAGTAAGGATAGATGGAACATACCTCGACATCATAAAGGCCATATATGAAAGACCCACAATTAATATCTTCAATGGGGAAAAACTGAGAGCTTTTCCTCTATGGTCATGAACAGGGATGTCCACTCTTACCTTTACTATTTAACATAGCACTGGAAGTCTTAGCCACAGCAATCGGGCAACAAAAATAAATAAAAGGCATCCAAATTGGCAAGGAAGAAGTCAAACTTACACTATTTGCAACCATGATACTCTATGTAGAAAACCTGAAATATTCTACCAAAAAATTGCGAGAACTAATATATTAATTCAGCAAAGTCACAGAATAGAAAATCAATGTACAGAAATTTGTTGCATTTTTATACACCAATAATGAAGCAGCAGATAAAAGATATAAAGGAATCAATGTCATTTAAAATTGCACCAAAAGCCATAAGATAACTAGAAATAAACCTAACCAAAGAGGTAAAAGATCTGTACTCTGAAAACTATAGAATCCTTATGAAAGAAATTGAAGGGGATGCAAAGAAACGGAGAAGAATTCCATGCTCATGGATTGGAAGAACAAACATTATTAAAATGTCTATACTACGCAAAGCAATCTAAACATTTAATGCAGTCCTTATCAAAATGCTACAAGCATTTTTCACAGAGTTAGAACAAACAGTCCTAAAATTTGTGTGGAACCACAAAAGACCCCAAATAGTCACAGAAACCCTGAAAAAGAAAAGCAAAGCTGGAGGCATCATGATTACGAACTTCAAGCTATATTACAAAGCTGTAGTCATTAAGACAGTATGGTACTGGCACAAATACAGACACACAGATTAATGGAACAGAATAGAAAATCCAGAAATGGACCCACAACTATATGGTCAACTAATCTTCAACAAAGCAGGAAAGACTAACCAATGGATAAAAGACAGTCACTTCAACAAATGGTGTTGGGAAAACAGGACAGTAATATTCAGAAAAATGAAACTGGACCACTTTCTTACTCCATATACAAAAATAAATTCAAAATGGATGAAAGACCTAAATGTGAGACAGGAAACCATCAAAATCCTAGAGAAGAGCACAGGCAGCAACCTCTTTGACCTCAGCTGCAGCAACTACTAGACCTGTCTCCAGAGGAAAGGGAAACAAAATAAAAAATGAACTATTGTGATTTCATCAAGATAAAAGGCTTCTGCACAGTGAAGAAAACAATCAACAAAACTAAAAGGCAGCCTACGGAATTGGAGAACATATTTGCAAATGACATATCTGATAAAGGGTTGGTATCCAAAATCTATAAAGAACTTATCAAACTTAACACCAAAAAACAAATAATCCAGTTAAGGAATGGGCAGGGGGTGCCTGGGTGGCTCAGTCAGTTGAGCATCCAACTTTGGCTCAGGTCATGATCTCACAGCTGGTGAGTTTGAGCCCTGCATCAGGATCTGTGTGGACAGCTCAGAGCCTGCTTCAGATTCTGTGTCTTGGTCTCTCTCTGCCCCTCCCCCACTCAATCTCTCTGTCTCTCTGTCTCTCTGTCTGTCTCTCTCTCTCTCAAAATAAACAAACGTTTTTCAAATGAAGATGAATAGACATTTTCCCAAAGATGTCATCCAGATGGCTGACAGACACATGAAAAGATGCTCAACATCACTCATCATCAGGGAAATACAAATCAAAAACACAATGAGATACTACCTCACGCCTGTCAGAATGACTAAAATTAACAACACAAGAAACAATAGGTGTTGGCAAGGATGTGGAAGGGGAACATTCTTACACTGTTGGTGGGAAGGCAAACTGGGACAGCCACTCTGAACAACAATACGGAGGTTCCTCTAACAGTTAAAAATAGAACTATCTTAAAATAAAAAAAAAATAGAACTATCTTACAATTTAGCAGTTGCACCAGTGGGTATTTACCCAAAGGATACAAAAATACAGATTTGAAGGGGTACCTGCACCTCAATGTTTATAGCAGCATGCTCAACAATAGCCAAATTATGGGAAGAGCCCAAATGTTCATCGACTGATGAATGGATAAAGAACATCTGGTATACATGTACAATGGAATGTTACTCAGCCATCAAAAAGAATGAAATCTTGCTATTTGCAACCACATGGATGGAGCTAGAATGTATTATGCTAAGTGAAATAAGTCAGCCAGAAAAAGGCAAATACCATATGATTTCACTCATATGTGGAATTTAAGAAACAAAACGAACATATGGGAAGGGAAAAAAAGAGAGAGAAACAAACCTTCATCAGAGACTTTTTTTTTTTAAGTTTATTTATTTATTTTGAGAGAGTATGAGTGGGGAAAGGGCAAAGAGAGAGGGAGACAGAGAATCCCAAGCAGGCTCTTGCTGTCAGTGCAGACCTTAGCATAGGGCTTGATTTCACAAACTGAGAAGTCATGACCTGAGCTGAAATCAAGAGTTGGATGCTTAACTGACTGAGCCACCCAGGTGCTACAACTGTAAGAGACTCTCTCTCTCTTTTTTTAATGTTTATTTATTTTTGAGAGAGAGAGAGAGAGAGAGAGAGAGAGCGTGAGGAGGGGAGGGGCAGAGAGAGAGGGAAACACAGAATCCAAAGCAGGCTCCAGGCTCTGAGCTGTCAGCACAGAGCCCAACGTGGGGCTCAAACTCACGAACTGTGAAATCGTGACCTGAGCTGAAGTCGGATGTTTAACTGACTGAGCTACCCTGGTGCCCTACCCATAAGAGACTTTTAAAGTTGGAGAGCAAACTGAGCCTTGATGAAGGGAGGTGAGCAGGGGATAGACTAGATGGGCGATGGGTATTAAGGAGGGCACTTGTTATGGATGTTATATGTAAGTGATGAACCACTGAATTCTACCTCTAAAACCAATATTGCACTATGGTTTCAGGGATATGTTAACTATATTAACTAACTAAAATTTAAATAAAAATTTGAAGAAGAAAAACACAATATAATATCATCTTTATAGAGCCTTGAAATTAACAAACATTTCTTTCTTTTAAAAAGGCAAATATCGGGGTACCTGGGTAGCTCCATCGGTTAAGCATCTGACTTTAGCTCAGGTCATGATCTCACAGTCCTTGGGTTCGAGCCCTGCGTCTGGCTCTGTGCTGACATCTCAAAGCCTGGAGCCTGCTTCAGATTCTGTGTCTCCCTCTCTCTCTCCTCCTCCCCCACCCACACTCTGTCTCTCAAAAATGAATAAATGTTAAAAAATTTTATGGAAATATCTTAGAACTGAAATGCTGACAGTGGTTATAAAAGGCAAGGTTTCCCTAAGAAGCAGAAGGCACCCTACATTGGAATTTAGTAGTTTCTTCTAAAAGGTCAACTTACAGAAATGTAAGCAGCATTAAGGGAATCACCAAGAGAACATGGGGTACCCACATTCTGGCAAAACCAGGAAGCCATTAACATCTATATGCCTGAAGGAGGAAAGGGAGCTCTGTGAAAGTGGAGTGTGGGAGAGGGGCCTCTGGGCAGGAGCTGTTTTTGCAGAAGAAGCCACCACTGCCAGAACTTAGGTGATGAAAAGGGAGGGAGTGGAGAAGAAACACCCCACTCTCTGGTTTTCTGCAGGTGCTTCCCATTGGGTGAACCCAGCTGGAAGCCAGAAGACAAAGAAGCCCATTGGTACCCCCCCACCAGGGCTAAGCCTTCCAAGGCCCAAAGGAGGGCAGAGAATGGATCTGGAGGAGAGGGGGCACACAGGAAATGACTAAGCCCAGTCAGTGCCAGTCTGAGGGTAAGGAAAGGGAGGCCGAGCAAGGCAAGTGCAGAGTTGGATCCTGCCTTTATTAAAATTTAGGTATTGTGTCATCCTGGATTTTTTTGCTTTTTAAAAACTGTTACATTAAAATATGATTTATCTTGATTATTGAATTTGTTAGCACTGTTCTCCCCCACACTCCCTTAAATTTTGTACCTGAGGCAAATGTCTCACTCACCTCACTCTAATCCTTGCCTTAATTAAAGGGGTTCTCTCTGGATAAGGGGATTGTGGGTGGTTTTTATTTTCTCATTTTTGCTCATTTGTATGTTCTAAAATTTTTAAAGTGAGCATGTATTCCTTATATAATAAAAACAAATGCAAAATTTTCTTCTTTGAAAGTAGGGATCCTTGGGGCACCTGGGTGGTTCATTTGGTTAAGCGTCTGACTTCAGCTCATGTCATGATCTCACAGTTCTTGGGTTCAAGCCCTGCTTCAGTCTCTATGCTGACAGCTCAGAGCCTGGAGCCTGCTGCAGATTCTGTGTCTCCCTCACTCTCTGCCCCTGCCCCACTCATTCTCTCTCATTCTCTCTCTCTCTTTCAACAATAAATAAAACAATTAAAAAATAAAAGAAAAAGAAAGTAGGGATGCTTGTGCAACATGGAGCAGATTCAGCAAGAAAATCAAATGTTTTCTGAATGTGAATTTAAAAAAATGTGTGTATCAACTCTATTTCCAAATCCTACCTCTTCTCAATTTCTAACTCAAATGCCATTTTTTCATGAAACATTTCCTTATATCCCCCAATCACATTGACCTACAAAGGCCCACACAGTGTGTGCATGGGCCACCCCCATCTCTTCATGGCCCCCCCTTACTTCCTGCAGCCCTCCCTCTCATTCACTTGACTCCACTACATCGGCCCCCTCCTGGCTGTTGCTCCTGGTACATGGGGAGCAATCAATTAATATTTGTTGAATGAACAAATGTGGCCTCTCCCTTTTTTTGTATCATTCTTGACATAATCTGTTTTGTTCTATATAGGTATGTATTTATCTTACCTCCCCTACTCTTAAACAATTCGGGCCATCCTGCTCACTTTGATATGACCCTGCTCACTTTGATATGGCACATTGCTTGGAATGTACTCAATAACAACTATTAACATTGATAGTAGGAAGAGCCTTTTTTTTTTTTTTGAGTGATTACTATGAGCCAAGCCCTGTATTAAACATTTATAGGTATCCATCACCTCACTTATGTATCTAAATGACTTTCAGGATGCACATGTAGGAAAGCACATAGTCATAAGAGGTACCTTCTGTACAGGGCGCCTGGTGGCTCAGTCAGTTAAGCATCCAACTTTGGCTCAGGTCATGATCTCACAGTTCATGAGTTCCAGCCCCATGTTGGGCTCTGTACTGACAGCCTGGAGCCTGCTTCGGATTCTGAGTCTCTGTCTCTGCCACTTCCTCGCTTGTGCTCTTTCTCTCTCTCTCTCTCAAAAATAAATAAACATTAAAAAAATTTAAAATAATAAATGCTTAAAAACTTTATCAGAGCTAATTTCTGATATGGTAAATATCAGTAGATATACCCCACACATAAACTAAAACTCTTTGGGGTCCTTAATATCTTTAAGAGTATTGTGGGGCCCAGGGAGCAAATTTCTTGAGAATTTGGTATTATTAGGTAATATAATATAAATAGGTATAAATTTCTTTTCAGCTCTAAAATTTAAGGGTTCTCTGCTCATGAAGCAATTGAGATCATACATAACTTTTGGAGGGAGGAGCAGGGCCTCCAGATCTCTAGGCAGTCTCTGGGACAGCTCAGAGAAGAGGAGCCATCTTGGAACTGGATTCTGTGTCTAGGTTCCACATTGCTTGACTGATCTTGGGCACCTGGATTTACTCTGCTCTTAACTGCTCTATGGACTTCTGGAAGCTCCTGTTCCTGTCTTGGACTCACATACAACTCCCAGTTATGATTCAGTTCTCTCAGACTCATCGTTTCATTCCTTGTCCTCTTTCATGCTTAAGTAATGTGTAAATTTTTACTTTGACCCTTGACTAGACCCTGCTTCCAAATTTTTCTTTCCTTCTTTCTTTCTCTTTCTTTCTTTCTTTCTTTCTTTCTTTCTTTCTTTCTCTTTCATCCTCCAACCAGATTTATTGAACATAACACAATTGTATATACAAAGTGACCTGGATCTGCTGCCTCAAAACATGATCCTTTCTTTCTTATTTATATTTTGATAAGTCAGTCCATTGAGTGTGAAAAAGCAGCTTACTCTAAAATTAATAGAAAAGTGCCCAATGAACACTAAATAAATGGGGCCTAACCACTGGAAGTTTAATAGTTCTACAAGATAATTAATGTAGGTAGGATCAAGCCCCTATGAAAGGCTGCTGGAGAACTGATATGAGATGTCAAGAGGCCATTTTGTGCTCTGCCACTGTGATGCCATCATGTTTCTGGATCATAATGTTCCCATTATCTGATTCTAGACACACCACAGGAATTTAGTGGGGTCTGCAGTTAGCTTAGCCGCTTGCTGGGCTAGAACAGATGTCACCCCAGCATACTCATCTGACAGGGATCCATGGCAGTCTAGATTAAGACCTTGTGAATCTGTGCACAGGACTCCAACAATGGATGGAGCCTTCACTGTGTCCTCCAAGTGTTGCGCCAAGGTCATCTCCATCCTGCCTGCTGTTCACCCCATCCCTACCCTGCTTCCAACTTTATATACTTAGTTGTCCATAAATCAAGGTCTTACAATATCCAAACACTTTCTGGATTAGGTAATATTACTTAAGATGTTAGCCCCAAATATCTTATTTTATGTTGCCCATGGCATGTACAGGATTACAACAGATTTTATGGGTTTTTTTTATTATTTTTTTAATGTTTTTATTTATTTTTGGAGAGAGAGAGACAGCATGAGCAGGGGAGGGTCAGAGAGAGAGGGACACAGAATCTGAAGACAGGCTCCAGGCTCTGAGCTAGCTGAGAGCACAGAGCCCGACATGGGGCTCGAACCCACGAACCGCGAGATCATGACCTGAGCGGAAAGCGGACACTCAACCGACTGAGCCACCCAGGCGCCCCCTGATTTTATGGTTTAAATTCTCTCATTGATTACCTTTGGAGAAAGGAACAGGGTGGCAAAAAATAAAACCTTGTTTCAAATGAAGGAAAAAAATAATAATTTGAAATGTAATTATTTCTAAGAAATTCCTTGTTTGCCTGGCATCATTCCGTATCAGGGAGGATCATCTTGCAGGGTGGTTACAGAAGTGCAAAGTACATCACAGATCACTGGGCAGTGAAGAATGGTTTTGTTTTCTCCCCCTTCAGTTAACTGAGTCATAGTTTGATGGAGCAGACTAAGAATATTCACTGGCCTCTGTTACTTTGTGAAAATGATATTTTTTAAAAAATCCAGACGCAGTATAAACTTAGATACACTATATATCATATGTAGTATACATACTGGATATGCTTCATACTTTCTGTTCATCTGGTGGTATTTGATGTAATTGGTGACTTCTTCGTGCTCTGCTTTTGTTTTCTCAGTATGTTCCCATGTTGATGCATGTGGAGAAAGGAGGTAAGTGTAGGTATTATTCCTAACCAGGTCACTTATTTGCTGTAAGATCTTTGGCTTGTTTTGCCCTGGGTTTCCATAACCCATATCTATGATGCAAGGGGAAGACTTGCCTTTGAGGGGCAGTTGGGAGGAAAACACAAGATCCAGACAACAAAGTCTTTTGGAAAGTTAAATTACTATTCAAAACCTAAGTAGTAATAGTAACTACTTCTCATGCTTAATTCTCAAAATACTGTGGGAGGAAACTGGAAACTAGACATTGGTTCCACTTGCCAGATTAGAACAAGACAGCTGAAGAATGTTCCCTGAGTTCCAAAGCAAGTCAGTGGTGGAAACTTCTATATCTGCCTTTGTCCAGCCCAAGGAAATATCCTCAAAACCGGAGGTCAGTGGTCAGATGTCTTCAAAGTGGGAACAGCAGCATCTATTTCCAGATCCCCAGCTTTGTGTGAAACGAGGGTTGCTTGCTCACACAGGTTCTCCTTCTCAAAGTTGCTTTTATAATCTGCTCTCCTTTTGCTTTACAAAAGGAATGCATACTCTTAACCTGCCCTGAACTGCCCCAGGGAGTCAAAACCTCTGGAGCACAAAACAAAGGGACACTTTGAAATATAGGTTTCTGAAAAGGCTCCTTTAATAATTAATCAAAGGGGAAAAAAAACTGCCTACCTTTTGTCTTCCATTGTTTTGTACATTTTTTTTATTGGGAGGAATTGGCCTCCATTGGGATATTCTGAATTCAGATATTGTGTAGTGGGATAATGGGGTGGAAATGACTTCACCTCTTCCATCTCTAGTTTATTATTGAAAAAATCTTTGTCCTAGCAACAACCTCGGGAAATCAAAGCAAACATCAAATCCTCAGAGAAATTTCCCAGACCCCCCTCCCTGCCTATTTAAGATAAACCATTCCATTCTGTACATTTCATTCAGTACTCACCCCAGGATGTCTTTTGTGGAATGAAAAGCTACCTCCAAAGGGATACAAGTAAATAATGCTGATTCCTTTCAAGGACACCTCATCTGGGACTATCAACTTATTCAAGATACAACGGATAAATTTGCCAACAAAAGTTTCATGTGATTTCTTTCAGATATTCTGTGCATTAATCAATATGGTAGTTAATAAGGTAGTTTTATCAAAACATATCATGAAATATTTACTCCAATAGCAGTCAGTCCTCATCTTATTTCACTTATAAAATGTTTAATGATGCAAGTCCTGGGCTAATTAGTGCAATATGCCTTTCTCTTTCACTGGAAAAATTCAATCATGATATCAAACAGGGGCACATGGGTGGCTCATTCCGTTAAGCATCCAACTTCAGCTCAGGTTATGATCTCATGGTTCCTGGGTTCAAGCCCCGCATTGGGCTCTGTGCTGACAGCTCAACCTGCTTCAGATTCTGTGTCTCCCTCTCTCTCTGCCCATCCCCTGCTTGTGCTCTGTCTCTCTCTCTCTCTCTCTCTCAAAAATAAATAAACATTAAAAAAAATTTTAAATAATTTTTGATGAGGGGTGAAAAAATTATTTCTATTGAAAAATGTTGAATTGGCTATGGTGTATTAGAATTAATATTTTGGTTTTTCCAATATTTTCTGAGTATATTGGATTAAAGTCCCTCTTACATGAAAGAGTAACAAGCATAACTTGTTATAATTACATAATTCTCAATATTAATAATTATGTAATCTGATCATTAATAATTCCTGAAATTACTTGAGTATAGTAGTTTTCAGAAATAAAGTGAATGACTCTGCGGTATCTGGGTGGCTCAGTCGGTTAAGAGTCTGACTTTGGCTCAGGCCATGATCTCACCATTCCTGAGTTTGAGCCCCATATCAGTGCAGAGCCTGCTTAGGATTCTCTCTCTCTCCCACTTTCTCTGCCTCTCCCTCACTCACACATACTCTCTTTCTCAAAATAAATAAATAAACTTAAAAAAAAAAGAAAGTGAATGACTTTAATAACTAGGCAACAAATTATTTTCCATGTTTCCAATCATTTATTTTCATTAAAATTGAAGGAAGAACTTGTACTGAAATGACTGATCTAGACAGTGATCATTATTGGCTGCTAAATCATTAGATGCAAAACTGAACGGGACCTTGATCATGAGTGGATATAGCTAATAACACTGAACCCACTGATACAGCCTATTACAAAATAGAGACATTCAGATTTTAGGTAACTCCTGTGAAATAAAAAGTATACATATACCAGCTATGAAGGACTCTTGCCAAAGTATCAAATCTGAATCCAATCAAGCCTTGAGATCGAAATATCAATGTTGAGGAAATATAGAGGCCAAGGAGATGAATCAGTAAAATCCAGAACATAGGAAACATATCTACAGGACAAATGACCCAGGTTTTAAACAAGTCAATTGCAAGGGGAAAGAAAAACAAGGAGAAAGAATCTAATGATTAAAAAAATAGACTTAAGAGAAATATCAGCCAAATGCAATTTGTGGACATCATTAGAATCTTGAGTTGAAAAACCAATGCTGAAATCCAAAACAAAACAAAACAAAACAAAACCATATATGAGACAATCCAGGGAAATTTGGACAATGGCTGGATAGTGGATGATTTACATTTTTTAGGTGTACTGGTTTGTTTTAAAAGTGTCCTTATTTTTAAATTTTTTTTTATTATTTATTTTTGAGAGAGAGAGAGACAGCATGAGCAGGGGAGGGTCAGAGAGAGAGGGAGACACAGAATCCGAAGGAGGCTCCAGGCTCTGAGCTAGCTGTCAGCACAGAGCCTGACACCGGGCTCAAACCCACGAACCATGAGATCATGACCTGAGCCGAAGTCCGACGCTTAACTGACTGAGCCACCTAGGCACCCCATTATTTTTAAAGAGATTATTTATAGAGGTATTCACAGATTATACTTGGGATTTGCTTCAAAATAATCCAGTGGGAGTGGAGGATAGATAGTAAGAAAAGATAGAAATGAAGGAAGACTGGCCATGGGTTAAGATTGTCAAAGCTGGATGGTGGTCACACGGAGATTAATTTTATTATTTTTCTACATTTGTACAGACTTGAACTTTTCAATAATAAAAATTAAATAAAAACAAATCAAAAAAATAAACTCATTGAAGGAGTACCTAATCTAGCTGTCAGCTAATAGATCACTAAAACTAATTTTTTAATGATTTATGACCGTGATTTTTGGCATATACCTCGAAAGGATTGAATGACATTGGTATTACAAAACTCTCCATTCCCATCTACCTGTTTATGTGAACTATGCTTAAATGTATAGAAACAAAAACAAACAATAAGAGTTTATGCTGAACTCTTTCATTTTAGCAAGTTGTAATATTTATTAATGAATTCATGAGCAAACAGGAAAAAAACAAAAAGCCCCATCCATTCTCTTAAGAGATCTGTGTTTTCAACAATTTTTTTCTTTCTTTTTAACAAATTTTTTTCTTTTTGAGTTAATAATTGTTCATATTACTTATCAAGGTTTGTAATGTTTATGTTGTTTTGATCAATTGTTTACTAATACCAACTATAACAACCCAATCCAGAAGAAATTTTTAATATTTGGAGACTTTGGGATTAGGGGGGAAAAACTTTGTTTATTTATTTGTTATTTTTAAAGATTTTATTTTTAAGTTGGTATAGCAAATACTCGACACACAGGAAGACACATACTGACAGTGACACACACTCAGAATCAGAAAAGACTCTTCATTCTGCACTGGTGCTGGCCCAGCGGAGTCCTCTCCGAAGGCTGAGTCCCCAGCCCTGGCGCTAGCCTACTTTTATGTGTGGCCAGCTTCCAGGTACTTGGAAACTTTCTATGGGCTGCACAGGTGGGAGGGATTGCAGGGGCTCAAGGGAAAAAAGTGGAGCACTTACGGGTTGTGCTACTCGGGCAGTTGGCTGATCAAGAGGCAAGCAAGATTATGGAAGCCAAAAGCATGCAAGAGGAGTAACCTGTTTGAACATCTGGCTGGCTCTTTTTTATCTGCTTTTGTCAGCTTTCCTTCTCATTCCCCCCTCTTGATTCTCAAGCTGCTGTAGTAGCCTTAGAGAAAATCAGTTTGTGGGAGCCAGGGAACCCTTTGCTCCCATGGGAGGAGGGGTGAAGACTGTTTTGCCTTTTTCCTGCTGGACAGGGATGTTGAAGAGAGGAATGTGACAGCTAGGGTTCTTCGCCATCCAAAGGAGAGTTAGCAACAGCTACATGGCCCAACTGGAGCATCATCTGAAGTTTTATAGCTTCTAGGTGAGAGGAAACAGATCTGGTTAGCATATTAAGAATACAAGGACCAAACAGGAGAGCTATGAAAAACATTAGGAGAGGACCAGCTAAAGGGAGGAGCTAAGATGCCCAATTTTATATGTTGTTCCAAGAGTTCCACGAGTCTGCTAATTTCTGCCTCCATTTGTTGCTTTGTTCCCTAACCCAATGGTGTAAAGTCGTTACAGTAGAGCCAAAGGCCCACATCTGTTGCCTTATGTTATTTTGATCCCCCCTTATGCCCTTGGTAATGGGAGGAGGGCACCCATAAAGAATTTTATAAGGGGAGAACCCCATCTGCTTTTTTAACTTCCCATTTGTAGCTGCAGTCTGCCTTCCTGAAGGTCCCTCATCTCTCCCTGCCTAATTAGTAATCCTTTTCCTATTTATTCTTCCCCCTGGAATAGGGCCTGTAACAGCTTTTAAGGTACAGGAATGATGACCGTTCTGGCTTCTTCAAGCTGATAAGGGATGGTGCTGGGGTACAGCAGTTAGAGTCTACCCAAGGGTCAGTCAAGTGGCCCATGATAATGGTTTTACAGAAAGGCTGGTAGGCATGAGGTGGCATAAACATTAGCAGACACAAAGAGAAAAACACAAAGTAAAGATTATACTGACCAAAAAGAAGGCATCTTAAGATAATGTCCCCAGTTCCCAACCAGTAAAACAATCCAGGAGAGACCCTGATTTTGTCCAATTATGTCCAAATGTCATCTATCAGTTCTAAGACTCAATGAGAATTATCGGTTATATTGAAACAATATATATATCAGTGTATCTTTCATAACCCAGGTGATGGAGGAGCAGTAAGTAATCAGTGGAGGCTCTATTTTCCAAGAGTTTGGCCCTAACTTTATTTAATTTTTTTAAAGCATCTAATTCTTGTGAGGTGTTATTTATAGTTTTGCTGAGTATAAGCAGACAGTTTGTTTTATTTCAAGGTATAAAACTTTTCCAAGAGCTGGGAGTCCCTACTATAGAAAGAGCCAAGGCAGCTGCTTACCATTATTACTTTGTAAATTTTTAGGTAAGCTGAACCCAGGTATTATTTCATAAAGCAGAACTTTTATTACTTTTTGTGCCTTTTTCATTTTGCAGATGAAGGCCTCTATCCAATTAGTAAAAGTATCAACCCATACCAACAGATGTTGGAACCCCTTTGACCTTGGCATATGAGTGAAATCTAATTGTCAGTCTTCCTCTGGATAGACTCCAGTTTCTTGATTGCCTGGGAGAGTAAGTTTGTGGTTGAGAGGATTGTTTCTAAGAAAAACTTTATAGGCTGATACTATTTGTTGAAACGTCCTTGATGAATTTTTTTTCCCCCAGGAAACATCCTTTGGGTCATTTGATAAGTTTTACCCCTCTCTAAATGAAAGGCCTGATGTGGTGCTTTAATGATATTCTCGCTCTGTGAGCTAGGTAATAGTAATTGCTCCTGCTCTGTTTGTAACCATTTTAAGGGCTGGAGACAGTGTCCATGAGTCAGCCAAGTTCATTTCCTCAGGAGAGTAGGTGGGATTGAGTCTCCTTTAATAATTGATATAGCAGGTGAGCTATTTTTCTGAACCCTGGTATCCACAGTCTACAGTTCCAGTAATTTTTCAAAACTCATGCAATAATTGATCTGCCCTGGAGCTAGTAATGCTGCAGTCTGTAATTTAGTTATAATGTCTCTTCCTAGCAAGGGATTAAGGCTCTCTGGCATTATTATCAGGAAAGAATGAAAAAAAAGTTAGATTTCCCCGTATACATCCCAGGGGCTGAGAGAAAAATATAGTCAAAAGTTTTCTGGAGACGCCTCTAATTCTTATGCTGGGTTTGGATAGTTGGCCAGAAGTAGAAAGGAGGACAGAAAAGGTGGCTCCGGGATCAAGAAGGAAATCAATTGGTTTTTTTGGTTTTTGGGTTGTTTTGTTTTGTTTTGTTTTGTTTCTATATCCAGAGTTCCTGAGGCTCTGGATTTCCAATAAACAGTTGGTTCTGGGGAGCCACCTCGAAGAGCCCCAGGCCCCATCAGTCCCTTTCAGGGACACTGGTTATCTAAGCCCTGCAGATAGAGGTCCCCAAGGGCATTCAGGCTTCCAGTGACTGTCTCCACACAAGGGCCATGGCTTACAGGGCTTTGACTTCTGTTGTCTCTTCTGAGGCCAATCTTGTTTCCAGTGCCTGAATGGCCACATAAGTGGCATTTGGTGCCAGGACTTCGGGAAGTCTAGTCTGACATAGTACTTAAGGCTGTGGCTAAGGTCTTAGATTTTTTTTTAAGTCTCCTTTACTGTTTTTTTGTTTGTTTGTTTGTTTTTTGCTTTACCTCGGTTGTAATATACCTGATTGATTGGCAGCTCGTAAGAGCTCCTCTAGGGTCCCTTCCAGGCCAACAGCCAATTATTGCATTTCCTCTGAATATCTAGGGCTGACTGAGTGCCAGATTTGTCCTTTAAAATCATCTCAGCCTTAGGGGTGTCAGGGGAGATAGCCATATATTTAATGAGAGCCTCCCTCAACCTCTCCAGGAAGACCATCAGGCTCTCATTCTGTGTTTGTAAAGTAGTGGCTAATTTAGCATAATTTAAGGGCTTAATCTTAGATTTCTTTAACTTTCTAAAAACAGAAGCTTGGAAGTGGCAGTGATACCGTACCCCAATGGGATGGTCGTAATCCCAATTAGGATCTATGGGTGGAACTGCCTGAGCTCCAGTAGGGAGCTGAAAGTTCCCCATAGGACCTACAGTCCCATGGTAATTAATGAGCTGCTCATCCCCATATCTCTTAGCTGTTGCCTGAACCCCACAGTTTTCTGTCTCATTAAGAGTCTGATTTAACAAAAGCATTATATCTTTCTAGGTCAACTCAAAAACATATGTAATATTCTGAAAAGCCTCTATATATACTTATCCGATCAGAAAATTTACCTAGACCTCCTTTTATCTGTCTTAAACCTTGTAATGTAAAAGATTTCTCCTTCTGGCATTCTAGCTTCTCATAACGGAAAGATGCCTGTTACATTATGGGGAGGGCCTAAATAAGGGCAGCAGGGAGCAGAACTGCACTTTTTATGTAGATTGAGGACCTGAGGAGGAAGAGGTGGAACACTTTCTTTCCTCCTTCTCTAGGTCTGCTTTGGATCCATGTAAGGGGCCCTTAATTGTTTCCCCTCCTGATTGCTGGACTTCAGGAAGGGTTGCCATTAAATCAGGATCCACCTTACATTGCTTACATATATCTCGATTTTTAAAATTGTAAACCAGTGTACTTTTAAAATCCATTCATTTTAACCTGAGTCCATCCTAACTATATATAAAATTTCTTTTTTAAAGATTTTCCTTCATGAACCTTCTACAATTCTTTGCATTCACATTTTGTCCCAAGTCATTTGTCTCCAAATAAGCAGTCTCATTTAGGACAAAATTACTTTCTTTTACCTTTAACAAAAATGTATTTCCATTTCTTATATCTTTTTTACATATCTACTTTTTTTTACATACAGAGTTGTTTTCTTATTTCCATCAGTCTTAATTACATTTAGCAGAATTTTAACTCTTAGAAACCTTAGTCTCCTGTGAAAACTAAGTAGTAATCAATTGTGAACTGTCTGTTACATCAGAATTCCTTAGATGGCAAACTTATGAATCAATTAAGCACAAAGCCTGTTTTCCAAGGGATCTAAATATTCTTAGTTTCTCTGCGACAAGTTGAAAGCACAAACCTACATCTAGTAATTAGTGCTTTTTCCTCTTATCTCCTTAGATATCCAATGAATTCAATCCCAGTTTATCATGCAAGCAAAACTTTTTAGGTTACCAAAGACTTTGAAAGCTATCTTAACAATTACCCATGAAAACTATGAGACAAAGTTAACCATTATTTAAGTCATCCCTTTGCTAACAAATTGGAACAGAGATAATATGAACTTATTTGACCTTCAGCAAATCTAGGTAGAATAAAATTTTTTTTCTTTTTTTCCCTTTTTTTTTAAACTTAATGTTGATAAACAGTTCTATCTCAAACCAACAAACTTAAATTAGCTTGAACATTGAATACATTTTACTTGGGTCCACTTAAGACAATTTGTTCCCCATAGTTAATTTTTACTTGAACACTGATTGGGAAATCTGACATCTAGGGTGGGAGAAGGAGCTGATAGTGCCTGAGGCATTGAGGAGCCAGTTACGCAGCCGCACCTCAGGTGGTGCAGAAACAGGTGGGTGGGGGAAGGGAAGGCAGAAGAACCAAGGTGCTAGCAGAAGGCAGAGAAAGAGAATTTCCAGTTTTAAATCTTGTCAGCTCAGAGGAGCAGATTCCAGGTTTTTACTTTGCTTTGTTTCCACTAGTGGAATTAGGTGGTCCATGTCAGTCGGAGAAGACAGGGAATTTCCCCCAAACAAAGGGAGTTTTAGCAGCTGCTTGGGAATATTAATGTCCCCATTCTGAGGTGAACTAACCAGAGACAGTTGGCTCTAACAATTGATTTTGAGGAATTCCTCCCCCCCCCCACCAGCCTTATATCCTAGATGGGTCCCTCCCAATGTACAGTGTAGCAGGACAAACATTAGGAAGAGGTTTTGTCCTCCTGGCCACTCCCCTTGTGGAGATTTAGACATCTTGTAGCATTTGCAGGTCAGTAAAAACCGGACTCGGATCAGGCCTCTGAGGACCTGATTCTGCCTTGAGCCGTTGGGGTCATCTTGGAACCACAGGGTAGGACCCACTCAGGCTCCGTAGCTGAAACTGTGGAGCCCAGGCACCCACATACACATTCAGACAGATTGCAGACTTCCACCCAGGACTTCCCTGTCCTATGTGGCGACTATGTCGCCTGGGAGGTGATCAAGCTCCCCTTCCGCCTCTAGGGTGGGCCTGAATTCGGTCCTGGGTCCCCAGGGATAATTTACTCAATCAGATGTCCTATCCTCGTAGAATTTTCTGATTTCCCCCGGAGTCCGTTCAAGCACAGCGGTGGCCAACTATTGTCTGGTTCTGCGAGGGTCAGGATCCAGTGAAATCCCTGGTGGTGCACCTTCCTTTCCATCGCAGGGGCCCAAGATGTGTGGCCTCTCCACTGGCCTCCGACAATGGTGGCTCAAGGGCCCAGCATGGCTGCCGGCTTCCTGGCCAATGCACCAAAAAATGTTACAGCAAATAATCAGCACACTTTAAGAGACAAGCGACACACACTCAGAGAATCAGAAAAGACTGTTCATTCTGCACCAGTGCCGTTCCAGCTGACTCCTCTCCAAAGGCTGAGCCCCCAGCCCTGGTGCTAGCCTACTTTTATGCCTGGCCAGCTTCCGGGTACTTGGAAACTTTCTATCGGCTGCATAGGTTGGAATTGCAGGGGCTCCAGGAAAAAAAAAGGGGGGGGGTACTTATTGGTTGTGCTACACGGGCGGTAGGCTGATCAAGAGGCAAGCAAGATTATAAAAGCCAAAAGCAGGCACAGGTAGTATCTGGCCTCGGACCTCTGACTGGTTCTTTTCTATCTGCTTTTGTCAGCTTTCCTTCTCATAGTAATCTCTATACCCAATGTGGGACTCGAACTTAAACTCTGAGATCAAGAGTTGCATGCTTTTCCAACTGAACCAGCCAGGCATCCCTGGAAACAAACAAACAAACAAGCAAACAAAAAAACTTTAAAAATTATACAAAGATAAAAATCTGAGAGGAAATGTAATGGAAATATAATTTCAAGGATAAAAAGGAATGATATAGAAAAACTGATAGTTATAGAAGAGGCTGTTCATATACTTAAAAAAAATAGGTGATGAGGGAGGTGCCTGGGTGTCTCAGTCAGTTAAGCCTCCGACTTTGGCTCAGGTCATGATCTCCTGGTTGAGGTCATGATCTCATGGTTTGTGAGTTCCAACCCTGCATCAGGTTCTCTGCTGTCAGCACAGAGCCTGCTTTGGATCCTCTGTTCTCCTCTCTCTCTGCCTCTCTCCCACTTGCTTTCTCTCAAGAAAGAAATAAAACATTTTAAAAAATGGGCAATGGGGTATCAGATTAGAGCATTAAGATTATATGGACATTTTATGTTTATTTTTGAGAGAGAGAGAGAGTATGAGCAGGGGAGGGGCAGAGAGAGAGGGAGACACAGAATCCGAAGCAGGCTCCAGGCTCTGAGCTGTCAGCACAGAGCCCGATGTTGAGGGGGAGGGGAGGGCTCGAATTCACCAACCTCAAGATCATGACCTGAGCCAAGGTTGGCAGTTTAACGGACTGAGCCACCCAGGTATCCCTATATGAATATACTTAAAAGAATGATGTAACAGTTTTATTTTCAAATATTGTTATAGTATACCAGAGAGCTGCCCTCTGCACAGCCAGCAGCGCATCAGTACCATATGATATACCTGAAATCACATCCTTTGCGATTCTTTATTCTTATGTTCAAAAATGTTAAATATTAACTAAAAACAGGTAGGGAGACTAGTTAGGTTTTTTTCTTCTATGGATGTTTTTTATTGAGTAAAATTCACATAACATAAAATTAACCATTAACCATATTAAAGCATACAATTCAGTGGCATTTAGTATAGTTTAATATTGTGCAACCCTCACCTCTATTTCTAAGACATTTTCATCATCTCAAAAGGAAACTCTGGGGGCGCCTGGGTGGCTCAGTCGGTTAAGTGTCCAACTTCGGCTCAGGTCACGATCTCATGGTTTGTAGGTTGGAGCCCCGCATCAGGCTCTGTGCTGAATGTCTACTTCAGATTCCTTGTCTCCTTCTCTCTCTGCCCCTCCCCCACTTGTGCTCTGTCTCTCAAAAATAAATAAATGTAAAAAAAAAAAAAAAGACAACTCTGTACCCGTTAAACAAGAACTCCCATTCCTCCACTCCCTGCCCATTTCCTGGCAACCACAAATTTGTTTTCTGTCTTTATGGATTTACCTTTTCTGGGTGTTGCATATAAATCAAATTATGCAATATATGACCTTTTGTGTCTGGCTTCTTTTACTTAACATAATGCTTTTGAGTTGTATCCAAATTGTAACATGTATCAATACTTCATGCCCTTTTTTTCTCATTTTTTAAAATATAGTTTATTTATTTTTGAGACAGAGAGAGACAGAGCACAAGTGGGGGAGTGGCAGAGAGAGAGGGAGACACAGAATCTGAAACCGGCTCCAGGCTTTAAGCTGTCAGCACAGAACCCGACGACTCAGGGCTCGAACCCATGAACCGTGAGATCATGACCTGAGCCAAAGTCGGACGCTTAACCGACTGAGTCACCCAGGTGCCCCTACTTCATTCCCTTTTATAGTTGAGTGATATTTCATTTTCTGTATATACCACATTGTTATTCATTCATCAGCTGATGGACATTTGCCTTGTTTCAGCCTTTTGGCTATTATGAATACTGTTGCTATGACATGAATGTACAAGTATTTGTTTGAATACCTGTTTCCAGTTCTTTTGGGTCTATACCTAGGAGCAAAATTGCTGATAATTCTGTTTAACTTTCTGAGAAACTGCCAAACTTTTCCAAACTGCACCATTTTACATTTCCAGCAACCATGTACGAGGGTTCCAATTTCTCCGCTTCTTCGATAATCTTTTTCATTACAAAAAGTTATGACTAACCTAGTGGGTATAAAGTGGTGTCATTTTGTGGTTTTGATTTGCATTTCCCTAATAACTAGTGATGTTGAGCATCTTTTCATGTGTTTGTTGGCTATGACTGCTTAGTTTTACTAGTTTTTATTTTAAGGGGTGTGCAAGCAAAAATGTTGTGGGCCACATCAGTAGACCTAAGCCACTGTATTTCTGAAGATCTTGTCTAATGCCCCTCTGTTTTCCTAGCATTGTGCTATGGCCTCAAAGCTTTGTGACAGTTTGTCTGAGGGACACTTCTCCCATCCAGAGGCACAGGACTAAAAATTTTAGAAAAACTTCCTCTTCAGCGGGGTGGCTTTGAAAGTCTGTGCAGACTGAAACTACAACTTATAATACCAAATCTTCTTTCTCTACTACCTGCTAAATTAGACCTCCTATACTTTGAAGATATCAAATTTGAATGCCAAAGTTAGCTAGCCCCTTGCACATAGTGAGCTTTTTCCATGCTTATTTGTTGGTTTGACATGAAGTCAGAAGGAAACTTTGGCTGTGCAAACTGAGCAGGAGTGCTCTGGGAAAGACAGTTCTGTGTCAGGCTGGAGGAAAGTGAGGAAATGAGGGTGTGTCTGCTTTAAATTGTGCCTATGCAGGGGGCTATGAAGGTAACAGAAAAGTCTTGGGACCCACGTGTCTGCCCTACAATGGCAGGGAGCTTGATGATTGGCAGTCTTCCCTGGATAGATTGCTAGTTCATTAAGGGCAAGAACAGCATCTTAGTCCTATATCCACATATGTTCCCTAACCCAGAACCTGGAGCATACTAGGTACACGCAGGATGTTTACTGGATTGGATTGTGCACTGGTGACACTCTGTCCTTGATACTGTTGAGTCCCCTTGCCTCCTTGATGGGAATTAGGAAGAAGACATCGTGGTTGCTGCTCTTGATTCTCACCTCATTCTGGTCCATCTCAGACTGACATCCTCCAACAGCTCCCCATTACCCCCATGGAGTCCCAGTTTTAACATATAATATCACCTATATCCTTATTCATTGTTTCTAGAGTATTCCCTCCACTTCCTTTTTATTTCAGCCACTTTCAAGCTACCCATAGACATGGACATGTTTGAGACCTTAGAATCACATCCAATCTTCTATAGGAAGAAAAGTTCAAGAGACTTCCAAATTTTTTGTTGATAGGCTCTTACCCCAAGATGTCTGTTGATTTGGGATTATTCTTTGCCCATTGCCTCTAAAGAAGGCTCTCCCAGGCTCCCATGCAAAGGATATAACCCTGGTTGAGTGTTTGAGAGCCAGGTGGGAGAATGGAGCAGGGGGCAGGGGGCAGTGGTGACGCATTGTGATTTTACTCTGTTCAGTATACAGACTTTCATTCATTTCCTTGTTTTAAATCCACTGCTTGAGTCTGACCCTCTGCTATTTTTCCCCCAGAGAATAAGTGTATTGTTTCTGGGTTTGGGGGAAGTCTCTGGGCTAAGTACGTGGGGGTGGAACCTGCAGGTCCAATTTCTCCTTTTACATCTGTTCTATGGCTCATCTCCGCCTTGCGAAATATCTGACACCTGATGCCTCTTTCCTGAGCCTTTCCACTGGGTGAATCAGCTTGCCCCATGCTATTAACCATGTGTCCTAGCCACCCCTCCCCACCTGGTTCCCATGCAAGGCTTCCATTTGTCTCTGGTTATCAGTTCTCTATCCCTTTCCATCTTCCCCAACAGTGTTAGCAGCTCTCATCTGTTTTCATCCTGTTTCATTCTCATGTCCTTGTAGATTCTCATCCTTTTTGTACTTTTAATGTCATGTTATAGGGTTCAGGAAATGTCTGTGTTCTGTCTGCCCGTATTTAAGAAGCAACTGTTCTTTATGATCATCAGTTCCATGCAGTGTAATACTCTACAGTTGTTAAATGGAATAATGTATCTACACGTCTGGACCTGTGACATGGACAATATAGAAAGTTAAATGAAAAAAGCAAGTTGCAGGTTCATATGTATAATATGAAACTGGTTTTGTTAAAAACATTTTCATATTATATGTATACATATACACATACTAAATATATATGTATTCTCCTTAGCATTATTTGAGATAATATAAATAAATATCCGAATAAATACCTAGAGAGCTACTTGGATGTTTTCATTTGGCAAAAAGTTTTAAAAGGGTCTGATTTAGAGATACTTGTGTGGCTCAGTCAGTTAAGTGTCCAACTTTAAAAAACAAAGAGGTCTGATTTAAAGGTCTAGGCAATCTGGTGAGTCTAAAAATTTCCTTTGGGGACCCTGGAGCCAGGGAGCCACCATTCACATTGTGTTCTTTGTGAACAGTGCCCCTGCATTTGCACAACTGTGGAGGCACTTCCTGGTGGTTCCCTCAAAGAAGCCCCTGTCATCTTCCAGGGCAGCAGCAGGAGCAAAGGAGTTGTTACCCTCATGTGAAACTCCTTCTGGGCTGTTCTGGGGATGTGATTGTTTGGCTTAGTTAATGATCCTCCTGAACTATACTAGGGAGGCCAACTCCTAAGTGAGGTGAATAATAAGCAGCAAAGGTTGCATTTATGGAGATGTGCATTCCGGCATGTGGGAAACCTGCAGTTCCTCTCAAAAGCAACTAACTCTTCCTTCTTCCAACCACCTTCAACCCCCAAGGTTGGGAAGGTATGGAAATTTTCCAATTAATACTCAATGATAAAGGGTTGAAAGGAATTTAGCCACATATTCAAATATTCTCTAGTAACAAGTCCCCAGATTTCCCCCCTCAAATTTCGCTGCACCTTAAAATCATCTGGGAAGGTTTTAAAACTCCCATGCCCAGGCCAATTCTGTTACCCAGACAGTTGAATCTTTAACAAGCCTTCTCAACGTTGGCCCTACTGACATTTGGAACCACGTAATTTTTTGCTTTGGGAAGCTTTCCCGTGCATTGTGGGATGTTTAGCACCATCCCCGGGTTCTATGCACTAAAAGCCTACAACAAAAAGACATTTGCATATCTCCCAGTTGAAAATCACTGCGGATGGGACCCAGACATCCTATTTTTAAAAAATCTTCCCAGATGATTCCAATTGGCAGCCAAGTTTGAGAACCAGTGCTCTGATGGTGTTTCCTTTGGGAAGTGTATCCTGGTGGAAATTCGTGGGACTTCTGGAGTTGGTTTTTATAAACTGTTATTTGATACTGATTCAGTAAGAATGGATTTATTCCAAACCAGATGAGCAGTTCCACTCATCCTATCTAGTAAGCACCTATTTCTTTCTGTCAAGAGACCTTTGGAAAACAAAGAGCCTGTGAACATCTGGAGAGGCTAACAAAGCCAGTTGAGCCTGTAACTTATGGAGAATATATATAGAGTGCTGGCGCCTGGGTGGCTCAGTTGGTTAGGCCTCCGACTTCAACTCAGGTCATGATCTCGAGATTTGTGAGTTCCATCCCCACATCCAGCTCTGTGCTAACACTAGGATCCTGGAGCCTGCTTTGGATTCTGTGCCTCCCGCTTGCACTCTGTCTCTCTTTCTCAAAAAAAAAAAAAAAAAGAAGAAAAAGAAAAAAAGTAAATAAATAAATAAACATTAGGAAAGTTTCAAATGGGGAGACTTCCTGGCACTGGGAAACTGAACAGCCTCCTTGGTTCTACAACCAAAGGCTGCAGCTTTAACCAAGGCTGTTGTAGAGTCCCATTTGTTTTGGAGCACCCAAATCCACCAGTTTGGTACAAGAAATCACATGTAACACACAAGTTATTGTTCCCAGTCTTTAATGATTACTGGACTTAGGCAAGAAATATCAGGACAGAATGTATTGTATATGAATTGTAAGAGGGTAGTGAGAAGACAGCTCACTTATATTTAAGTTGTATTAGTAATTAGTAATTACTAATTAATAATTAGTAATTTCTGTTTAGGATAGTATACTTCATGAATACATGGGTCTTGTTCTCAGTGAAAGGAGCAAGGGCTTCCCAGATATTAGAAAAACAAGATCTCCCATTTGTGAGGGATGTCTAGGTAAAGGCAATCACCCTATTCACAGGCTTATTTACCCTTCTACTTATGGAAAGTAACCCCGTCAACTATACCATCTATACCAGAGTATTTCTCATCCATTTAATGTATTGATGCTTTTAAGAGTATTTTAACCTATTTACATTTATTTTGATAAAATTTGGTCTAATATCTTAAGTGCTTTTAATTTTTGATGATTATTTCTGTCCTATTTTGTCCCTTCTGCTATTGGACTCTGACTTTCTTTGCTCTTTTATCATCCATTGCTATTCTGGAAGATATTTATCCTGTGTTTTATTCTACTAGTGGTACTATTGAGATTTAAAAATTCTTAGAAATATTTTAAGTGTAGAAAAACACAGAGTATAAAAGCATCTATGTACCTTTCCTTAGCTTTATCATATGTAAACATTTTGTCATTGCTTTTTCACATGTTTCTAAGGATTAAAGCATTACAGATGTAATTGAAGTCCCCTGTCTTAAATTGTATTTCTCTCTCTGTTGCTCCAGAAGCAGTTTACCATTTGAATATGGTGTTAATTGTGCCTATAGATACTTTTAAAGTTGTTATATATGGTTATTTACATAAACATCATAACATTATTTTGCATGTTTTGAGTTTGCATAAATGTATATCTTTCTGCAACTTACTTTTATTTATTAAAAAATTTTTTTTGTTTTATTTATTTTTGAGACAGAGAGAGAGCATGAGTGGGGGAAGGGCAGAGAGAGAGGGAGACACAGAATCTGAAACAGGCTCCAGGCTCTGAGCTGTCAGCACAGAACCCGATGTGGGGCTTGAACCCACGAGCGGCGAGATCATGACCTGAGCCGAAGTCGGACGCTTAACCGACTGAACCACCCACCCTGCAACTTACTTTTAAAATTCAACATTGTGTAATTGAGATTTAAACACATAGTTCAAGTTCACTCATTTCCACTCATGTTTAGTATTTCATTTTTGTGGGATAAAGCTGTTGATTTAGCCATTGTCTTAATAATGGACATTTAAGTTGTTTGGAATTTTTGATTTTGAAAAAGTGATACAGTGAACATTGCACTGTATCCTCATGCACATGTGAAATAATTTTTCTATGACAGACTTAGAATTGCTGGGTCAAAATGTAGGGTGAGGGAAAGTACATTGTAGATGATGGAAAGAATATGTAACTGGCAACAAGGCCCAGTTTATTATTCTACCTTGACCATTTTCTTTTTTTTAGACACTGCACATTTCCTTTATAACAGCCTCAGCTTGTCATTGGTTAGTTAAGGTGATTGGACAATGATATTTAGTTAGTGGTCCTATGATTTTATGATCCTGTTGATTTTTCAGGAGCAATTCTTAAGTGCAATATTGTTTTCTTTTTCTTAATATAGAACCAAGACTGCAAATGAATTCATAACAACAAAAGGTATAGCAAAGGAAGAGATTGTTCTCTAGAAAACTCCAGAGAGATATTTTCCAAGAAGTACCTTTTCAGAAGACTATGAATTGAAGAGACAATAGGAAATATCGATGGTGGGGAATTAAAGTTTTTCTAATAGGTGTGGAGAGGATGAGAGTCTTCACTGGAGAGGTTATTTTAATCCATATACAAACATTTTATCAGTTTCAGAGCATTCCCACTAGGGAGAGGTTTTGTGAATGTAACATATGTGGTAAAGGCATCAGCTTTAATTCAAAACTGATTCAGCACCAAGGAATGTATAAGGGAGTGAGACCCTTCAAATGTATAGAGTGTGAGAAAACCTTTGGCTGTAACTCCCACCTTAGCGCAATATAAGTCCACACTAGAGTTTTGAAGCTATATCAATGTAAGGAATGTGGCATGTGCAAACATTGTGCAAAATGTTTTCATGTTAAAAATGCATAACTTTGCATTTGATAGTCAGTGCAAAACTAACCTGGTATCAAATCACACAGTGGAAAAAACCTTCAAGTATGTAGGATATGGAAAGAATTTCAAGTATAGTTCTTACTATATTAGACATAAAGAATCTAACTGGAGAGAAGCCCTATAAATGTAATGAATGTGGGGAAAGCATTCAGTGTCAATCCAAATCTAATCAGGAATCAAAGAAACCATAATGGGGATAAACTTTACTTGTGTATGGAATATGGGGATGGTTTCAGGTGTAATTCTATCTTCAACATCAAACAAATCCACATTAGGAAGAGACTATAGTGAGTGTGGGAGAGCTTTCAAATGTAGCTTCCAATGCAGAAATTATCAGCTTATTCATACCGGAGAGAAGCCATTTCAATGTAAGGAGTGTGGAAAAGGCATCAGCATCAGTGAAAAACTAATTCAGCATAAAAAAAACTACAGTGGGGAGAAACCATTAATATATTAAGTGTGAGAAAGCTCTTAAATGTGTAACTTCAGACGTTGTCAGCAGTAGGAAATCCACACTGGGAAGACACCTTATGAGTGAAGTGATTGCAGGGAAGCTTTCAGGTGTATCTCCCAAGTGAGTTACTATCAGAACACCTGTAATAGAGAAGAGCCCCCCCCACATTGTTAATGCAAAATTAATTGGGCATTCAGGAATCTGTTGTGGGAAGAACTTGGCAAATGCCTGTTGCACGAGAAGGGCTTTAACTGTAGTTCTGAAAGTACCTCCCAAATTTGATATGCATCAGAGTATCTACACTGGAGAAAAACTCTACCAGTGTAAGTGCTACAGGAAAGCATTCCATATTGTTAAAGAAGAATTAAATGGGCATGATGATAGGAAGAAACTCTTTATATGTATGAAGCATGTGAAAGGTCTCAGCTATCGTTGTAATGGTGTTATGCATTACAGAGGTGAGAAATCCAGTGACTGTAAAACAAGAGTTACATCCAATTTAGACAGCCGAGGGCATACTCTTGGAAACAAGTTCTAACAATACATCTGGAAAGCTTCAGCATTAAAGCAGAACTAATATATCATCTGACAGTTCATTCCAGGGTGAAAGTCTAATAATGTAATGCATGTGATAAAGGCATTATTTCTATTTTTAAATCTTTTATTTTTAAGGTGAAATAATTGATATTTCTATTTCCATGTACCCACCATCTAGGCTAAGCAAATATTGGCATTTTGCCAACATTTCAAAAATATTTCTTTCACAACTAAGACCTTGTTTCCCCTGTCCTTCTTTGTTTCTCCTTCCCTTACCCCTCCTCCCAGTGTAAACACCTTTGTTGGTGTTAGTGTGTATAAAATTATCCATTAATATTATATATTTATAATTTATGCATTTTTAACATGAAAACATTTTGCACTGTGTCCTTTTGTCACATGCTTTTTTTTAAAACTTAGCATGATTTTTATGAGATTAACATGTTGAAGCTTGTAGCTCTAGTTCATTTTAACTAATTAGTAGAATTCTCTACAGCCTACTTACCTACTCTTACAATTTCCAGAAGTGCAATAATGAATATCCTTGTATGTGTTAAACCAACTCATAGAGGTCTATAGGGAGAAAGCCAAAGCAAAGGGGTCTTCATGTTTAATAGTTGGTAAGTTCAGGGGCATCTGGGTGGTTCAGTCAGTTAAGCGTTGGACTTCAGCTCAGGCCATGATCTCACAGTTCATGGGTTTGAGTCCTGTGTCAGGATCTGCGATGACAGCTCAAAGCCTGGAGCCTGCTTCAGATTCTGTGTTTCCCTCTCTCTCTCTCTCTCTCTCTCTCTCTCTGCCCCTTCCTTGCTTCTGCTCTGTCTCTCTCTTTCTCTCTCTAAAAAATAAATGAACATTAAAAAAATTAAAAGAAAATAGTTGGTAAGTTCATTCTATTTATATAATAAGGGAATTAGACAATGACGGTCAGTAAGAAATCAGTAGATGTAGTGTGCTCACTACGTATTAAGTGAATAAACTCAATTTCCTACAACAAGCATATACTAACAAGTGGGATTTTTTTTTAGCAATTAGAGCATGTTAAAACAATTTCCCCCAACAAATATGTAAAAAAAAAGGTTTGCAGTAATCATATCATAATCTTGTTATCTAGAGTATGTTCCCTAGGAGGCAAATATAAAACTTTTGTAGTCAGTAGTAGTGCTTTTCTCTTTATTAATGGAGGCATTAGACAGAAACTCAAATTCATTATAATAACACACAGTGTGTATTTGTCAGAGTTTAGTTTAAGTAAACCAGATTTATTACATGGTTTTAGAAGCTTATAAAATCATTGGGAAGGTTGAAGAAATAAGTTTTAGGTAAATTTCTGCGAATGACTCCCACAGCAACACTGCAGGTCTGTACCATTAAAGGTCAGAGGTGCTATGATTCCTGCAATAGATTTGAAATTGCCTTCTAGATAACAGCTGGGAGCTTCTGAATCATGCTGCCTCTGTGGTGAACTGCACCACTTGAATCACATAACTTAATCCTGCATGAATACATCTTTCAGTGGAACCCACCCAGAAGCCCAGCCACAAGGAATATGGGAGATTTGGTGTTTAGCTTTCCACCTTGTAGTACAGGAATGCACATCAGAAGAAGGCTGGAAAAGATGTTAAGGGAGCCACTCCACAGTATTTACCACATATAGTATGCTTTGATTGGACTCAGAGTACACTGGCGTCCCATCTGGCTAACACTCCTCTTTTTAATGCCTTTAAGTAACTGGTATTAAAATATTTTTAAATACTTCTTCAGAAAAACAGGCATTGATTTCTCAAAAACATGTATAAGAATGTTCATCCCTTTAAGATTTCTCATTAAATACCATTGTTACTTGTGACTTATGGTATTAACAAAGTTTTGACCAAAACTGAATCAAAGTTTTGGGGCTTGTGATTTTTTTATTTACATAAAATGCCTCTGTGTGCATGTGTGCAAAATTGTTTTAGGTTATAGGAATATAGCCTACAAGGTCATAGTACATATGCTTTTTCAATTTTATGTGATATTGCCCAGTTGCTCTCCAAAGCCCATCAGTATATTCACATTCTCAAGAACAAAGTATGAGTACCCATTTCCCTATATCTGCATCATTTGTTCTCATAGTTACTATTCTCTTCCTTTGGATCTTTATTAGCTGTATAATGGATATTCTCATTTTATTCTTCATGTTTCTTAACCTCTTTTGTATTTTCCATCTCTTTGTCAAACTGTGCTATAGTCTGTGTCTGTATTGTTTCACTAAAAGTTTCATCAACTGCATCTCCTGAGGCTCCAAGAACATGAGTAGTTACCAGCCAGAAGCCTGGTTGGATCAGAGCAATAGACTGGGCAGAAGTCTGCCTAGAGTCAAAGTTCCCTTTGTATTATTCTGATTTGAATTTGAACTGAATTACAGAGCTTATAGTCTGACCTCATCAGGATCTGCTATTTATCTGTCTGTGGAGATGTAGGACTGGAAGCATTTGCAGATTCCCAGGTGATGTTCAGGCTCTCAGTGACTGAGTTGGGGCAATGAGAGATAAAAGTCAGGGTCATAATGCAAAGATAGCCAAGAAGCCTCCTACATCACTGTGAGATCTCTGATGTTTCATCTTTCTAGGACTCAATTCCTTCAGTGGAATAATAGATTTTGGGGTGAAGAAGGCAAATCTCCTAACATGTTCTTAGTCAAGCCAAGGGCACTAGGAATAAACATTGGCGATTTGGGAGCAGTTTGGATGCTGATGATGTGTAATGAGAAATTAAGAATACCTAAAGATTAATTTCTAGAAAGGTACTATCTAGAATGCCGAATAAATATGTTCATATAAATGTGCTTGTGTATATCTGTATTTACAGCTGATTTCCGTTATAGAATAGGATGTGATAAATATTAATGGCAGAGTTACGAGTAGTACTGCTTCCCGCTCTTCTTTGTTGTGACTGGGCCTTTTTAATAGCTTCCTAACTGCTCTCTTGCCTAACTTAAATCCATTTTTCACACAGCATTTAAAACTCGGTATATCTATAACGAAATCCAACTTGTTCCAGTGAGCAGAACCAGCTTTTGAGTACAGCCAAATAAGAGAACCCCCAGAAGCTAGTGCTTATCCAGGATCACCACTGGCTTTCCCTGCCCCTTGGGAAGGTTGAAAGGCTGTGCCACCGCAAGCCCCTCGGCAAGAAGGCCTCCACCTCCCAGAGATCGGTCCAGAGGAAACCGGAAGAAACGCGAAAAATCGCCAGGGTCCTAGAAGGGAGGAAACGGGATCCCAGACACGCGCCGGGCGATGACGCACTTCCGGCGCGCCTCCTGCCCTTCGCCAGCAGTCAGCCGGCGTCCTCCCACCGTCGGTGAGTGCGGAGTGGGAGGCTTCTCTCCCGCATCCCAGGCTGGCGGCTTCTAGATTCCCGAGGCCTCTAGAGGCCTAGTCGGACGGAGTCGGGCGACAGCGTGGCTACCGAGGAGAGCGAGGCGGTTTGCGTGCTGTCCCACCCTTCCCCGCACTTCCTTCACTCGTCGCCGCGACCGCATTAAGGAAATGGGGGTTGAGGGTGTGGGCAGCCAGTGGAAGTTGTAGCCCCCTCGGATGACCCACACACTGCAGTTTAGTCCGTTACACCACTGAGCGCTTATTAAGTGCAGTGTAGTTCAGGTTCCGGGGATGCAGCAGTGAGTGGGACAGCCAGCCGCAGGGCACTTTCAGCCCAGTGGGGAAGTGGATATGAATCATTCTGATCATACCTCTGCCCCTGCTCATAATAACCCCATTGATTTGGGGCAGAAGTACGTTCTGAATACCCACGGGCCCTCTTGGCCTGGCGTCCCGCAGCTTCTTCATCCTCGGTCTAGCCGCACACGCCCCTTCCCCTGCTACAGGCTCTTTGGCGTTGTACTTTTAAAACGTGCTTCTTTAGGTCAGTTTCCCCTTCTCCCCGCCCCTATGGCCTAGTTAATTCCACTTACCAAGTTTTCCTCGATTCGGGCAATCCCCCTGCCTTCAGTGGCACTGTTGACATCTTCATGGGTTTGCAGACCACCGTATACCTTAGCATTGAAAACAGTTGTAATCTCACATTTTAGTGCGAGTCACACGAGAACAAGTTTCTTACCTGTGTTTGGATCCCTAGTGCCAACCATATTTCCATGCACAGAGTATACCTCTGTAAACATTGACTGAAAGGGCAAATATGTTTGTAATTGCATTGTACGATACTTGATAATAAAAGAATACATGCCCAGTAGATTTGACTTAATTTGGATCTTCCAGGATATGACTTTCAAATTGAGATCTGAAACTGTGAAAAGGAGTTAACAGGTTAAAAAGAGGGGCAAGTCGGGAAAGGCTGTTAGAGGCAGGGGGAACAGCATGTGCTAGGACATACTTGGGACCCAGTCAGCCATTTAATACTTGTGTTATGATATTTCTTTTAATTAAAAAAGTAATATATTTCTAGTAAAAAAAATTAGGGAAATAATTAAAGTGGCAGAAAAAAACATAAAAATCATCAATAAGACTACCATTCAGAGATACTGTTTTAAAATTTATATCCATTGACTGGTTTTGTAGATATAAGTACCCATGGATGATTTTTACACTTGGAAGTTAAATATGAAAATTTTCATCTGCATTTGAATACTTTCCTATTTTGTGAAATACTCTACAGTATGATTTTTAAAAATTAATTTTTTTTTAATTTTAGAGTGTGAGCGGGGAAGAGGTGCAGAGAGAGAGAGAGAGAGAGAGAGAGAGAAAATCTTATGCAGGTTCCATGCTCAGTGTGGAGCCAGACACCGGTCTTGATCCTAGGACCTTAGCATCATGATGTGAGTGGAAATTGGGTAGGACACTTAACCAACTGAGCCAACCAGGAACCCCACCACAGCATGATTTTTTTTTAATTAATAACTTATTTTTAAATTTACATCCAAGTTAGCGGATGGTGCAACAATGATTTCAGGAGTAGATTCCTTAATGCCCCTTACTCATTTATCCCATCCCCCCTCCCACAGCCCCTCCAGTAACCCTCTGTTTGTTCTCTATATTTAAGAGTCTCTTACGTTTTGTCCCCCTCCGTGTTTTTATATTATTTTTGCTTCCCTTTCCTTACGTTCACATTTTGTGTCTTAAAGTCCTCATATGAGTAAAGTCATGTGATATTTGTCTTTCTCTGACTAATTTCACTTAGTGTAATACCTTCCAGTTCTATCCATGTAGATGCAAATGGCAAGATTTCATTCTTTTTGATTGCCAAGTAATACTCCTTGGTATATATAAGCCACATCTTCTTTATCCATTCATCCGTCGATGGACATTTAGGCTCTTTCCATACTTTGGCTATTGTGGGTAGCGCTGCTATAAACGTTGGGGTGCATGTGCCCCTTTGAAACAGCATACCTGTATCCCTTGGATAAATACCTAGTAGTGCAATTGCTGGGTTGTAGGGTAGTTATTTTTTTAATTTTTTTGAGGAACCTCCATGCTGTTTTCCACAGTGGCTGCACCAGTTTGTATTCCCACACATGATTTTTAATGGCTACTCTATGGTTTCTGGTTTGTACCAAATTGTTGGATATAAGAAATAACTGTGATGAGTGCTTATGAGTAGAAATCTTTGGACATAACTCAGATAAATTCCTTAAGTTGAAACTTTTCAAAATTGGTTTTAAAATTTAACTACCTAGGGACATCTGGGTGGCTCAGTTGGATAAGCTTCTGACTTCGGCTCAGGTTATGATCTCACGGTTCATGAGTTCGAGCCCTGCATCGAGTTCTGTGCTGACAGCTCAGAGCCTGGAGCCTGCTTTGGATTCTGTGTCTCCCTCTCTCTCTGCCCCTCCCCTGCTCACACTCTGTCTCTCAAAAATGAATAAACATCAAAACATTTTAAAATAAAAAATATAAATAAAATTTAACTACCTAAGCAAATTTAAACAGTACTACATGTGTGTGGTAAGGAAAAGAATTACCTGGGGCTACTGGGTGGCTCAGTTGAGCGACTCTTGATTTCGGCTTAGGTCATGGTCCCAGGGTTGTGGGATTGGGCATCAAGCTGAGCGTGAAACCTGTTTAAGATTTCTCTCTCTTTCTCTCTCTCTCTCCCTCCCTCCCCCCCACCACGCTCTCTCCCTCTCTCTCTCTCTCTCTCCCTCTCTCTCAAATTAAAGAACAAATAAACAAAAACAAAAAAACCACCAAGTATGGCTCTTGAAATTTGGTAAACTTGGCATAAAATCCAAACTTGAGCATCTATTCTTTGTGTGAACTTGGTGAAGTTCCTTAATCTCTTAGCTTCTGTTTACTCATCTGTTTGGAGAGGTGGGGGTGGTGGGTAGGGGAATGACCCAAAAACCTAAATCTCATTTAAAGGAGTGTTATGAGGTTTGAATGAGAAGATGTGTATAAAACATTTTAGCATGGTGCTGAGCATGTACAAGCACTTAATAAAAGGAAATTACTACTAAATTTGTAGATTAGTTTGGAGGAAGGTCAACGTTTACAGAAAGTTTAATATTGATTGTTTTCATCCAGGGTCATGTTTTGCCTTTTCATTTATGTTTCTCAGTAACATTTTATAATTTTCTTTAGATGAATTTGTTACATTTCTTATATTTAAAATTTTTTTTAATGTTTATTTATTTTTGAGACAAAAACAGAACACGAGCAGGGGAGGGGCAGAGAGAGAGACAGAATCTGAGGCAAGCTCCAGGCTCTGAGCTGTCAGCACAGAGCCCGATGCGGGGCTTGAACTCATGAGCTGTGAGATCATGACCTGAGCCACCCAGGCACCCTTGTTATGTTTCTTATTAAGTTTATTCTTGGCTTTTTTTTTTTTTAAGGTTATTTAGAGAGAGACAGAGCACAAGCTGGGGATGGGCAGAGAGAGAGAGAGAATGAGAGGGAGAATCCCAAGCAGGATCCTCACGGTCAGTATACAGAGCCCAAAGCTGGGCTCAAACTCATGAAACCATGAGATCATAATCTGAGTTGAAATAAGAGTCAGATGCTTAATTGACCAAGCTACCCATGTGCCCCTCTTGGCTTTTTTTTTTAATGTTTGTTTTGTTTTTGTTTATATATATTTTTGCCCCACTGTATTGTTTTATCTAGGAGAGATAGTACTACCTAGTGGTTATGAATACAGCTCTTGTGGCCTAAGATAATTACTGAAACTTTCTAAGACTTATCTATTTATTTATTGGTAAAATGAGGACAATAGTTTTACATATCTGCTAGTAGTATAATGAATGGAAAGTGTTGAGCTCTGAAGCTGGCACATTGCAAAGCTAGGGTGAATGTCAGCTGTTATTAGCAGCTAATACAGGTTTGCAGGTTTAAAGGAAAGTCACTGCCTGGGTCAAGCACACTCTTGGTTCTCTGCTTCTTCCCTCAGTCTCTGCCCTGCACTGAGGGGAGCCCAGGTGATGGCAGCCATGCCCCTGAAGGCCTGTCACCAGGTGAGCTGAGACTCCCTCAGATGCTTCAAGAAATCTTATTTCAATGAAATGAGAGATAAGAGGGGTGATTCTGGCAAAAGCGTTAAAGCCAAAGCAGATGCCCCTGTTCATCGTCACAGTGGGACTGGATGCTGGGGGAGAGAGCTGATGATGACAGACTGAACAGCCAGAGACTCCAGGGTGCAGGAAGCAATGGCTAGAGATGGCTGGAGAGAATAAGGAATCAGAAGTACAGCCTCCTTAACTCCCGTTATCTCTGCCAAGCTGGAGGGCCCTCAGGTTCAGTAGGGACCCCCATGGGATCCATGAGATAAGGGACTCAGGCTGATTGTGGAGCTATCCAGTATTTGGTGGGAGTGTTCGAGATCAACATGGTTGCAAAGTTCTTGGGAGGCAGGACCAGAGGGATGGTAGGAGGAAGAAAAGAAGAAGGGGTCCTATATCATTTGTCTTCCCAAAGTAGAGCGAAGTTAAGGGCTTGGGATCAGTGAGGAAAGAATTGGATCAGGAAGGGCACACACATGTCTGTCTTGAGAATCACTTGAGGGAAGCAGCATGCTGCAATGTGAAATGTGGTACTAGGTGATAGGAAATTTCAGAGTAGATTCCCATCAGCCCTCCGGGGCATTGTAGCTTTGCACTAGTCACTTGACCACTTTGTGACTCAGCTGACCTCATCTGTCAGATGACAGCAATGCTGTTCATTGCAGGTTAGGGAGAAAGGTTTTGCCAGGTGCCTTTCAGCTCTGCGGTGTGGTGGGTTGTTAAGTACTGCTTGATGGGCTCAGCCTTCTTGGGACTTCTCTGTGTCACATCTCAGCATCTGTGATCTTATTCCAAGTACCATTCCCAGATCATCTATTGTCTGTGGGCTCCTTTTGGTTAATATCACTTTGCCTGGAAGCCTAATCTCAACACATCAGAAACACAATTCATTGTATCCCTTGCCCTTCCCACTCCTCCTGCACTTCTGCCAATTGCTAGTATTCCCATGCCACCATCCCTGGTCACTGTTTTTAGATATTTGTCATTATTGACTCTTCAATCTCCTTTGTCACCTTGTCCATTCAATCCAAGTCCTGTTGTTTCTGTCTTAGCACCCATTTGTCTCTTCTTTGTGTGGCTTGCCTGAATTTTATCATCCCTTGCCTGGATATTGTCAGCAGGAAATTGTCTCAACAATTTCTTATGTCCTGTCTTGGGCTTTCCTGTCATCTGACATTTATTGCCTGTAGAGTTGAGGCTCAAGTTATTGAATTTGAGTTTGTTGTATGATGATCCATCTAAGTGCTTTAAGCCACAGAGTTGAAGTCAGATTGGCATTTTACAAAGATCTTTCTATGTGCTGGACAGAAGGTGGACTTGGGTGATAAACCTGGAGTTAGGGACCATTGCCTTGGTCCAAAGGACAGTTGCTGAGGACTTGAATTATGTGGTGATTAATGATGTTGCATAGCAGTCAGATCCAAAAAATATTTAGAGGACAGAATTGGCAGCATTTGATTGCTGATTGCTTGTCAGAACTAAGCAGTGACTAGGGGGATAGTTGAGAATGACTCTCAGGCTTCTAGCCAGGAGAATGTGGTGCTACTGATTGAGACAGGGGATCAAGATAATGACCAGCATCAGGTTTGAGCACTTAGTGTTTGTTTCTCCTTGTACTGAGCAGGTCATATGAGTTAGAAGCAGCCATTTTAGGGAGGGTGACGAGTTCAGAAATGGACATGTCAGGAACCTAACTGGCATGTAGGTCACTAGAGTGTCTCAGGCAGGCACGTGACTGATGCCAGGACCATGTGAGATCTTGGAGGAAGGATCATGTCCACATGGGGAAGGCACCAGGGAGACGAGAAGGACCACATTGGTCCTATCTGAGAAGGAAGACTTTGGGATGGTAGGCAGTTTGATTGGTCTGAGAGATATAATGAGAGACAGCCAAAGAGCCACCTAGAAGCAATTAGAATCAGGAAACACTTTGTCCTAGGAAGACTCCCTGGAGTCGAGGAGGCTTTTTCCAACACCAGAGTCCTTTCTGCTGGGGGGTCAAGCAGGAGCAGCATAGCCCCCTTTTGTTAAGGGTGGAGGAGTGGGTGGCACAGCCGGGTTGTGCATCAGGTGAAGGTTTCAGGGAACAGGGCCCTTTGGGATAAACCATGACTGTTCCCAGTAGGTGGGTGTGAGGATTGGGGTCGGACAGGCAGATGTGGACACTCAGCAGGACTCCCGTGTAAGTGCAGGGAGCAGGATGGATGGGCTGGACTCACATCAGTAAAGTAAGGACAGGTAGCAAGGGACATCGAGGGATGTCACCCGTGAGAGATAAATTTGGAGGCCAATCATCTGTTCATAGAGTATCTGAAAGACCAGAAGGGCATGTGCAAAAATCACAAAGGTGTACTTCAGGAAGGTGAATTCATAAAAGATTTTCTGTTTTAGTTTTCTGTGTTGTGACATTGTCTCTTGTAATAGTCTCATGTGCAATTAGAAGCAGCTCTGATAGTGAAGGGAGTCTCAGAGTTGCTGGCTGTAGGTGTGGTCATTCATCAGCACTCAGGGCTCTGCCCTGTCGCTCCTCATTTCCTGTCCATCACGGGACTCTCCCTCAGCCCCTCACACTGTCCCCTGGGCCCTACACTGTGGCTCTGAGCCAAAGGATTGGCTCTGTTACAGCAGGAACTTCTTGTTTTAGGAGGTGGTGACCTTCGAGGACGTGGCTGTCTACTTCACCGGACAGAATGGGCTGGCCTTTCTCCTGCACAGAGGGCCCTGTACATGGAAGTAATGCTGACAAATTATGGGAACTTAACTTCTCTGGGTAAGGCCACTTTGCCTTTGGGACTCAGACTCATAGGATGAAGGTAGGGTGGATTGTGGCACAAATCTCACAACATTTCATGTATTTACAGGGGCAAAAACTCCTAAACCCTCAGCCCCAGAGGATGTCAGGCAGGATGGAGGGAGAAGTCTGAGCTTACTTTGGGTCTAATGTGGATTTGGCCAGTCTCTGGTGAGAACAGTTCCCATCATAGGGGTTCTGTGCAGGGCACTGTGGGAAAGAAATATCCTCTGTTGAAGTTCGTGCCTTCAGCTCTCCCTGTGGTCTAAGGAAGGCGTCCCTCATTGCTTTTCTGTGCTTGCATATGTTTCACAGGATCTCATGGACAAACTGAATGGTTTTTTATGAAGAGGTCACAAATGCTCAGTTTCCTCTTGATCAAAAAATCTCCTTGGGCTTCATCACCCTCCAGCCCACTTCTGCGGGCCTTATCCTTCCTGAGCCGCTTTGGGGTTTCCTCCTCTGACTGCACTCCCAGGGTTATGGGGTGCCCCAGGAGCATTAACACAAGACTCCCCTCCAGCACCATTTTCTTCCTCCTTTGCAGGATACCCTGTTTACAGACTTGCCCTGATCTCATTGCTGGAGGGAGGGGATTTGCCTTGGGGCCTGGAGCCATAGGATGATCCACCCGCAGAGAGTACCAATGATGTCTCTAAAGGTAGGTGAGGAAGATTTAGAACCATCAACCATAGTCCTTTGTTAGATGCATGGTTTGCAAGTTTTTGAACACTTGCTGTGTGCCAAAATGGCACTTTTTTTTTTTTTTTTTTGAGAAGCTCTGGAGGATACTAGTTATGGAGCCCAATGTGGAGAGCTAAAACAGAGAGAATGTGTTAAGTGCTGTTGGTATATATGCAGCAGGTTGTGGGACACAGCAGAAGAGGTTAGAGGAATCCCCACTTAGAAGATCAGGTAACACTCCTTCAGTGGCAGGCCATGTGCTCTGTGTTCAGCATATAAGAATGCATTTCAGAAGGAGTGGGGAGGGAAGATAGTCTGGCTGGAGGAAGGGAATAATAAAAGATCCAATATAATTTCTGGCATAATAATATCTGGAAAAGGACTAGTATTTGGAATATACAAATAACTCTCAAATTCAGCAGTAAAAATAAACAGTACAGTTAGAAAATGTGTGACGGATATGAACAGACATTTTACCAAAGAGAACACACAAATGAAAAGATGCTTGAAATTAGCCATTAGGAAAATGCAATTTAAAACTACAATGAGATCTCACTACACCCTAATCACGTATATCACCATATAATTGTGAAGAGCTTTATGGTTTAATGTACAAGAGAATTACCTGGGGAGTGTTATTTTAAAATCGATATTTCTGAGGTCTACCTGTGAGCATTCATTCTTCTGTCTTTTTAAGTCAGCATTCAAGGATATGTGGCTTATGGGGTGCCCTGCATCGGGCTCTGTGTTGATTAACAGTCAACATAGAGCCTGCTTGGGAGTCTCTCTCACTCTCTCTCTGCCCATCCCCCCCCCCCAAATAAATGAACTATAAAAAGAAAAAGAACATGAGGCTTAGGACTGAAAGCCTAAGTGGACTTCCCTTTGTTGACTTCTGTGCTGTAACATGGTAGCCACTCACTATGTGTGCTTATTAAACTCTTAAGCACTTGAAGGGGGGCTAATTCAAATTGAAATGTCCTAAAAGTATAAAATAACCAGACTTTGAAGACTTAGTACAAAAAAGTGTAAATGATCTCATTTATAATTTTTATGTTGACTTTATGTTGAAACAATTTTGGATATATAGGGTTAAATAAAATATATTATTAAAATTAATTTTACCATTTTCTTTTTACTTTCATAATGTGGCTCCCATAAAAACAAAATTAAGTATGCAGCTTGCATTTATGGCTTACATTATATTTCTTTAAAAAATTTTTTTTTAGTATCTTTGAGAAAGAGGACACGAGCTGGGGAGGGGCAGAGAGACAGGAAGACAGAATCCGAAGCAGACTTTGTGCTGCCAGTGCAAAGCCCCATGGGATCTTGACGTGGGGTTCGAACTCATGAACCATGAGCTCATGACCTGAGCTGAAGTCGGGTGCTCAATAGAGTGAGACACCCAGGTGTCTCACGTAATATTTCTTTTGAACAGCCCTGCTCCACTACAGAGCATATCCTTAAGCCCTCTTACTTAGCCGAACCATGTATAAACATGGTTATTGTGTCTGGAAAGCCTAGAACACAGATGTTATGGCAGACTTCTGTCTTAGGTAACTTACTGCCTGGGAATAGGAAATGAGAGAGCTGGCAAAACAAAGTGGAGCAGGAGTATTGAGCCTTGCCACAGTGACCTTGCCACTAGTGACATAAGCCCATAATTGCTATGTTTTAAAAATATTAACTGGAGATTGTACGTAATTTGATTGAACTGTGAGGGAAATTAAGCCATAAAGCCTTGTTACATTGTTATTTACTGCAGTTAATAAGTTTGGAGGCCTGCACAAGGGTAGGGATAGGATGATGTAGGAAGAGAAAGGACTGTGGAGAGTGTCTAGCACTGATAAAGCTTAGCAGTGAACATATAAATGAGGTAACTTAAAGGAATCATGATATAAAAATGGCTTATATGGTGACAGTGACACTAGACTTATCCTATGAAGTTTGAGTTTTTTTGGCACGCACAGGCCCCTGGGTATAGCAGCCTCTTGAGAATGCAACTTTGTAGGGTAAGGTCAAGTCTGGGATTATACAGGGTGTCAAAGTCTAGAAGCATAGGCAGGCATACATAATAGTGTCAAAGACATCTTCAATCTATTAAAAAATACATCTGTTTCCAGAATTTATGATCACCCTGTATATATGGGAGTCCTCTATACCAGTGGCTCTCACCTGGGGCCAACCACTTTTACCCCCAAGGGACATTTGACAATGTCTGGACCCTTTTTTTTTTTTTTTTTTTTTTTTTTGCGTAGACTGGGGATGCGGGTGCTACTTTATCACGAATGTTGCTAAACATCCTGTACTACACAAGACAACCCTGCACACCAAAGAATTATCTGGCCGCAAATGTCAATAGTGCTGAGATTGAGACACCTTGCTCTATATAGTTGAAATGTTCCCTAAACAGAGAAGAGGGTGGGGAGGAGAATCTAAAGATTTTTTAGGGTTGAAGAGAGAGGGAGGAGGAAGTAGAGATAAAAGACTAGAAGCATAATGAAGAGAGAAGAGTGAAATTGGAGCTAAGGGGGAGGGGGATGCCTGGGTGGGTCAGTCAGTTAAGCGTCTGACTCTTGATTTCGGCTCAGGTCATGATCTCAGTGGCTGAGAAGATGGAGCCTCGCATCAGGCTCTGTGCAATCAGCACAGAGTCTGCTTGGGATTCTGTCGCTCAAAATAAGTAAATAAACTTTTAAAAAAAAGGAAGCTAAGGGTAGGAAGATTTCCTAGGAAGCTGGAGGGCAGCGGAGCATAAGCCCATGGAGAGGTAACACCTTATTTTGTGAGGTTTAGGAATGAAAGGGAAGACTAAATAGTAGATTTAAGACAATGTTTTACAAACATTTTTTATGGTAACCTACAGTAAGAAATACAATTAAAGTCACAACCCAATACATATGCTTCTATAAGTAACTGAAACCAAAGTTTCAGATTCAGAGCATACCTTTCCTGTTTGCTCTGATGTCTGGTTGTCTCGTAATTCTCTATTTAAATCTAGTCTGATCTCCTTCACTTTAAAAAGTGAAGATTTCTGCTCGCAATCTGCTACATCTATTTCATGACCCACTAGTGGTTCTCAGTTAAAAAGAAAAATAAAGCTAGTCTGGGAAAGATAACTACCCTCCAGTGGACCTGAATAGCTGAAGTAAGAAAAAGGGAAAGGGGACAAGGGAGAGGAAGTACCTCCTGAGCTCCACTAAGGAAGCGGGAAGAGTGGCACTGAGAGGAGAGGCGCAGCCCTAAAGGGAAGGTGGGAGATGGGTGCCACCGTGTGGGAGTGGAGAGCGAGAAGGTTGAGGAGCACCTTTGAAGCAGTCTTGGTTTTCCCAGCGAGGAAGAGGTGATAGAGACTGGAGAGTTAGGTAAGGGAGCAGATGGGGGTTTAGCGAAAGTGACGATTGCCTGGAAGAACCCCTGTGGGGAACCTGATCAGTTGAATATTATTAGGGTTCTAGGGTATCAGGGAAGGAGAAGCATTTCCTTGTCATCTGTTATTCTAATCTGGATCCTATGATACTTGCTTTTTGCCAAACAGCAAGATAAAAGATATATGAGCATTGACTTCCAGGCTCCACGTTGTTCTGGTCACTGTGTTGCAGATTATTTTGCTGTTCACAGTTTCATCTGTCTCCTTGCTCCTGTTTCCCAGCACTTCCCTTCTGAAGAAGCCTACTCCTAATTCACACACATGGAGAACTTGGTAGATAACCCCCACTCCCTATTAAAATAGAACTTCTTAGGGGTACCTGGGTGGCTCAGTCAGTTAAGCATATGACTCTTGGTTTTGGCTCAGGTCGTGATCTCATGGTGTGTGAGTTTGAGCCCCACCTCGGGCTCTGTGCTGACAGCTTGGAGCCTGCTTGGGATTCTCTCCCTCACTCTCTCTCTGCCCTTCCCTGCTCACTCTCCCTCTCAAAATAAAAATAAACTTAGAAAACATATTTTAAAGGGAAACATTAACTAAAACAAATAGATCAGCCATTATAACATGGATCCAGTTATTTTTGACCCATAATAATTTCATTATTGGAGTATATAAGTTGTATGCCAGTGTATACAGAGTAACAATTATTCAGTCATTTATTTTATCATATTTAGGTAGTATCTACTGTGTGCCAAGAAGCTCAAGACACTCAGGATACAGCAGGAAAGAAAACAAAGCCCCTGCTCTCCTGAAGCTTACATTCTAGTGGTTTAAAATCAAGGGCAGCTAATTTGTAAAGAAAAGAAAGATAAACAGGCATTCTGCACATAATTTTATTGTGCAAAAGGCATGAAAATGCTAATATCTTCTTTTAGCATACAAATGTTTAATTAACAAGAGTACAGATTGATAAAGATCAACACTTGAATATGAATTTTAACTCAAAGTTTAAAAAAATGGATTGAATTTTAACAAATTTAATTAAAATGTCATCATCCAGTCTTTGGAAATACAGATGTCACTGGACAGGCTGTTGTTGCTGTTTGTTTCTCACCTGAGATTTTCCTGTTCCTCAGTATGAAAAGGCGGCATTGTGCAGTGTCCTGGGCCTCAAAGCAAATTGCACTCTCCCCTTTCCAAGTAGTTGAGCAGACACATTTTGAGTCCAATGACAGCACACACACAGCCATTTCTAACTGTTAGATGGTGTATACTCAGCTCTTGTAGCCCATCAGGTGTTGTCTCTTGTTCTTCTTCCTCCATGAGCATTTTCGAGCATTTAAGTACTATGAAGTCGCAAGTTAATAGGGACATGGAGGTCTGGAGAAGCTTAGGAAGTAGTCTTCAGTGTTGGGAAGTATAGTGACCTGGGTTCAAAATCTCATTTCCTGTTCCACAGCTTCTATTTTCTGCCTCTGTCATATTTAGCTCTTCCAGTTTAATAGGTTTATATTTCTGGCAGGCTACACGGAGGTTGGAATAGTAATCTCTAAAGGCCCTATAATTTCAGTGCTCTGTTGTTTCTAATATAGTTCTCAGGTGGCATGTGTCTTCCATTTCTCATGTCAGATGCTAAGACCAACATTGACAGTGAGTCCACATCAACACAGGGTATTTCTGAAGAAAGAAATGTGATGATAGCATATGGGCTGCTACAGAGTATTTCTTGGGAAAGTGACTTTCCAGAAACACGTGAACTGGAGAAACACCAGGAAACCCTCACAATGAAAAATATTAAAAGAAAGGATGAGAGAATCTTCTGTGCAAGGAAACCCTTCAGATGTGAGGAGTGTGGGAGATGCTTCAGCTTTTTTTCTTACTATGTTAGACACCAGAGAACCCCCACTGGGGAGAAACCCTACCCATGTGAGGAGTGTGGGAAATCCTTTAATGGCAATTCGTCATTAATCCACACTGGAGAGAAGCCTTATCAGTGTGAGAAATGTGGGTGAGCCTTCAATAATAGTGCTAATCTAATTAGGCACCAGAGAATTTCTTATTTCTGCAAGGAGTATGGAAATGGCTTCCCCAGTAGTTCTGAGTTGGTTATACACCAGAGAATCCACACTGGGGAGAAACCTTATGAGTGTAATGAGTGTGGAAAAGCTTTTGCTGTTAAGTCACCATCAAGTTGGCATCAGATAATCCACAGTGGAGAGAAACCATAAGAGTGTCTCAAGTGTGGGAAAACCTTTAGGACTTCTTCCCAGCTACATCATCATGAGTATGCCCACCCTAGGGAGAAACCTGTCCTGGACCTTGGTTCCTTTGGCCTTCCTGCATTTTTTTACCCCCTTCTCATGGTAATTACTGCCCTCCTTTTTTGGACAGCCACTCTGCTTTCACTCAACAATTGATGTGTAGGTGGGGCTCTGTTCCCCACAGCAGGGTAGAACTTGTGGCTTAGTCTAGCCCATTCACACTGTTCCTTCCCCCTGACAGAATGATAGGTTCAGGTGACCAGGTTCATCCAATCAGGTGCAAAACCCCTACCAGGAAGTGACATTTTTTTCTCCTGGACTAGGACATTAGCCTTGATCGGTCATGAAGGCTGAGAAGAAAGCCAGCCCTGCAGATAAGAGAGAAATGGAGAGAACCAGATCTACCTCTGGGGTTTTCAGTGACATGAATCAATAAATTTCAGGTTTTTGCTTAAGTAGTTTGGAGTTTTCTTTCTTAGTGATACTGAGCGTGTCAATGTCTCACATGTTTCAAAGCCTTCAGAGTTAACGTAAACTTAATTTGGCATCACTGAGTCCATGCTATGAAAAAACCTTTCATATGTGTGACATGTTGGAAACACTGTAGCTGTGGTTTTGATGGTTTGTACAGAGGCAAACACTCAAGTACTATGAATGTGGGAATACCATTTACCCTCAGTAAAGCCGGTTAACATTCATGTATCCCAAATGGTTGGAAGTTATAGCAATTTAAGCTGTAATGAAAATTTCAAGTTATTATAAAATTGAAGCTCTAGCAATATTCTGTAGGGAAGATGCATGTATTAAATAGAAAGCTTCGTGTATTTCCTACGCAGTTTCTAACAAGTGGATGATGAATATTTAATCTTATTTTAGATCTTTCAAGGTGTTTCTTTTTTGACCTCTCTGTAGTTAATTATATTAATGTTTTCCTAATATTTAGTTATATTCTCATAATCTTAGTTGGAGACGGGATTATAGATTTTTTTGTGGGTCTTTCTGGTTAGTATTTGTTAATATATTTAGAATATTGTCATCTAGGGATGCCTGGGTGGCTCAGTCGGTTAAGCATCCGACTTGGGCTCAGGTCATGATCTCACGGTTCATGGGTTTGAGCCCCATATTGGGCTCTGTGCTGACAGCTCAGAGCCTGGAGCCTGCTTCGGATTCTGTGTCTCCCTCTCTCTCTGCCCCTCCCCTGCTCACAGTCTCTCTGTCTCTCAAAAATGAATAAAAATGTTAAAAAATTAAAAAAAAAGAATAAGAATATTGTCATCTATATTCATAAGTGTGATTACCCTGTGATTTTTTTCCATCTTTCTCCAGATTTGGGAATTGCCTTACACAGGATTGCTAGAAATAGCCATGAGGCTGTTCTTTTTCTGTGCTCTGGAACAGTTTCAGAAGCCTAGCAGGTATCTGTTCCTTGGAAATCTGGAAAAAAAAAAAAGTCCACCTAATGAAGTAGGCTGGGCCAGTTGCTTTTGTTGGGGGTAGTGTAGAGAAGAAGAGATCATTAGTACTTTTTCAGTTCTTTCTGTGGCATCGATCCAGTTGCATTGTCTATTTCTTCTTGAATCAATATTGGTAATTTATAATTTTTTAATGTTTATTTATTTACTTTGAGAGAGACCTAGTGGGGGAGTGGCAGAGAGAGAGAGGGAGAGAGAGAGAATCCCAAGCAGGCCCCACGCTGTCAGTGTGGAGCCCGATGCAGGGCTCGAACTTACGAACCATGAGATAATGACCTGAGCTGAAACCAAGAGTCAAACGCTTAACTGACTGAGCCCAGACGCCCCTGTAATTTATAATTTCTTACAGACATTTATAAATTATTAGCCCTGCCTTTTACCCAGATTGTATATCCTACTTAAAATATTTCCAGTATATACTCCTTAGCATTCCTAAATTTGTTAGTCGACAAAATCTATATGAAGAGTTTTATTACTCATATATTTGCATGCGAAATCTTGACATTTGTCCTTATAATGCCTAGAATAGCATGTCTGCCATGACCTTATAACCAAAAAATGGCCTGGGTTATCCATCTAAAGTAGGGTTTCTCAAGCTTGACACTATCAGCATTTGGGACCTGATAGCTTTTTGTTGGCCTGTCCCGTGCACTGATGTTTAGCTTACCCACTGATCTCTACCCACTAGATACTATTTGTAACACTCTCGCACTCTCGCCTACCCCCTGTCTCCACCCATCTAGAGAGACCCTAAGTGTATGTTCTTGTAAAAATAAGTAGCCAGTTCTCTTTGGATGCATGTCAGTCTGTTCCTTGTTCCCTCCCATGCCTCTTTGTACTGTCATCTACTTGTCATGGCAGTTCTCAATTCCAGACTTAACCTGCTGTCTGAAGTCTTGTCCTGAGAAGACAGCTTTACCAGCTCCTTATTTGACAGCAGTCCATCCAAGTGGGGAAGACACTGGGAGATCATCTTTTAGTAATAATGGACTTGTAATTCTGCAGACACACCAAAAATGATTTAGGCAAAGAAATGGTCGCAGTTACTTGAGTCAAGTTTCGTTTGTTGTAGTCGTTGCAGAATATTAGCCTTTTATTTGTTATAGCTGTTCTTTAATAAATGCTAATAACCAGTAACATTTTGTGTGCTTTCCTATGCTAGGTACTCCACATTAACTCAATCCTCCCAGCAGCCTTTGAAGTAGATAGTGTTACCTGGTTTCAGTTAGGAAGTTGAAGAACAGCGAGGTTAAGTAGCTTGCCCAAAGATACAGCTAATAAGTGGAAGAGCAGAGATTCAAACCCAAATGCTGTAACCATTACACGGTATTGCCCTCCTTTCTAGGCTGCTTTTTTTTTCTTTTTAAGCTTTATTGTATGATTGACATACAGTTGAATCATTTTTTTTTATTTCTACAAAAGGTCTTGCTGGGATTTTGATTGGATTGCTTTGAATATATAGATCAATTGGGGAGAATTGACAACAATACTGAGTTATTCAGTTAATGAATACTGTGTCTCTCTGTTTCTTAGGTGTTCTTTCATTTGTCATTATTTTGTAGTTTTCGGCATGCATATCTTAGACATGTTTTATTAGGTTTATACCAAAATATTTCATGATTTTTTGTGGTGTTGTAAATGGTACTGTTTTTGAAAATTTATTAAAAGTGTATTGTAGGAAATTTTATTATCAGAAATTTAAGTTTCCAACAATTGTTTTTTTCTTTTTTGTACCTTGACTTTGATTCTGTGACCTTGCTAAACTCACTTGTTTGTTCTAGGAGATTGTGTAGATTGTTTGGGATTTTCTATGTGGGCAGTTTTGTCCTCTTGTAAATAGTAGCAGTTTTATTTCTTCCTTTCCAATCTGTATTCCCTTTATTTCTTTTTCTGGCCTTCTTGCACTTGTTAGGACTCCCAGTATGGTGTTGAATAGTATTGGTAAGAGCAAACATACCTGCTTTGTGCCCAGTCTTGGAAGGAAGCCATTCTTTCCATCACTATTCAGTACGTTTTCAGCTGCAAGAAAATATCCATATCAAATCCTCTGTCATTGTAGCCACTGCAATAAAACATTGAGTTTATCTGTATGTTTTTGGGTAGCCTAGGCAAAAATGACTGTGTGTGAAACTGAAGTCCCACTAGAACTTCAGTTCTAGGCTTTTCAGAGAGCTGGGAGGGAAGTTGATATTTTCCCCACCACTTTAAAGTCAGGAATAACAGTACATGTGCCATGATCATACACTATAACCTAGGCCCCCTGATCTTACAGTGCTGTTAGTCAGAGTTAAAGAGAGATAACAAAAGAGTTAGTGGGAGAGCTGGGTATTCAGGCCATGAGGTGACCAGGGGAAAAGGTGGCTCCTAGTGGAATCTGAGGAGTGGCTGAGGCTTTAAGATAATTATGTTTGATGGTAGATACCACAATAGACATGGGTATGAGTATACATTTTCTTGTAGGTGGCACAATAGACCTGCACCAATTAGCTATTTATTAACCCGGAAGACTCACCAGGAGACTATCTAGACAACTGGGAGTGGAGATTACTCGCTGACCATTTAAGCAAAAAGAGGATTTCAGGATGGCTAGCTTTTCCCCATTCAAAAGGTCATAGGACATTGGATTAAAGTCTTGGTCAGGGAAACCCATATTGCAAAATTCTACTGAATTTCTCTCTAAATATCAAGAGAACAGAGTAGTATGCACTTGGATTCATAAAATGTGACTATGCGGGAAATAAGCAACACTGTTTAACTGCTGATTCTCCCCCAGGAGTCACCTGTGACAGTACTTGCTCACCTGCCATTCACCTGCTGGACTAGTCTTGATATAATTACTAAGTGATTTGAAAAAAAAAGACTTGCATAAAAATCAATAAAATATCATGGAGAAATAGGCACCTAAATTCAAGCCTTGTTAGAAGGCATCTGCTAATGCTCATTGTGGCCAGGTTGAAAGGTGGCACAGTACGTGGTTTGTCCAAAGCACTTCAAAATACAACTGAAATCACACTGCTTCTCTGTGGTGGCCATTTACCAGAGATAATTGAAACACTTCTCCTCACTGGGTTATTCTGTTGTTGTTGTTGTTGTTGTTGTTGTTGTTGAGAGTTTGTGCAGTTTAAAAGTATAGCGACTCCTCCCCCAAGCAGAAAAATCCAGCTCTTCCCAAGTCTTGCCACTGAACAAACATACAGGTTTCCATTACTCTAAAGACTAATAAACTTATCAACGATAAAGACTTCTTTTTTGTTTTATGACCAGATATAATGGATATTTATAT
>CM053563.1:43394885-43414691 GCA_028646485.1 Cryptoprocta ferox
GGTCAGACATGTTAGGTCACCAGGGAGTCTAAGGCAGTGCTGGAACTAGAGGAAGGTGGGGATCCGAGGAATCAGTTGAGTCATAAGAAGGTGGGAGGATTTCTTTGCATGTTTAGGTAACTAGTTTAATACCAAAGTGTATGGAGTATAGAGAGGATCTAAACCAAATGCTAGAACTTTCTGGGAATGTAGAGCCTCAGGGCCATCAGAGAAGAGAAACTGGGGCTGTTGAAAAATCATGCGACTTGGTTGGTAGAAGCTATTATAGATTGTCTTGGAGGTATAAAGGAAAGCAGCTAAAAGAGCTGCCCAGCAGCAATTTGATTTTAGAAGCATATTCTCCCAGGAAGTCGTTCAGAGTAGAGTGCTCCAGGCAGCACTAAGCTTTCTCTTCTGGACGTTCTTGAGCACAGGCAGGATAGTTCTTCAAGCACAGATAGGGCTTAGATGAGACTGGCTCATGAGAGCAAACCATGAAACTGTTCTTGTTAATGTAGGCTTGGGGTTTGGGGCAGAACGAGCACATCTGGGAATACATGGATTAGCTGGGCACTGAGGCAGTGAAGGGGGAAACAGGTCTTGACATGCCACCTGTGAATGGGTGTCTAGATTGTTTGAAGCTAATGCCCATTTGTAGGTGTAACAATTGAAGATTAAAAGTAGTTACAAAACCAAAGAAACTGCTTTAGGAGGTTCAATTGATGGGAGGTTTTCTAAGGTTTTTGAAATGTTACCATGTTTTATAATAGTACACTTTATGTCCTAATGGAAACTCTTCTGTTAGAGAAGTTTCAGATTTTTGGTTGTAGAAAGTCATTTAATGGTCTTACATCCAGTTCTTTCACTTTTTCTCATTAGCCATCCCTAATAGGACCCCTCCCTCATACTGTACCCTGTGCCCTGCACTCTGGCCCTGAGTCAGAGAATTGGCTCTGGGCCAGCAAGAACTTCTTGTTTTAGGAGCTGGTGACCTTTGAGGATGTGGCTGTCTACTTCACCCAGACAGAATGGGCTGGTCTTTGTTCTGGACAGAAGACCCTGTACAGAAGTGTGATGCTGGAGAATTATGGGAACTTGACATCCCTGGGTAAGGCTGCTTTCCTCCTGGGACTCAGATCTGTGCTTTCCTGTTTCCTTCCTTGTTTTCTCCTAATAGGCTGGGTGTGCAGTGTAGAGAGGGAGTGGTTGTCTCTGGTATCCTCCACTTTGTGCCTCCAGGGCTGAGACTGAATGACCCACTTCAAATGTTGGTGGGTAGGTAGAGATCTTGGGTCAGTTTGGTCCTAGTGTATGGAATTGCTGTCCCCTGGTAAGAGTACATCCCATTCTCCCAAGTGCTTCTGCACAGTAAGGAATACGCAGTTTCCATTGCCAGAGCTACATTCTTAGCTTGTCTAGGGAAGGGTGTGACCCCTTCCCTGTGTTTGCATATGTCTTGTATGATCGCACTAACTTACCTACTCTTTAGTAGAAAGGGGTCACAAATGTTCAGTTTCTTCTTGATCAGAATCTTGGCTTTCCCCAATCCTGAGTCCTCTTCTGTGGATCTTACTCTTATGGAGGATCTAAGGGTTTTCCTTCTGTTGACACAGCAGACACATGGCTGAAAGGTACCACTTTCTCCCCTTTTCAGGATACCCAGTTCCCAGACCTGCCCTGATCTCACTTCTGGAGGCAGGGAATTTGCCTTGGGGCCTAGAGGCACAGGATAACCTGTCTATAGAGAGGACCAAAGACATCTGTAAAGGTAAGCGAGACAGATTTAGAACAGGCATCTATAGAGCTTGAGAGAGCAGTGTATTTTAAAATGAACCATTTGGGAAGAATTTAAATAAAATGGATGATTTCTCCTAATAGGTAATATATGAAACTTTTCCCTTTAATTTGAACTCTTATCAAGTTAACAAATTCCTCTTAATCATTTCATGCAATTATTGAATCTGTTTCTCTTTCCTGAGTTTCAGCATTTCCTATTTCAGTAGTCCTACTTCTTTGGACAGGATGGATTTGTTCAGTTCAGCACTTGCTGGGTGCCAAGCTTCCTTTAAGAAGTTTTGGACGGTACATAGTATAGAGACAGATGTAAATAGCAGGGGGGGGAGGAATGCATTAAGTGCTGGTGTTGGTATATAGTAGTGGGCTGTGGGAGCAGAGCAGAAGGAAAACTTGAAGGAATTGCCACCTAGAAGCTCAGGTAAGCTTCTTCAGTGGCAGGCTGTGTGTTCCAAATTTGACATCTTATAGTGGATCCCATATGGGAAAAAAGAAGGTAGATTATCTGGCCTGAGAAAAGGAATAGAGGATCCAATAAATCATTGTGAAGAATTTTGCAGTTTAACGTGCAGGGCAATCACCTGGAGAGCATATTTAATTTAATTTTATTATTTTTTTTAATGTTTATTTATTTTTGAGAGAGAGAGTGAGAGACAGAGTAGAAGCAGGGGAGAGGCAGAGAGAGGGAGACACAGAATCTGAAGCAGTCTCCAGGCTCTGGGCTGTCAGCACAGAGCCTGACGCGGCGCTCATACTCACAAACTGCGAGATCATGATCAGAGCCGAAGTCGGATGCTTAGTGGACTGAACCACCCAGGTGCTCCAGTGGGGAGCATATTTTAAAATGGGGCACCTACAAGTGGGGAGCATATTTCTGGGGCACCTACAAGTACAGTATTTGTCTATCCTAGTAAGCAGGGAAAGAGCCTGGGGTTTAGGCCTCAAATTTAAGCAAGACTTCCTAGAATCTGGGGCTGGCAGAGTCTACAGTGTACCCTGACCTCCTTTACTCAGCCAACGATGTAGATGAATATAGTGGGGTGTCTTAACCACCCAGTTTTGTGTGAAAAAGCTAGATAGCAGAGTTTGTGGTGGACCTGAGGGCTCTATCCTAAAGAACTTAGGGCATGGGAATAGGAAATGACAGAGCAGGTAAACCAAACATGCAGCAAGAACAGTGATCCCTGCCACAGTCACTTTGCCTCTAATGACAATAGGCCCATATTTGGTTGTGTTTGAAAAATATTAACATAGTTTGTGCTTTGGATTGGCCTGAAAGAAATTGAAGGAATAAAATCTTGTTAAACTATTATTATATGTCAAGAGTTAAGTTTTGAGTGAGTGAATTGGATAGGGGATAGTGACAGTGCAAAAATAGAAGAGGAGGGGCTCCTGTGTGGCTCAGGGGGTTAAACATCTAACTCTTGATCTCAGCTCAGATCTTGGTCTCAAGGTTATGAGTTCGAGCCCTGTGTTGGGCTCTCTGCTGGGCATGAAATCTACTTAAAAAAAAAAAAAAAAAAAAAAAAAAAAAGAGGAAAGAACATGTGTGGAGCTAAAATTGACCAGATCTTACCAAACCTGGCCATCAAAGAGGAGAGTTGAGTCAGGTGACACTGGGAAGTCATGACATAAAAGGAGTTTTTTAATTCATGTGAATTCAGATGTGAGCGTAGAGTCTGAGGTTCCTTTAGAATATATATAAGTGGATGGCCAGAGCAGACCACGGAGAAGGCAGGTGTAGAGTCTGAGTTAAATGTCAGGTCTGCAGGTGTAAATGCAAGTGTACTCTACCAGAGTTTTAATTGAAATGACACCCACAGAGAAAAAAGAGCTGAATCTTAAATGTTACAGGGTATTTAATTTTGTTGAGAGAGGGAAGAGAAAATAGATAGGCATAAGAAGGTCCCTATGTGGGAACATGGAACTGAAGCTAGGAGTAGGAGTTTCAGGGTAGGTATTTTGCACAGAGGGAGTAGGAGATGACAAAATTATGGCAGCACTTTAGATAAGTTTATTTTGGTAAGTTTAGAAATGAAATATAAATGTATCAAATGTTTTTCAAACTTTTTTTTATTATGAGCCTCAGTAAGTATTACATTTTGCATCAAAACCCTCATTATGTACTCTGAGACTGGAGTATCAAGAAACAACATTTACCTTGGCATTGCAGTGTACGTGAATACTGTTCTATGTTAGACTAGTGTATTTCATTTAAAAAATTGTTTGATAGATGCAACACATGATGTCAATTTCTCAACTAATGGGTAGGCAGTTTGATAAGCACTACTATAAGAAAAAATTGATGTGAAGGGAAAATTGTTAAGCTCAAGTGGATTTGAGGATCTACAGAAGGAGGTTGGCAATGAAAAGGAGGGGTGATATAACTGAGAGTAGTGTAGCAGGGGAAGAGGAGGAGATGGCATCTCGGTGACTGGGAAGTGTGAGACTTGAGAGGGCAGCAGATGGCTTGGGACAAGTGGGTGTGGAAATGGAAGGGAAAGGCATTCAGGCCACTGTATCTGGGCAGTTATGTTCTTTCAGCAGGAAGGTTGAGGTAATGGCTAGAGACTTAAGAATTAAGGTGGTTGCTTGGAAGAACTGCTATGGGAATCCTGATCCAGATGAATTGCAGAGTATGGGGCTGCAGGAAACTAGAGTGTTTTGGACATTGATTGCTCAGTCCTGGTTTTATAACTGAGCACCCTGGTAGCAGGAAGGAGGCAGGGTGTGAGAGCAGACCACCAGGCCTCCGTTGTCGTGATCACTCTTTTCCAGACTACTGGTTTTCCCCTTTGCTTCAGTCTGCAACGTCTCCTCTCCCACTGCCTTTCTCCTAAGGGCTTTTACTCATTTAACCCATACTCGAAGGATGAACTTGATTAATGAGCAGATGAGTCCCAGGTAACCCTGATTAATGTTAAAATTAGTCTAACATTTTGTATAAAATAGATTGATTTTAACTTAGGTAAAATGGCATCCAGTCTTTTGGAACACAAATGCCATTTTATAGGTGGCTGTTTGTCTTCCTTTTGCTAATATGAAAAGGACTACTCTGCAGTCTTAATGTTTCTAAGTAAACTGTATTCTTCCCTTTCCAGATAAAGTCTCTGCCTGTTTGAGATTCAGACTTTTGTGAGAGTCTGATGACAAGACCGGAATTACCAGCAGTTTAGGGTATTCATTTACATCTGTGGACCTACAGTTAACAACCTCTAGGGGTGATGTCCTGCAGTTAAGAACCTCTGAGTGTGATTTTTTTTCTTTATCTTGCCACAGCCTATTATGCTCAGTGTCTCCAGTCTTTTGGGACATATGCAGGGTTTGAATTTTTTAAAGAATAGTTCATTCATCACCTTTGTATCCTGACTCTGTTCTCTTGTACTTTCTGACTCTGAGTCTTGCCAGCCCCAGGGTCACCACTGCTCTTGGGGCCTGTGCCTTTGGTATTTTTGTAGGCCTATAAATATGATAAGGTCAGAAGATAGAGAACATTAAAAAAATATGGAATCTTGAAAAGCTTAGGAAGCAATCTTATGTGTGCTGTGTATACCGATACCCTGTTTCTCCTCGACTGTTCTCTGTGTGATATTTGGCACTTTGATTTTAGTAGCCTGTTCTTGCTAACAGTCCGATGTGGGGGTTTGAATAGTAATCTCTAAAGGCCCTATAGTTTTGATGCTATTTTGTTTCTAGCATAATTCTCAAGTGGCATTTGTGTTTTCTGTTTGTTACGTTAGATACTGAGACCAACAATGAGAGTGAGTCCACATCAACACAAGGAATTTCTGAAGAAAGAGATGTCGTGTTGTCATGTGGTTTGCAGAAGAGTGTTCTTCAGGGAACCAGCTTTCTAGAAACCAGTGAATTGGAGAAACAACAGGAAATCCCCACAGTGAAAAATATTAAAGGAAAGGTTCCAAGAATCCACTGTTCAAGGAAACCCTTCATATGTGAGGAGTGTGGGAAATGCTTCAGTTATTTTTCTTACTTTGTTAGACACCAGAGAATTCACACCGGGGAGAAACCCTTTGGATGTAATGAGTGTGGAAAAGCCTTTAATGGCAATTCTTCATTAATTCGGCACCAGAGAATCCACACTGGAGAGAAACCCTATCAGTGTGAAGAGTGTGGGAGAGCCTTTAATGATAATGCAAATCTGATCAGGCATCAGAGAATCCACAGCGGGGACAGACCCTATCTCTGTGGAGAGTGTGGAAATAGTTTTACCAGTAGTTCTGAGTTTGTTATACATCAGAGAATCCATACTGGGGAGAAACCTTATGAGTGTAATGAGTGTGGAAAAGCTTTTGTCGGTAATTCACCACTGCTTCGACATCAGAAAATCCACACTGGAGAGAAACCCTATGAATGTAATGAATGTGGCAAAAGTTTTGGAAGGACTTCTCATCTTAGCCAACATCAACGTATTCACACAGGGGAAAAGCCTTATTCTTGTAAAATATGTGGGCAAGCCTTCAATTTTCATACGAAACTAACTCGGCACCAGAGAGTCCACAGTGTAGAGAAACCCTTTGACTGTGTAGATTGTGGAAAAACCTTTAGTGCTCAGGAACAATTAAAAAGGCATCTAAAGATCCATATTCAGGAGTCTTCCTCTTTATGTGCTGAGTGTGGAAAAGTCTTCACTAGCAAAAGAAATCTTCTTCAGCACCAAAGAATCCATACTGGGCAGAAACCCTATGAGTGTGTCAAGTATGAAAAAACCTTTAGGACTTCTTCGAAGCTAGGTCATCATGAGCATGTCCACCCTGGAGAGAAACCTGTCCTGGACATTTGTCATTTTGGCCTCCCAGAGTTTTTCACCCCCTTTTACTGGTAATAGAACACTAAATTTCCTTTTGGATTTCATCTTCCGCTCTAGTGGGATGTGTGACACAGGCCTGGCTCAGCCACAGATTCCTTCCCCTAAGCCATAGTTCTTGGTTCAGATGTCAGTAGTTTACCCACGACGGTCCAATTGGAGCCTCAGGACTTGGTAATAATTAATAGGAAGAAATGCTCTTCTTTTTTCCTTAGTCTTAAAGCTGAGAGGAATTCTTAGATTCTTGTGGAGACAGAATAAAGTCAACACAGCCAAAGAGAAATCAGAGTTGAAGAGCAATCACCCTGGAATCTTCCGTTTGAACAACTTCGTTAAATCATATCTGAAGCCAGAAATACAGCTGGGTTTTTTAATTCCAGTAACCAATACATTAACTTTGTTTTTGTTCTGTTTTTTTGTTGTTGTTCAAGCAAGTTCAGGGTAGGTTTTCTTTCCTTGCAACAGAGCCTTACTGGTATAACAAAAATCTTCAGGGATAACAAATCTGATGGAGAAGTGTTTTGTGTTCCAGCAGTCTCTGTCATTGTTACAAGAATGGAAAACCTGATGTAATTTGAGAGCTCGGGCTGTGTCATGACACCAGTATATAGAAGTTCTAACTATTTGAAGGGCACCTGAGTGGCTCAGTTGGTTGAGTGTCTCACTCTTGATGTCAGCTCAGGTCATGATCTCACGGTTCGTGAGATCGAGTCCCAGGTCAGGTTCCGTGCTGACAGCACGGAGCCTGACTGGGATTCCCTCTCTCCCTCTTTCTCTGTCCCTCCCTTGCTCTTTTTCTCAAAATAAATAAAAACTTAAAAAAATTTTTTTAGCTATTTAAGCTGTATGACAAGTTTCATTGTTACTACAAACTTATGTCTGCATCAGTGAGTCCATTCTCAAGATAAATCTTAAGCTATAAAGCCAAAAGCTTCCACTCTTAAAGCTTTCATTTTGTTTACTCAGTTTTTATTTGGAATGGATGCTATTCTAGGGATTAAACTGGTAAATGCCAGGCTATTGTAGCTTTTACAGTGTGGCATTTACCAGTTTGTCTAGAATAGCATGCCCACCTTGCCCTTTGGTCTGGTTCGTGTGCCAAGGAGAAGCTCTGGTGCTCTCACACGAAGTGTTGCTGAGGTGTCTCAGTAGGAAAACAAAGAGCTAACCCTTTAGATGATGAATGTAGTCTGCACCCTCTTTTGTCTTGTGACCTTTTGCTGCCAACCGTTGTGGCAGTCACCCTGCCACACTCCAGACTACCTGCTCCCTGAAGTCTAGCACTTGGTGGCTTCACCATCTCTTCCTTATTTGCCAGCAGTTTAATGAGCTATTGTATCACGCGTGCTTGGACTGACCAATGAGTCAGCTGCGGGATCGCTTAACTTAAAAATTGAAGTATAATATACATACAGGAAAATGCACAAATCATAGTTGTAGAACTTAAGATGTTATAAAGAACATACCCTTATAATCAGGAAATACCAGGACCTGATGTCTACCTGTGCCCCATTCTATTCATTACTTCACACAGTAACCTCTGATCTGATTGCTACTGTCACAGATTTTTATGTGAATGGAGTCCTCAGTATTGTTTCATTCTTGCTGCATGGTTTTCTGTTACTTGAACATACCATGATTATTGCCTACTGTCGGTAGGCATGTCAGTTATTTCTAGGGGGATCATTTTGAGGGCAGATAATCTAAAAGTCACTCAATAAAACTGGTGAGAATAAACAGGCTCTGGGACTTGGTTTCACATGCTGCCATGTCAGCCACAGCTGCTCTTAAGTAAGTGATGTCACAGCAGTAATACTGTTGGCACTCGCCCTCTGCCAGGCACTTTCCTAATCACTGCATACACTTAAACGATTCTCTGAAGTGGGTGTTGTAATTAACTCCATGTTGCAGTTGAGGAAAAGATTGATTAGGCCACCCCAGGACACGGAGGTAGCAGAGTAGGGCTTCAGACACGGGCAGTCTGGTTTCAGAGCTCACCCATGTCCTAGCCATCCAGGTACTGCCCTGTAGAGATCCGAGTTAAGGTCAGTAACCCAAGAGTGGGGTTTGTTTGAGGAGAGTGATAGACTAGACTCCTTAGAGATGGAGGAGAGTATTAGGAACAAGTCAAGATCAGGAGGCTGTGCCTGACTTCACACAGTGAGGGAAGGCATAGATTGAGCTAGAACAGTGAGACATGTACTACAGTCTCTCAATATGGCATAACCAGGAGGCAGAGGACCTGGCTGTTATGTCCCTTCACCCTCTGAAACACCATTAGAAACTGGGTATTTTCTGTCGTGTACTTGAACCAGGGAGCTGGCTCCTCTGAGGTGTTTCAGCTTTGAGATGTGGTGATAGCCTTAGTGATGCTTAATCATTTTCACCTTTGTGGACTTAATTATCAAGTAGTTCGCATCCATGGTCCCTGACCCCAGTGCCATTATCAGGAAGCCTCCTCCAACTGAGTAACCACCTTTGAATTAGTTCTAGTTAGTGTATTAGTTTTCTATGACTCTGTGACAAAGTACCACAAATTTAGTGACATAAAACAAAAGAAACTTATTCTGTCAGTTCTGGAGGCCAGAAGCCTGAAATCTGTTTTCTTGGGTTGAAATCACCATGTTGGAAGGGCTGTACTCCCTGGGGAGGCTCTGGTAGGAGTCCATGCCTTGTCTCTTCCATCTTCTGGTGGCTGCGAGCATTCCTTAGCTTGTGGCCACATGACTCCAATCTCTGCTTCTGTCTTCACATCACCTCTGTGTGTCTAATCTTTATTGGCTTCTCTCTTGAGGCATTTAGGACCCACCCAGGTAATTGAAATGACACCAGCAAAAACTGCCTTAAAAAAAATACAATACTAAGCTTTGTAAATTATCTTTTTAATGTTTATTTACTTCTGAGAGAGAGAAAGAGACAGCATGAGTGGGGGAGGGGCAGAGAGAGAGGGCAGACACAGAATCTGAAGCAGGCGCCGGGCTCTGAGCTGTCAGCACAGAGCCAGATGTGCGGCTTGAACCCACGAACTGTGAGATCATGACCTGAGCCAAAGTCGGACGCTTAGCTGAATGAGCCATCCAGGTGCCCCATAATGTTTATTTTTGAGAAAGAGGGAGACAGAGCATGAGCAGGGGAGGGGCAGAGAGAGGGGGAGACACAGAATTCGAGCTTCAGGCTCTGAGCTGTCAGCAGAGAGCCCGATGCCGAGCTTGAACTCATGGACCACGAGATTATGACCTGAGCCAAAGTTGGACCCTTAGCCAACTGAGCCACCCAGATGCCCCTCAAATATTTAAGTTTTCATTTTAAATTCTAGTTAGTTAACATGTAGTATAATGTTGGTTTCAGCCCTAGAATTCAGTGATTCATCCCTTAAACACCCAGTGCTTATCACAAGTGCCCTCCTTAATACCCATCACCCATTTAGCCCCTCTCCGGCCCACCTCTCCTCCAGCAACCCTCAGTTTGTTATGTATAGTTAAGAGTCTCTTATGGTTTGCTTCCCTCTCTCTTTTTATTCCCCTTCCCCTATGTTTATCTGTTTTGTTTCTTAAATTCCATATATGAGCGAAATTATGTGGTATTTGTCTCTTACTGACTTATTTTGTTTATAATACACTCTAGCTCCATCCATGTTGTTGAAATGGCAAGATTTATTTCTTTTTGATGGCAAAAGCTGCCATTTAAAGTAACATTTACAGGTCCAGAAAGTGGGACCTGGTATATTTGTTTGGCTATTTTTCATTTTTTTAAAATTCATTTATTTTGAGAGAGAGAAAGAGAGAACACAATCAGGGGAAGGCAGAGAGAGGGAGAGAGAGGGAAAGAGAGAATCCCAAGCAGGCTCCACAGTGTCATCATAGAGCCCAATACGGTTCTCAATCTCACAAACCGTGAGATCATGACTTGAGCCAAGATAGAGTCTGATGCTCAACCGACTGAGCCACCCAGGCACCCCTGGTTGGCTATTACTCATATCCACAAATAAGGTGGAAGAGGAAAAAAATTAACATTAATTGAGCATTGCCTGTATTGTATGTACTTTAAGTAAAAAAGCATATAGTATTTACAACAACTATGTGCTCTTACCCCAGTTTTCAGATGAATGGAGTTTCAGAAAAATGAAGTGATTGCCCTGTGTTTCATAGCTAGTCAGTGAAGGAGCCAGAACTCCTCAATATGATTCCTACTGCCTCAAAAGCCGGCTGGTAAGTGTTTTGAACTTACTGACTAGAGAGTGTTAAGTTAGTGCACTTGATTACACATAACAAACTTACCTGTTTGTTTCTTTTTCATTTCCTGCCCACCATCTATATTGCATTTTCACATAACCTGAATATATAAAGGACATTGGGGTTTTAGCAGTTTGCAATTTATCCAGTGCAGTTTGTAATATAGCCAAATGAGGTAAATCAAAGAAAACTAAGAAACCAGAAGTACCTGGTTTGGCTGTAGATGTAGTCTCTGCTTTTTTGTCATCATCACCACCATCATCATGTGTGATCTCTTGTTTTTTAATTGGAATATTTAATCACTTGTATTTACGTATTAATTACTATTAGGTTTAAGTCTATCATCTTGCTATTTGTTTTCTAGTTGTCCTATAGTTCTTCCTCACCACCCCCTTCCTGCCTTTTTCTGGACCAATATAATTTTTATGATTTCATTTTTATCTCCTTTTCTGGCTGTTTAGCTATAACAGTTTTTGTTTTAGGGTTCCTTTAGGATTTAGACTATATATCTTAATCTTAGCACACTCTGCCTTTAAGTAACATTATACCACTTCATGTATAGCCTAAAAACCTTATAAAAATGTACTCCCATTTCTCCTCTCTTAACCTTTTAAGGCTGCTTGAAATTGCAGCCTTAAAATTATCACGAATTATCTTTTCATTTATTAAACTTTTAATTTGAAATGATTATAGATTGACATGTAGTTATAATAATACTGAGAGATCCCATGTATCTTTTACCCAGTTTTCTCCAAAGGTAACACAACAATCAGGATACTGACATGGGTAAAACTCAACATACTGCACAACTTCCATATTCTAGAGCCACAAAAACCCTCTCCCTCATTCCTGGAAGCCACTAACATATTCTCTATTTCATTTTAAAAATTGTTTTAAGAATGTTGTGTAAATGTTACCAGACAGTATAACATTTTGAGATTGGCCTTTTAACTCAGAGTAATCCTCTGGAGATTCATTGAGATTTTTGCTGCATGTATCAATAGTCTGTTCCTTTTTATTGCTGAATATATTCCATAGTATAGGTACTCCACATTTTCTTTAACCACTCACCAATTGAAGGACAGCTGAGCCTCTTCTAGTTTTTGGTTATTATGAATAGAGCTGCTATAGACATTTGTGTACCAGGTTTTTGTGTGAAAGTAAGTTTTCAGTTTTTTTTTTTTTTTGAGTGAGACAGAGACAGCATGAGCAGGAAAGGGGCAGAGAGAGAGAAAGAGAGAGAAAATCCCAAGCAGCCCTGCACTGCTAGCACAGAGTCCCACACAGGGCTCAAACCCACAAAACCGCGAGATCATGACCTGAGTCGAAACCAAGAATTGGACGCTTATCTGACTAAGCCACTCAAGTGCCCTAAGTTTTCAGTTGTCTTGAATAAATGCCCAGAAGGACAGTTGCTGGGTCATATGATAATTGCATGTTTAGTTTCCTAAGAAACTGACAAACTGTAGGCACCTGGGTGGCTCAGGCGGTTAAGCGTTCAACTCTTGGTTTCGGCTCAGGTGATGATCTCATGGCTTTGTGGGTTCCAGCCCTGCATCAGGCAGTGTGCTGACAGCGCAGAGCCTGCTTGGGATTTTCTCTCCCCTCTCTCTCTCTGCCCCTTCCCTACTCGCACTCTGTCTGTCTCTCTCAAAATAAATAAACGCACTATAAAAAAAAAAACCTGAAAAACTGTTTTCCAGGATGACTGCAGCATTTTATTTACATTTCCACCAGTAACATACCAGTGATTCAGTTGCTCTGCATCCTTGCTGGCATTTGGTGTTGTCACTATTGTTTTATTTTAGTCATTCTAATAGATATTTATGGTATTGTGGTTTAATTTGCATTTCCCTCATGGCTAATGATGTTGAACATCTTTGTCATCTGTGTATCTTCTTCAGTGAAGTCTCTCTTCACATATTTTGCCCATTTAATTTGCCCATTGTAATTGGATTGCTTGTTTTTTTTTCTTTTTACTGTTGAGTTTTGAGAGTTCTTTATATATTCCAGAAATATATTATGTAGTAGGTGCTAGTACTTCTTGGATATGTGGTTTGCACGTATTTTCTCCTACTTTATAGCTTGTCTTTTCATCCTCCTAACAGGTTCTTTTGTGTAGAAAAGTTTTAAAATTTTGATGAAGTCTAATTTACAGTTTTTCCTCTTATGACAAATGCATTTTGTGTTAGGTCTAAGAACTCTTTGCTTAGCCCCAGGCCCTAAAGATTTTCTTTCGTTTGTTTATAAACATTTTACATTTACATTTTTACATTTTACATTAAAGTCTGTGATCCATTTTGGGTTTATAAGTTGTGACACTTAGGTTGGGATTCATTTTTTCCCTATGGATACCCAGTTGTCCCACCACTGCTTTTTGAAAAAGCCATGTTTCCTCTATTGAATTGCTTGTGCACTTTTGTAAAATAATAATAATAATAATAAATAATAAGTTCATCATATTTGTATGGATCTATTTCTGGGTTCTTCATTCTTTTCCATTGATCTATCTATTGTATATTCCTCTGCCAATAACACACAGTCTTCATTGTTACAGCTATACAATAAGACTTGAAATTGGATAGACCAATTCCTTCCATGTTACTCTCCTTTTTCAACCTGACTTATTCATTCTAGATCCTTTGCCTTTCCATATAGATTTTAAAATAATCTTGTCTATATCTTCAAAAAGTCTGCTGGAATTTTGATAAGAATTGCATGAAACCTGTATATCAGTTTGGGGAGAGCTCACATCTTTCTTATGCTGAATCTTCCTATCTATGAACCTGATATTTAGCCCCATTGGTTTAGATCTTTGATTCTTTCATCATCATTTTGTGGTCATCAATATTCAAATGTTGTACATGTTTTGTTAGTGTTCATTAATGTTTAATTTTCTTTTGTCTGTGTTTCTTCCTCTTTTTAAAATTTTTAATGTTTATTTATATTTGAGAGAAAAAGAAAGAGACAGAGACAGTGCATGAGCAGGGGAGGGGCAGAAAGAGAGATGGAGCCAGAATCCAAAGCAGGCTCTAGGCTCTGAGCTGTCAGCACAGAGCCTGACGAGGGGCTTGAACCCATGAGCTGTGAGATCATCACCTGAGCCAAAGTCGGATGCTCAACCAACTGAGCCACCCAAGCACCCCTCTCTGTGTTTCTTTTTGGATAATTTTTACTGCTATGACTTCAAGTTGACTATGTTTTTTAAAATATGTTTCCCCCCACCCCCATATCTAATCTACTCTTAATTCTGTTTAGTATATTTTAAAAAATTTATTTGAGAAAGAGAGAGAGAGGGAGTGTGGGAGTGTGTGGGAGATGGGCAGAGGGAGAGAGAGAGAATCTTAAGCAGGCTCCATGCTCAGCATGAAGCCTGATGAAGGGCTCAGTCCCACAACCCTGGGATCATGACCTAAGCCAAAATCAAGAGTCAGATGCTCAACCAACTGAGCCACCCCAGCGCCCCTCTATCCAATGTATTTTTTTTTTCAGTTTATTTATTTTGAGAGAGAGAGAGAGTGCGTGTGTGCACTTGGGGAAGGGGCAGGGAGAGAAGTAGAGAGAGAATCACAAGCAGGCTCTGCACTGTCAGCGCAGAGCCCATTGTGGGGCTCGAACTCACAAACTGTGAGATCATGACCCGAGTTGAAATCAAGAGTCAGAAACTCAAACAGTTGAGCCACCCAGGTGCCCCTGAGTTAGGTCATTTCTCTCTTTTCCATGTCTCTACTTAATTTTTGAATCTGCAGATGCAGTTATAATAACCTTTAAATGCCATTGTCTCCAAAATCTGTACTGACTATTTCAGCAGTTTTCTAGTTCTTAAATTATGAGTTACTGGTCCAAGTAGGTAGTATTTTTTTAAACTATGTATTCAGTAATACAGACTATGATTCTAAATTCTTAGGGGACATCCCCACTACCACTATAAAACCCACAAAAGCACTTCTTTGTTATCTCTCTTTGCTGGTGGGAATTTTTTCCCCCTACTTTATCCTTTCATGGGTCCAGGCATTTCGGTCAGTGTATGTGTTTGTGAGAAGCCCTAATTCCTACTCCTTGTTTCATGTGGCCTCCTGAATATTATAATTCAACGTCCTCAGGTATCAAGATCTTCAAATCTCCACCATTTATACTCTCATTGGCCAAAGTATTCAATGCAGCTAAACGCATTGGTTTCCTGTGAGCTAGGTATAAAGTGATGGTATAAATTGTACCTTATCCTAAATTTCTGGATACTAGTTTATATCATTCACTATATTGCCTTAAATAGAACCCTGTCTGATAACATTTTTTGTCTCAAAATCATTACAATATTAATAGAGTTAATGCCATTTTTCCATTAGCTTAACACTTGTCTGGTAATATCTTTAACTTTCAGTCCTATTGCATTTTTAGGTTTTAATAATACCTTGTGAATATATAACATTTTTTCCCCTTAGATAAACCTTAGAACCATTTTCACAAGATTTCACAAGATAGTTTTATTTGGGTAGGACATTTCCTCCCACTTTCTTCTTCTTCTTCTTTTTTTTTTTTCAAAATTGTTTGAAATTGGACTTACAGGTCAAATCAAGATGAATGCCCTTTCTTTGAAAAATTACCTCTGACTTTCCATTTATACAAGTTTTTATTGTTGCTGTTGTTGTTGGTTTAGTCCCTGTGTATTTAAATTTTTATTCATCTATGCCTTAAATATTTATTATTAAGTTTATTCTTAAGTTTTCTGGTTGCTTTTTGATTTTGTGAATAAAACCTCTCCCTGCCCTCTATCTCCACATAGTAGGTTGAGTGATTTGTTAATTCCTAATAAGTAAAGGGAATTTTTATAATATTAAAACATTCTTGAACTCTTGGAATGAACCCCAAACAGACTTTGTTGTTTTCCCACAATTTTCAAGAGGAGAAGCAGATAGAACAAACTCTACTATGTCATCTTAAAACTAGAAACACCAAAAACAGATTTTTTTTTTTTACATGAGAGATTTGTCAGTTTCTCCTGGTGGGCAGGGAGGAGAGGTTTTAGGGAGGCTCTAGGATTGTAGGGACAGAGGATACTTAGAGCTGAGCAGAGGGAAACATGGCTGCAGCCCCAGCATAGAGACAGACTTCCAGAGCAGCGAAATATGACAACCAATCTAAATTTTTATGTTTGTTTTTAAGTATGTGTCTATGATTTTTCCATCATCCCTCATTCCTAGGGGTATTAGTAAGGCTGTGGCCTTGGGTATTGATTTGAAGAACCTGAATTAGTGTGGTTAAGCATGATGAAAACTTATTTTTCACTTATGTATCACTGAAGGTAAGCGGTCTCGGGCTGGTATAGCAGCTTTTATGATACCACCCAGCAGCTATGTGATCCTCAGGAACCACATCCTCATTCACTTGGCTCAAGATACTCAGCCCCTTCTCAGCCTTCCACCCAGCTGATGGATACTGGGCCAGGAAATGCATGTTCCTTCTCTTTAAGGACATGGCATCACTTTTTCTTATAGCCTATTTATCAGAAGTTGGTCATGTTGTTACACTTTGATTTAAAGAGGCCAGGAAGTGTGTTATCTTTTCAGGATTGTCTTTGGCTTGCTATAGATTCTGTTACTATATAAAGGAGCAATAGAGATTAACAGACAAGTGGTTTCTGCTTCTGCAGGCCTTTTGTAACTTGGCATGTGCCTGTCCTCCTACACTTAGGAGTCAGAGCTTCAGGTTACTTTGGAGACCTTATTTTCTTACCTGTAAGATTAGTGACTGATTGATGATGCGACATTTGGGCCCAGCATCTCTGTGACATTGTGATCTCTCCATTCCTTCCTATTTCTTTAGTCAAGCCCTCAGTCCTAGCTAAAGGTCTGCTAAAGGAAAACAACAACAACAACAACAAAACAAACAAGCAAAAAAACACTTAATGTCAAGAACCACGTAATCCCCAGCTATCACTCTGCTGAATCCTGGGACCAATTTTCTATCTGAACAAGGAAGCCATGAAAGTGCTCATTTTAGGAAACAGTGATGATCAAGGTCAAGGAAAAACTCAGAAGGGCTCCTGGTCAGTGTTAGGATTCCAGGCATAATATATATCCTACCTCTAGTGGCAGGGAAATGAAGAAGGGTTCTACTCTGGATTTGGAGTTGGAGCCTTTGGACGATGTCAACAGCAAATGTTTGTTGCACGTTTTCTTTGTTGCCAGCCCTTGTGCTTTAGCTGAGGATAATGGTGTTGAACTAGACATAGTTCCTGATTTCTGGAGTGAGCAGATAAATTAAATAAACTGGTATCATTAAAAAAGCACACATGTGCCAAGTACGGAGAAATACAGAGTGCTGTGATGGCACGTAACTGGGGGGCCTGCCTTATTCTGGGTGCTCAGGGAAGGCTTGCTTTCCAAGGGAAATGGGATTTGAGCAGAGACTTCAAGGAACAGCCAAAGTTGGAGAGTGGGAAGGGTATTCTAGGTTTAGACAACACTATGTTCAGCAAGTGTGCCTGAAGTTGATAGAGGAGGAAGAATGGGAGTGCTAAGAGAGGCTGGAGTGGTGTGTAGGGCCATGCTGCCAATCACATTCCAGTGCTGTAGCATCGTGGGATCAGAACCTAAGGATGGTCCCATCCAGTGGCTTTTAGTGCTGTTCCCCTTCTCCACACCCATCCCCCCTTTGTGGAATTTTATGGGAGTAATTTTGTTACAATGTTTGGTGGTATTTGATGGGAGCCTGGAGTGCCAGGAATCCTACAATGCCAGAAGGGTTCTGCCTATTTGAAACAGTTTTCACAGACTTTCAGGACATTCATGTAGGTAAAAACTGTTTATAAATGATCTGATTCTAGAAACTGTTTTCCAGCTAAACACAACTAATTTTTTTAAGTTAATTTAATTATTTTTAGAGAGCGCACAGGAGCCAGTGTGCACATGCACAAGTGTGGGGAGGGGGCAGAGAGAGAGGGAAGAGAGGGGGAGGGAAAGGGAAAGGGAGAGAGGCAAGGCAGAGGGAATCAATCCCACGCAGGCTGTGCACTGCCAGTGACCGGCAGGATCATGACCTGGGCCAAGGTCATAGGCTTAACCGTCTGAACAACCCAGGTGCCCCTAAACAACGATTTCTACACTGTTTAAAAATACGTTGATTCGCCAGGAACATAACTATTGTAAAACCAAAAGACTGTACTGTTTCACTTAAAGTTTACCAAAAAGTTTTCACCATTTTGAATCATACCTTGTGATTTTTGAAACACCAGTGTAAGACAGCATTGTGGCTGTGACGTTCAGATACATTCCTTGTGAAAAGGCAAATATCCGACACTTCATTAGGTCTCCTATAGCACTCATGACCAGATATTTGCATACTGAAATGTGTATTGTATCTCCTCTAATAAAGCATAATATTAGTTTTTTAAAATGTAGGTTGTTTAGTGACAGGAGAATAAAGCAGTCACTAGGAATTGTTAGAAAAAGACTGCCTTAGGTCTGACAGCGAGTGATCGATCCACTGGACCAGTCCGGAAACTCCCAAATCCGGTAGGACCTGGAGCTTTACTAAGATTCAGATCCCCGGCGTCATCCCCCGGGGTGAATCCAGCGACGGCCCCTCCTCTTCCCCAGCCCACCTCTAGGAACAACTGCCCAGAAGCTCAGACCCGCAGGGCTAGCGCGTAGGGCGCGGGTGTTTCCGGCACCGAGACTCAGGCTGCAGGGGCGGGGCCAGAGCGCTACCAACGGGGCGCAACGCTGCTCCTAGAGAGGCTCAGCCGTGGCCTGGTGACGCACTTCCGGCCGCGCCGCGGAGCCTCCTGCTGCGGAGGTGAGTGTGGGGCTGCAGGCGGCGGGGGCGGTGCCCTGGCGGGTAGCTGTGGGTGCTGTGAGGATTAGTCTCCGGCGCGTGCAGCAGGGGGTAGGACAGGGGCCCGCGGTCCTCCTCCGCCCGTCCTCGACTCCCACTTTGGACTTGGTGGCCGAATACGTTCCATCCCGTGGAAGGCGAAGCCTGGATTACCGTCACAGCCACGGAGCCCCGAGCATTTAGCATTTTGTTCGGGGAAGATGCTACTGACCTTTTGGGAAAATCTGTCGGGGCAGCCAGGGGGTGGAATATTTGCAGGAGTGAAGCGGCTTGAGGTGATACCACGACTGTTTTGACATGTTGAAGTCGTACAGGGGCTCTTACCTATATTCTTTTCAAGTATGGACCGTATGCTTCCTGACTCGTAACATAGGGTTGTGAATCAGGGTTCAGTGGGAGCGCAGAAAAAGCAGAGCCCTCCCAGTCACCCGGGAGCAGAAGCAGCGCGGCTTTTGGAGGGCACTGTCTTCTGGAGCTGCCAGTTCCAAAAGGTAACTTGACCGTACTCCCGGGCGGTTGGGATGACAATGATCTGGGGATGATTTATAATCACTTATGTGCGAAATCCTAGAATACACATAAAATAGCCCCAGAATTGCTCATTCACACCCTAATGAAAAGCAATTTTACTAAAATACTACACTAAATTATAAAGTAGTAATTAAAACATGAAATATATATGTAAAAAAAAATCTCTGGAATGTGGCTAGTGGTGTTTGCAGAGGAAAATTTATGGCCTTAATAGGTTTTAATTGCTAAATAGGAAAGAATGAAATGAATTACTCATGTATCCACAATAAGCATTTGTGTACCGTTTTTTTTAGCCTTATAGTATCTAGTTAACATACTGTTTTCCGAAGTTACTTAGTTCTCTTCCTTCCCACCGCGTCAGTGTGGTTATATTAGTTAATTGTAGCATAGTTAGGCTCATTTGCTGTTGTTTGTATCCCTTTTTAGGGCGTCACCCCATCCCATCCTGGTTGGTTTGTTTATTTATTTATTTATTTACTTTAACTTTATAGTTTATTGTCAGGTTGGTTTCCATATAACACCCAGTGCTCTTCCCCATAAGTGACCTCCACCAAGACCATCACCCCCCATTACCTTTCCCCCTCCCCCTTCCCCCCTCAGTTTGTTTTC
>CM053563.1:43415191-43582712 GCA_028646485.1 Cryptoprocta ferox
CTCTTTTTCTCGGCTTCCTCTTTTGCTATAACTGTGTCTTCTAATTCACTTATTCTCCTCTCTGCCTCTTCGATCCGTGCAGTGGCTGCCTCCATTTTGTTATGCACCTCATTTATAGCCTTTTTTAACTCGTCACAGCTATTTTGAAGGTCCCTAGTCTGTGTATCAATAGCTTCTTTGATGTTTTTTTCAAGTCCAGGAATTAATTTTATGACAGTTCCAAATTCTTGTTTATTTATGTTGTTTAAGCCTGTTTTGAGCAGTTCTGTGGCTGTGACTTCTTCCTGGAGTTGCTTTAGAGGAGAGTTCTTTCGCTTCGTCATTTTGGCTAGCTTTCTGTCTCTTGTCAGTTTTAAAAGCTAGTTATGTACTGTGCACCTGTTAGTATTGCTCTATTAAAGCACGCTCATTGACTGTCCATGGCCTGTTGTTTCAGAAAGCGTTCTTTTAATGGTGTCCCTCGGTTTCTCTTGTTGTGCGTCTGATTATTTTTTTTCCCTGGTCAGTTATATGGGACTCTCTACCATGTATACTTTGGCTTATTTTTTGAGGTATCCCTGAAAAGGAAACAGACTAGCATACAGGGAACAAAAACACGCAAACGAACACACAAATCAAACAAACAAGCAAGCCAAAAGGGGAACGAAGGGAAGGGAAGGGAAGGGAGGGGAGTGGAGGGCAGGGCAGGGGAGGGCAGGGCAGGGGAGGGCAGGGGAGGGGAGGGGAAAGAAAGGAAAACAAAGAAGAGAAGAAAAGAGAGAAGAAAAAGAAAGAAAAACAAAAAGAAAAAGAAAAACAACGTGGGGACAGAGACAGCACACGTCTGTGGACAGTCTAAAAGCATATAACCAGCCAAGAGGAGAGATAAGAATATGCTATGGGAAATATATCTGGATGGCAGCAGAATAGAAGGAGAAGCAAAGAAAAAAGGAAAGAAAAAAAAAGAAAAAAAAAAAGACAACTCCCCTGTGCGGATGGGCGTGGTCTGGCGTCAGGTCAGGTCTCGGGGGCTGCTCTCTCCGAGGCCCCGCCTTGGTGTTTGCGGGGAGAAGTATGGCGCTGCTTCAAAGCTTTGCCGGAACCAAGCATCGCAAGCCGCCCTTCTGAGTCCGATCTCCCTGTGCCGAGGGCGAGCCAAACTGTATTCTCCAAGCTCCGCCTCACTTCCAAATCCCAGTCCGTGCAGTTCAACACCGTCACCAGGGATGAGATGCGTTCCCGCTGGCGGCAGGCCTCCCGGCCCTGCTTGCGCTGCCCTTTTTGCGGAGCCGCCGCTGCCGCTTTTCAAGGCGCCTTTCGTGGCGCTGCTGCCACCGCTTTTCACGCCGCCGCTGCCTCTATCTGCGCCGCCGCCCCTTGCGGCGCCGCTTGGAATGGATGCCGTCGCCACTGCCGCTGCGCCCAAGGAAGAACTCGCCGCCCAGATGGGACGGATTTCTCTCCCGGCGCTCGGCAGTTATATATGGGGAGACGGGCGAGTTTTTCCTCCCTTAGAGATGGTTCGAGGTGCGTTTTCCGTCTCTCTTTCTCTTCCCCTGGTCTCTCCGGGGCGCAGCGCGCTCTCCCTGTGTTGGGCTCGGGGGCTCCTTCCCCTGCACCACCGGGACCGCCCGTCCCCTAATTTCCCAGATCACAGTCACTCACTCAGGCATCTTTGAGGTTGTCTTCTTTCTGGCGTCTGTCTCTTCTTTCCCCCACTTGCAAATCCAAGTTTTATCCCTTCTCAGTTCAATCCATACGGGCGTGCGCGGATTACAGAGCTCCCTGCTTCTCCGCCATCTTGCCCGCCCCTCCCTGGTTGGTTGATTTAATGTCTGTATATAATGTCTGGATATGTGGAACATTACAGTGGTTATGAGTGTCAACAAAAAGGCACACCCAGAGAAGCCTGTCGCAGCCCTCTTTCCCCTGCCAATCTTATCTACCCTATTTCATTCCATCCTGTTTCCATCACAGGCTCCTTTCACTTCCTACCCACATTTGAGGCAACCATTCTCCTTTGTTTCTGATTTATCCTTTTTTTTTTTGTACAAATGACCAGATACACATGTATTTTCTTATACTCCCATTTTTTGGTATGCAAAAGGTATCTTTTGCATTTGCTTGTTTCATTTGAAGATATATTCTGGAAATCACTCCATATCACAGAGATAAGTATCTTTTTTAAAAATGTTATCCATGTATATTGAAGACTGCACCTAGCATGGCATTTAAGAAACAATGGTAAAATGAGCACCCATGAACACACCACCCCATTAAGGAGGAGAACATTTCCAGTACTGCTGCATCTGTCTGTGTGCTACTTCCCAACCCAGCTCCCAGTTTCCTACCTCTAAAGGTAACAACTATCTTGAATTTTGTATTAATCATCATCTTACCTATTTGTAAAATAATTTTATCACACAAAATATGTCTGTAAACAATATGTTTTATTTTGTTTTTGAGCTTTATGAAAATGGCATTGTAGTTTCTATAGTCATCTGGGACTTGTATAACTCAATTTTTTTAAAAGAAAATTTTTAAATCATTTTATTTAAACTTAATTTTTTTTTGAGAGAGAGAATGTGCGTGTGTGCAGGGAGGGGCAGAGAGAGAGAGAGAGAGAGAGAGAGAGGAGACGTTTAACCAACTGAGCCACCTAGGTGCCCCTCTTGTAACTCAATATTATGTTCCTGAAGTCATCTGTGTTGTTGTGTGTAATTGTGTGTTCATTTTTGCTGCTGGGTAATGTTCATTTTTTGGGGAAGGGGGTAATGTTCATTTAAAAAATGATAGGACAGGGGCCCCTGGGTGACTCAGTCAGTGGAGCATCTAACTTCTGCTCAGGTCACTGAGTTTGAGCCCCATGTCAGGCTCTGTGCTGACAGCTCAGAGCCTGGAGCCTGCTTCAGATTCTATGTCTCCCTCTCTCTCTACTCTTCCCCCGTTCATATCCTTGTGTCTCTCTTCTTTCTCTCTCTCTCAAACGTAAAATAGAAACATACCTTAAAAAAAAAAAAGATAGGACAATTTATGTATTCTCAGTGGATATATAGGTTGTTTCCAGTTTTTTGTTATTAATATACTGATAATAATTTTGTACGTATTTTCTACATACGAGAGTTTCTCTAGGGCATAAAATTTAAAATTTAGGCATGAGTATTGAATTTGATTAAATGCTTTTGGCATCTGTTGGGATGGAGAGTGTGTTTATCTTTCTTTGATTTATTCATGTGGAAAAGTATACTAATCCGTATCCTGATACTGAGTTTCACTTGTGTTCCTGGGATGATCCCTTTTAGTCATGGCATGTCACTTTAATGAACTACTGGAGTCTATTCCTTTATAGTGGGGATTTTTCTATCAGTATTCATAAATGAGACTGGTCGGTGGTTTTTATATCAGTATTGTGCTGGCATCATAAAAAGGACTGGGAAACTTATTTTACTGTTCTCTCCTACTGTTTCAACAGTGTTAGAATTACTCATTTCTTAAAGTCTTGAAAAGATTTGTTCATGATACATATGGGTTCAGTGTTTTGTGAGCATTTGCACTTTACTGGCTATCTGTTTAATTAGGTAAAAGTGATCATGGATTACAGAAAAATATCTACATAATAAAATGAATAGAGTTGATTTATTAGATTGAAATAGAATTATATGTTCTTCTATTATAGAATAGGCTTTCTTTTTAAGCATCCATAGAATATTTTTTAGGCACTTAAGCAAAAAAATAAATAAATAAAAAGCCCTCAAAACTTTGTAAAGCAGAAGTCAATAGGTCAGGTTATTTAAACACATGCAATAAAGCCAGAAATTATGAACAGAGGAGGCATTAATAACAAACTATCCTAAACAATTCTGTGGTCAGAGACAGAACACAGGTGCTGATCAGCTATAAAATATAATTAGTATAATTAAAACATAAAATATTTTAAAAAATCTTTTGGCATGTGGCTAATAGTGTATTCAGAGGGAAAATTTATGGCCATACAGATTTTAATTGCTAAATAGGAACATGAATATAAATGAATAAATCATGCATCCTCAGGAAGGTAGAAAAAAAGGCTTTGGTAGTCTAGCTTCCTCCAAAAGCAAAACACAGGACAGAGGTTTGTGTGCAGGCAGGCACTTTATTTGGGAATGTATTCCAAGGGTAGAGTGAATGACGAGGGTAAAACAGAAGAGGGAGAGCCAATACAAAGATGCATTGTCAGGCTGGCCTGTCTACAGGCAACTGGTGCTCAGTCTTGCAGGATCTTTGAGGAGACTTGGAATCTCATGGCTACTAATGTAGGAGACTAAAGGGGAAAATATTTATCTATTGACCTCTGTCCCCTCTTGGTCAAGGGTGGCCTCACAAGCATTAGCTTGTCTGTGTTTCAGGACCTAGCAGGTATCCACAGGTATCTGCAGATGTCCCACACAGGACGCCAGAGAAGCCTCAGGGCAGGAGTCAACCACATGTGGTATAGATCCTTGAGGAGGCATTGGTAGGTTGTCCCTGCGCAAAACTGATCAAAGCCTCTGGAACTGGACTGAGACCAGAGGATTTGGAGTGGCACATAAGGTGTCTTTTACAGAGCTAAAGAAACAAAGAAAGCAGAATGTAATGAAGGAAATAGAAGAGTAATGTTCTAAATAGAAAAGCTTGTTCTTTAAAAAGAAAACAGCATTCAAATAGACAAACCGTTGTTCTACGTGACTTTATTAGTCTGCTCAGACTCCCGTAACAAAATACAATAGGCTGTCTGGTTTAAACAACAGAAATTTATTTCTCACAGTTCTGGAGGCTGGAAGCCCGAGATTGAAGATGCCACACAATTTGGTTTTTGATAAGGGCTCTCCTTGGATTACAGATGTCTTCTCACTGTGTCCTCACATGGTAGAAAATGAACTCTGGTGACTCTTCCTCTTTTTTATAGGGGCACCAGCCCTATCAGATTATGGCTTTGTTTAACTTTATTACCTCATAGGATCTATATCCAAATATCATCATCATATGAATTGGGGGGGGGGGCATGTTCTATCCATAACATTAACAAAGGGAAAGGGTCTAGAAAGCAAAAATATTTGAAAGAAGTGGGAAAAACAAAGTAGCTCCAGATATGGAGGAAATGGAAAGAATCATGAACCAGTGTTTTCCACAATTCTGCACTAGAGTGAAATCCTAGAAGACATAGATTGATATTTTAGGAAAACACTTGTTTTCAAGACTGACTTTGGGAGCAGGAACCAGAAAATAACCAGTCCATGTGTTTTGAATACAATGAACAAAGGGTGCCGGGTCACGGGACCCTAGATAATAGAGTGACCCCTCTCAGGGAGCTGAGGCCCTGGCTTTTTCACTGTCAGAGGGCTGGAAAGCATGAAGAGGCAGCATGGGACCTCACAGGTAAGCCTGGGCCATGTGGGAGCTGGCCTCCCGAGATCTCTACAGAGGTATCAGGACTCTTGAGAACACTCAGTTATGCAAGGGGACAGGCAGGATGTAGGGGGACAGCTGTCTCCTCCAGCTCCCTGGGCCATGACTCTGAGGCCTCTGTGCTGGGGTTGCAGCTGTGCTGGCCTGGCTTCCCTTGCAGTGTAGTCAAGGATGATCCTTGTTTAGAGAAGAAATAAGTCCATGATCTTGATAATGTTCTATTTCTTGAGCTGAATTGTTGCTTTGTTTTGTTATTCTCTAGGCTTTGTATACATTTTATGTATTCTCTTGTGCATGTGACGTGTCAGAATTGTAAAATCCTAGGGTTCCTGGCAGTGAGCATCAGTGTCATGGCTGGGAGGGGTCCTGGGCACTGGATCACTCCCTTCTTCCTGTGGCAGCTCCCACTTGCACTCCCGTCTGGACACTGGCTGCCTGTATCTCACATCTTCTCTGAGGGGCTGTGTTGTTCCTGCAGGGGCGGGCCTTGCTTCACACCTGTCTCTCTGTTTTTCCTCAGCTCCAGCCCTTCTTTGAGAGAGAGAGCAGGTGATGGCAGCCATGCTCCTGACGGCCTGGCCCCAGGTGAGCTGTGGGTCCTTCAGCTCTTCCTCTGAGCAGTTTCACATTGAAGAAAACCGAGAAGGGAAGCTGGTGAGCTTTGTGATGGAAGCTGGAGGGGTCCTCCTCGCTTCTGCCTGGAACTCATGGGAAGAGCAGTGACGTGAGGGGATGGAAGCAGCAGGAAAGCGTCCTCGAAGGCAGGGGTGAAGTGTTCTGCACACTGAGGTTCTTTACTTCTCTGGTGAATAGGGAACAGGAAGCTGCCTGTGGAGGGTGCTCCATGCCGGGATGTGAATGGAGGAGGGTAGCACCGGGTTAGGATGCCCAGGGACCGGGGCATAGGTGAAGAGGAGTAGTAGGACCAGATCAACACAAAGGATGGCTGTGCCTCTAATATGGTATGGAGACGAGGGGAGTTGGGTCTGGAGAGGGAAGAAGACAGAAAGTCCAATGGGACAGGATGTCTCATGTTCTGGAGAGGCTTTCAGGGCTTGGGTGCAGGGGCTCAAACTTTAGGTCTCTGATGAAAGCGCAGGACCCTCCCCCTCCCTCAGAAAAATAAACATGCAAACCAAATTTTCCACACAATTTCAGGGACTTCATGGACACCCTGAAGCACATCCATGGACCTCCATGGACTACAGGTTGGGAATAATAGTCACAGTAATTCCAGTAGCATCGTTTGTGGCTCGCTATGCTGTAGGCATAATACTAAGCACTTGCATGGATTGCTCAGTCTTGACCTCTGCCCTCGACATAAGTGCTGTGTTGTACTCACTGTGCTACAAAACACAGGAAGGCAAAGGGGAGCAGAGTGCCTTGCTCCAGGTCACACAGCCGTTATGTGGTTCTTCACTGCTCATCCCTGTGACATGTGCAATCAGTGATGTTAACGTGGTCAGATTTGTCATGGTTGTGTAGGGAATAATTTCCATGGTGATTCGAAAGGAAGGTGACCATTTTAGAAAGAATTTCTTTGGTCCAGGTGACATGGGCCTCATCAAGGAAAGTAGATGTTAAAGAAAAAGAACCCAATTCAAGTAATGCTTAACAAAATTTTTAGGATGTGGAGAGTCAAAGATTAGGGGTAGAGTAAGGGAGAGGGAGGAGTCAGGAACAATCCCCAGGATTCTAGCTGAAGTTTCCTGCACAGATGGTGGGGGGGGGGGGATGAGGGTTGAATTTAGGAGGCGCCAACTTACTGAGGTAAAGGGTGGTGGTGGTGGGCAGTGAAGGTATTTAATTTTGTGCATGGAAGTTCCTTGGCTCGTTCAAGGTCACAGATGAGTGACTCGCAGACTCACCCAGTGGTTGGACTATGACTGCTGATGGGTAGAGGTCAGTAGAATCAAGCAAGACAGATCCTGGCAGAGAGGAATTGAGGGTATATCCCTGCCAGTGCATCCCCCAGTTATTATAGAAGACTGAGGCAGGCAGGGAGAAAGTGCAACCAGAGGCCGCAGCTGCCCAGAAGGGAGGCATCAACCCTGATTCGGGGCCCGTGCCCGACGCAGGGTGTAGTGATGCAGAGACGAGCAGCTGGAAGGGTGGCAGAGCAGCTGGCTACTGGGAAGCTGATCTCCCCTCTTTCCCAAACCCTGGAGAAGCAGCGAGTTCTTGGGTAAAGTTGGAAAGGATGAAGCCTGATGGGAGCGTGTAACAAAATGTCGGGTTTTCACCGAGACCCATCTGGAAGCTGGAGGTGCTCAGGCAGTTGCACAGCCCCTCGTGGCAGGGTCAGTGACAGGAATCTGGCGGTAGACGGGGACTGGGTGAGATGGAGGCCGTAGTTGTTCTCTGGGGGTTGCTGGAGGTTTACGGGGGTGGGGATCAGGGTGGGCATGCTGGTGGGCAAGTCCTGAGCAGCATCTGCCCCTGAGGACGCGTGGCCTAGCAGAAAGAATGGAGTTGCTTTGGGGGAACTTAATTATGGGAATTTTTTTCTGTCATCCCAACTTAGGATATCTTTTATAAATGTAAAATATGGCATGAGGTTTCCCTGCCATGAGAGAAGTCAGATAATTCTCCATGGTTTACTTTCCAGGTGCTTTTTCTCAAATTTTTCCCCTTATTATTAATTTTGTGCTCTTCACAAGCTCCCTCCCCAAGCCCTTATACTGCCCTCTGCCCCTCACCTAGGGCCTGAGCCATGGAACTGGCCCTAGGGCAGCAGGAACCTGTTGTTTCAGAAGTCGGTGACCTTCGAGGACGTGGCTGTGTACTTCACCCAGACGGAATGGGATGGCCTGTCCCCTGCACAGAGGGCCCTGTACAGGGATGTGATGCTGGAGAATTATGGGAATGTGGTCTCCCTGGGTAAGGCCTCTCTCCCCCTGGGACCCAGACTCTGCCAGTTGGGGTTTCCTGGCTTATTGACCCCTAACAGGTTGCAGGTGGGGTCTGTAGTAATCCTTTACTAAGTGGGAACCCCAGGGGCTGAGATTCCTAATCCCCCTTGAGTTAGGCATTGCTGGGAAGACTGAACCCCAAGCCCTTATTGGGCCAATATAGGACTTTGCTGGGACTAGTGTGCACTCTTTATCCACCCTCTAGAAGTTGTGGTTTGGATACAGTGTGGAAAGAAGAAACTTACTGTTCCACAGCATTATCCTCAGGTTCACCCTCATCCAACCTGCATATCTTAGTCTTCTGGGCCCACAGTCCAGGCCATTCCCAACTCCTCCCACACCTTCTCAAGCACCCCTCCCCCCCCACATACACACATACACTTTCCAAGCCACTCCCCTCTTTCCCATTGTCCTTAGGCGTGGGATCCCCTACGACTCTTATTTTCCCTTCCCATTGCCAGGACGATTGGAGAAGAGGCTTAAAAACTCATCTGTGGGAGATTATTCACCTGTCTCTCCTCTTTCTTTCCCCCTAAACAGGATTTTCGCTTCTCAAACCTGCTGTGATCTTGCAATTGGAGGGAGCAGGGGAGCTGGGGGACCCATCTCCACTGGTGGCTGGAACAGAAATAGGCTCCCAGGGCATCTGGACTGGTAAGAGAGTTTAGCTCTTTAGGAAGAAAATCAACATTAGCATCATATAAGCATGCCACATTTATGAGTCAGCTGTAGAGAGTAAAATTTAAATGATATTGATGATTTATAGAGATGTGTCCATTTGAGACCTGATTATTTTTGCAGTTTGCTATTTCTTTCTAATTCCAAGAACAGATCCTTTTTCAAATGCCTTATTATAATTCTTTTTAGTCCTAATTTTGGAATTCTGCCTTCCTCAGATGAAATGAATGGATTCAGTATTTTGAGATCCTTGCTACTTTCTAAACTTTATACACTTAATGTGATGGATGGAAACTTAACAGTCTTTTTGTACAGAAAGGCAGAATAGCCCGTCAGTTAAAAGTACAGTCTTTGGAGTAGACTTTCCTGAGGTTCAATCCCAACTGCTATTCCTACACAGGACTTCGTGGTTGTGACTTTGAACAGGTCAGTTATTTGAGTTCTCTAAGATGCAATGTTTTTATCCCTGAAAATGGAATAATAAAATGAGAAAACAGTGCTAGTCTTGTGGGTTGAGGATTACATGAGATAATACATACTAAGTTTCTAATTTATAGTGTGTGCTCAGTGAAATAAATATTAATTTATTATTTTTTTTTTTTGAGAAGACAGCTTAAACTGTGGGAAATAAGGTGGAAGGAAGTGCTCTCAGTTCAGGGCTTCTCAAATGATGGGCAAATGAATCACCTCTGGGTGTCTTGTAAATATGCATATTGTCATTTAGCAAGTCTGGCATGGGGCCAAGAGTCTACATTTCTATTAATTCTCAGGTTCTGCCTATGTATCTGTTTCCCAGACCATACTTGAAGTAGCAAGCTTCTCATTGGCTTAAGCAGAGTAGTTGCCAGATGATTTCCCATTTCTCGTGATTTCTCATTTACTCTCTGCATTTGTGGTCCATAAGATTCTCTTGTCACTTTTCAATGAATCCTCTTATTTAATATTGTTAAAAATTGTTTTTGGTAATGTTTATTTTTGAGAGAGAGAGAGACAGAGTGTGAGTGGGGGAGGGGCAGAGAGAAGGAGACACAGAATCCTGAAGCACGCTCCAAGCTCTGAGCTGTCAACACAGAGTCCAATGTGGGGCTTAAATTCATGGGCCGTGCGTGAGATTATGACCTGAGCCAAAGTTGGACACTTAACTGACTAAGCCACTCAGGTGCCCCATGAATCCTTTAAAAAGATAGTTTCAGTGGATTTTTGTTCCTTGTAGTCATTCAACCAGATGATCCCTGGCAAAGGAAGACATGTTTTGCAAAATGAAGAGTTTAAAGTGCATTGCATATAATATGGAGAGAGCTCCATATAATTGTGAAACTCCTCAAAGGTGTCTGGATTTCATTCCGTAGGCAACAGACAATCCTGAAGTCTTTGATGTTTTCGAATAACCAACCCATTATGGTCTTAGCTGAGAATGGAAACATTAATCCAATTAGTGTATGTTTGTTAATTGGAGTGAGGAATCAGATGGCTTTTAGGCAGACAGAAGGGGAAAGCCTAGGGCCCAAGGCCCATGTCAGCAGAATTGACTCTCTTTTAAAAAGCTTTTCAGAAGTTCCACCCAGTGACATCTGTTTAAATCTCATTTGCCAGAACTGTGTCTTCTGGTCCCCCTACTGCAAGAGAGGGTGGAAAATATAGTTTTTTAGCTGTAGTTTTTATTGCTACCTCAAACACATTGGAGGCCATGCTAGTAAGGAAGAAAGGCAGAATGGATATTGGTTAAGTAACTGGTAACATCTGCCACACTGTAGGATTTGGTAAATAGAAGGTCACTAGTATAGAAAAATTGGCAAAGAATATAAATGTTTGATCCACGGAAGAAGTACAAATTTTAATCAATGAAAAATCTTCACCATCGGTAGAAACCAATGAAATACAAATTAAAACAGAGATGTTTCACCTAAAATACTTGACATAGGCAGGGTGGATTTGAAGACCCAGAGAGGGTCCTGCAGGGCCAGCCAAGAGGTTCCTTGGCTTTGAGTAGGATAGATATCAAATGCGAGCCAGGAGGAAGTGAGAGCAGAGTTTACTGAATAGCATAAGTGATAGAGTATAGCAGATGGAGTGTCTGGGAGATTCAGAAAGGAAAGGAGAGAGTCTCTCCTTTGCTCTGGGTTTAGGGTTTCTATTCAGGATTGGGGTCTAGTGTACGTGTCCTTTTTGGGCACCCAGGAACTGGTCAGCACAAAGACATGTTTCCGGGTGTCGCCCATAATTCGCTTATTCCCTGCTGCCAGGGGGTTTTGGCATCAAGATGTCTAGAGTCAGTTGTCTGGAAAATGTATATGACAGCCTTGCTTGATCATTCCTTAGATGTTACCACCTGTGCTGGAAGAGTCCAAAAATCATTAACTCCTGACTCTTACAGGAAGGACATACATCATTTCTTCCATGAGGCATGTATGCAGCAGAAGTGCAGGTCCTAGCAAGAATAGAAGCAGGAAAAGAAGCAAATAGTTTTTCATGGAGTCCTTTCAGTTTCCCTGTCTCATACTGAGAACAATTATAGTAAGTGATGGAGAGAATACATCAAACTGGAATAGACTTCTGGAGGTGAATGTGAATCAGTAGTCTTTCTAGAAAGAACTTTAACAATACATATCAAGAGCCTTTTAACAGTTTGTCCTTGAAAGCCTGGATATCCCTTCCTAGGGTATCCTGATAATAATTAGAGATACAGACAAAGATGCACATGCACGAAAGTTCCTCATGAATTTATATAATAAAATGTTGGAAATAACCTGAATGAATATTCAGTATAGAGAGAATTGATTAAATTAACATACCTCTGCAGGATAGAATGTTTATTTAGCCATTTAAAAAATAGTGTCACAGAATATCTAAAGATAGTGGAAAATTACCCTTATTAATGTTAGGGAAGAAAAATATTTTCAATTTTGAAAAAAATGTTTTTAGAAAAATGATTGGAAGGAAAATGGTTGAGGGAGGAGATACGTCAGAAGATTAGCTGTAGTTGTTAGGTGGTTGTATTTCAGGTAATTTGAATTTTTTTCTTTGCATGTTTCTGATATTAGAGATGAATACTATTTTTATAATTGGGAAAAGACCAACAGTATTTTGAAAATGCTTGCTACGGAAAAATTTAAGTCATTTGGATCTTTTGAGGGCGATTTAATGAAATACTGGGGAAGGGGACTTACTAAATGTGGTTGAGGAGCGATGGGAGATGAAAAAATAGAGGCAGCATTTTGAGGCCAATTTTAAGAGATTTGGGAACAAAGATAGATCCAGTGGGACTGTAGGAATTCTAGAAAGAATGTTAGGGATTGACCACTTTTAGGATTGAGGGAAGAAGTAGAAGGAAAGACAAGGAGAATGCAGCAGTGTTCTGGAGGGGTGGGGAGAGATGGATCAAAGGGATCAAGTGGGCCTAAAGATTGTATTTTTTTCAATATTTATTTTATTTTATTTTAGAGAGAGAGATAGAGCGTACATGTGCAGGCAGAGAGGGAGAGAGAGAATCCCAAGCAGGCTTGAGATCATGACTTGAGCCAAAATCAAAGAGTTGGACGCTTAACCAACTGAACCACCCAGGTGCCCCTAAAGATTGCCTTTATAAGCAGAGAAAGCAGAAGGTGAAGGAGGAATTTTGGAGAGCCTAGAGTTTAAGTTCCAAGAAAAGAAATAAAATTATTTTCCTTTCACTTCCTGGCGCTGTAAACACTTGCCACCCTAAGCACTGCTACAAGTGGTTGGGTCCTGTGCCTTTTCCTTTGTAAGCAGTTTCCATTCTTATTAACAAGGGACAGCTGAGAAAAAAAACTGCAGCGTATATAGTAAAGTGTGGTGAAATGAATGCTCATCTGGTGAAGACCTACGATTTTGTTCCACTGCTGTCACTTTTAACCTTCATGTTATTGGAACATCATCTTTTTAAATTGTTCATGCTCAAAGCTATACAGAAAGTGTGTAAAGTATACTGGAGAAAAAAGTCCATGAAACTTACCATGCCAATTTGCTCAGATTCTTGTGTATTCTTCTACACAAGTAGTGTACACGGTAGTTTTCTACACGTACATATACAAATCTATACGTATTTATTGGCCCGTTTTACTTTTCTTTATACAAATGGAATGTAATTTATATCCATTTCTCAACTTGTTTTTCCATGTAACAGTGTATCTTGTACATCTTTTCAGGTCAGCATATATGGATTTATTTTTTTTTGCCAGCTATATACTATTCCATCTTATGGACGAACCTTAGGTTCTTTGACCTAGTTTGGTGATTTTCAAGAGATCCTAATTAACTATGATTCTTTATTACTTTTACCACCATTCTTTTCTTTTTTCTAACATGGTTCTTACATATTTTGTTTTCGGTTTTTTTTATAGAGGATATTGATAGCCAGACTGACAATAACTTGACAAACGAAATATATAAAGAAAAACATAATACATCATTTGAACTTCAGAGGGACGTTTTCCAGGAAACCGACCTTTCAGAAGCCTGTATTCTAGAGAAACAGCAGGAAGTCCATTTAGTAGGAAGCATGAAGAAAGAAAACATCAGCATCATTTACAGAACAGTGAAAGACGACACCAGCCCCGTGGAGGAGTGTTTCTTTAGTCAGAGTCCAAACTTCTATCAGTGTCACACCGTCACCACTGGAGAGCAGCCCCTTGAACATACGGGATTGGATAAAGGCTTCAGCTTTGACACAAAACTTATTCAGCATGAAAGAATTAATTCTGGGGAAAGACCTTTTAAATGTGAAGAATTAGCGGAAAACTTCAGGTGTAACTCTCAGCGTCAAAACAGCTACACTGGGGAGAAGCTCTATCAGTGTAAAGAGTGTGGCAAAGCCTTTAGCGTTAATGCAAAATTAATTTGGCATCAAAGACTTCATAGTGGGGAGAAGCCCTTCAAATGTGTGGAGTGTGGGAAAAGCTTCAGTTACAGTTCCCATTATATCACACATCAGACCATCCACAGCGGGGAGAAGCCCTATCAGTGTAAGGTGTGTGGGAAAGCCTTCAGCGTTAACGGGAGTCTGAGCAGGCATCAGAGAATCCATACAGGGGAGAAGCCCTATCAGTGCAAGGAGTGTGGAAACGGTTTCAGCTGTAGTTCTGCATATATCATACATCAGAGAGTCCACACTGGGGAAAAGCCTTACGAGTGCAAGGACTGTGGGAAAGCTTTCAATGTTAATGCCAAATTAATTCAACATCAGAGAATCCACACTGGAGAGAAACCTTATGAATGTAATGAGTGTGGGAAAGGCTTCAGGTGCAGCTCCCAGCTTAGGCAGCATCAGAGCATCCACACTGGGGAGAAGCCTTATCAGTGTAAGGAGTGTGGAAAAGCCTTCAGTAATAATGCAAAACTCATTCAGCATCAAAGAATCCACACAGGTGAGAAACCCTATGAGTGTACTGAATGTGGAAAAGCCTTTAGTGCCAAAGGGAAGTTAATCCAGCACCAGAGAATCCACACAGGCGAGAAACCCTATGGGTGTGACGAGTGTGGGAAAGCCTTCAGGTGTAACTCCCAGTTGCGGCAGCATCTGAGAATCCACACCGGGGAGAAGCCTTATGAGTGTAGTGAGTGTGGAAAGGCCTTCAACGTTAATGCAAAACTAATGCAACATCAGAGGATTCACACTGGGGAGAAACCCTTTGAATGTAATGAGTGTGGGAAATGCTTTACTTCTAAAAGAAACCTACTTGATCATCATCGAATCCATACTGGAGAAAAGCCTTATCAATGTAAGGAATGTGGGAAAGCCTTCACTATCAATGCCAAACTGACTAGGCATCAGAGAATACACACTGGGGAGAAACCTTTCAAATGTATGGAATGTGAAAAAGCATTTAGCTGTAGTTCTGACTATATTGTACATCAGAGGATCCATACTGGAGAGAAACCCTTTCAGTGTAAGGAGTGTGGAAAAGCCTTCCATGTTAATGCCCATTTAATTCGGCATCAGAGAAGCCACACTGGGGAGAAACCCTTTAGGTGTGTGGAGTGTGGAAAAGGCTTCAGCTATAGTTCTGATTGTATAATACATCAGACTGTCCATACTTGGAAGAAACCCTACATGTGTAATGTTTGTGGGAAAGCTTTCAGGTTTAGCTTCCAACTCAGTCAGCATCAAAGTGTCCATAGTGAAGGAAAATCCTAATGAGAAGGATGTAGCAGAAAACTCTCAAGGTTGATGAAATGGATCAAGTATCATCAGATTCACCCTGGTGAAAAACCCTGAGAGGGAAATGAATGTAGCATCTTCACATGGAAACAAATCTTTTGCATCTTCTAAAATGAGGAATGATGACTGGTTAAAAAGTAACATCCAAAAATGAATAGCTTGTTTTATACCAACAACCAATTAGAAAGTATCATGAAAGAAAGGGTCCCATTCCCAACAGCATCAAGAAAAGTAGATTTTCTAGGAATAAACTTAATTATTACACAGGATCTATATGGAGAAATAAATCTCCAGTGAGGGCCACAAAAGGAAAAATAAATGGGGGAGAGCGAGAAACCTTGTACTTGGCCAGGAAAACTCATGAAGATACTCACTCTACCTAAATTTACTTCCTTTTCACTTTTGACAACAAGCATGCATCACTTTTGTAAAGAGGATAAACAATAAAAATTTCCTTAGAGAAGATGAGTACACTTTGTATTTTCATGGAATGGAGAAAACCTTTCCTAAGCACCACATGAAAGCTAGAAACCAACCATAAGGGAACATACCGATCCACGGAGTTTTCAAAATTAAATATATATATACTTAATAATCCCAAATACAGTTAAAAGATAAAGCACAAAAGGTGGAAATACCCTTGTAAATTTTGTTATATAAAAGCTTAATATAGGAAAGGTCTTACAATTAAGAGAGAGATAAGTAATATAATAAAACCCATAAAATGACACTAGCAGGCGGTTTTTAAAAAGATGTAAAAATGACTAATAAAGAGATGTTCAGGCTCAGTCCTCTAAGGTGTGAAAAAACACGCACACAGTCGTACACAGGGAGCCCCCAAACCTCCCTTCCACAGACCCTCCCATAGATAACACTTATAGTCACATTGGACCCCATGTATACAGAGACCGTACACCCCCAGAGGCCACCGGCATGCTCTGTAGCTTGAGCCACCTGTGTTGGCCAGAAGTGCTACCTTGAGTATTTCAAAGGCACCATTCCTGTTAGAAAGCTAATGATGTGGTATAGGACCTCAGCAGAGTGTCCTTCCACATTGTTGTGGAAGTCCCTATCCACTGCTCTGCCCCCAGGCTCTTGGGAGCTGAGTGTGGATGGAGGCAGACCCTGGAACCCCTCAGAACATAGGAGGGAACAAGGCCTTTCTTCCCCCTGACTATCTGACCCTGTACCTCTGGTTAGTTCCAGACCCCAAAGTGCCCCAGGCCATTTACTTAGAAACAGGCCCAAAGATGGATATCCTGGTCACCCAGCAAATCAGCTGCTAATGTCCCTTACCCAGGCCAGAAAGCCGCAGCACTCCCCAGCCATCCTGGCTCATGAGCAGCCATTAGTTGGGTTGGTGCAGTCCTGACTTGCAGCAGCATCTGGCAGTCTCTCTGCTGAGGCAAGACCAAGGCAGGGATTCTAGGAGCATCAGCCACTGAGGACAATCTGTCCAGGATCTGCTACCAATGTTCTATGTGACCATGGTCTCTCTGGGTCTCAGGCCCTTGTCAGTGTAGGGTGAAGGCTAGTACCAGAACTCAAGGCCGTTCCCCCCCAGATGATCCCTGAGGGTTTTCTCCCTCTCAGTAGGTCTCTTACTGTCCAGGACAGGTCCTCTATTCAGATGCTAAGGACAAGAGGAGGCAGAAAGTAGTTAGATACTTGCAAAGCCTCATGAAATCACATGGCTCCGTCAACCAGTGGTCCTGATATCCTGTAGCCTCAGTGCTCATATGTGACTCCAGCCCGGAGCTGCCTGGGCCCAGTGGAAACCTTCTCAGGACCAAGAGGAGCCATGGAGACCTCTGTCCCCTCACAAAAGTGCTTCTCTTTTTCTGAACTGGACCTGTGGGCCTGGAAGGGCCAGAAATAAATAAAACCTTTCTCCCTCGGTCACCGTCAGCATGTTCTGTCTCTCCAGCACACCCTTCCTCCCTGGCCTGTTACACTGGAAGGGCCCTGAGAACATCTGCTCTTGTCCTGTCCAGGTCAGGATGGTAAATTGAGGCTTGGAGGAAAATATGGCTTCCCACCAGCACCCAGCAGGTCAGGGGATGACCAAGGCAGGACAGGCCTCCAGTGTCATCTGTGGGAACAAGAGGCCCAGCACAGCTACCCCTGGGCTGTCATCCCTCTCCTCCTTGCAGGGGGGCTGAGGGTTCTGAGAAGATGCTCTGGACTCTTCTGTCCTCTCTGCCTCTGAGGTCTGTACTCTCCCCAGACCACAACCCCACTCTGCGCTATCCTGGATAGGGAACTGAGGACACCCCCTGGGACAGGCAAAGGTTGACCAAGTGCTGGGGGCCCCAAGATGAGCGACTCTTGGCCTTCTCCTCAAGTCCCCAGTCTATGGGTTGCCAGAGCTCCCTGCAAGTTGCTTCCCCAGCTCTGAGGCCAGCACGCAGCACAGACCACGTGGTCCCCAGCACATCCAACTGGTCTTAAGGCTCCTGGGGCTCTAGCCTCGGATCTGAACCCACTTTGCTGGGCCCTGGCTCCAACTTGCACTCGGGCTGCCAGCGGCCAACTCCCCCTTCTTGCTCTCCCTGCCACTGCTTGCCAGTCCCTGGTGGCTCCGGTGATCCTGCAGTATGCCCCTACTACCTACCGGCCACTGAAATCGCACAGGCAGTCAGCACAGGCCCAGCCTCCAGGAAGACCTCGCGCTGCCTAGCCGATTTCCTCCAGCCCGCCAAGGTAAGGGGCAGTTCGGCCACCCGTTCGCGTGTCTGCACCCTGCCCCTTGGCCTGCAAGCCCTGGGCCCATGTGCCCTCAGGGTGGAGAAGCTCTGGATCCCACCCTCCCTGGGCCACAGCGCGCTGCGTGGGGAGCCAGGTGTCGGCCTTCCTGCCCGGGCACTGTTTTGGCCTCTGAGTGAGAAAGGGCAAGGGCGTCCAGCCTGCGTGTCCAGGGCCCTGCGACCCGCACTTGAGAAGCCATTAGCACCCACTGGCCACCAGCCTCAGCCCCCTGTTGTCCCCGGTGGCCAGTTTGCTCACTGCAGGGGCGAGAAGCCCTGGCCACTCTCTGCTCTCCGGGAGGGACTGGAAGCACAGAACCCGCAAAGGTGAGGCTGCCTGGCCCCTCGGCCGCCGGGATGTTTCCTCCTTTCCTGATACCAGGGTGCCCCTAGGGCAGCCCGGACTGAGGTCTTGGTGGAAAACTCAACTGGGGATCCACCGGGGGTGGCCACTACCTTGGATGCCGGGCAGGCCAGAGTTGGAACAACATGCAGAAGGCTTAGGCCAGCGCACTGCAAACTCAAAGAAGCATACACCCCACTGCCCTCTCCCCTGAGAAATCTTACTCAGAGGCTCATATTGCAAACTCACATAAGTTGACCCCTGTGGGAGACTGTAAGGAGGGCGCAGCTGCCAGTGGGCCCAAGAGTAAAGGGCAGGGGGTTTGCTTAAAGATGTCTTGTATCCAAGATAGGAATTTGAATGGTTCCACAGAATGCAAGCGTTCCACAGCAGGGCTGCGGGTGTGAGGTGAGTAGGAAGAACAATAGATAAGGGAGTGGGATCCACAGCCGTGGGAAGGCACATAGTAAAGAACAGTGAGTTGGGGCCTCCCCATGACAGTGTAGTTTAGAGAGAGGAAGTGCTGGGAGGAAGGTAAACAGTGGGCAGCGGCCTTGCCGTGCAGTGTTCCTAATACCCAGGGGGCTCTCTCTGTCTTCACACTGAGCTCTGCCCAACACCACTGCCCCCTTGTGCCCGGTCTCCTTAGGCAGCATTGGGTACCCTGTGCTGTGTCCTTCACCAGTTTTCTGAGCCCTCTACCTGGAGCTGCTGTTTTCTGGCCTTACCCTGTGGACCAACCACAAAGTCACTGGGGGTGGAAGTCCGGGCAGCTCACTGAGCTGGGCAGGACCTAGCTAGTTGAATAATTTCAGTTGAGTGGATGATGTTAGTGAATCCGTAAGGGAAGAAATGTTTTGTGCCTGTGTTTATATGGTTTATACATTTTCATCAACAACGGTTGTCCAAGTGGATTCCTGAGGAGGAACTAGTGCTGAAAGAAACTCCCGGGGTTTGGGAGCCATCGATGAGCATAACTAACGATCAAGTGCGCGGCAGGGGCCTGTGAGCTGTCTTAGAATTTGGTTGCTTTCCAGTTGCCCGCCAGAGGGCGCTCCGCCCCCCCTCCCCCGCCCCCAAGTAGAGATCTGAAGGCCGATTATTGAGCCCGCGCTATGAGGATCCAAACTCCGGCCTCAATGTTTGCCCACTAAGTGCGCTCCCCAGCGTCCTCCACCCCTCAAAGTCCCCGACCCTGTCCACGCCCCACCCCCTCCATGCAGCCGTTTGATTATAGCTGGCCAGGGAGTCTGGGGGCCGGGGCACCTGCAGCTGGCTGGCTCTTCTAGGGGAGCAAAGGTTAAGAAAACCACTAGCTAAACTGCCAGGTGTTTGCTGGATGAAGGAAGGGGAAAAATGCAATGGGAACTTGCGAGGCCTATAGCTCATGACACAATGTCTGATTTTATTTTATTGTGGTGAAATACACATAATATAAACTTTACCATTTTAACTGTTTCAGAGTGTGTACTTCAGTAGCATTAGGTACATTCACAGTGTTGTGTACCCATCACCACTAAGTCTCAGATCTTTTTCATCACCCCAAAAGGAACTCCACATTAAGAAATTGCTCCGTGATCCCCAGCCCCTGGCGACCACTAATCTGCTCTCTGTCTCTATGGATTTGCCAGTTCCAGAAATTTCATGTAAATGGAATCATACAATATGCGGCCTTTGTGTCTGACTTCTTTCACTTAGTGTAAGGTTTTCAAGGTTCATCCATGTTGCACCATGGTCTTTTCTTTTTATTGGCAACTAACAGTCCATGTATGGATGGACCACATTTCGTTTTCCAGCTGTCTGCTGATGGACGCTTGGGTTATTTGTACCTTTTGGCTATTGTGAATAATGCTGCTGTGAATGTTGGTGTACAGAAATCTGTTTGAGCCTCTGTTTTCAGTTCTCTTAGGTATATACCTAGGAGTGGAATTGCTAGGTTATATGGTCATTCTGTGTTTAACTTTTTTGAGGAACTGCCGAACTGCTTTCCACGGCAGCAGCACCACTTTATGTTCCCACCAACAGTGCCCAGGCATTCCAGTCTCTCCACATCCTCACCAACATTTATCATTTTCTGTAGTTTTTGTCGCTGTTATAGCCATTCTAGTGGATGGGAAGTGGTATCTCATTGCGGCTTTGGTTTAGATTTCCATAACAACAGCTAATGTTGAGCATCTTTTAACTGGTCTCCAGACTCCAGTCTTGCTGCCTTCCCCAAACTATCCACTGAAGTCTGAGTCCTTTCAAAACACAAGTCTGATCCTGTCTCCCCCAGCTCAGAACCCCTTGGTGCTCCCCACCTACTCTCCCTAGATTAGAAGACGCATCCCTGCCCTCCTTGCCCCAACACCACACTCCCTGTGCTCCATCCCCTAGAAAATTCTCCCAGTTGTTAGAATATACTTCTCCAGAGGCACCTGGGTGGCTCAGTCAGTTGGGTGTCCAACTTCGGCTCCGGTCATAATCTCACAGGTGGATTCTGTGTCTCCCTCTCTCTCTCTCTCTGCCCCTCCCCTACTCACACACTCTCTCTGTTTCTCAAAAATGAATAAGCATTAAAAAAATAAAATAGACTTCTCCAAACCTTTGCACCTGCTATTCTCTCTACCTAGAACATTCTCCCATGCTCTCCTCCCCCACTACTTCCTCCACTGATGCCTCCCATCCTTCACGTCACAGACCTCACTGATCCCTCATGATCTTTCACATCTGGTGTGTCCCCCTTGTTTGTGTTCCCCTGTCACACCCTCCCTAACTCCATCATGTCACACTCTCCACTCTGATTTGTAATTGATGGTTCAACTATCAGTTTCACCCCAAAGAATGAAATCCACAAGGGTCAAGGCCAGGTTTGTAGGCTCAGCCCTGTGTCCTCTGTGACCATTGCAGCCAGGGTGCAATAGATCTGTGCTCACTGGCCACTTGGAGGGAAGGGTGGTGAGTGAGTGGGTGGGTGCACAGATGCATTCGATTGCGGTCCTGGACCCAGTTTGTTTCCTCTGCCTGGAAGCTCCAACACCGTGGTTCACACAATTTTCGTCCTACCTGTTGACCACCAACCCTGGTACAGCCTGGGCTCAGGATGGGCACCTCCATCCACGGGCTTAGCAGAGGGACCATAGGGTGAAACTGTCTTTGCCCACCTAGGTTATAAATTCTTTTTGTGGTCATTTCCCCTTTCCATCTCAAACTAAATTCCTCCTGTGCCTATGACCTCAACCACTCTCAAGACCACAGGGGTCTTCCTTTATCATTTTTGTTCCTCCATCCCCAGCCTCTGGAATATCTCCCAACCTCTTCCCTCTACCCTCTCTCACAATCTCTGTGGTCCTATTTCCCTTCTCTGCAAAACCCTCTACTTGAGTGGTTTCCAACTTTAGCTTGCATTGGAACCACAGTGCAATGGGAGCTCTGGAAAATGCTGATGCCCAGGCTGCATCTCTACTAATGGCAATGGGGAGGGCACAGATACCTGAGCACTGGTAAGCACCCAGGTTACCTTAACTTGCCTCTGAGCTTGGGAACCACTGTTCTTGACACTGCACCCCACAGAGGCTGCCCCACTTCTTCTTTCGTTCAAAGGTCTCAGTTGAGTACTCTGTACCCCCCGCCCCTTCTGTTCTCAATGTCTGATGATTCAAATCTTAGCATTCTTGTGTCTGGCCCAAGAATGCACAGAGACCACCACCTCCAGGCTGCTGAAGCCAAATGGCCCTCTGTTCCCGGCATCCTCCATCTCCCTGCAGCATGGAAGAGGGCCGTGTGGGGTTGTGTGAACCTGGACTCCAAACCTCACTCCAGCCCTTCCTTGCTGTGTCATCTTGAGCAAGTTACTTTAACTCTTTGAACCTCATTTTCCTTAAATGTGACTTCCCATAGAACTTCTATGATTCAGTACAGCTCCCTCACGAGCATATTTTTAAAAGTCACATAGACCTGGCTTTGGATCCTTGCTCTTCCATCCTGTTCAGTGAGATCCTAGATAAGTCTCTGTGAGGTTCTGACCTCGCAAATTACCTCTCATATTTCCAAACTAGGGATGAAATCCATGCCTCACGGCTGTGTTTCCTGGGAGAATCAGAAAAGGGATAACTCGCCAAAAATGGATCATGCGTCAGCTCGGGAATTATATCAATCCCCCTCTGTCCTGCCCGCTCAAATCAGAGCTCCCTAAGGACTTGGGCCAGGTCTTAGCTGGATCTCTGGTACCTGGCACCATGCTCAGAATACATGAGAGTATAATTTTGATGCATGAACAGACAACGAACACCATTCCTGGGTGAAGGAACATCATAGAGAAGCATGAGGATGGAAAGGTACAGTCAAGTTCTTGGGGGTCAGGTTAGGATACAGTCAGGGAAAAAGTGAGAAACAGGCTTGGCCTGGATGGGGACAGATCTCAAATACTGGGTCAAGGATAATTCCAGGCATTATCTGGAAGACCACAGGCAGCCATAAAAGTTTTGGGGACAAGGGGTGCATGAGTGAGGGGGAAAGAGAAAGGGAGAGCCAGTGGGCTTTGGAGATTAGGGGTCAGGGGTAGTCAAAGATTTCTCTGTAGGCAACCACCATTTCAGGGCTTCTGCTTCAAAAGAAAGAAGCTAGCGAATGAGAAAAGAACCAGAGTGGAAGAGCGTGTGTTCAGTGGGAAGGGTGAGCAAGGGGCAGAGGGTGCGTGGGGAGAGAAGAGCAGGAGAGGATCCAGCTTCACCGCAATTCTCTCCTGCAGGAGGGGACCACCAGGGGCTGGCAGTGGTTCTCAAATGTGGCACCCAGGAACCTGTTAGAAAGGCAGTGTCAGTCCCCACCCCACACCTACAAAATCTGAGTCTCTGGTGTGGGCCCTGTGCTCTGGGTTTAAGATCCGATGGATGAGGGGCACCTGGAAAGAAAGGCTTTCCTGGTCTTCCCTTCTAGTGGCCCCCTTCCCCTCCCATCAAAGCCCATATTGGCCTCAACCCCAAACCAGCCTTCAGTCCCAAAGGGATTCACCAGGAGATGTGAATCTGAACTGGCTCTTGGGGACAAGCTCTACCCAGCGCTCTCCCTCTGCGCAAACGCTGGCTCTGGTGGGCGGCCCGAACCCGATCCAGAAACTTCCCCCCTAAAAGTTTCTCGCTCCATCTTGCCTCCTGACTTGACTTTACTTGGCAGACCTCCATCTTATCTCTCTTGCAAGGACACAAGGGTTAATTGGAAATGGCAGGCTGTGGCACGCCTGCCCAGGAATTGAGGAACGAGTCAGCGCAGGGACACCTGATCCAGATTCTGACCCAGGGCTTGATTATCAATTAAGCTAAGGTTTAAAAATAGCAGCACTGGAGGGAGGGTGCCAAGCCTGGGTGTGGGAGGGAGGGTCCCAGCACCTTTCAGGTCTCCGTTCTGCCGCCTTCCCTTCTCTGGGGTTTGACCTTCTGCCTTCAGGGGTGAGTTTCCAGCTGTGGGGGATTGGTGAGTGCTTGCCCTGTGGGCAGGGTGGAGCCCCAGCACTAGCATTTTGTGTGGAAGCTTGGGCAGGAGTTGCCTGGTGAGAGGTGGGGTCTCTGCATTTCCAGCTCTGGGGATAGAGCAGAGCGGGGTTCAGTGATAGTGACTCTTCCTTCTGCTCTTTCTAGAAAGCCTTGTCTTAGTTTTCGGGTGAAATGTTCTTCATCTGTGAAATCCTGGCTAAATGGCCGCACTGCCTTTAAGCTTTACCCAAGGGCAGCTCTTTGGGTGTCCCTGCTTGCCCGTCCTCATCACTGGCTGGGAATGTGTGTGCTCTGGGCCTCTGCCCTCAGCAGGGTGAGCCAGCCCTTGTGGCCATTTAAAGGAGCCTGAAGGTGTCAGGGTGAATTGGTTCAATCATTTATAACAAGTAACTGAGCATCACAAGGACCCTAAATTATCATTTGGGGGAAGGTGAGAAAGAAGGATTTGGTCAAGAAAAAGATTCAAGGTCTAACTATTTTAAACTTAGATTCCAAGAGCCACACAGAAGCAAAGACTATCCCAGGTTCTTCCATTCTTCTTTCCTCTGGGTCAATTTGCATTCCCAAAGGCAACTGCTCTTCCTAATTTCTTCTGTGCATACAAACATATGCAAAGATAGGTTCTAATTTCCATCCTTCTTTTTCACCAAAGCTGCTATTAGGCACATTGGTCTGAACCTTAGATCCACCCCTCCCCTCATCAACACATCTTGGAATTTTCTCTGGGTCCTTGCAGATGTGTCATTGTTATTCTTAACAGTTGTGTAGTATTCTACTGCATGCATATACTGTGACATCTCACCAGTCACTTCCTGTGGCCAGTGATTTGTCCAGGCATCTGCTGTCACAAACAGTGGTATGGTGCTTCTGCTTGTATAGGCGTCATTTTGTGTATATTTAAGTGCACCTTCAGGTTAAATCCTTAAAAGTGGAGGTGTTAGGTTGGAGGGTAACTACATTTGTTTCTTTAATGTTTTTTTAAAAATTATTTTTGAGAGACAGAGTGTGAGCAGGGGACAGCAGAGAGAGAGGGAGACAGAATTTGAAGCAGGCTCCAGGCTCTGAGCTGTCAGCACAGAGCCTGATGCGGAGCTCGAACTCATGAATCATGAGATCATGACCTGAGCCAAAGTCAGACGCTGAACCAACCAAGCCACCCAGGCGCCCAGGGTAACCACTTTTGTAATGATGTGGGTCCCTACCACATTCCCCCCTTTGATGCTCGGGCCCCTCTATTTTGGATCAAAGAGCATCATCCTGGCTTAGAGGTTTATATTTCCATAACATCATTACATGAGCAGCTATTTTTCTCTCAACCATCGTCTCAGTGAGACTGGAGACACATAGTACAATCAAGGGAGCTAAACAAGGTAAGATCAAACACCCTCCCAGAATTAGGAGGACAATACCTATGAGGGTTTTGAATCCCCCCCAAAGATGAAAACCATCCTCCAAATAACTCCCTGGGGTTCCAACCTTGCCAGGTTTGGACTGGGACATGAGCAACCTTTCTCATTCGATCCGTGATTTCTTCTATGACTTTTCCCTCATCATCTATCTGTAGACAGCAGTTGCTCAGGTTGAATTTTCCACAAACACCACCCTCAGAAGCAAGCAGGTAATCAATCTAAGGCCAGGTGATTTTTGATAGATGGCATTGCGCATTTTGATTTGCTGCTTAGGTAGTAAGTTACAAGCTCTAGCAGTTTCATTGGTTACAATTTCTACAACTGCTTGCAGTCTAATTATGTGGTTAAGCATATAAATGGGGGTGCGGTAGCCCTAAGACCCATCCTCTGCCCAGGTGGCAGGGCCATAATAATGGGTTATATGCTCTGGAGGCCATTCATCATCTTTCCAGTTGCCAATTTGCAAGTCACGCCGCTTTCTTTGAACTTTTCTATCTCCGTATATTTGAACTCCCAGATGTTCTCTTTCTGAAAGTGGAAGTAAGAAGAAGGATGGGTGAATAGTTACCAGCACACATGACCCTGACCAGCCTGAAGAGAGTACTGTAAAGGCTGTTCTCCCACATATCCAATATGGTCCACCTGGGGCCTGCCATTTGATGGCTGCATCTATGTTGTCCCAGTCCTCCTGGAGATGAGAGAAGTTAAACAAGGGGTGAGGATTTGGCTCAGGATGACCTGGGGACCCCCACCCTTGGGTTTCCCAGGTGGTTGAATTATAAAACCTTTGGCCCAGGCATGTTAAGTTTCCAACAGGGATGGTGAACTTTTTCCCCCATCGGACGAGACAGTTCTTCCCAATGATGGAGGTTTTGAGGAGCCAAACCCCGGTAGTAGAACTAGGGTATTTTGTTCCATCATAAGGCTCAAGGGGATCTAATTCTCTGGCCTCCCATGGCCATTGATCTCCCATGTTGGTTCCCCCACATACATAGCATGAAGAGATCTTCAGAGTCTGGGGTATAGTCTCTGCCAGGGCTAGAAACAAGTTCCTTGCTGTGACTGAAATGGGAGCGGGACTATTTCTTATTTCCTCATGGAAGGAGTGAAAGACTTGGTGGGACGTGGCTGGATGGGCAGCGGTGACCCTCTTGAAACATAGCACAGTCCCTGGGTCTCTGCCTTTCCCATAAATTAGGATGCCAATTCGAATGCCCCATTGCCATATGCAGTCTTCTAAATTAATGATAGTGAAGTTAACAGGGTTACAGGCTCTTGATTGACAATCTGATTTAGCAGCCCCCTTTTGAAGGAGAGCTGTTGAATCCCTTTTCTTCCAAGTAGCCCATGAAACCAGCTCCAACTGGGACATAGAAACGCAGGTGTATAGGCACATAAACCATTTTCCTCACACATGTATTTGTGACTGAGTCGATATCTTAGCTCCCGATCTAAGCCTCCACATGGTACATCAAGAGTTCCTGGGCCCTCACAAGTGCCTGCTTTTTCCGTATAACAGATGCTTCTGTAACTGCACACACATCAAACAATATTGACACTGGACACTTGGGGTTTGTGATTTGTGTCCAACTGATCAAGGCCCCCTCTTCCTGGTAAGATTGGACTTCTCACCAATCTTCATTTGGGGAGTACTGTGGGTCAAAGCAAGTGTATTGACTCCCCCAATGGCAGATGGAATAGGTGGTCTTATTGTGTATGCATGTCCCCAGGACCTTTCCCTGGCATGAGAAATGGGTATGGTCCAGGTCCAGGTGACTCCGTGGCTTGACCTGGTTATGTGAGTGCATGGATCACAGATGAAAGATTCAGGTTTACAAGTGGGGTCCAAATTAAAAATAACTAATACCAACAAAACATCCTACCCACAGGAGAAAAGTGAGTGGTAACGGAAACCTCTCGCCATATTTCCAGCTGGCTGGGGCAACCTCCACCAATCCAACAGCAAGAAGTAAGGGAAAAATTGCAATAATAGTGAGAGACAAGGGGTGACAGTGCATTACAGTAAGAGGCAGATAAAGGAAATAAGGACAGTCTTTATTTCACCGGATCGGTGATTCCTCAAGCTTCTGCCGTGCCCAGATTAGTCAGCTTCCGGAGTGACTAAAGCAGGGCTGTAGGCTCCCGTTGGAGTCTCCGCTGTTGCAGATCGCTTCTTCCGTAGGGACAGCTTACATCGCTTGGATGGATCAGGAAAGCACTCCCAGTCCCCGGATGCCGGCCTTCACTCTGCTGTGGTGAATCCAGGGACCCACCTCAGCTACTTTTACTACAGTAGGGGTGGACAAAATGACAGTGAATGGGCCCCTCCAAAGGGGCTTGAGCGGTTGAACATTTCCACTCTTTTACCCACACAGCACCTCCTGGCTCAAAGGAGTGAGCATCTGTGGTCAGACTCACAGGCAATCAATCGCTCTTTAACCCATCGGTGTAGAGTGGCTAGAGTAGAGCCCAGAAGCTGCATCTGCTGCCTTAGGGTTAAATTGCCTATCTCATTTAAATCTCCCCTCATCCCCTGAATAATTGGGGGAGGGCGCCCATAAAGGATTTCATAAGGGGAAAGCCCCGTTTGCTTATTGGGGCTGCATCTGATTCTTAACAAGGCTATGGGCAACACCTGGTCCCAGTGCAGGTGGGTCTCCTGGCACAGTTTACTTAATTGCGGCTTCGAGGTTCTGTTCATTCGTTCCACCTTCCTGGAGCTCTGGGGTCGCTGTGCTGTGTGTGACTTCCGGGTGATCTTTTATCTTTCTGCCACCAGCTGCACCACCTCAGCCACGAATGCTGGCCTGTTATCTGAACCCATAGTGATAGGGATCCCAAATCGTGGGATAATTTCCTTGAGAAGTCGGGCCACTTCATGTGCCTTTTCTGTTCAGATAGGGAAAGTTTCCACCCAGCCTGAGAAAGTGCACACAAACACCACTTAGTGAGCTTAGTGAAGTCCACCGTCACATTTTCAAAGGGGAGCTCCCCCAACGCTCTGTACCCCAGGGGCAGCCTTGGGTCCCTGATGTGGGTTGTTTCGGGTGTAGGTTTCACATTGCTCACATACCACCCGGGCTATGCTGGAGGCCTAGGGATGTAAAAGTACCGGCTTACCATTGTTTCAAGAGCTGTCCGGCCAATATGAGTTTCCTGATGGAACTACTTCACAAAGGCTGGAGCTAAGGACTCAGGGATTGCTACTCGGCCGTCTTCAAATTTCCACCATCCACCTGGGAGGTAGTTGCCACTTCAGTCTTAAACCAAGTACTTTCATGGTGTGAGTAATTAGGGTCCCATTCTGCCAGTGGGTTAGGGAACAGTGCAACAGTTAAAGCCTCTGATTTTGTTGCTCTTTAGGAAGCTGCTAGCTTTGCCTCTTGGTCTGCCTTTCGCTTTCCCCATGCGGCTGTGGTCTCTCCCCTTTGAAGTCCCCAGCAATGCATGACTGCCACATTTTTAGGAGCCCATACAGCATCTAGGAGTTCAAGGATTTCCTTACCATATTTTATGTGCTTTCCTCCTGAGTTTATTAGACCCTTCTCCTTATATAAGGCCCCATGTACATGGAGAGTGGTGAAGGCATATTTAGAGTCCATGTATATATTAACACATATCCCTGCTGCCAGTTGGAGGGCTTGGGTTAAAGCAATTAGCTCTGCCTTCTGTGCCAAAGTCCCCTTCGGCAGGGGCTCTGCTTCACTGAGAGAGTTCAGGGTCACCACGGAATATCCTGCAAAATGCTCTCCCCTTTCTACAAAACTGCTACCGTCAGTGAAATACTTAGTGTCGGGGTCTTTGAGGGGCTGATCCCTCAAGTCTGGTCAGCTGGAGAACACCTCATCCATGACTTCAATGCAGTCATGGTCTGGCTGGCCTGGCCTGACAGGCAATAGGGTTGCAGGGTTCAGGGTCCTCACTACTTTGAGGTGAATGTGTGGGTTCTCACATAGCATTCCCTGATATCTGATCATCCTGGCATTGGTGAGCCAGTATTGTCCCTTGTAATCCATTAATGTCAATACCAAATGTGGCACTCGGACTGTCAATTCCTGTCTCATAGTTAACTTGTCAGCCTCAGACACTAAGAGGGTTGTGGCTACTAGTGCCCATAGGCAAGGGGGCCAGCCTTGGGCCACAGAGTCAAGTTGCTTGGAGAGATATGCCACTGGGCAATGCCATGATCCCAACATCTGAGTCAGTACTCCCACTGCAATACCAGTGCGCTCATGGACATACAGAAAGAAGGGCTTGGTCATGTCTGGGAGCCCTAAACCAGGTGCATTAGTAAGGGCTTGCTTTATTTCCTTGAAGGCCTTTTGCTGTACTGACTCCCATATCAGTGGTTCCCTTTCTCCCCCCTTTGTAGCCTCATAGAGGGGTTTTGCCAGGACTGAAAAGTTAGGTATCCAGATCCTGCAGAAACCTGCGGCCCCGAGAAACTCTCGAACCTGGCGTTGGGTTGTCGGGCCAGGATGGAGCAAATGGCTTGCTTTCTCTCTGGGCTGAGCTGACACTGCCTCTGAGACAGGTGTAAGCCAAGATATTTAACCCTTTCATGACAGATCTGGGCCTTTTTCCTTGAGACCTTGTAACCAGTTTTTCATAGGAGGGTAAGGAGTTGCTGAGTCCCTTCCATGCAACCCTCCCGGGACATCCCAGCTAAGAGCAAGCAGGACATAGTCATATTGATCTGCTGGGAAGGCTTTTAGGTCAGAGGCTAATGCAGTGCCAAAAATGGTTGGGGAATTTTTGAACCCCTGAGGTAACCTAGTCCAGGTTAATTGGCCCTTGTCACCATTTTTAGGGTCCTCGCATTGGAAGGCAAAAATCAGTTGGCTCTGGGGGGCCAGGCGGATGCAGAAAAAGGCATCCTTAAGGTCCAAACAGGTGAAGAAGGTGGCTTCAGCAGGAATGAGCCCCAAAAGCATTTAGGGGTTTGAAACCACTGGGTGTATGGTGACAGTCACCTGGTTTACTTCTTGCAGGTCCCGAACTGGCCGGTAGTCATCTGTGCCTGGTTTTTGGACAGGCAAGAGGGGTGTGTTCCAAGGTGACTGGCATGGCCTGAGGACCCCACACTTTAAAAGTCTTCCAGGTGCTTTTGGATCCTGATATGTGCTTTGCGAGGGATGAAGAACTGTCTCTGGCGGGTGGGCTCTGCCCCGGGCTTTATTTCTACAACCACTGGGAGTATGTTTCACGCCAGTCCTGGTGGGTTGTCTTCAGCCTACACCCCTGGGACCTTAAAGGGAAGCTCAGGCACCAGTTGTGGTTTTTCCTTGAGACTACAGAGATGCCATTCCTCCCCCTGGGGAATCGTGAGAGTCAATCTTTGCCTCTGGTTTTCGTAGGGTCAGAGCAGCCTGTCCCTGAGAGTTGAAAGTTATCTGGTCTGCAGCTTTCCCAGTAGGTTACGGCCCATTAGAGCCATGGGGCAGTCAGGGAGGTACAGGAATTCATGACTTCGTGGCCACCTAAACTGCATCGCCAAGGTAACAGGAAGGGATGACGTGTCCAATTGCCTGTGGCCCCCATGATGGTGGCTTGTCTCCATGAGAGGGGGCCCATGGGTCAGGTCACTACTGAGTGTTCTGCTCCAGTATCTACCATAAAGTCAATGGGTCGGCCTCCTAACTTCATTCTGACCATGGGCTCCTGGGGGCCTAACAAAATAGAGCCCAGTCTGCCCTAGTCGTCCTCATAGTCCTCCATGGTGGCTAGCCCCACAAAATCATTCTTGGGGGCCCCATGAGACTGCAGGGCCAGTTGGTACTGGCCCTGGACCACATGGCCTCTTTTTTTCTGCTTGGGATCTTGCTGAGAATTGTCTGGTCGGTGGGGCACTTACTTTTCCAGTGGCCCTCCTGACGGCAGAAAGCACACTGATTCCAGCCTAGTTTCGATCTAGGGTGAGACTGTCCTCCCTGCCGCTCCCCTTTCTGGCCTTGGCCCTTTCCCTGCGGGGCATTCTTCTGGGAGTTTCTTGAATGCTCCACCAAGGTGGCAGCTAACAAGTCTGACTGTTTTTGCATCTTTCACTGTTCTTCCTTCTGTGCTGCCTGGTCACGGTTAACAAACACCTGGGTTGCTACTTCTAGCAACTGACTAATATTCATGCCAGTAAAACCTTCTAGCTTCTGCAGCTTGCGCCGAATATCTCCCTGGGCCTGACCTATGAAAGCCACATTAATCATATGCTGGTTGGCGGGTGCTTCTGGATCAAAGGGAGTGTAGAGACGAATGCCTCACATATCTCTCATAAAATTGGCTTGGGCTCTCCTCAGGCCCTTGGAGCATTTCTGATGTTTTACTCATATTTATGGCTTCCCCCCACCACCCCTTTCTTTATGCCATTTAGAAGGGCTTCTTAATATCACTCAATCCTTGCAAGCCCTCCATCTATACTTAAGTCATTTGGGACCCATTTGGAGTCCTCCCCAAGGAAGTGAGTCTGAGCATAGGCCTGGGGATCTAGTGTCCCAGCCAGGGCATTTTCCTCTAATCATTTTATGGCTGCCTGAATAATTTGGCAATGCTCCTCTGTATTTAAGAAAGTCAAAAGAAGTTGGCAGCAGTCCATCCAGGTGGGTTTGTGGGTCTGAATTATGGACTGCATTAAGTCCATCATAGCCTGGGGTTTCTCCTTATAGGAGGGGGTATGGTGCTTCCAATTCAGGAGATTCGTAGTGGTAAAGGGCTGATACATGAAAATACGCTGGCCTTCTTGGATCTGGCCTTCCTGATCATACTAGAAGGGCCCCCTGGTTTCCCTCAGTGGCATCTGTAAGGCTCCCTGGTGTGGCTGTAGGGAGGCGCTGCCTCTCATGGTCTGATTCTCCGGTTGGTTGGTTGGTTGCCATTCAGAAGGTGGATGCGGGGTTAAGACTGGCAGTTTGGGGGAGTCAGTCATACTTGGGGAGGTCGGTGATGCTAGGGGTGATGAGTCTTTGGGGCTGGGGGCAGATTCCAATGAGGTTTTTGCAGTTAGGGCTGCTGGAAGCACAGGTGGCAGTGATGGGTACAGTGGGACATTTGGTGGTGGGGTTTCTGCAGGTTCTCCTGACAATATGGGCTTTTTAATCTCTGGCCGGTATTTGGAGGAAGCCATGATGTGAGCCATCATTTCTTTACAGCTCTCTTCAATACAGACTTTTAGCCAAGGAGGCTGGGACAGGACCAGGTCATGCCAACAGTCAATATAAGGAAATTGGTCAGGGTGGCCTGGGTCCCCTGCAATGACCCTGAACACTCGGCCAACTAGTTCCTTATCAAGTGAGCCCTCAGAGGGCCAGCCCACCCCACATGATGGCCAATAAATTTCACAGAATGTCCGGAGCTTTTCAGGAGTTAATTTTATACCACAATTTCCTGAATATCCCTTTTTGAAATTCTTCAACATACTCTCTAGGGGAGTCAGTTTACTGTTTTCCACCCATTTCCTCTCCCTAACAGATGATTTTCATGCACAAGAAGGGGAAAACAAGGGAAGGAGGGGGACCAGTTTGGAGAGGACGCACACCTGCTTCGTCCATTTCCGGCCTCTCTCCTCTCGAGGATATTTCAGGCACCTCTTAGCATTGGCGGGTTCAGTTTCAATCCCTGACCTGGATCAGACTCCCGAGGAAGTCTGATGCTGCCTTAAGCCATATGAGTCACCACGGAACCGCGGATCGGGACTCAAAACTCGCTTCGGCCTTTGGTCAGGTCAGAACCTTCCCGTTGTCCATCTCAGTTACACGCATTCACACAACGACTCCAGCCCACCGCCCTACATCCAGCACCTTAGAGTTGCAGCTTCATTGCTTTTCTCTTGTGGACCTACTAGTGCAACTCTGGGAGGTGATCAGGCTCCCCTTCTGCCTCTCAAGGGCAGGTCTACCAAAACGAACTCGGGTTCTTACCATTCAGATTGGTGGTGCTCCTTAAGCTGGTTCCTGGGCCTCAGGGGTTCCATTAGTGCACACGGGGCCCTTGCCCTGGCACGCCGGGATACGCTAGTCCTCTACGGATCAAGAGGTCTGCTGGTGCCAGGCGAGGTTGCCTCTCCCGGTGCTCTGAGGCTTGTACCCCAGTGGCAAGGGAGGTGGAAATGCACCGTCTCAGAATCCCGGGCAAGCCCCCAAGCAATGTATAAGGATTCTCACACAGAGAGTCGTGACACTGAGGCTTTTCTTTCCAGGAAGCAACTTTTATTCGTGCTGGCACTGCTCAGTTGGGTTCGTACCCAAAGAACTGAGTGGCCCACATCACATGGCATAGTTTTTTTCTATTTCATTGTCTCCCATATATGGTAACACATAAATATGCAGTCTGATTAAGTTGTCTCAGTTTACAAGGTCACGAAGGATGTAGGCACCTAGGCGCATATCTAGGTGACCTTGAAGTCCTCTCTCCTCTTCTCTCTCCTTAGGGAGCGGTCCCTACCACAATGACCGTGGATATTTGTCTTCCTTCTCCTTGTGGGGAGGCAGAAAAGGAGACTGTTTAGAGCCAGACAGCCTGGGATTTGAACCTTTTTCCCTGTGCTTTCTGGTTCAGTAACCAGAGCTGAACTTTGGTTTTTAAAACCTGTGAAATGTGGCTCACACAGTTGGGAGGAGTATGTTTGGTTCAAGGCCAAACACATAGTGAGAGCTCAAAGTGTCCAGCCAGAGGAGTGGAGTCTGGGGGTACAACTGTGTCTTCCCAAGAGCATAAAGCCTGGTCTCTCTGGGGTGACCATGGGGCATTTGCGGAGGGTGGGGTCTGAGAACCAAGGACTGAGCTTGGTCATCTAGGCATGGTCCCCACAGGGAAAGACCCCCTCCCCAGCCCACCTCTCATTTTGTGGATGAGCTTTTGCTCTGCTCTGTTCTGGAACGCTGGGTCTCCCCAGGCCTGTCCTGGGGCTCCCTATTGGGTGGCCTGGGGGAAGGCAGGTGGTCTGTCTTAAATCCTAAAAGCTCTGGTCCCTGGCACAGTCCACAGATAAATGCACTCACTGCCATTTAATGAAGGTCTGCCAGTAGCCTTACATAATTCCAAGTATTCTACTTGGGATTTCATTCAGTTCTCACAATGACCACATAGGGTGGGAGAGACGAATATCCCCACCAGCAAACTCTTTCGTCATTCTGCGACCTTGCTCCATCCAAATGGAACATCATGTCTGCATGCCGCTTTTGGAGATCCCCTCAAGGCAGGGAAAGAGCCTGTGGTATGAGTGGAGTTTCCTGTTGCCCCATGTTTACACTGGGGGTGAGTCGTCATCTGAAAAGTATACTGCCAGAGTAAAGAGTGACTGGGACTGGAAATGCCATCTGTCTGGCTAGAAGAAAAAACTTAACACCTGCTACTAATGTCTCAAAATGTCTGTGAGAAACGTTCACTCTTGACACCATCACTGACAACATTTAGGATAAAACATTAGCCAGCCACCAGTCTTTTGAATCCTCTTACCAAGAGAGGTGTTTTCAGAGCCTCCTAAATAGGCCCTAAATGGAGCACATCTGTGTCTCTGCTTCTGTTCTCTCTTGCTACAGGGGATCAGGACAAACTGGTAAGCTCAGGAGCTGTTTGATGGACTCATTTCTCAAACCCAAAACCAGGTGGCTCAGATACTTCGTTGATCTAAGAACATGAGTAGAGAGAAGGAGGAGGACTCATTTAGCATATTCAGTATTTATGATGAACCAGAGGAGAGGAGGAATGTGCCAGAAAGCTCTGGCGTTTCCTCCCAGCATGAGCACCAAGCACGGTCCCAAGCAGAGGGGGAGTATGGGATGACCCAGCAGTCCCCAGGTCCCCAGACGCAGCATGGCCCCGTTTATCAGGAGATGAGCTCTGGGACCCTGCAGCAGTGGGTCCTCCAGACTCCGGACAGGTCCGATCTCCAGGCCAGCTGGCTCTCTGAGGTGGAGCCAGAAGCAGCAGCAGACCTGGACCCCAGGTAGGTCTCCCCTTGAACAAGACTGGTGGTGGGAGAGGGGATCCCAGCACAGAACCCTCCATTTTTATGCCCTGTCCCCTCTCTGCTCTCTTTGTGTCATAGCTTCCTGCCAGGACCCGAGTGTGGTAAGTGCCAGCTGAGATGCGTGGGTGGGGAAGGTGGGGGACAAGACTCAAGGCCTGGGGTCAGGACAGTGGCCCTCTCCTTGAATCCTGTGATTCTGTTGCTGTCCGCTGCCGCTGTCTGTGAGCACGTGGGTGTTGATATTTCCCTGCAGGTCAGCCTTGCCCCTCGCCATCTCCCAGTGAAGAAGTCTGGTCATTACTCAGGGCAATTGTAAGTGTGTTATTTTTCCAAACTTGGGACCTTTGCCTTCCCCTGCTCTGCCCCAAACAAGAAGCTAGTAAGAAGAAGGTGAGGGCGTGCAGTGTGTCCTCATTCTCTCTTCTGTAGGTGGGGTGGGGGAGGGTCCTACAGCTCCGTGATTCTTCTGAGCTAGGCTGTTCTGCCCTTGTCACCAAGATGTAGGGCCCCCAACTTAGTGTCTCCTCTTCTAGAACTGTATTTGCGGGGGGCTCTGTGCCGGGCCCTGCTCTTACTGCCGGCATACAGAATTGTCTCAAAACGTGGCTCTATGTGTCCAGGAGGGAAGCCTGGGCACCATGTGGCCATAGAAGGAGGATGTCCATGGTCTGGGGTTCCCAGATGAGGACATGGTTTCACCCGGGGTCAGAGAGAGCTTTTGGGTGAACAGTTAGGAATTTAGTCAGAGGACAGGCAGGCTGTGGATGACAGTAGGCCAGGGCTATGCCCTTTGATGGCCACCCACCTTCTCCTGTCCCCAGCCTCCTGTTCCTGATGAAGTGGTAGTCAGGCAGAGGGTCCCACGGGAGTCCTGGAAGGTTGGCAAGGTCCGCCACGGAAAGAATGTCTATGCCATTGCCATCAGCGGCTCGACTCACCACATGTACACGTGTGGCCGCGGCTACATTAAGGTGTGGGACGAGAGCGCTCTGCATGCCTTCAACAAGGCTCCACAGGCCCAGCTGGACTTCCAGGTGAGGGCTGTGCGGGAAAGGCTTGGGGAGCCCAGGTATGACCTGTTGTGAGATTCGGAGTCTGTGCCTTAAGGCGCTGATGTGAGGGTGGGAACTGTCCCTGCAGGACCGTCAGAGCCGTGTCCTTGCCTGCAAGCTGCTGCCTGACGAGCAGAGCCTGATCACTGGGGGTCTGTCGCGGAGCCTGACTCTTTGGGATCTGGCGCCCACACCCCGCATCAGGGCGCAGCTGGCCTCCACAGGCCCCATGTGCTATTCCCTGGCTCTCTCCTCCAACGCCCAGATCTGCTTGGCGTGTTTCAAAGGATTTGTCGAGATTTGGGACTTGCAGAACCAAATCTTGATCAGGTACGACCTAGGGGAGGACAGTAAGGTGTTTGGGGAAGCCTGTGTCCCTTTCTGGCCTGCTCTGTGCAGTAGGACCAGGGGAGTCTGCAGAGAATATGTGGGGGAGGGTCACTCCTGGGAGCTTCTTGGGCCCTGAACTTCCCAATTTTTTTTTAATATTTATTTTTAAGAGACAGAGTGCAAGTGAGGAAGGGGTGTGTGTGTGGGGGGGGGAGAGAGAGAGAGAGGGAGGGAGAGAATGAATCAGAAGCAGGCTCCAGGCTCTGAGCTGTCAGCACAGAGCCTGATGCAGGGCTCAAACTCTATCAACCATGAGATCATGACCTGAGCTGAAGTCAGATACTTAACCGACTGAGCCACCCAGACACCCCAGAACTTCCCAGTGTTTAACCAGTGTATGAATCTCTGAGGAGTTTTCCCACCAGGAAGCATGAAGTCCCTGAATATGGGTCCCGATGCGTGGACATCGCAGGCAATAAGTTCTGGACAGGAGGTGAAAACGGCAGCCTGTGTTCCTGGGACCTGAGGAGCTACCAGAGGCTGCAGCAGCACCATTTACAGAAGGAGGTGTCCTGGCTGAGGGCAGTCCCGGTGGCTAGGAGCTGGGGGTGGGGGGCCCACAGGAGCAGGGGCAGGGTTTCAAGAGAAGACACAAATGGTGGAGTTGGCAGCTTGGAGCACTGACTCAGTCTTCTTTCTTTCTTTTTTTAATTAAAATTAAAAAAAATACTTATTCTTGAGAGAGAGAAAGAGAGTGAGTGAGAGCAGAAGCATGGGAGGGGCAGAGAGAGAGAGACACACACACACAGAATCTGAAGCAGGCTCCAGGCCTTGAGCTGTCAGCACAGAGCCCAACACGGGGCCTGAACCCACGAACCGGGAGATCATGACCTGAGCTGAAGTTGGACACTTAATCAACTGAGCCACCCAGGTGCCCCTGACTCATCTTTATCCCAAATAGATCCTCAGCATTACCCATGATCCCAGTGAGGAGTGGGTGCTAGTAGGCTTGAGAAACAGTGACATCATAATCCTACACACGTACCGGAGGGAGAAGTTTACGGTTGTCTTTCACAAATACATCGATCACCACAACCTCAAGTTTGCCTCCTGTGGTGAGTCGAAGCCACGTGACACCTCTAGGGGTCCTTTAACACCACAGGGTGTCTGCCCATCTGCAGAGTCTGAGCCTGCCTTGTTGCAGGCTCTGTTCCTCCCCCTCCAGCCCCAAGCCTGTCCAAGCCAAGACCCAGGTGTCCACTCTCCTGCCTCCAGCTCTCGCCTCTGCATCCACCTACCCTTCCCCACCGCTTCCTCTCGCTCTGTGGTCTGGCACCCTGCCTGTCTTCTGTCTGCATCCCTCTCCTTTCTGGCTCTCTCTGTAATGGTGCCTTTCTACACAGAATAGCAGCCCGAAGATACAGGCAGGCAGAAGAGGCATGATCCCATCTGATTGTCCTTTTGTTTAGTGATACTGACCATGATCCCACGTGTAGCAGGAGGGTAGGACCAGATGAAGGAATGATTTGGGTCTTATCTCTGATTTTTATAGATGGGGAAACTGAGACAGAGAAACAGTTGTTCCTTCCCTAGTCCCCTTGGGAACAGAGCTGGGGCTGGCATGCAAGCTTGGTGTCTGTCCTCTCCATCTACCTTTCCTTCTCCAGGGAGCTATTTCGTGACCACTCGGGATGAATCGATCTACTGCTTAGCTGCACCTTCTCTACAAAGGTTGTTTCAGGTATTGGGAGGAGGGATGGGCACACCCAGGCACTTAGAGCTCATAGCCTTAGATCGCAGTTATGTCAGGTCCCAAGGACAGTGCTGGAAAGTACCTCCAGGGTGGTATCTGGGCTGTTTAATACATCAAGGGAAATGAGGACCCAAGGTCCAGTGAACTCATGGGCTCCACCTTGAGCCACAAGACCTGCCCTGTTGTCTCCAGACCGAGCCTCAGGTTTGTCCTTAGCCTTGACACAGCCCTAAGCAAGGCCTTCATCTCTGGCCCAAGCCTGGCCTCTGCCTGTAGTCACTCTTGGCTTCTCTTTCCTTGTAGGCAGAGGAGTCTACAGATATCCTGTGTTGTGATGTGTCCTCTGACAACCAGTATCTGGTCACGGGCTCCAAGAAGAGTGCCACAGTTTACCAGCTCTTGTATTGAAGGTTGCATGCCATGACCCTGTTGGTGAAGACCCACGGCAGGTCAGCAGGCAGAGCGGATGACCACTTCGATGCCTCGGATACCTCTGCCTTACCCTCGATGGTCCAGCATCTGTCTATTCTCTCCCCCCGCCCCCTGATCCTGCCCCCTGCACACACCCAGCCTGTGCTCTCAGGTTTTTATGAGATGGCTTAGGCGTTTTTTCCTTTGTTATTTTTCTACCACTGATTTCTGGGTTTTGGTGGGGAAACCTGCCTTTATAATTAACAAAACAGAAAAGCAAAAACCAAAACGGCCTAAGATGTGGTCATTTTTTCCAAATGACAAACTCATTGTGATGGATTGCTTATGCCCCCCACCCAGCAACTTCCAGAGTGTGGAAGGAATTTTAGACCATACTTAGTTTTGTTTGTAACTTTTTGGAGGGGGGGGGAGTCAGAGAATCCTTGAACTTTGAGGAAGCTCAAGAAGAAATGTATGTACCGATATAAACTTTCAGACTGTATAGGGGAGTCAGTAGACCAACACCACTCAATTCTTTTCTTTTTTTTTTTTTTTAATACTTAGTTTTGAGAGAGAGGGAGAGAGAATGTGAGCTAGTGAGGGGCAGAGAGAGAGGGAGACAGACGATCCAAAGCAGGCTCTGATGCCAACAGAGAGCCCAACGGGGGGCTCAAACTCATGAACCACGAGATCATGATCTGAGCAGAAGTCAGACACCCAACTGACTAAGCCACATAGGTGCCCCCAAGACTCAATTCTTGATCCTGGTTAAGGCTCCATGAGCTGGTCTAACCATATCCCAAGGAAAGGCTCTCTTTCTCTCCTTTTAGCTCCTGCTTGATGATCCCTGGTTTTATCTGAATCTTTCAAAGGTCTGTTCTTCATTCTGGCTTTCTATAATTATTTTGTCTGGCCCTCTCCAGGCAGAAAAAGCCCAGCTCCTGAAATCAAGCCATATAGGCCTGCTTTTTTGCTTTCTTGTCTTTGCTCATTCTGCCTCTTCACTTGCTGGGTGTTGGCATGGCTGAGACAGCTGGCTGCTCACTAAAGTTTGAAGCTGAGGGTTGTCACTGGGAGGAAGTGCAAAGCCAGGGACCAAGTGTGCCATCCTTCGCATCGAGATACTGTCAGGCACCTAGTTTTTGCCGATGGATCATGAGTGAGGAATGTATCTCGTTCCTGGCCCGAGGCTAAAGGAGTAGGGGGCATCCCCTCCAGGTTCTCAGTCCCCTTCTACTCGCTCAAGGCAAAGATGTGGAGGCCCTCGGGGATTGCAGAGCCGTGAAGTAGAAGTATCCTGTGTCCATGAATTAAACATGGAGAAAACTGCCTGCTTTGGACTCTCCGGTGGAAGAGAAGTAAGCTGGTATTTGAGCCGTTACACATTTTGGAATCTATTTGTTACTATTGCTTTGGAAACAGCAGACTTTTACTTACAGGGCCAGCTAGTGAATATTTTAGGTTTTGCTATGTGGTTTTTGCCCCAGTCCCTCAACTCTGCTGCTGTAGCATGAAGCAGCCATAGACAATAGATAAATGAATGCACATGGCTGTGTTCCAATGGAATTTTATATGTAAAAACAGACAGTGGGACAGATTTAGTATGCTGGTCGAAGTCTGCCAATCCCTGCTATAGCCAGAGTGCCTCTAAATAATATACATAATTGAAATCCATTCAAAAATATGATACATACGGTAGATGTCAACAGTAGATCTACTGGGCCCCACTGGGCTATAGACAAATAGATACGAATTTATAGTAACTTGTCCATTGATAGATGAATGGATTAGCCAAATGGGATGTACATGTAATGTACACACACAGAATAGAATGTTATTCCCCTTAAAAGGCAGGAGATTGTGACATCTGCTACAACATGGATGAATCTTGAAGACCTTATGCTAAGTTGACATAAGCCAATCACACGAAGACAAATACTGTGATTCTATTCATAGGAGGTACTCAAAACATTCATGGAGAGCAGAATGGTGGTTAAAGGGGCTGAGAGAGAAATGAAAGGTTAGGGTTTAATTGGGACAGAGTTTCAGTTGGGCAAGATGAAAAAAACTGTAGAGCTGGATGTGGTGATCGTGGCACAACAGTGTGAGTATACTTAATGCCACTGACCCGTACACCTCAAAGTGGTTAAGATGTTAAATTTTGTGTATCTTACATAATTAAAAAAACAAAACTGGGGAATTATAAAGATCAAGTTTAGAATAGTGGTAATCTCTGGGGAGGGAGGCAGAGAAATTGGGTCATAGAAGGGACCTTCAACTCTCTGCAATGTTTGTTTCTTTAAAAATAAAGTTCATCAAAATAAAAAGTGCTCCAAGGGAGACAGGAAAGGGGGCAGGCAATTCATAGAAGGGGAGAAAACGTTAGCAAATCCAATTTCTGGTAGGGAATTATGTCCATACCCAAAATATATGAAGAAGTCTTATAACTCAACCATAAAAAGGCAAGTAAGCCATTTTAAAAAGGGCAAAGGATTTGAATGGACACTTCTCCAGAGAAGGTATACAAATGGCCAGTAAACATGTGAAAGGATGCTCAACAAGGTCATTAGGAAAATGCACATCAAGCCCACAATGAAATACCACTTCACACCTGTGAGGACAATTAGAATAAAAAAGACCACAGCAAGCGTTGGTGAGGATGTGGAGAAACTGGAGCCCTCTACACTGCTGTTGGGATTATAAAAAGGTGCAGCTGCTTTGAAAAACAGTTTGGTAGTTCAAGATGCTTAACCTAGAGTTACCCTATGACCCAGCCGTTCCACTGTCAGGAATATGTCCAAGAGAATTGAAAAAAGAAGTAAATAAGTTGAGAGGGTCGTAACTGGAGTGATAAAGGAAAAGAATTTAAAATTTGTTTCGGGGAAAAAAGGTAGAGTTCTGGGGCCCTTGGCTGGCTCAGTCTGTAGAGGGTGTGACTCTTGATCTCAGAGGGTTGTGAGTTCAAGCCCCATGTTGGGCATGAAGATTACTCAAAAAAAAAAAAAAAAGGTAAAAGGTAAAAGTCCCAGTTAATAGCAGTCTTCATTAAGTCAAGTAGTAGCATTGGAATTTCAAGGTCAGTTACTAAAAGAATATTAAACAAGGGTACAGTTTCCAAATAGAAACTACTGGCATAATAGAATATAATAATAACACTAATGTTGTTATTTATCTTTATAACTAATATAATCTATTAACTCTAATATATTGATTTATTATTAATATAAATAAAATAAAGCAACCAAAAAGAAAAGCACAACAAAGAACAGGCAGAACAAAAAGGGAAACCTTATTAAAATGGTAGATTTAAGTCAAAATCAGTAAGTATATATATTAAAAGTAAATAGAGTAAATATTCCTATGAATTGGTAGAGGTTGACTGGATTAAAAATATCTCAAATGTATGTGTTTATTTATTTTTGAAAGAGAATCCCAAGCAGGCTCACCACAGAGCCTACCACAGGTCTGGACGTCACAAACTGAGAGATCATCACCTGAGCTGAAATTAAGAGTGGGACACAACTGACTGAACCACCTAGGCACCCCATCAAATGTATGTATTTAAAAGAAACATTAAAAAGAATAACAAAAAAAGACATTAAAACATAAGGATAACAAAGTATGAAACTAACAGAAAAAGATGTTTCTTGTACACATGAAATCAAAACAAGCTGATATTACATTAATATTAGACCACATGTAGTCTAAAATGAAAAACAATACTTACAATAAAGGTGAACACTTCATAAGTATTCAATTCAGGTTCGATTGACAAGAAAGATACAAGAATTCTATGCTCTATGCGTTTATTTTTTATTTTTTTGCTTTATGCACTTAATGTAGCTTCAAAATATATACAAATTGACAAAATCAAAAAATCTATCAATAACCAATAGTTCAAACATATAAAAAAACCCACAAGAATTAAAAAAATAATATAGAATATTAATGTGATTAGAAAATTTAGTACAATGCATACAACCAGTACAGAATACGTATTTTCCCCCACATATACAAAATGCATTGACGAAACGACCATACATTGAGCTATTTATAATTTCAGAGGATTTAATTCTTAAAGAATATATTCTATGACTCAGGCGCAGGGCTAGTTCAGTTGGTAGAGCAAGTGACTCGATCTCTGGGTGGTGAATTCAAGCCTCTCAGTGGGTATAAAACTTACATTAAAAAGAAATAAATAGACATATCATATTATATATATCCTATATCCACAATGCAACCAATTAGGATGGAAATGAATAATAAGAAAATTAGAAATCTCCCTATTTTGGAAAATAAATACACTTTAAATAATTACTAGAGACTAAATCACAAAATAATTGGAAGCTACTGTAAACCGAATAATCAAAAGTTGAAGGATTCAGCCAGAGCCGTGGGTGGAGCTTGGCCTCTCCTGGGCGGTCAGTACCACGCCCCACCTTGCGGTCCCGGGCGCCGTGGAGGACCAGCGTTGACCACCCAGGTTCCCCAGCTCTCAAAAGCCCGGTCTGGAATGGAGCGAGGGTACAGTCTCTGGAGACAGTCGAAAAAGAACGTGGAGAGACACGGCTTTGCCTCAAGTAGAGAAAGCTGGGGGGAAAAGGGAGCTCGGGAGTGGTCTAGAAGACTGGTTTTCACAGGTGTTGTTAAAGGTATTGCACCACTCGGCACCGCCACGTCCATTTCCCCGCAGTCGAGCCAACACTGCGTGTTTTCTGACAGGTTTTTCATCGTTGGGAGAAGGGGGCTAAGGTCCTTTCTCTTGCCTGCGACTTGCACTCTCGTTGAGTGAAGCTGAGCTGAGTGGTCTGAGCGTGGTGTCAGGATTTAGTTCCACAGGGGCCTGGGGCAGTTACGCGCCTGCTGGGGACGTCTGTTCCTTTGTCCCCACCTCTACCTGTGGTGCTTCTAAGCACCTTCGCCACAGCAAAATAGCCGTGCCCTCTCTGAGGCTCGAACTCAGGACCTTCAGATTATGAGACTGACGCGCTGCCCACTGCGCTAAGAGGGCCGCTGGCAAGACGGACTTCTTTACCACTAAAGAGAAGTGCCTACAGCCCCTTCCGCCGCCCGAGTTGGCCTCGCGCGTCCATCTCTCCCGGCAGACACCCGGGAGTCCCCGCCGTGGTTCCCATGCGGCCGGTACGTGCGGACACGCGGGGATATTTGGGGACACGCGGGGAAGGAGGGTCGCTCTTCCGGGAGAGGAGCGGACTTTGCGGACGGAATGCGCCCCGGGCCGCCGGCAGCCCTGCGCGGAGCAGGCGCCGAGCAGCCGCGCGCCCGTCAGGGGCACATCCTCCGAGGATGACCCCGCCGGCGCGCTCGGGCACTCAGGGGGCGCGCGCCTGGCTCCGGCGGAGAGCAGGTGCAAGGGGCTGTCCGAGCCGAGGTGTTCAGTCCTGACAGCGACCGGATGGCGAGTGGGCGGGCGGACCTGAGGCTCGCGGTGCTGAAGCGCTGGAACTGAGGCTGGAGGGAATGGAACCGGCTGCGGGTGGGCGGCAGGGGGCGCCCCTGCTCCAGGGGTGGGTAGGGCGCTGGTAGCGGACGGGCGGGCTGGGATGGAGGGGGATGAGGAGGAGATTGGAGCTGAGAGCCTTTGGGGGAGTGAGGTCTTCAGGCTCCGGTCCTGAAATAGGGGTGAGAGTGAGGTAGGGTAAACGAGATAATTCCAGAAGACTCTTGGGAGATGAATTCAGTACGAAAACACAGGGAAGAAATTATGGTTACCTTGGACTTGCCAGTTTATTAGACTCTGTATTTTTGTAACCTCCTAGCAATAATTTACTTCCTCATTAAATAGGGGCATCTCGTCTTGAAGGGCAGAAGAGAGGCATCATTTCCCCTGAGCAGGGTTTCATGTTTCATTGTGATAAAAATGCAGGGTGGTTGGATGGATGGGTGGGCAGAACATACAACCTTTTCTAAGAAGACCTTCCTTCCTTATTCCTCCCCCAACTTCTTTCTTCCTGCAGGGAAATTTCTGCTGCAGATTCCCAGAGGGACGGCTCCCAAGGACTCATCACCCATCCCGTTTACCCAGCGATTATTACAGGGTAAGAGCATTGTGTTGGACTTGTCAGCTTATTGGTTCCCCAGCTCTTGTGGAATTCTTGTTTTCACCTGAGTAATAAATAATATGTTTTCATATATGGTAGGACTAGCCCCTTTCTCCTATTTGCATCTTTAAGGGTTTTGGTGCTCAATTGGAAATAGGTTTCAGGCTGTCTATGATACCACAGTTCACACTGATTCCCTCTCTTACTGCCCGGATTTCCTAGGGCACTCAGTGCCTGTAGCACATCCTGTGGTTCCAGGTTGTTCTCAGTTGTTCCCTGTGTGTTTGTCCTGCCTCCTCCGTTAACTGGGTGTTCTGTGATCCAGGGACAGGATCTGAGCCACCCCTAAGCACACCACATTCAGAAGGATGGCTGGTGGGGTCCCCGAGCCCCACCCCAAGCCACCTTCAGCTGCCATTTGCTGCCCAGACTCTGATCTGGAGGGAGAGTGTGCACTGAGCAAAGAGCACCGAGAGTCAGAGGCTCTGCTTTGGTTTTCTCTCAGCCCCTCCCCAACCTTGACTTTGTGGCTTCTCCTTCCTTTCATCTTGGGGTGGCACAAATTCTGCCCCAAGAATTGGAGGTGGAAACTTGGCTGCAGGACAGGCAGCCCCCTCCCCTCAACCAGCGGCAGGGGTTCTCAGGTGCTGTCAGAGCTGTGACAGCCCGAGCTCCCCCTGTGAGTAACTGAAGAGGGCAGGACACGATTTCTTCTAGTAATCTCTCTAAACACATTTTGCAGGGCATCCTGTTACTCAGTCTTGAGTGGTTCCTCATTGCCCATTAGGGGAAATAGCCGTCTGAGCCCTGCAGTGATAAGGCTGACCCTTGACCTCCCAGCCGGATGAGACAGACTATCCTGCAGAACCATCCAGGTCCTTCCTGCCTTCCTCCCTTTCTGTGTGCTCATCCTTTTAAAAATTTTTAATGTTTTATTTATTTTTGAGAGAGAGAGAGAGAGAGAGAGAGAGAGAGAGAGAGAGAGAGTGTGTGAGCAGGGGAGGATCAGAGAGAGAGGGAGACACAGAATCCGAAGTAGGCTCCAGGCTCTGAGCTGTCAGCACAGAGCCCGACGCGGGGCTCAAACCCACAAACCACGAGATCATGACCTGAGCCAAAACCAACAGTTAGATGCTCAACCGACTGAGCCACCCAGGCGTCCCATCTATGTGCTCATCCTAATCTCCTTGCTGGCCTCCTCCTGCACAGTGGCCTGGAACAGCAGAGATGTTTCTCTCTCTTTGTCACTTCTTTCCAACCTTTGCCGTTTCCCTGAGGTGATTTCTCTTTCTTTGGGGGCAGAGGTTGGTTTGGATTTTTTCTGGGTCCTCTGCAGCAGGTACAGAAGAACTATTTATAGCTTATTGATAGGGCCTGAGAGCAGAGGCAGGTGCAGTGGGGGGTGGGGACACATTGGAAGGAGTCAGTGTTGGAGCCACCCCAAGACTTGGGGGTGGGGGCAGGGAGTGAGGAGCTGAGGGGGAAAGCAGGCACCAGGGAATGTGAAGTGAGGCCCTGCCTTCTCTCTTTCCTCGGGACCTTCTCACTGTCTTCTTCATTACCGAAACCTTGGCCTCTTCACTCTTAGCTTGGATAAGATGCCTGCCACGACCCCCTCCCTTGATTCTTCTTTGATCTTCCCCTCTGTTCTCCTCTAGCTCTCTGCCCATCACAGGTTATGTTTGGGACACCCAACAAGTCATAACTTCCAAGGAGACTGACAGGGTTATCTTCTCAGATTCTGTCCCCCTTGTACTCACCGCCATGCCTCTTACAATGGAATCCATTCCCTCAAAGTGTTTCTTGAGTCCATGATTTCAGGGGTGCAGTGAAAGGAAAAAACTGCTCTGTGTGTACTGGGCCCCTGATAGGACTTCATTGACAGGGTCCTGGGGATTCTGCAGGGGGTCACTAGTAAAGAAAGGAGACCCCCCACCCCCACCCCAAACCCCTGGGAGGGGCAGAGTCATGAAATCTACCAGTATGCAAAGTGAAGCTGCCCAGTGTCTCAGGAAGGGGCGCCTGCAGTTTTCCAGCCCTTCCTCCAGGAGGCAGCCTTGCATTGCCTCTAACACCTAAATGCTTTGCAGTGGATGCCAAACACCTTGCCTATGAGACTTGGACTCCGGTTTCTGCTTTGACATTGACTGGCTGCGTGATCTGAAGAAAGTCTCTTCCCTTTCTGGGTTTGTTTCTCATCTGTGAAGCAACAGGATCAATCCCCTTCCAGCTTATTCTGGGATACTAGCATCCCACAAATCTCCAGGGCTGGGGCCATTCTACTTTTCATAATGCCTTTAGAAGACCAGGTCTTAAATTTTTTTTTTATTTAATGTTTTTTATTTATTTTTGAGAGACAGAGAGAGCACGAGCAGGGGAGGGTCAGAGAGAGAGGGAGACACAGAATCTGAAGACAGGCTCCAGGCTCTGAGCTAGCTGTCAGCACAGAGCCCAACGAAGGGCTCGAACCCACCAACCGTGAGATCATGACCTGAGCTGAAGCTGGACGCTTAACCGACTGAGCCACCCAGGCACCCCAAGAAGACCAGGTCTTAGAAACAACCGTGTGCGGCTTCCGGAGTCAGGTGCCTCTGTTCATCTCTAGGTCTGCCATGATTGGTTGTCTTAATCTCTTTGTTCCCATAAAATGGTGATCATACCTGAATCTACCTTGTTGGGCTGTTGGCCGATTGAAGGAAGACCTTGTTCTAGAGTGTGCCGTATCCACCTAGCATGGAGAGGCAGCTGTGGGGACTCTTACTTATCACTGGTCGTTTGACCACTGTGAGCTGGAGGACCTTTTCTGGCTTTGCTGGGCTCCCTTCCTCACTGCTGGTGTGGAGGGTCCAGCTGTTCTCAGGGGCCCCTGCAAGAGAGTCGTAGCAGTCCCCAGAGCCACCTCCTGATCCCGTCGGTTATATTCCCCTAGTTCCCAAACCTGGCTGCACATCAGAATAACTGTGGAATGCTTGCTCTTCATCTACAAAAAGTACTTCTTTACAGCATTAAATTCATTGTAAATTTCGAAGTTACTTCTAGAGCTGGGAGGAGCTGAACTAAGAAGGTCATTCTATAGGAGGAAACAGTGTAGGTAGTGGTCTTTATAATGGTCAGATAGTTTCTTAAAACCCAAACCTCAGATTGTTGTCTGCATGTACCCTCTTGGGCAAAAGGAAGTTCTTACTCAGGGGAAGCACAGATTGTGTCTTCTCAGTGGGTCTAACGGAACTGTATGTGGAAGCATGGCAGTGGGAGGCACAGGAGGTCCTCCTGGAGGGGCTGTGGGCTTCCTGGTAGAGTGGGCATCTTTGTTTTGGTGTGATCATGGAAATCATGGAGATGACAGGCGATCTGTGACATCTAGCTCTTTAGAGGAGAAGGATTTCTTGCATCTCTTGGTGAGACCCCAACTGTGCCTGCTAGGAGGCATGCCATGCACTGGAGGCCCCGGATGACTCCTAGGAACTGGTTTTGGGGCCTCCAAACCAGGTGGAGCTCCTTCAGCAAGAAGAATAAGACCCCACAGGTTGGCTTATTATTGGTGCTGGGAGCCAGATTTCACCCATTTTGATGGTTGGGCCAGAGGAGCTCTCTGGTTACTGAGGGTGTCTTTTAGGAAGTTTCTGGTGACTTCTTACTTCTTGGAGCTATTTTGAGGGACGTGGTTTGTTGATAGTGAAGTTCATATGAAAAATAAACCTGCTAGGATATCCAGGGAAACACCGAAGCATTGAAAAGAAAGACAGTATTTTAATGTCTTGTTCACCGGACATTAAAACAAACCATAAAGCCTCTGTAATTAAAGCCGTGGGGCTGTGGCACATGAGTAGACAGACTAGTGAAAGAGAATAGAAAGCTCAGAAATAAACCTAAGTACAAATGGGAACTTCATGTATGACAAAGGTGGATCCCCAATCTCAGAGGTAATGATAGACTCTTTAATAAATGGTGCTGGGAAACTGGGGAGTCATTTTAAAAGATAAAATTAAATCCATAGCACACATCATATAGAAGAATACACTCAAGTGGATCATGAATTTAAATGTAAAAAAGGAAACCATAGGAAGTACTAGCGGGAAGGACAAAAAGTATGGGTAAATTCCACTTGACCTCAGTGTAAGGAAGGGATTTCAAACCATGACTCTGAATCCAGAGGCAATTAAATGAATCATTGTAAATTGGACATGGCAAAACGCACCATATACAAAGTCAAAAGACAACTAAAAAATTGGGAGAGATTATTTGCAATACTCAAAGCTAAGAGCTTTGCTACAAAGATTTAGAGCTAAAATCCCTAATACGTAGAGAACTCTTGAGAACTGAACGACAGAGGATGAACAATCCAAAAGAAAAACGAGAAAAGACTTAAACAGACAATTCACACACAACGCATAAATTAAAATGGTCCTCAAACATATGAAAACATATACAAGCATGCACAATCGTAAGCAGAGATATGTAAATTAAAATCACTGAGTGCCGGATGGTAACCTGGATTGGCTCCCGGAACATGTAAAAAAGACCATTTAGTGAGCAGCTGGCTAAATCTGAATGAAGTCTGTAGATTAAATATATCCATGTTAATTTCCTTGTTTCAATCATTGCGTTTACAGTACATAAATGTTACATAACATTTACATAACAGTTCCATAAATCTGGAGAAGCTGGGTGAAGGGTGTGTGGGAACTTTATTATTTTCAAACCATTTTGTAAGTCTGAAAACTAAGAGAAAAAGTGAAAAATTAAAAACGAATAAAAGTGAAAGCCCTTGGGTCTTCCTCCAGAGATTCTGATTCAGTAAATCTTAGAAATGGGGCTGGGAGTTGTATTTTTAACAAACTCCCTGGGTGTTTCTAGTATTCCAGTGTAGAGTACCCTGGATCAGGTGAACTTTAACATCTCTTTTATTCATTCTGCTCAAGAAATATTTGAGTGACTAGTCAATACTCAAACAGAATAAATAAATGAATCAATAAAAACAGGGCAGGCGTGATGTCTGCATGACCAGGGGCATGGTGACCTGGGCTGTGTGTATAGACAATTTCATGGTTCTTTGTCAAGAAGTACATAGAACTTCCAGGCTAATTAAAAAATTTTTTTTAAATGTTTATTTATTTTTGAGAGAGAGAGAGCACATGTGAGCGTGTGAGCGGGAGAGGGGCAGAAAGAGAGGGAGACACAGAATCTGAAGCAGACTCCAGGCTCTGAGCTGTCAGCGCAGAGCCTGACGTTTGGGATTGAACTCACGAGCTGTGAGATCATGACCTGAGCCGAAGGTGGACGCTTAACTGACTGAGCCACCCAGGAACCCTGAGACTAATATTTTTTTAATCAAATGCTCCCTCTGAATCAGACACTTTCTGATTTAACTAAACCCCCAAATTCATTTACTTAAAATATATTAATGGTTTCGTGTGCCAGGGTGGTCAGTTTCATGGGGACGGAAAATAAGTAGAGTCAGTTCCTGTCCCCAAGGAGTTTATGGTTCACTGGGTAAGCACACTGGGAACTGACTGACAGAAGCCAGAGTGTGGTCAAGACTCAAGGGGGCTGTGGAGGGTGTGGATGAGCAGTTGGTCAGTTGGAATGTTGGGGAATGGAACAATCCTAGAGGCAGTTGGGAGGTGGTTCTGAGGCGAGAGGACTGTTGGGGGAGTGAGAAGGCTGCTGGAGAGGGATGGGTGCAGGGGACAGCTTCTGTTTCAGAGGACGGGAGCAAAGGTGGCACTGTGAGCCTCTATAGGGGAGCTGGGAGGGCTGACTGGATTAAGATAGGTAAGTCTGACGTTTGCTGTGTTAGGGTCTGTGAGTGGCCCCTGAGGACAGGTTGCTGCTTTCCAGGACCCCTACTGGGGGTGGGAGGCCAGCCCGGCCACACAAAACTAGACTTCTGGATAGAAGGAACCCAGTGCTCTCTTGCAGGTGTCCAAGGCTGAGGCTGGAGGACAGGGTCAGGAGCCTGGAGCTGTTTGGGTTTTAGAGAAATACAGATATCCGTGTGCATATATTCCATGGCTTTGGAAATGTGGGCCTGTTGATCAAAGGAGGAGATGGAGGCTTAAAGCAGAGTGAGATTGGTTCCCACGGCAGCCAGAGGAGGGGCTACGTAGAGGGAGAAAGTATGGCTTGAGGGTCCTGGAGGAGCCTGTGTGGAGTCCCGGGCAGCCTCAGCGTGGTGTGAAATCGTGCTCAGGGGCGGGCATCTGATCCAGTAATCCCAGTCCATTCAGACCCCTAGTGTGTGCCTGTGTAAGCTCTGTCCTGGAATTTCCTGCTTTTAAATCCAGAAGGAATAGAACCTGTTTTCAAAGCACCATTGTAGGATTAAGTGGCTCACATATGTAAAGTGTTTTTATTTATGTACAGTACTCACAAAGGCTGCCATTTCCTTAGGGGGCAACAGGAGATTGAGGGAGCAAGTCAAAGGGCTGCAGAGGCTACCAAGCTGGTGTAAAGCCCCCGAAGCCCTGAGAAGAGCAGGTTTTAAGAGGTAGGACGAGTCGTTGTGATTTCAAGCAGCCACTAGATGCCACGTAGGACTGTGTATTATCACAGACAATTCCCGCTGTAACCTTACGGGGGAGCTTTTATTATTGTTCCCATTCTGTGCTGTAACTAGCTTAAGGTCACAAGAGTAGGACTTCTGTTTCCTGTTCTGATCTGGACATTGGGTATTAAATGGCCCTTGGGTTAAAGACTGGCATCCCATGGAGATGGTCATTTGCAGGATGCCTTCAAGTGCTGAGGCTCTGCTAAATGCTGGTGACCTTAAGCTGTCCCCACCCTTCCCAGCTGGAGTGCAGGTTGAAAAAAATTTTTTTAATGTTTATTTATTTAGTTTGAGAGAGCAAGAGAGGCAGAGAGAGAGGGAGAGAGAGAATCCCAAGCAGGCTCAGTGCTGTCCATGCAGAGCCTAATGTGGGGCTTGATCCCAGGAACCATGAGACCATGCTCTAAGTGGAAATCACGAGTTGGACGCTTAACTGACTGAGTCATCTAGTTTCCCCTGGAGTGCAGGTTGATCAGAGCTGCTGCAGAGAGACTGGGTATCATTTGTCCTGGGAATCTTTATAAGCACACTTTTTACTCTGTCCCTTTCCTGCTTCCAACCTTCCACCTGCCTCCTGGGAAATTCTCCTCCTTGCACTGTCCTCCAGACCCCTCCTGAGCCTTCCTGCTCCAAGTCTTTGCTTCTTAACTCCCTCTCTCCACGGGGATCATATCCCTTCCTCCCCACTTCCTCTTGTCTTGCACCAGCCCAGAGTGAACTTGCTCCTTCCTCCTAACTTGTAGAGAAACTTCCCTCAACATGACTCCTTTGGAGCTTTCCTTGTTCCCTGGGACAATTTCCCTTTCTTATGGGCAAAGGATGGTTTAGACTTTTCTGAATCCCCTGCATAAGAAATTTGTCCCACATATTGAATTCTCCAGTGTCCACATGGCAGACAGGCTTTTGTGCAGGGTTCAGGAAACCATGTGTTCATCAGCAGGGCCGAGGTAAGGGGGCTGGGAGCATCACAGGAATCCCACCAGACATGAACCTAGCCAGAGAGGCCAGCCAGGAGAGGTGGGGGGATTCTTGAGGTGGACAGCCATTGTGACCCATGGTGAGTTAGGAGGAAGAACAGGAGGAAGGGGAAGCAGTTGGGACAAGGGACAAGTGAGGAGGGGCGTTGGCTGTGTCTGTTCCTGCCCCCAGAAATGCCTTTCCCGTCTCTCCATGTCTGTCTGCCTTTGTTTCCTCTTCAGAGCTCACCACGTCTGCCACTAGAGCCCCTCTGACTCATTTCCTTGGTACTTGGTCGGTCCTCCATCCTGTGGCTCTCAACCTCTGTCAGATCTTTGCTTCACTGTTTCCTTGGTTATCTGCCTCATTCTGGAGACTCCACGGGGGGCTGAAACAGTGGCTTGTCATTTCTGGTTCTTAAAGTACCCAGTGGCTGGGCTGCAGAAAGCCATCAATATGTGATGCTGCCTGGACACATTCATGGTACAGCAAGGGAGAAAAAGCAGAGCACGGTGAGCATGACTCCCCTGCTAGTGGGGAGCCTGGGGACTTCCCCCAGGGTTGTTGAGAGTGAAATGAGAAAATCCCCAGGAGGGAGTGTGCCCTGAACCCAGCCCTCAGCTTTTCTGGGCAGGGACCCCAAGAAATCCAAGAGGCAGACCTAAGGCTTGGGTCGCTTGGCAGTTAGACAGCAGGGAGCGCTCTGGCCCCACCTAGGTCCCCACCTCTGGTGCCACAGTCCTCCCAGTCTTGAGCAGAAATACTGATTCCAGAGGCAGGATGCCCACAAGTCAACACTGGCACACTTGGGCTGGCTCCTCTTAGCTGGCCTGAGTGTGAGGGAAGGAGACCCTCGTCTTCACGGCCTTTTCTCTGGGATGAAAAGTAAGAAGGTTCTGATGATGCTACCAGCTCACAAATACACTAAGGCCCCGGGGCCAAGGGTACAGGTCTATTCCCGACCTTGACACACTAGACTGTCTGTGTGATCTTGACATTTACTTTCCCTCTCTGGGTCTATTTCTTTTCCACCACATGGCAGGGTCCATAGCTTCCAGCCTGTTCCAGGATGCAGAGCACTCCTAAATCATGCCCGGCTATGGTGGTGCTCTGTGGACCATCCATCCTTTGTGGCCTCAGACAGTGCCCTTAGGGGACCAGAGTCCAGAAAAGCCACCTTCCCTTGCTGTGGGGACTGGTCCTGAACTGGGCATTTCCCATCCCCTTCCCAGAAGCCGCCCATGCACATCTGGGGGCGATGAGATAGCCTGTCAAGGGAAGGAGCTGGAGCCTCTTAAGAGATGAGCCCAAACTGGGTCTAGATGTGGGCAGTATTGTACACACATGGCAAATGGGTAACGTCTGTTAAATAGAGTTGGCTGTTGTTTTCTGAAACAAATTTTAGATTTGAATATGTGTATTTGCAGACTGTGAGAAAAATGTGCCATTGAGTGCAGTTTCCTGCCTGTCACAGGCCTCCAGGGATGCAAAGGCGCCACGCAGGGCGAGTTTTCAACAGGAAGCTGGGAGTGAGACTGAAGAGTGACCGCCAGGAAATGAGGATGGTGAAGGATGAGTCCCGGGGCACAGTCTCAGCAGGAGGAGAGTAAGGTTGGTCCCTCACAGCAGCTAGCCCGACTGCTCCCCGAGCAACCTGTTGCTATGAAACAAAAGCAGAGGCAGATTCCGGGAACCAAGGAGAGGTTTAATGGAGGAAAAATGAGGAAACCTCGGGGACTCACCATCACTTATTATTTCCCACATACTGGCTATAGGCCTCTGAGTTGCATAGAGTCGGGCCTGGTAGAAGTCTGGGTGGGCAGCTTTGGTGGCCACAGATGCACAGGTGTCTTGGAGCTGACTTGCTGGCTCCATGAATCGGCTGCTGGTGCCGCGGGTCACATTCACAGGTGAGCGCGGTTGGAGATGAGAAGGATCTGACCCAGACCGCGGCTTCCTGTCCTGCCCGATCCCAGGGCAGCAACTGCCCAGACCTGCAACTCGGGAGAGTCAGAGCACAGTTCTTCTCCCTGCAAACTCAGTGGTCCCAGGGAGGGCACCGCCTCTGCTCTACGCCAGGTGTCCACGTCCACGCTGTCCTCTGGAGCTGCCGTTCCTGCTGAGGCCAGTGTGATAGGGAGCTGGCCAGGCGACTTTGATGACTTCTCTCCCAGTGAGTGGAGGGTGGCCAAGGAGTGTGAACCCCATGGAAAGCCAGACTGGTGTCAGAGCACCCGGCATCCGCTGGCATCCTGAGCCTGGAGCGCGCCGGCCATGCCTGCAGCTCTCACTTGCTGGCTGTGTCACCTCTCTGTACCCTTGTCCTTCTCTGTCACATGGTGATCTGATCTGATTGGATGGCTGTGAGGTTTAAATGAGCCAATACATGCTGGAGGTTCTTTAGAGCAGGGTTTCTTTTACTTAGAAGGATAAAAAAAAAAAAAAAAAGGAATACTCCCTAAGAAGAGTACCTGACCTCAGTATCTTTGTGTGCCTGATATTGGGGGGGATGTTGAATGTCATCAGGGACTGGTGAACCACCCCCTCCCAAGCTGCAAAGCCTTGTGTCTGTGTCTGTGTGTATAAATAGCTTTCCCCCTCAAGCACAGAGTCTACGAGCTAAGATGTTCGAAGCATCATGACTCAAGATTGGATGCCTTGAGGGTTCAAGTATCTTTATTCCTGACCAGAGTTTCTCAGCTCAGCACTATTGACATTTGGGGCTGGATAACTTTGTTGCAGGAGAGGGGGAGGGAGCGTCCTGTGCATTGTACCAATGATCAGCAGCATCTGGAGCTCTTCCCCAGGAGAGGCTGGTTGTGACAACCAAAAATGTCTCCAGATGTTGCTAAATGTCCTCCAGGAGGGGAGAGGGGGACAGATTGCCACCGGGGGAGAACTCCTGCCTTGCAAAGCTTTTTGTGCTGTGAGCCCACAGTGAGTGGCCGGCCGTGCTGACGTTCATATACCAAGGTTACTTTTCTGAATCTCAGTGTGTCTGCCTATTTCTGTGAGCTGTCTGGAGGGTCCAGTGACATCCTTGCAGAGGGTTTTTCAAAGTTGATGGACCATAGGCTTTCCAAACCCTGGCCCTGTTTGATATAAATTACTGCTTCCTTAACCTGGTTGGGCAGCTGGATCAATTGGAACTTGACTTTTATTATATTTCTTTTCACTTAAACCTAAAGGGTTTTTAGAGCATTGAATGCAACATAAATCACTCAGCTGTTTACTATTAAAACCTGAGCTACAATGAAAATTAAACAGTTCATTCTGTGGAGAACAAGATCTTGAGGTAATCTTCTTTTGTGGTGAATATATATATATATATATATATATATATATATATATTTTTTTTTTTTTTTTACACCACAAACCTCAAATCGGTAGTTCCTCATTCAGGGAAAGGGCCAGAGAAGGGTTTTAAGGAGAAGGCCCAGCAGGAAACAGATATGGTAGAAGAATTGGAAGCACTTGAGGTCCCCACTGTTTAGCACATGGTCTAAGGGTACTGTAAACTGGGTGCCCTTGTGGTGGGAGGCATCTGGTCTATGATGAGGGTCTTTGACCTCCCACCTTTTAAATGATTAATCCTCCTTCATGGATGAGTAAGGTTCAGCTCTCCTTCTTTTGCTTAACCCCTAGTATGTCTGCTCTAACACCACCCCAGGAATTCTTGTGTCACTGCCCGGGAGGAGGAATGTTCCTTCAGACTTTGGCAGCTTTTTTTTTTTCTTTTCCTTTTTCTGAATGCTCGTGGAGCTTGCTTTTAGGTATTCCTTCCATTGTGGGCTTGCCGGCATAGCGGCCTGGTAGTAGACCGCAGAAGCAAGCTTTGGAAATGCTGCGGTTGCAGCAAGCTCTGGGTGATGGATTGCCACCGATGAAGGGGGCCAGGGGCTGCTTTTTGCCTTGCGTCTCTCCTCCGCCTGGTTGGATTTGGGGATCTTGTCACTGACCCCAAGTATAAGGATCCATACAGAATCCGGCTCTTGGAGGTGTGTGTCTGTAGCATTGAGTGTGGCCATTTGAGTCCCCTTGGCATTTGTGTGGACCTGGACTGTCATCTGCACAGCTGGTCCTGTGAGTTCAACAATAAGGATTCCAGCTAGCACCTTGTGACACCACCATGGCAGTGCCATGACAAAGCTAACACACACAGACGTCTAGGGTCAGTGAGGGTCATGCACTAAAGCACGATACTAGATGCTTTAAAGGCAGTGAGCCGGCTCTCTTCAGGGCCAATGTGGCTATTATCCTGGGGTTTCCCAACGATGCACTGGGACGCTGCATTGTGTAGACCAAGTTGATGCTGCAGGTCCACATAGCTGTGGGAGAGTCCGTTTCCCAGATGGGTGTGGCAGCCACGGGGCTGGGGTATCAGGTTGAAGTTAGTTGCAGATGGCCCCTCTGAGAAGGAGTCTCCTCAAGCCGGGCAAACTACACCAGAGACTGTGGTGCAAATTTTCATAAAAGCGTGCAGTCCTCCCATTTGCTGTGTGGACGGTAGAGCTGGTGCTGGGGGTGGGAGGGTGCGGCCTCACAGGTGCGGCTGCAATCTCCTCATTCTCATTTGGAAGAGCCAGGAGGCTTGGTGGTGGGGTGGTGCTGACTGGGTCAGCCCAGGATTGGCCCTCTTCGTGGCCACTGAGCTGGTTCCTCTTCGACACTGTGACAGACATGGTGGTTTTCCTGTGCTTCCCTGCAGAAGTGGAGGGTTTGGGCGTAGCACAGATAGGGGGTCGGGAGCTGAGGCCTCAGATGAGCCCAGGACTAGGTATGGGGTGTGCTCAGCAGGCCTTGACCCTAGTCTAGGCTAAGCCACTCCCGGGAGGGATGAGGAGGCTCTTACAGTTTGGCTCCTTGTTGGTGCTGGGAAAAAACAGTGTGAGCGGTGGTCTTTATAGTGGTCACATAGTTTTTAAAAACCCCAAACCTCAGATTGTTGTCTGCATGTACCCTCTTGGGCAAAAGGAAGTTCTTACTCTGGGAAAGTGTGGATTGTATTTCTCAGTAGGTCTAAGGGGAACCAAAGGTAGAAGGACAGGAGATTCTTCAGGGTGGGACAGTGGTCTCCCCACTGGGCTGGGCATCTTAGCCTTAGAAATCATGGAAATTGTGGAAACAACAGGTGGCCTGTGACATCCAGCTCTTTAGAGGAGAAGGATTCCTTGTCTCTATTGGTGGGACCCCAGCTGGGCCTGCTAGGAGGCATGCCATGCACTTGAGACCCCATATGACCCCTAGGAATTGGTATCGTGGCTTCCTAGTCCAGGCTGGACTCCTTCAGCAAGAAGAGAAAGACCCCACAGGTTGGCTTATTATTGGTGCTGGGAGCCAGGTCTCACCTGTTTTGGAGGCTGGGCCAGAAGAGCTCTCTGGTCGTTGAGAGTGCCTTCCAGGAAGTTTCTAGTGACTGCTTCTTGGAGCTGTTTTGAAGGACACTGTTTGTTGAAGTCTCTCTCTCTTTCTTGATGTGTTTGTTTTAAAGCATATCTCCAATTGGCAGGTCCCCTCTTCTCTGTGGCAAAAGCTCTTTTAACATCTTGTGCTGTGAATGAGAGTTCGTGGCTTTCCTGTTTACAATACAAATGTAGATTTTAGAGGACCTTTCTTGTTTAAAATTTTTTTTTCTCCAGGTCTTGGACTTTCTGCTGGTTCATTTTCACTTCCTCAAGCAGCTTCTGCTCTTTCTCCTTCGTGATCAGCTATCTGTGCATGAATGTGACTTGTTGCCCATAGTCTTCATTAGGGCCTGGGTGGTGTTGCCTTCGTGTTCCAGGTGAGCACTGACTGAATGCAGGGAGCATCTCCTTCGTTGCTTTACATTTTCTTCCAATTCTTGCCCGCCGGACGCATGATCTCACTTGGGATTGGAAGGCTGCATCTCTTTCAGACCACTCTCTTTTTTTCCGACTCTGTATTGCAGAGCCCTGACTTGCTGCTGGTGGCCTTCTGAAAGCTTGTGTGTTCTCAATTTTTTTGGTAGCGTGTGGGCTGTACACCTTTTTTGTTCTTCCTGCTATGGCATAGTGATGCCCCCATCTCCTTTTGGAACAGAAAGAGTTGCCCCTCTCCAACCATCGTGGACGGTATTTTGTCCTGTGATGATTGTGATCTGACTTGATCATCTGACTTTGTATTTTCTCATCCTGGGATTCAACTGCTTTCTGACTTGTGGTGCATTGGATGCTGGGGGTATTGCTGGGAGTCATGGTAATGGCACGAGGAATTGGTGTTTACACACGGACTCCATCCAGTCTCCTTGGCAAGAGGGGTGCTGGGCAGGTGTTAACTCTCCAGAACTTTCCTAACCTCCTCACTTTTTTGGGCTAATTTCTTTTGTGTGTGGCTCTTCATCTCCTTACTCTTTAAGCCAGCTATGGCTTCAGCTGCTGAGTCTTCGGTGAAATATCCTGTCTTCTGAGGATTCAGTGATTTTCCTGAAACGAGAGGCCAAGAAGAGTGACCCTGGAAAGGGAGTCGTGAGCAGCAGACCCTTCCCAGGACTCACAGAAGCCACCTTTGGAGTGGGACAAAGACTGTCACCTCTAGGCTGTGACTCCTGGGGGCAGCTGGCACCCCATCAGCTTCTCCTTTCTGTGAGCTGACAGTAGCTCCCCTCCCCTGGGAGACACGTGTCTGTGTCCCCAGCTGCCACCAAGCCAGGTGGGCTGCTCGAACTTTTGTGATTTAGAGCCTAGTTTTGTTGTCGGGAAGAACTCTTCATAACTTTACCTTGGGTTTTAAAACTACCATTCAGAAACGTTGCTTTTCCTTTAACCTTTAAATTCTGTTTGCAATTTCTGCTCTAACAAATTTTAGCTGTCCCTTTCAAGGGGAGTTGGTGACATTCTGGGTCCTGTTTGGAGCCATTGATGGTAAGAGCCAATCCCCTCCTCATGGCAAGACAAACTGACGGGCTGCTGCCCCACTGACCAGAACTGGGCACTGCCGGCTGGCCTGTCCTGCCCTGCCCTGGGCTGGTGGTTACCAGCTCGTTTCTCTCTCCGTGTCCCAGGGGGATGGGCGGGCTGGCTTCAGGGACTTGCTACCTCTGCCCTGTTTAATGCTCTGCTGTCATTGTCTTGAAATTCTTCATAGTTTTTGGAAGGAGGAGGCTGTGTGTTTACTTTTAGTGCTGGGAAGAGGCTGGGGTTGAGGAGAGCGAGTGCAGATGGGAAGGAAAGGAGCCATCTTAAAATCAGTGGGATGAATAGGATGAGATTAGGCATTTTGTATGGGACTCAAGAAGGCAAGAACAGCCAAGTGATTATTTGCCATCTCATTAGACTGGGAGACCCAGGTGGGCAGGGACAGGTCTGCTTTGGTTCTTCACTCCATGATCCCCAGTGTGGGTGCAGCACGACTCACGGCTCATAATGAATTCTCCAAAGAACAGTTGTGGGAACAATGGCAGACTTCATAACCGAGCTGAATGACCGTGCTTCTTTGGCAGGGGGCAAGTTTCCTCCCAGTCAGCACTCTGGTTAGGCGGAAACAAGCTCCTCACTTGGTGTTGATCACTGATATTTCTGTTGTTAGTTTCACATGATGGAGCATGCGCCCTTTGGTACATACATGTCTGTGGCCCTGAACTCATGGATCATTCTGTGCCTTCTGAAGAACTTTGTTCTCTCAGCCTTTGGCCCTCCAGTCAGGATTCTTTGTATCTCTGCTGGGTTCCTTTTTCCTAACCTCCACCGCCTCTCCAACTGGGCACATGGCACTCTAGCTAATGCACCCCAAAAATGCCCCCTGAACAGGATGACAGATGCTTCCTGCATATGCTTCCCACCCCCTGCCAGTGCTCCCACCCTCATCCCTGCAACTGAATAAACTCTTTGGGGTGGTCTGAACATATTATTATATGTTGCATTGCTTGCATTGCTCCTGAGCGATCTACCGACTTCCACCTGCCTTCCCTATCTTAGGCCACCCATGCCCCTTTGCTCCTTTACCATGCCTGGATTTGCTGGAGAAAATCCTCCAGGTGAGGCATCTCCAGTAAGGGAGATGATGCTGGGAGCCTGTGAGAGGGTCTCTGTGGTGTCTGCTCTGTCCTAGGCAGCTGCAGCTGGGTGCGGGAGCCCACAGATATTTTCCTTTGGGTGTGGGGTATGGGAACACTCCTCAGTTCCTGGCAGATCATTATCCGTGGTCTGTGTAAGGTCCCTCTCTTGCTGTTTTAATTCCTTTGGATGAGATTTCCCATGGCCATTCCTCCCTCTCCCAGGGAGACTGTCTTTCTGGAATGCCCAATGGGTGTCTTTTGTCTTTTCTTTTTTTTTAATGCTCTAACAAAACATCATTGCTATCTTGTGTATAAGCTCTTTTAATTCACATAGATGATATTGTTATGCCATTTCTCATTCTGTTGCCTTTTTCTTTCAACGCTATGTTTTAAGATGTGATCTTTCCCTCTCCATTCTTAAAACCTATTGAGATTACCCAAAGAGCTTTTGTTTATGTGGGTTAAAACTATCGATTCTTGACACATTAGACATCAAAACAGACATTTGCATTAAGTATTTATTGATTCATTTGCAAATAGCAATGGTGAACACATTGCAAATTAACATAAATAATATTTTAGCATTGTTGTGAAAGTAGTTTTGACCCTGCAGACTCCTATCCTGTAGCAAAGTGTCAATTTGTTCCATAATGTGAAAAAGGGCACTATGAAGGATAAGTTTTGGAAAGTGAATTTTATTTATATTACTTTATAAATACCTGCATTGGAAAAGAAACTATGAAATATATTGTGTTTTAGCAAAGTTTGCTCAGGTTTGATAGGCTTGCTCCTTGATTTACTGATCATTGCCTACAGTATGGAAGGTTATTCTAGATGGCAGAGATTTGGTGTCTTACCAGGACACTTTCTGGTGCTTTATGTTGAATTTGTCATGTCCTAGAATAGGTGATTTTAAAACACAAAGAACAAAAACTCATCACTTATGAACATGCCATATGTATACTTTCCTGTTTATTTTGCTTCTTTATTCTTTATTTTGTTGTTTTTTAAAAAAGAAAACTAAGGTATTATTCGCCTTTTAAAAGAGTATTGGTCAGTGGTTTTTATTATTAGGTTGTGCAACCATCCCTACCATCTAATTCTGCCTAATTCAAGGTAGAATTCCTAATTTATTAATTCCTAATTGTTAAGGCCCTAATGAATCCCCAGTTCCTGATTTAAGCAGTCACTGCCCCTTACCTCTCACCCCTACTCCCACCCACTGGCCACCATTAATCTACTTTCGTTCTCAATGGATTTGCCTGTCGTGAACATTTAATATACATGGAGTCACACAATATGTGGCCTTTTTGGTTTGGCCTCTTTTAGTTAACGTTTTCAAGGTTCATCCATATTGTAGCGCATATCAGTACTTCACTGCATTTTATGGGCAACTAAATATCCCATTGTATGGATATAATTGTTCATCCATCAGTTGATGGACATTGGACTTGCTTCCATTCTTTGACTATTATGAATACCGCTGCTGTGAACACTGTGCAAGTTTTGTGTGGACACATGTCTTCTACTATACTTGGGTCTGTTTATTTTTAAGTGTTACCACTTAATTACATGCATAACCAAAGGTTTTTTCTCAGGCACCTGTGGTATAGGTTAATCAAGTGTCCAAATCTCTTCTGACAACTCTTTAGATTTTGCCTTGCCAAATAATTTAATAAATATACGGGGAAAAAAATGAAAGGGTACTTTCAGGTATCTTTCCAACCTACAGTGATCTTTGAGATGCCCGGGAGGAGCCCTGGAAAATCACAAAAGATTTGTTTTTGCTCCTTATTAAAAGAGAGCTTCTAGAAATAATTAGGTTTGTGTGATGTGTTACTGTTAGAAGATTCACATAAGAGGGTTGTCAGATCAGAAGACACGTTCCGCCTTCCTGAAGTTAAGCTTACGTGGAGCGATGTTAATGTAAGTATTTTAGAAAATACGTGTGTCTGTGTTTTATGGGAAGTCCCTGGAGATTTGTCAGTGCCCTCACTGCCCATATGTTTTTACCCTCAGGGGAAGCACCCATCTAAAGTCTTAGGAACAAGTTCTGTACTGTACCCAGATAGAAACGTCTACTCTCCTCCATTCTGATGATATTGGTGAGAGTAAGAAATTAAGCACAGCCGAGCAGTCTTTGCTGCCTTACAGATGTTTTAGTTTAATGCTTCCCTGAAGGCTCTGCTCTAAGCAACAGGCTGCACTTTGTGTTTGCAGTGACAAAGGACAATCTTACAGCCTCGTGATAAATGACTGTACTAGGTACTCCAAACCTTCCAGCCTTTAAAGAATAGACGCTTGGGTGCAGGCTTCTGAGCTGACATCACTTGAGCAACTCCCAAGACTGTCCCGGTGGACCAAGTCAGGATTTCCAGGACTCTTTCCATTCCAGAAGCTCTAAGACAGCTTGGTGAAAGCAGACTGCTAATCCAAGATCCAGGGGAGCAAGAATGAAATGATGAGGGGATTTTATTGTGGTTATTTAAATGATTGGTAATGTTTTATTGCTCTATTTTCTGGTTCTGTGAGGAAGCCTTTTCTCTTCCTTGGCTCCCTGTAACCCCCACAATTTAGTAGACTCTGCTTTTGTAAACAGAAATAAGGTATTTAAAAATGACACTTGGTTTTCACTGGTGTGTAATGGTTTTCATTTGCATTTCCCTGATGGCTGATGATGTTCCTCTTTTATTTTTTCATGGCTTATAAACATTTATTGAAAGTTTGATCTTCTATCCCATGAGCATCCATCCAGGTGCCTTTTAACTGGATTGCTGCTCTCATAAATGTCCTCTAAATCTTCAGGTTGGAGGTCAATCTTCTCTTTGTGTGTGTGTTTGCCACTCATATGCACTCCTCAGCGTCTTCCCTGCCTCTGCCAGTGCATCCATATGTCGGGTCAGTCCCTCGGCCATGGCAGACAGAGCTGTCCCCTTGAGGTGCCGGCCAGGTTTGGAGGACTCACATCTCTGAAGGAGGAGGCAGTGCACCAGGTGCACCTTCTCTGAAAGGTGAGTAGGACTTCCCAAATTTGGAACCAACTGAGACCCTGTGAATCCTGGGGCGCTTCGGCCCTAGAAACCACAATTCATATGACCTCACAGCCGCCATGCAGAGACCTTATGGTGCCAGGCACTGTGCATGGTGTGTGTGCAACTGGGATTACCCAGTCCTCACAAAAACAGGAAGATCCATTCTTGCCCACATTTCATCATGTGACAGGAACACAAATACTAATTGGGAGGTAGGCTGTGCCTTTGGCCTGTATAATCACTGCTGCAACCAGTTACTGCGGACTCGGTGCCTTAAAACTACACACATTTATTGTCTTATGGCTCTGGAGGTCAGCAGTCTGAAATGGGCTAAAATCAAAGTATCATGGGCTTCTGCAGGCTCCAAGGGAGAATCTTTTTTCCCACTTTTCCTAGTTTCTAGATGCCTCCTGCTTCTATCTTGAAGGCCAGCAATGGCTGGCTGAGTCTTTCTCACATTGCATCACTCTGACTTCTGCCTCCCTCTTTTACATCTGAGGTTGCTTGTGATTACTTTGGGCCCACCAGGGCAATCTCCCTAAAGTCAGCTGATTAGCAACCCTAATTCCTTCTACCACCTTAATTCCCCTTTACCAGGTAAGATAACGTATTGACTACGTGCTGACATCTTGTGGGGGCATGACTCTGGGGAGTTGAGGGGTCCTAGGTGGGGAAGCTGGAAGGAACGGTGCCCCTAGGTGTGTGGGTTGAGCAGGCCTGGGCAGGACCTGTGCAGGGTGAGCTTGCTGTCCTTGGGGACTCCCACTCTGGCTGGGGGAACAGCCGGAACACATACCAGGTCAGGTGCTCATGGTGCCCTGGGGAAGGATACTGCTATGAAGGAGGAGCTATGGAGTGCTGGGGTGCCATGGGCTACAGGTTAATCAGGATGGGCCTCTCTGAGGAGGTGATATTTGAGTGAGACTAGAAGAAGAGGAAGGGAGGAGTCACAGAGCAGCCTGGGGAAGTGAGGCATCAGGGCCCCTCTGGAGCTGGTCCTGTCTGGCTCTTGAGCTTTATTTCTCACATGTCCCTCTGTGCTTCAGTTCTCCGTGCTTCCTCCAGATGAGCATGGCTGCCTTGGGCCATCATTTATGCTTTTGTTTTTGTTTTTTTCTGGTAGGAATTCTCACATGGGAATTCCCCCCCCCCACCCCAATCCCCCCAGTCTAAGCTAGGGACCTCTTTGGTTGCCTACCAGGCTGAGTTGGCAGCTTCCTCACTTCTCAGGCCTGGGCATCTTTAAGCTCTTTGCAGGACAGCCAGGGACTGTCCTATTCACTACTGTGTCCCCCGCATTCTGCATCCATCTCAGAGTTGTTGAATACCCAGCACTGTGAACATGCCGTCTGTTTTCCTTCGGATCTCACCAGGCCATGTGTCCCAAATCCTAATTCCTTTGTACCCTTCCCCCAACTTGCTCCTTTCCCACCTGGGTTCCTGGCATCTGCCACATGTCCAGTTGCTCAAGCCAGCAGTCTCGGAGTCATTCTTGACGGTTTCTCGCCCATAGTACTTATCCAGCCCTCAGTAAGCCCCTTTGCTTTAGTTCCAGAGGTGGGTTGGGGATCTGATAGTTAATTCCTGCCCATCCCCGCCAATTCATTCGTATGAGTCATCAGCATTTTTCAGCTGTACTACCTCATCCTCCTCCTAAAATGGTGCTTTTCCTCTTGCCTCCTATATTTCAGTGTTCATAGAGGAGCCAGAGTGACCTTTAAAATACATTATGTAATTTCTCTGATGTAGCCCCCAATGGCTTCCCTTCACACAATGAGATCCAAAGTCCTTTTTATCATGGTCTCCCAACACAGCACCTGGCCTGGTGTCGCCTATGCCACTCCCCCCACCCCTGAATCTGTTCACCCCTGACCTTCATTCTACTTTGGCCTCAGGGAACTCCTTTCTGAGCATGCCAGGAACTCTTCTACCTCAGGGCCTTTGCACTTGGCTGTTTCCTCTGTCTGGACTCTCTTAAGATGGCAGCAAGTTTCACTTCCTCACCTCAGTCTCTGCTTGCATACCACCTTTTCAGAGAACTTATAATAATAGCACCTCTGCCTTTCCTGTCCTTTTCCCTTGTTGAACTGTTCTTGAGAGCACTTATCCCCTATTTTACATCATGATACTTTTATGTTTATTGGCTTTCACCTGAGAGGATAAGCTCCCATGGAAGTACTCAATAAATATTTGTTATTGAATGAAGACAACGGAGCAAATAAATACCCATGTGAGTGGCACCCAAGCTAAACACTGGGAAGCAGGGAGGGATTCCCAGGGGAAGGGAAAGTTACTTTGTTACTGCTGCCAGCCAGGTTTGTGGGCCATACATTCGAGGTGGCTATGGGATCACGTGTTCTGAGTGGTCAGAGAGCCACAGCCTCTCAGTGCCACCAGACCTATCTCCCATGTCTTTGTCTTCTTGTTGTCTCCCCATGCAACATGTGGTAGAAAGTAGCTGTCAGGAAAATGTTATTAGCACTTTCCTTGGGAGAAGAACTGCAGTGGTCCTAACCCTAAAAGCTTCTTCCCAGTGACCTGGCATCTTGTGGGTTTGACCAGCTTGCTCTGGGAACCACCTCATGTTGGCCAAGATGCATCTAATTCCAGTTCACTGAGTTCCGGTTGTGAGTCCCGCCCTCCTCCTCCTCTGGACTTGCTGGGTGGACTTGGTACCCCTAGGCATTTTCCTTCTCTTAGTAGACGTTTCTGCTGACCTTGTGTTAGGAGCTGGGGAGTTGATGGAGTTGCCTGGAGAAAATGTGGGCCAAGGGAAATGTGCACCTGGGGGTGCCTGGGAGACCAGGGGAATGTAGGCACCCCCTCCAAAATATAGTTAGATGGATTTGTTCCAAAGGGAACTGTGTGTGATGACAGAATGTGCCTGGGAGACAAAGGCCTCATGGTTGAAATCTTTGTATCTATCGGCCTCATGCAGGCCTGGGAGGCCCCTATCTGGAATGGGAGATTCCCTTTACTGGTGTGGGGCTGGGCAGGGGTCTTCCTCCGAGGGAGGGGTCAGAGGGAGGGGTCATGTTGGGAGCATGCCGGCTCCTGATGCACCTACCGGTTAGGCAGCAACCGTGTCAGGTGTTGATGGGAGAGAAGCCATTGAGGGGAATCTAGACGCCTCCCCGCACTCCCTGTTGGGGATCACTCGGCCCAGGCTCCCAACACAGAAGAGTCAGGACCACTCTGCTTCCCCGCCCTGCCTCCCGCCTGCCCCTTGTCCTGATAGACGGGTATCTGTGTTCAGAATGAACTAACCGGGCTTGGTGAAAGAAGGCAGGGTCTCCTGAAGAGTATGAGCCTCCCCTTTGGCTGAGCAGAAAGCGGGCCTGGGAGAGGGGACTCCAGCAAACCCCGTCTAAGAGTTGCAAGCTTGTGGGTCCCCAACCGTGACAGCTGCTCCTCCCCATTTTGCCTGCGATGCGATGCGCTAGCTTGGAGGGGAAGCACAGGTGGAGCAGCTGGAGACCGCATCCGGGCACGCGGGGCCAGGGACAAGGGAGGACGGTGACATGCCTGGTGGGCAGGAGGTGCCCTTGTAGGATGTGTAGGGAGGGCAGGGAAATTGGAATCCGCAAGTGTAGCAGGGCCTCATGGGAGCTGCCTGAAGGCCCACCTGCCCTGCACTCTTTCTCTGTTTCTTACTCTGTTCCTTCTTCCCTGTTTTTCTCTGCCAACACCCTCTCCTGGACGCTGGGTTCTACTCTCTCCAGCATTAGTTTGGGATTGGTTTGGGATTGCCATCTCTCACCCCCAAGGCTCTATCACCACTCAGCTTCAATGCCACACACTCTGATGGCCCTGGATGTCCACCTATGGTCCCAGGAGACTAACTGGCCCAGTCAGCTGGGGGCAGGTGGACGGAGGTCAGATGACCTCCTGGGCTGTATCAAGCAGGTAGGAAATAGGATGGGCTCCCTCAGGGGAGGGTGTGGCTGGGAGAGAAATGAGGCTTCTTTGTGATCCCCCATATGCCCCACCCCACCCCCCACCTTGCTGGTATACTGCTTAAGTCAGCTCGGCCTCCTAGGAGTTATCACCCTGAACAAGTTAATGTCTCAGCCCCAGGTTCTACTTCTGAAAATGGGGTCCATCCCATAGGATTGCTGCAGCATTAAATGAGATAATGCCCAAATGCATCCTGTAGACAGTGAATGGCAGCATTTGAAAAAAATTAGTTCTCTTCTAGGATCTCAGAGAGCTCTCTAGATCCATGTGAGGCATCTGAGGAGTTGTGAGGTAAATTACACTTTGAGGAGGAGAGGTTGTGTGGTGGTCCAGGACTCCTGGTTGGAGTCCCCCCTGCTTCGGGGAAACCACTTAGTCCCACTATTGCCAGCCACACCCAGTTGGCGTCCCTACTAGAAGGAATGTGGATCCAGTCTGTGGGACCCACCCCCCAGCTCTGCCCTGCACTGGCTCCTTCTTTGTCAGTAAGAGCTGCTAACTGTAGACAGAAGTCGACCACTTGACCAGAACTGGGTGAGTTTCCACGCAGAACGTTTCCACTTTATTGTCTGTAAACTCTTCTTTGGTAAACAAGGAGACAAGGAACCCACAGAGAAAAGGAGCACGCTGAGTCAAGAGGACAAAGGGCCGACACCCTCCAAGTACAGGGACTCTGAGAAGACAGCTATGCCATTAGCAAGGTGGTGGGTGGGACTTGGGAGTTTGGGTGGCTGGTGGCATGGGAAGGAAGGGAGCAGAGCGGGAGGGAAGGGTCCACTCCGAGGGGCACAGAAGCCTAAATGGTACAGCGGAGGCGCTCATGCATCGCCGCGGAGAGGGGCAGGGAAGCTCCGCCCATGCCCCGCCCACCTCCCGTGTGGTTGCTGTCCTACTGCAGGCTGAGCAGTTTGCGGGTCAGGGCAGGGGGAGGGGGCTCCGGGAGGCCCGTCAGCAACACCCCCTCGGGCTCCCCTTTCCTGCTCTGCGGGCTGACGTGCGCAGGTTGCAGGGGCGGAGGAGGGGCGCTCACGATCTCTGGGTCCGGGTAGAAGTGGCAGGGCAGGGTTTGGGGAAGGTGGAGAAGCAGTCCCTGGCCCTCCCCCGTTACATGGGGGGCTCGCTGCAGAGAACAATCTCCAGGTCCTTGCGGTAGAGCTTCCCCGCCTCAGCCAAGGACATGACGCTCTTTCTGTAGTTGGTGAGCTGTTGGATATTCATTTCCTAGGAGACAGAGGGAATGAGTAAGAGCCCCTTACTGGATGGCCCCACCAGAACGTCTCACCTAGTCTTTCACAAACACTTGGGCCACAGCCTTTCTCTTATCCCATCCCAGCAAAGCATGGGCTTTGGAGTCAGAAAGCTCTGGTTAAACCCTCTCACTCACTGGCTGCATTGCTTTGGGGGAGAGCATTGAATCTGAGTTTCAGCTCAGCTGCCTCATCTGTAAGATGGGTACATGAACTACAGGGCCTGCCTCATTGAGGTGTTAGGATGGTTCGTGGAGGGAATGGACGTGAACACATAGCACAGCACCTGACACACAGCATGCGCTCCCAAATCGGTAGCTATTGTGACAGCAGCCATTATCGCTGCATGATTTGTATCAGGTCTTCTACCTCACTGGGCCTCCAGGCCCTCGGTCTGTGTCCCTGCGTGCGAGGAAGAGAATGCCGGGAAAGAGCCCTGGTCTTGTCTGCAGGCCCCATGTACCATCCTTTCCTAAACCTCACCCATTTAAACAAGGAATTCTAACTCCTGTCTCCTCCAGCAGCAAGGAGGAGGTTTACTTGTTCACTGGCTTCTGTGACCTTCAGGGGCCACCAGGACCGGTGACCCATGGACATATGTCCATTGTCTCACGTAAAATGGAGGCCAACATTAAACAGAATACTTCGTATGCCTTGTGTTGAACACCTGCTTTACAATAATTGATTTGAACACAAATAACCAATAGGTCTGAAATACAGCAAGGTCATCAATGGCTTATACTATCTTTTTCTCTCTCTTCCTCTCTCCCTGGCTCAGACACACCCTCCCTCCTACTCCACCTTTTCCCTCCCCCCACTTTTTTTATCTTGAAAATGTTGGCAGATCTTTTTTTTTTTTTAATACCTCCCCTTTCAGGCTGATGGTCTTTATCCCTATTCAACTAATGAGAAGCCTGCGTATAAAGACTAAGGTATTTGCTAAAGGGCTGGACCAACTCTACAGCCATAAATATCCTCAGTCTCCTGAGCCCCAAAGTCTTTCTGATCATTTGCCTGGCTCACCTGTCCTCAGTCACCTCTTTTTTGGTGCTCAGAGGTCAGTCTTTTATCATGTGGTTTCAGGACATCCCCTCATTTGGCCGGTTTCTGGTTTTGTGCCACTACCCACCCCAAGGACACTTTGCAAGCAACTCTAGCTTTGGGAAGCACCTTCCCTAAAGTTGTGAAGTCTCTGGAAATATCCCCTAGTTCATAATACTATCATTCAAATTAGGAGCCAAGGAAGGGACCCCGTATATCAACCTGGAGCTTGAGATTCCCCCCACCCACCCCACTGCCAATTCAATGTGGCATCAAGAATCTTAGCAGCATGACGGTATGGGGCTACACAGTTTCTAGGTCTAGAAGCTCTGCTTGGAGCGGAGGAAGACTTTAGGGAGCTGCAGTTGTCTCAGGAGTGGTGAGAAATGTTGAGGTTGGGTCTCACCAGCCTGTTCCTCAGGAGCCTCAAACATGGATCTGCTCATAAACCACAGCACAGTCCTGCACCATCAAAAGGGAATGTGGGTCTGCCAGGTGGGTTCACAAAGAATAGCTCAGGTGCTTCTGCTTACGGTCCTGGGGCTCTCCCTATGGACTCATCCTCTCCAGCCCCAGGGCCCACGTCCTGAACTTCGTACAGGTGGCAGGCTCCCAGGGAAACAACTGTATTAATATCTTTGTTCTCTAACCTTCAGGGGTGCTTCCTAAACCCAACCCCTGACTCTGTTTTTGTTTCCACACCTCAAGTGAACCTGTGCAGCCATATGAGCTGTATTTTGTGGTAATTAAGAAAGAGCCTAGGTAGGTCACTCCCAAGATTTAATTCTTGGCCTCAGGGCTGATCAACCTCAGGTGTACAGCAGGGCCATATGGAGAATAATTATGCCTCATTAATTACAGTTAAAGATATTTTCCATTAGGATGCCCAGCATTCCTTGGACACATAAGGGTGCATAAATAATTTTCTCCTAGAATTTGATGCCAGGAAAAAGTCTGCCGAGTTCAAACACCTGGTGAATATGTCCATCTTCCTAAGAAGTATTTGCTTACTGATAATTTATTTCCTGCCTCTTTCAAAAAGCACTTGAAGGTAACAAAAACAAAATAAATGTAGGATGAAAGAAATGAAGGATGATATTCAGGACAAAGATGAAGAGGTCAGAAAGCAATTGGAAGGGGAGACAGACTCAGAGGCTGCGATGATTTTTCTTCTCCCTGAAATTGAGCAGTAAATTTAGCTCTTGCCTGGCAGCTGAGGCAGTTAGACACAATTATAGAGTGTTCATCATCTAATTAAAGAAAAGAGCAAAACTATTTGCTCAGAGAAAGGCATTTTCCAGGAGGTGAAGGAAGACGGCTACAAAAACAGCTGCCGGATCTTGGTCCACCTGCCGCCCCCACCCCCTCGCTGCTTCCCAGGCACCGGGATGAGCCCATGGAGGGCCACCTGGGGTCTGTCCCTGGATGCAAAGTAATAGTTTAGTTCTCCGCCTTTTCTCTAAGGGCAACAAATGCTTCTGTGGCTCCTATGAGCCTCTTGCTCAGCCCCAGACTATGCAGTTAATTGATTTGGAATATCTTCACCTCCCATTGGCCCCTTCTCTCTCAAATCTCTCCTTGTGCAAAAAGGCTTTTTTGATGGCAATTTGGCTGACACTCCATGAGCTGCTCCAGTCAGCTGCCAGTGCCCATTCATAGCATCATTCAAAAACCGCCAACAGGCGGAAACAACCCAAGTGGCTGTTGACAGATGAGCAGAAAAACAAAAGATGGTATAGACACGCAATGGAATATTACTCAGCCTTAAAAAGGAAGGAAATTCCAACACATACTACAATATGGATGAGTGTGGAGGACATTATGCTAAGTGAGGTAAGCCGATCATAGACAAATACTGCATGAGTCCATTTCTAGGAGGCACCAAGAGCAGTCAAATTTGAGACGAAGTGGAATGGTGGGTGCCAGCAGGTGGTAGGGGACAGGGCGGGGAGGGAGGAGCCGAGAGCAGTTGTTTAATGGGGGATAGAGTTTCAGTTCTGCAAGATGCAGAGAGCTCTGGGGGCGCCTGGGTGGCTCAGTGAGTTAAGCATCCAACTTCAGCTGAGGTCATGATCTCATGGCTCATGAATTCGAGCCCCTGTCGGGCTCTTTGCTGACAGCTCATAGCCTGGAGCCTGCTTTGGATTCTGTGTGTCCCTCTCTCTGCCCCTACCCCACTCAGGCTCTGTCTCTCAAATATTAAAAAAAAGTTTTAAAAAAGATGCAGAGAGCTCTGGGCATGGTGGTACTCATGTTTGCCCAACAGTGTGGATTATTTAATACTGCTGAATGGTTAAGATGGTAAACTTTGTGGTGAGTCTATTTTCTTACAATTAAAAGAAATATAAACCAATCAGCCAATCATCCAACCAGAAAAACAAAACAACCCCAAAACTGCCATTGCCTAGTTATGAGTGATCAGAAGAGCAAAATACACCCCACACTCCTTGTCCACCCTCCCTCAGAAGCCTCTCTGCTGCCCCAGGCCACCTCCCCAGGCGTCCAGGCTCAGTTGTTTACCTTCTTGTTTTTCTCATACAGGTCCTTCAGCAGGGCGTCCAGCTCATTCTCATCAATGTAGCCACTCCCGTCCTGGTGATGGGGAGCAGAGGCAGCACAGGGCTCTAGAACTCAGGACCCGCCATCCCTGACCTGGCCTCCATCCCCCCAGCTCATCCCGGGAGCCTGCAGAGTCTAGCCTTCCCTTTACCCTGTGCAGAAGGTGTTCACACCGTGTGGTGCCAGGAGATCTCCTAACTGCTGACTTTACCAGTCAAGGCAGGAACAGGACATTTTGGGGCAAATTTGCGTTCTGGTGTTTTTCATTTGCATAAAAAATATAAATGAGGTTCAAGGAGCATTTAGCTAACTCCCTGCGATGTCAGGATGAATGCAGGGGCTATTTAAAGTTTACCCCACTCCCTTCAGGTATGAGGAGGACTACTGGAGTCACAGGGGTGGGGGCAGCAAAGGAAGGGCTGGTGGGTGGTCAGGAGGCCCTCTCACTCCCAACCACCTAGTGAAACAATCGGCTCCAGTGCGCAATTGTGACCTGGCACCAAGGGAGCAGTACTGAGCACCTCCTGATTCCCAAGGACAGGATTGAGTCCTTTGGCCGGGGGCTCCCTTGCCGATGGGGCTCCCTGCTTTTCCATCCCATGCTGTCTTCCCTCTTACCTTGTCGTAAAATGTGAAGATCGCATTGAACTCCTCAGAGGTCAGTTTCATGCCCTGTAAGGCCCAAGGAATTAAAGAGAGAAGCAAAAGCCCTGGAGAGTGTGTGTGTGCGAGTGAGGGGATGTGTTTGTGTGCACGCGTGTGTGCGCCTGTGCATGAATGAGTGCATGTGTGCATGTGTCTGCGTTTGCACGTGTATGTTTGCATGCACTCGTGGATGTGTGCACAAGTGAGCTAGCTCATGTCTCTGTGCACATGTGGGCGCGCATGTGTACATGAGTGAACACATGTCTTTGCACATATACATGTGTGCACATATATGTATGTGTGTGTGCATGTGTGCACGAGTGCATGTGTCTGCATGTATGTGTGTGTACGTGTGTACAAGTGAGTGCATGTGTCTGCGTGCACGTGCGTGTGTGCATGTGTCTGTGCACATGCATGTTTGTGTGCATGTGTGCATGAATGAGCGTGCATGTGTATGAGTGCTTGCCTGCATGCATGCACAAGTGAGTGCGCACATGTGTCTGTGCATGTGTATGTGTGTGTGCACATGTGTGGAGGGTGGACAGGAGGGTGGCAGAGTGAAGCGAACAGGTATGAGGGAAGGGAGGAAGTGAAGAAAAGCAGAGGGGCTCTTTTACCTGAAATTTAAGCAGGAAGTTTTCCTGTACAGGCAACAGTCTGGAAAGAAAGTGTTAGAGCAGAGTTTAAGACACAGGGAGAGACAAGAACAACTTGTACGTGGGGGGATGTGGAAGCAGTGCCTGTAGTTCTGGAACCGTCTCTGAGCACTTAGGAATTAGTGGCAAGTTCTAAAAGGAGGGAGGTGGACACACTGAGGTGTTGATGCTCAGTCTAGCTTGGTCTTCAGCTTCAGGACCCCTGACCTGTCACTCTCCCCGCTGACTGGTCTTAGAGCCAGGTAGGGTGGCACAGGAACAGTCTGCATAGGTCCTGGTCAAAGTGACCGTGGGGGTGAGGTCAGGCACTTACCGGGACATCTCCGAGAGGCCCAATTTGCCATCCCCGTTCAAGTCAAACATCCGTAGCTGTTTGGGACAGACAGAGGTGCCTGGGTTATTTGCTTTGACCTCTCATGTGGGACCTTGACCTGTCATCCCCTTCTACTGGAGAGGAAGGAGGATGCGTGGAGTGTCCTCATGCCTCCTCTGAGGTCACCTAGAGGTCAGGGACCAGCATGGTCTCAATTGGTTACTGCTCCTCTGTCCCCTTCTCAGGGCGAGGGCCACAGAAGCACAGCAGGCCAGCATCAAAGGCCTGTCTTCCCCAAGCCCATTCTCTCCTGGTGCTGTGGAGGTTGTCATGGAAACAGACGCTCCCAGTCTCACCCTGGCTCAGTGAGGATCTCAGAGAGAGGGTGTGTGGGGCCACGAACTAGCATCCCTTTTGCCAGTTGCCACTGGAGTCCCTTCACCTGGGCCTGAAGAGTCAGCCTGAATACCCAGAATCCCGCTGGCTTGGGACCCCAGTCCTGTGTCTCTGGAGGGGCGAGGGACACTTCTGCCCACTCACTATGGTTTGGGTGTATTCTTGGAGCTTGGGTTCATCATATGGCCGGTTTGCCTTCTTCAGCAGATCAGACAGAAATCCCTAGAATACAAAAGATCTCTTCAGAGCTCCTGACTCATTCAGTCAGTTTTTCCCTCATTACTTGTTAAGTTAGTCAACATTGTTTTCTCAGGGCTACCATTTGTATGGTTTCCATCCTTCATAATTCCCTAATCCCTAATGCTTGTGGAATGACCATGAAGGCCTGGAGGTAGCTCCTGGATGCAACTTCACCCCATGAGATAAGCTCCTCAGAGAGCCCCGGACACAGGGCTAAGCAGTGCCTGGAGATCACCAGTTCCACAGGAATGTAGGGGTACATGTACAAGCCAGAAGGCTAATCTGCTAGGATTGCCCCGGAGGTGCCTGTCCTGGGCACTGACGTGCAAAGGAGTGTAGTTGGGTTGAACTCCATGGCCTTGCAGCTCCATGTTACTGATTTCACATGGCTGTCCTAACCATGTCCATCAATTCAGAGCCAGGCTTAAGTATTCCTAGGCAGAACACAAACCCATGTTCCTCACCCAATGTCTCTTCCCTCCCCAGTACACCTACCACCACTGTGGCCTCAGTCCCTTTCTCCATGCCTTCCATGCCCTCCCCAAGGCCCATCCTACCTTGAGCTCGTTGGCTTCAATGTAGCCACTTCTGTCTGTGTCATACTTCCGCCAAGCCTGCAATGGGAATGCCAACCCAATTGCAAAGACCTGTCAACATCTATAAGCCTCCTTCCAATTCCCTTTAATGGACCAGGCTGGGTCTTGATGTTCAAGAATATTACAGTGGGATGGGGACATGGAGATGGTCTGGCCCAGTCCCTTCTAAGTCACAGATGAAGAAATGGGGGAAAGTGTCTTGGCCAAGGTCACATAGAGAAGGGGAAAAAAACTGCTTGGATAAGGTCTTCCTACTCTATCTGGCTACAAGCCTGAGTCTCTCTTTGGATCATTTTGTAACTAGGGTTATGTTTTCTTTTGTTTTTTGAATAGGGTTATGGTTTTCTAAGGTGCTAACCAAGCAACTTCTAGCACTAGGATCTGGTGGATCCAATTTTTGTTGTGGGTGTACAGCATGTCCTTTTATTGCTCTCAAAGCTTCTCATTCTCTGGGTGGGGGCTGGGAGCAAGGGTAAGAACTTTCTGGAAGGGGTTGAAACAGACCTCACTGTACTCCCATCATGGTGCACATGGCAGCCATGTCTGCATGGGAGCAGAACTGGTCACACAGCTTGTTTGGAGTATCCCAAAGCCACTCCCCATTTGTGTGATAAAAAAGCATTCCTTTTTCTGTTTTTTTTTTAAGGAAACTAACTCTGTCCTTGCTCAATCCAGAGAACCCCATTTCCCCAAATCTTTGATCTATGTTGGTGCCTGATCATATTTCTTATATTTTTTTTCCAGAGTTCTTCTCTTGACTTTTCCTCACTTCTCCCTCAGCTCCAAACTGCACACTGGACACCAGTGACAGTTTTCTGAGAGCCAGCAAGCACTAATTATTTTGCCAAATTTGGATCTCCTGCCTCCTTTCCTTTTTCCATGTCATCTCTCCCTTTTAATGCCAGGAGTGTGAGTTTATGGATATCCTGGGATCTTTCTTCCATACCAGCAAACAAGGCTAAGTAATTCTCATGGTATAGTTGTGGCTCAGGAAATTTGGTAGTATTATTTTAATCCTGATTTTTTTTAAGAGTTATGAGACACAAGCAAATCCCAACAGAAGGGCAGACTTATAGCAGAGACAACTTGGATAGATGGTATCTGACTGGGGAGTATCTTTTCTCTGGGGAAGAATGCTTTGGTTCCATCAAAATATTCTTTCCCATGCCCAGAAAGTCTGCCCTGGGAAAAGTACTAAGAAATATGTGCAGGTTTACAAATATGACTTCACCAGCCACCTGCATGTACTTAGTACATTACAATTTAGTTCGTCTGAGTCTTGACTGGAAAAAAAGACAGACTCCCCCTAAGTTGCCTAAAAGGAGGGTAACCTGAAGGGACCCCAGTCCTCACTCAGAGCAAAGCATCACTTTGCTTTTCGCTTTTTTTGGATTATCCCACTGGGTCTGACCTCCCTTCCTCCCTGGATCTGCCCCCACTCCCATGCTCTCTGCTCACTTCTCTCCCCGCCAGCACTTTATGCTGGTCTATCAGTGGGTCATTCTCTTCCCATTCAAGGAAAAGAGTTCAAGAGACCTGGGCTTTGTGAAATCTCAAAGAAATCCTGAGGTGTCACTAAAATTAGAAATTACAATGTTGTGCTTAGCAGTGGGACATAGCTATCTGGCAGCACAAGCCTTTCAGGGCAGCAGAGGGACCAATTCATGTTTCTAGCTGATAAAAATGGAGCAAATGAACAACGCCAGGGGGGTGGTGCTGTGGGATGGTGGGGTCCCAGGAAACTTGGTAGGGGTGTTGGCTCAGCAGTTATACTGTGGATTAAAGGATAAAGACAGATAAGAATATGGAATCATGTCAGCTACACAAAGAGAAGCCACTAATGATTTTGATACACAGAGACAGAGAAAGATATTTTTTGCTTCTCTTTAAGCATTTAAGCAAGCTATTGTCATCCCCATTTTCCAGACCAGAAGTAGAATAGAGGTCAGTCTTTGGCTGCCTCCCTATAGAGAAGGAGCCATCAGGCATAACGCTCCCTTTTCTACAGACAGAAAAATTGATACTCACAAAAGCAGCATTCTTACAAGTATATGCAGACTCCTCACCCCCATCCCCATAGGCAAGAAAAAGACTAAGAACAAAACCCAGAATGTCAATTACTAGCTTATGGAATCTTGCCATCTTGAAAAAAAAACAACACAAGAAAATCCTTTAAAGCACCATAAAATGAAATCCGTATCAGATGCTTAGGCAAGGTGCCACTTAAAAATGACTTTTCTGCCCTGAGAATCAAGAATCAGTTATTTCTAACCAACTTTCTATCCATGTGGGGAACTCAATGCCATGAGAGGTTCTGGGCAGTAAGTCATGGAGAGGGGATTACCGGTGCCTGGAAAGGGATTTAACACGAGGAATGGCAACTTGAGTCAAGTTGAAGGCCAGTCATTATCATAGCAGGCAGTGTGTGTGGGGTATGGGTTGAGTTTCACTGTGAGGGACACATATGTTGAATGACAAGGGTACAGAGTCCCAGAAAAATAGCAAGAAATAATTGGTAGTTTGACGGGTATCAGGATTAGTAATATATCTGGTTGAACCATAGGGAATTTGGAATTTTTATAAATCAAAAAAATGGTCAAATAGCAACAATTTCACATGGTTCAATCTATTGGTTGAATATTACTCAAAAGACATGTGAGTACGTATGTTCTATTTCACATGAACATTTCAAAGAATTTCTGTTGCAAAGATCTGTTTTAAAGGGGGGACATTTTAAAGGGGGGGCAGTAAAGCACAGACTACAGTAAAAAATCAGAACTGGAAGATACTGCAAGCTGGAATTCTCCCTGGGTTTTTCCAGCTTTAGGATGGCACATAAGTCCGTGCTCCCCACGCGTGCTCCTTGGAACCTCGAGGGACTTTGAGGGACACGAATGTTACTGAGAACAAAGTATGTGAGATCTTGGAGCCAAATAATGACCAATTCCCAAAGGAGAGATAAGTGTGTACATAACATTTCCCAAAGGTACTTGACCCACACTTAATTCTCCATATTCTCCACACTTTGATATGGACATATCATTTCGGGATTTTGTTAAAATGTAGTTTCTGATTCAATGGGTCGGGAACTCTGCATTGCTCACAAGCACCCAAGGGGTGGTGATGCCGATGCTGCTGGTCCATGGACCCCACTTGGTGAATAGTGGAACGCTAAGGGCTTTACTATCTCCCAAGGGACCATTCCCCGGCATCTGGGTGGGCCTGGCTCTGAACATGGGAGAAAGGCAGACCCTGGGGTGTAGGGAGAAGGCAGCGCCTTGGCCTCACCTCCATAAACTCGGTGCTGGAGCCCACGTGTTGCCTGAAGCACAGAAGGAAGTTCTCCTCTGTTGGCAGGATCTGTGCCAGCTGTGGGGGCAGAGAGCAACAGAGATGTTATGGAGGGCCCTGCCGGGGGAGTAGGGAGTGGGGAGACTTTCCTCTGGGGAGGATGGTTCAATGGCCAGTGGCAAGGCAGCATGGGAGCTGCATTTTGCTTTCTTCCTGAGATTAGTCCTTCAAAAGGTTAGAAGGATGTTCTGAGAAGTGCATCTGGGTCACCCCAGATCGTAGAGTATGAGCAGCTGGAGGGACAGAAAAGTGGTGCCACTTTAAAATACAAGTATCCAGTCTCAAAAGAATACTTAGTAGATCATTCATTCTGTCTATATAAAATTCTAAAAAATGCAAACTAATCTTAGCTTAGTGGTTGCCTGGGATAGGATGGCCTGCACCAGGTGGAGGAACATTTAACTGTGGTAGAAATGCTGTATCTTGATCGTGGTGGTAATTACATAGTTGTACACAACTGCCTAAACTCACGGAACTCTACACTTCAAATCGATGCAGTTTATTGTATGTAAATTATACTTCAGCATGTCTGATTTTTAGAAAATGCAGATACCCTTGTTCAGCAAACACTGCTGGTCGTCCCCACTTACCTCGCCCTGGCCCTGGGTCACAGGCAAATTCTGATGGGGCTGAGTCAGCTAAATGTGCTCTTGTTTCTCTTGCCAATGATTGGCTTATGGGTATCTAGTGATTGGCATGTGATCTAGTTCTGGCTAATGAAATGTGAGGGGAAGTCTGCTAAGGGTACTTCTGGGAAAGGTTTCCCTGTCTCTGTGAGGGGCTGAATGAGGTGGATCCTTTGTGGTAGTGTGTGGATGTGATGCCTGCATGTAGCCATCTTGTTACCAGCCTGAGGATGAAGCTGTTTTGGAGGCAAGATAACAGAACCAAGATGGGCAGAGGGGCATCTGGGTGGCGCAGTTGGTTAAGCATCCAACACGATATCATCTCAGGTCATGATCTTACAGTTGGTAAGTACAAGCCCTTCATCGGGCTCTGTGCTGATGGTGCAGAGTCTGCTTGGGATTCTGTCTCTCCTTCTTGCAGCGCCTCCCTCTCTCTCTCTCTCTCTGTCTCTCTCTCTCTCAAAATAAATAAATAAACTTAAAAAAATTTTAAAAAGTAAGTAAAACCTATCAGGCTAGTTGTTTAAAAAAAAAAAAAACTGCAGAGAAGCAGGGCTGGGGACCTGGACTCCTTCATCTGGAGCCAACCCTTCCCATGGTTAGGAGCCTCTCATAGTTTAAACCAGGAGTCGGGAAACAATGGCCCATGGGCCAAATCTGGCCCAGTGCCTGTTTCTGTAAATGATCTTATACTGGAACATGGCCACGCCCGTACATTTACATATTGTCTATGGCTGCTTTTGTGCCACAGTGGTCCAGTTGAAACAATTGTAACAGAGCCCGCATGTATGGCCCACAAACCCTAAAACATTTACCATAATCTGAATCTTTATAGAAAAAAGTCTGGTGACCCCTGGCTTAAGCCCATTCGAGTCTGGATGTTCTGAGACTTGCAGCTTTAGGAATCTGTGTCCTTGGGGCATTTCCCAGAACCACTTTAAGCTAGGTTGGTGGGCCGTCCCTCATGCTGTGAAAGATGACTGCTAGTGGCTCACAGCTGCCCCTGCAGGACAGCTGCCCTCCACCAAACTGCCGTTGCTCGCTCCTCCTGCACCAGGAGGGAGCTTCCTGTACCAACGACTGAAATGGGGGTACAGAGGGCCACCCCATGCTTTGCCTCAAGGTGAGACCAACTGTGTGGCACAATCCACACTCCAGAGCTCCCTGTGAGATCAAGCCAACACCAGGACCCAGCTGAGACCACGTCCTTCCTATTTCCTTTGCCCTGTCCTGCTGCCCTCTTCCCTTCTTTTGAGAATTCTCTCTCAAGTCCCATCTGTTTGAATCTCTGTCTCAGTCTCCACTTCCTGGGCACTGACCTAAGGCAGCTTCCCAACCAGTCCACGCTGGGAGGAGCTGTGCCCTGGTTCATGTGCTGCCATCATTATTCTTGATGACCTCTAGAACACAGGTCACCAACTGATTGCCAGAGGTGTTTGGTTAGGCACACACACCCATGCATATTTGTATGTGTATGTGTGTGTGTGTGTGTGTGTGTGCGTGCATACATAAATTGTTTAATTAAACAAGGAAGCCATTAAACAGAGGTGGCCTTAGTGCCTCAGTGGCCTATGTGAGCAATCCAAAGCTGAAACAAGTAGTCAAAACAGCCAACTAGGCTTTCCCAAATAACACAACCACTTAAGCTACAGCCAATCAAATAATTTCCTTGCCCTGCTCCTACTTCTTCCCTATAGAAGTATTTCCCCTAGCTACTGTTGGTAGAATGTTCCTAACCACTTCTGGTTTGGCACTGCCTCAGTCAAATCAATTTTTACTCAAATAAACTCTTTTTTTAAATTAAAAAAAATAAAAAAATGTTTAATGTTTATTTTTGAGAGAGAGAGACAGAGTGTTGGCAGGGGAGGGGCAGAGAGAGCAGACACAGAATCTGAAGCAGGCTCCACACTCTGAGCTGTCAGTGTGGAGCCCAATGCAGGGCTCGAACCCACAAACCATGAGATTCATGACCTGAGCCAAAGTCATATGCTTAACCAACTGAGCCATCCAGGTTCCCCATTCTTTAAATTTGTAATATGCCTCAGTTTATATTTTAACAATATGTTAAATATGTTAAATATCTATGCATGTATAAGTGTATGTGTATATACATAAACATATAAATTATACATACTATATATGCAAACTATGTTTCAACAATCAATTAATTAAAAAATTTGCCTTTGGATACCTTTAGGTGTTGTTCTCCAGTTGTCTCCCTCCTTTCTCTCTTAAGCTGGGCTCATCACACATTTGCAATAGCTGTGGGGACCTTGAGAGCATTTAAGGTCTCCATCCCTGTCTTAAACCAGTGTTTGTTGCTTTTTTCCTTGTGAGACACAGAAAAAGTCCCACCTGTTCTCTTTGGTCAGCCTAAGTGCTGGAGGTGGGGTGAGGGCTCCCAGACCACCACCTCCCTGGAAGTCTGGAAAGGATGCTTGCCCATGGCCCAGGACAGCCCCTCCCACACAGCTCTTAGCCCGGACAGTAGGACTCACCTCTGCCATCTCGATCTTCCCATCTGAGTTCTTGTCATACTTCTGCATGAACTCCTTCATCTTCTCCCCAAAGTTGTCACTCTTTGATATCTGGGGAAAGACAAGTGGGGCTGATTGTGCTGCTGGGCCCCATGCGAACTGCAGATCTCTCACCTGCTGGGTGTGGCACCGTTGCAAATCATTTTGCACCCCAACTACACAGGCACAGAACCAGGCTGGGCCAACACCCTGAATGGTCAGGACTGCACTCTTCTCCTTGCCAAGGTCCCTCCAAATCCAAGTAGTCTCTTCTTCGAGGCTGAGTCACATGATGTTCAAAGAGGAGCAAGACATATGCCCCTGTACCATGTAATTTGTGTAATTAAACATGCCGCTCCCTCTGCCTTTGAGATGGGATTAAACCACAGCTCTATCAGAAGGGTGAGGACTTATTCCCATCACTCAGATGTGAGGGCTAAGCCCCCAACATTTTACCAAGGCAGCTTCTAATATAACCCAACTTATTCTAGTGCCCCCCAGTAGGTACTAAGCCCTGCACCAGAGCAAGGTGAATTGTGCATTTTTTTTTCTTTCAGATCTAACCGCAATTCATGGTATTTTTCACTTGGATTGTATCCCAGGAGGAATTGAGGAGAAAGTCTTCAGATAGCCAAGGTAATTTAAATCATCCGTTAGATTATTGTGACCATTACAAAGGCCCAGAACTTCAAAAGCTTCTTTAGCCCATTGTTGCCTATCTTAAATCTAAGGCTCTTCGAAATTCTCAAATCTTACCCTGGTTTGGGTGCTGCAGAATTAATTATATGCACTAACGAGCTCGTCCTCATCCCTAACCGGTGGAGAATCTGCCTGGGCAGCTGATGCCTCTTCTTGGCCTCTCTGATAACGCTGGGTGGGCTGTGTGCTTGAACTGGGCCCAGGAGAATTCTACTAATTCTTCAGTTTAGAGTCTTTTCTGTATCCCTTCAGTTGGAACTGGTTTCAATTTGTCACTATTTATTAAACAATACATATTGCTTTACAGTTACAAGTGTGCACGGAATGATCCTAGGCCCTTATCACGGATGTGGTCATCCGATTTAGCTTTCACAACAGCCTCAGTGAGGTGAGAGGCCTGTCCATTTTACATACAAATGGAGGCTGAGGTGAAGTGACCCGAGGTCATCAGCTGCTATAGCTAGAATTGGAACTCATGACTCCTGCTTCTAAAGCCAATCTTCCTTCTACCACAGAACAGCTGCTCTGAATACCAGTCCTGGATGGTGTCAGTTGAGACTGTTGTTGACAGACTTGAGAATCACCCCTGATGGCTTCTGAGGAAGGGAATGACTAAGATTTCAGACTAGAAGCACTTCATAAAAACACATTCCTCTGCCTACCCCATGATCCCAGAATCTGTTTTGAAGCCTGTGTTTTCTGTGATCCAGGCTTCATTATCCTAGTAATGAGGGGTGATGGGGGAAGAGTTGATAAACAAACGCATGAATCACCTCCATCGCCTAAGCCCACCGCCTGGACCTCCTCCTCACTGGGCGCTCTGCTGAGTTCTGGACCGGGAGCTCTTCACTGGGTTTGTGACTCATCTCCCAAACCGTGCCACGAAGACTTGCTAATAAGCAGGGGATTGGCCAACAAGACATGCAGCAGGGGAGAGTAGAGACCCCCAAAGGACTAGCGGGAGCTGGGGGTCGGGAATGGATCTGATTATGTATATTTGAGAACCAGACGTGGGAATCACAACACACTAGCTCCAATTCCCTTAGCTTTTCAGTATTTCAGACCGTCCTCCAAAGGCCTTAGTGAATTTAATAGTGCCAGCTTGGTACTGCGGGAAATAATGACCCTGCCATTAAGGGGCGGGGACGTGATTTGGAGTCGCTTCAGGCAGGCTGAGAAAGGCAGTCTGACACCTCCATGAATGAGGCTGGTCAGTACTATCTGGTTCAGATACTGGTTTGGAGCAATCCTCTGTTTGCCTCTAGGTCCTTGCTGAAGATTCCAGACTCTGTTGGTCTACAACAGTGGTTCTTTAGTGGGGATTATTCTGTGCCCCCCCCCAGGGGACATTTGGTAATGTCTGAAGACATTTTTGATTGTCACAGCTTGGAGGCGATGCTACTGGCATCTCATAGGGAAAGCCAGTGATACTTCTAAATATCCTGCAATGCACAGGACAACCCCACCCTCCCCAAGACCAAGGATTACCCAGCCCTGTCAATAGTACTAAGGCTGAGAAACTCTGGTCTAGAATAAAGAAACTTGAAACCCCCAAGACATCCAATCTTGAGTCATGACCCCTCTGAGAATCTTAGGCTCTGGATTATTCCTCAGGGGGAAAAAAGTTTTTATATACACATACACAAAGTTTTGCTTTGTTTTGAGGAGGTTCATTAGCCCCTGGGATCCATTTATGAACACCCCTCAATCCCAGACACCCAAAGATACTGAAGCAAGGTTCTCTTTTTAAGGGATGATTCCAGTTAAAAAAAATCCTTACAAATAAAAGAAAAACTTGGAAGGTCAAGACCAGAGATGTCAGGCTGGCTTATGAGGTGCATAACTAGGGACAGACAATGCTAAAAGCCATGGGCAGGATGATAGAAAAATCAAACAATGGGACAGCGTACTGGTCTTACCATTCCAGAGCCTTTTCTTGCCTTCTCCAGCTCTTGGAAAAAGTTTTCTAGCTCTTTACCTTCAATATACCCATTTCCTGTGAAGAAAGCAAAGGATAAAACACAATTGACCTCAGAGCTAAATAGTGAGACTGATGAGGGTGGGCGTGATGGGGAAGTCAGGGGCTTCATGGAGAACTTCTCCTCACTGGTCAACAAGCAGGTGTCTGGGTCAGCCTTGGACTGTGCAGTGTTAGGGATGTGGGTCTTGCTCTCAGGGTATTTGCAACTCATACAGCTGCAAGATTAATAACCATGTATCTTTGGGGGTATATGTTTAGTAGTCAGAGAACACTGGGAGGGACCAGCATCTGGACCAAGCCAGTAGAAGTGAGCAGAGCTGGGACTGTCTGTAACTGGCTGGGCAAGCAGTGGGAGCTAGAATCCAACAGGGGACAACAGGTCATCTGCATCTGGTTTGTCAGTAGGTGGTAGGCCCTGGTCACAAGGGTGAGTAAGGCCTGAGGCAGAATTTGGGTCTCTGGAGTAGGAGGGCCTACTGAGTTGAAGAGTGTTCCCACACTGGGTGCCTGGGTGGCTCAGTTGGTTAAGCATTTGACTTCAGCTCAGGTCATGATCTCGCAGTTTGTGAATTCAAGTCCTGCTTCCGGGTGAGCCGGAGCCCTGCTTTGGGTAAAACACAAGTCCTGCTTCGGGTGAGCCCTGCTTCTCTCTCTCCCTCTGTCTCTCTCTGCCCCTTGTGGGATTCTTTCTGTCTCCTCTCCGCTCCTTGCTCACTTGTTCCCTCCTGTCAAAAAAAGTGTCCCTCTTTCCCCCCAAATCCATGTCCAGTTAAGATGAGGTCATACTAGATTAGGATAGGCCCTAATCCAATGATTGGTGTCCTTATAAAGGAGGCCATGTGAAGACACAGAGACACACAGGGAAGAAGACTATGTAATGACGGAGACAAAGACTGGAGTAATGTATCGTCATGGATTGCTGGCGACCACCAGGAGCTAGGAGAGAGACACAGAAGGACTGTCCCTTGGAGCCTCCAGAAGGAAGCGATCCTGCCAACCCCTTAATTTTGGACTCCCAGTCTCTGGAACTGTAAGAGAAAAAAATTTCTGTTGTTTTAAGCCACCCAGTTTGTGGTCCTTTGTTAGGGCAGCTTCAGGAAACTAACAGAGAGAGGAAAAGTGGGAAGAGAAAGGCAGGGCATCTGTCTTTTGGGAAGAGGGCACCTGAGAGAGTCTGTCACAGGGATTATGTGCAGGGGAGACAACCAGTGCAAGGCAATGAGCAGAGGCCATGAGGTCTGTGAATGCAGACTGCGTTCCCTTTTTTCGCCCGAGCATAGAGTGGTCATCATTCTTGGGAGAGTTGGAATCTCATGAGCATGTGTCTCATGGCCTGTGAGGCCAGCTGGAGAGGGGGAGAGAGGGAAGGTCCGAGGGCTTTCTAGGCAATAAGGCAGTCTAGTTGACAAGAACTCTGAGTTGAAGGAACAAGCAATTTTTCTCTTCCTTGGTACTCCTTGCGATGGTCTGGCTGTTCTCCCATTTCTGAGGCAGAAAGCTGAGGGCAGTTCTGGGCCCAGGCACAGCTTCCAGAAGTCCGGGGCTGGGTTGGAGTGGGGGGGCTCAGAGCCGGCACTGTGAGCACGTATTGGGGTTCAAAGAGGCAGAGGACCCGGAGGTGGGCCTCGAGGTGGGGTGGGACAGACACGTGCAGGAGGGAGTGTGAGTCTGTTTTGTGAGTGTATTAGGAGGAGGCTGTCACGGACATGGAGGAGTCAGCCCCAGATGCAGGAGGATGGGTTTGAAGGAGCAGTTGCCACCCAGCTCTGAACAGCGCCCCTCACCACCACCGCTGCCTGCTCTGCATGGTGGCAGCCACGCACTGCTCTGTCACATTTCCGCTAGCTCCTGCACCTGCTGTGGAGGGGTGGGGGTAGGGAGGTTACACGCATGTCCTGTGGAGGTACCCACACCCAGTTCTCCTCCTGCATCTATCACACACTGGTTCACTCTGGGATGTCACCTCTCCAAACCTCAGTTTCCTCACCTATAAAATGGGAATAAATGAGGGTGAAGACTCATGGGATAATAACACGCAGAACGTGTTGGCCCACAATGAGCCTCCAAGCTGTCAGTGGTCATTACCACCCTGGATGGTGTTTCTGCCAGCTGCCCAGGCTGGGGAACACCTTGGCCTTGGGCTGCTTGTTTTCGGCTAGTAAAGTTTGGGGTGCAGAGGGAGGCCAAAGCAGTTGAGGCCAGCACTAAGCCATGTCCCATTGAGCAATCTGAATGGGAAGAAGAAAAAGCAGAAAGGTGCAGACCTGTGGGACCCACCTTTTCCTTGGGGTTTCTCTGAAATTTACAAAGAATACAGGTATTTGCCTTTATTCTTGTTCTAGAAAAGTTTTAAGGTAGTTTAACAACCTTAAGAACCAGACAATCAGCCAGCGCCTTGCTCAGCAGGAGAGCATGGACGCTTGTGAATGTCAGTAATTCCTCACAGATACGACACTTTTAATTGTTCAAAGCACATTTGGTTCTTTCTTTGCTTCAGCAGATCATTTTAAGCCTCACTATGTGTAAGGTCCTGTGTAGGTTACTGTGGGGGGACACGGCAATGTTCAAGATCTAGTTCCGGTCTTCCAAGCTGTCACAATCCTTTCAGACACACAGGATCACAACAGGGCAGAACAGAATCCTCTTCTTGTGACAAAGAAACTTGAGGCACAGAGAAGGTAAGCAATCTGTTCAGGAACACACAGCAAGGCAGGACCAGAACTAGAGTATCCTAATTCCTGATTTAGGTTTTATTCATTCTTTCATTCATTCATTCATTCACTCAACAATTATTGACATCCACTTTGTGCCTGCTGTATGCTAGGCACCAGGGGTGTAAAAGTGAGGTAGACAAGGTCTGCTGTGATGGGGCTTATGTTCTAACGGGTGGAGAGGAGGCGGGGGCAGACAGCAAGGAGAAGGAATGATGAGGTAACAGAACAGAGATGGACCTGCTGGGGCTACTTGGGGGGGGGTGCGGGGAAGCCTCTCTGAAAAGCCTCCGCTACTGGGCAGGGAGGACAAAGGGAGGCATAAAATCGGACGCAGGGAGAGGAGCCAGGATAGTGCCACGGTAGAAAGCAGTCCCCTGCCTGGGTCCAACTTGCACAGGATGGGCAGCAGGATGCTCCCAGAGGCTGGCAAGCCCCTCTCATCTGGTGGAAATCCCACCTCTGCTTCCTCTCTGTGTCCCCAGCAAAGGGACAAAAGGTGCTTCAATTCAACAAATGTATATTGTTTGAAGTAAACAACAGTTCAACTTTGTGCCAGGTGCTCAGGGAGCTGTAGACAATTCTAGACGTGGGCTTGTTCCCTGGGAGCATTTAATGGTCTAGTGGGGCAAGGAAGCCAAACAGAATTGCCAGGATCTACCAGCTGAAGGTGGAGGGAGAGGAGCAGAGGTGGGACAGGGAGGCAGGGGCTGTGGGGCCCAGAAGGGGCATCCCCCATTCCTGGGGGGAAAGCCCTTTGCCACTTGGTCCCCCTCAGAGCCACCTCCGTCTATCAATGAGGCAGCAGCTACCATCTGTCTGGTGTGGAGGATGGGCTGACTGACATCCTTCCAGGGAGGACTTTAGCACTAGACAAACGGGTTGCTTTTTCTATGACCCTCTTATCAGGGCGTGGAGTGACCGGCCCCCATGCAAACCTCGTGTGGATGGGCATTGATGAGAATGTCGTTACTATAGCAACCGCTACTCCTCACCTCCCTAATAAACCACATCCCGTGAACGTTAGGAGGAAGGGGCTGGGTGGGAGTCAGGGACCCTGCATCTTTCCTTATTGTACTCTTGCTACCATTCTTCACCATCACCGTGCCTCAGTTTCCCCAAATTGAAAGTGAGGTAAAACTTCTTTACAATTAAGCTGATCACAGACACTTGGGAAGCCTGGACCAAAGGCTGCTCTGCCCCATGCTGGAAAGAGGTCGACTTGTTTCTCACTGAGATTTGTATGTATGGATTTTCTAAGACCTGGACAGGTCAGGGAAACTGGAGTAAAAGGGAAGAGCCACCAGCTCTGTGACTGTCCATGGGATGTTGAACAAGTCAATTTCTCCGAGCCTCAATTTCTTGATCTCTAAAATTGGTATAACTATTTGTGCTCTTTCTACTTTATAGAGCTGTTGTGAAAGCCGCAGAAGGTAATGTTGTGAGAGCATTCTGGAAAATGTAAAATCTCACACAAATGGAAAGCTCTTTCCTCTGAACCAGTCCATGGCTGTAACCTCTTCAGCTCAAAAATGTTTAGAGTGCTCGTTCTCAGCCCAGGCTGTGTATTAGAATCACCAGGGAAGCTTTTAAAACAACACCATGCCTGCCTCCCTCCCCCCACCACCCCGGCCCCAGAGCTTCTGATTTAATTGATGGGGTGGGGACTTCTCCTGGGCATGTTTTCAAAGTTCTCTCAGTGATTCAAACGTGCAGTCAGGGTTAAGGACTGCTTTAGAGCAGTGAGTCTCAAATGTTAAGGTGTGCAAGAATTACCTGGGGATCTTATTAAAATGGAGAGTCTAATTTAGTAGGTCTGGAGTATAAGGGCCTGCTGTTCAAATTGTGGTCTGTGGAACAGTAGCATTGGAATTGCCTGGGAGCTTGTTAGAAATGCAGAATCCCAGGCCCTACCCAAGACCCCCTGAGGCAGAAGCACTGGGAGTGAGGCCCAGACATCTGTGTTTTAACAAGCCCTCCTACATGCTCAAATTTGAGAACTACTGGCCTAGATGCAGGGGCACTCACCAGTCTGTCTCTGTGATGCACAGGTTAGAGAAATCAAGTATAGGAGTTACCAAGTTTCAGAGTTCCTCATTAAGAAAGTATTCATGAGGCCAAGCCATTTGGTTGTTTGTCTGGAGTTCAAATTTATGGAAAGGAAAATAGCCCTGTACCTCCCAGTCCAAGCACCCTTCAAGACAGTCAAACACCACCCTTTGGGGCTAGAAATTGCCTTCCTGAGATTCTGCCCTGATATTACTATTACTTTTCATGGTGTGAACCGTTTACAAAGAGCATCCTATGCCCCACCCCAGCTGGTCTTCAGGACCCAGCCAGGTAGGTAGACAGGTAAGGATGCTAGAGGGGGGAAAGAAATTAGTCACAGCCAACAGCCTGGTGTGCTGTTCATCCCAGGGACGACCTCTGTCCAGGTATTTGTCTTGGCTTCTCTGTCAGTCATATGCACACATACATGTTCATGCACATGCACATACTTCTCCCAGCGACTTCTAGGGGTGAAAATACATAGTGCAAACAGCTACTGGATGAATGTTCAGACATGACTTTGTGTTCTGGGCTGTGCTGCTTCTGGACAGAGGTTCTGGCGTGGGCTGGGTCCCCTGAACCTGCGGACATCTGGCAGCCTAATGCTGGGCCGATTCCCAGGCATGGGGGAGGCCAGAAGGAGGGGCAGATTGGGTGAGAGAGGAGGGAGGACAGTAGAGAGCCAGGGAGGAGCGGGGGAGGGCCGAGGCCAGAGGCCCCAGATGGGCCTGGCTAGGCAAAGGAGGGCGTGGGGGGCGACTAGCCCGGAGAGCCGCCAGGGGAGAGGCACTGTTTTCGAAGAGCCTCACATCTGCTCTAGTAATTCGGGCTCCCCAGGTGTGAGAAGAGATTTCCCAGAGGGATCTTCTCAGCCCCGGAAACCTCCCTCAGAGGCTCAGCTAGTGCAACCACGGGAGTCTAGAGGGGAATAAACAGGGTGAGCGGGCAGGGACGTAGGCTCCCTGGGCTGGTGGCTGCCCTGGTGAGGCGGGCTCCAGTGTCTTGTTTGTGAAACTGTGTCCCAGGGCTGCCTCCCTGGGGAGCCCCAGCTCCTTGCAGACACAGGGCCTCCCTGGCTGGTGCAATCACCCCCTGAGGCAGGCTTCGGGGCCCGGGCACACACAGAGGCCACCAGCGCAGGACCACCCAGCATGCTGTGGACACTCCATACCAAAGGGCACTGTCAGCAAAGCATTTGGGGGTTTAGGGGTGAAGCAGAGCGGGGGACTGATTCCTAGGCCTTACCCTGGATAGGACAGGAGTCTACTCCCAAAGAACCCCACATCCTGCCATCACAAATTCCAAGTCCGTGTCTCTCAGGTGAGACACGGACCCGACAGATTCACTTCTCAGGGGCTCAGCTCGGGGGCTCAGCTAGTGCAGCTATTGGAGTCTGGAGGGGAATGAACAGGGCGAGCGGGCAGGGATGTAGGCTCCCTGGGCTGGTGGCTGCCCTGGGAAAGCCTCCCTCAGACAACTCTGGCCTCGGCCCCCCGCACCAGACCCCTCTGACTTTTTTGTGCCAAGCAGTGATCGTTTTTATGAGTCCTGTAGTCACCTTATGAATAGCACAGTTCTGTTGCATTGCAAATGTTGTCGTGTTTGTGTAAATACTTAATATATACCAGATATTCTGTAACCCTGTTTGGGAAAGGAAGAGTCTTTTTTCACTGATCCAAGAGCCTTCATTTAGTATCTCAGTGCAAGCTGCCCAGGCCTCTCTCTCCACCTGGGAGAGGCCCTATGGCTTAGCTCCCTGCAGGGTCACAAACTTAGCAGTGACCCGTGTGCTGGCATAGCCTGCCTGGGCGCTCGGGTTGGAGAGTGTTTGCGGTGCATGGGCTTTAGGGATGTTTCTGTTACTACCATAGGTGTAGGAGGGCAGAGGGGGGAAGACAGGAAAGGGCCTTCCTCTCCCTAATTTTCAAGGGTCTCCAGGCCCACACAGATAGGGAACACAGCTTCCTCCCTGCAAAAGGCTTTGAGACCCCCACCCCCCCGCCCTCCCATGTCACCAGAGCCATCTGGGGGCAGACGAATGCCCAGAAGAGTCTGGGCAGATTCCCACACCTGGAGATAAATAACTTTTTATTTACATCTTTACTGTTTGGCAGATGAACACGAGAAACACAAGCTCTTATACAATTTTCAAAGATTACAGAAATTAACTTAGTAAAAGCAAATGCCTTTTAATTTGATCTCAGCCACTCTGTAGAGAGAACCACCGTTCCCTATGCTCTATGTTATAGTCTGTCAAGTATCTTGTAGCATATTTGCCTCATGAATAATGAAAATGGGGTCATGCTATAATAGTCCTGCTCTCATTTAAAAACATCTTAATAGTACATTTTGGATGGTTTCCCACGTCAATACAAAAGCCCCACCTCACTCTGCTTGGTTGTATAATATCCTGCTCTAGAGACTGGTGCAATTCATTTTTCTCCTCCCTAATGAAGCACATTCCCCCTCAATTTTTCAGTATTCCGAAGAACTCGGTAAGAGACTCCTTCTCATATAACTTTTTGCATGTGTATGAGTATATCTACGTCAGATAGATTTCTGGGGTGAGTGGGATTCCCTACTTGGATCTGGGATGTCTGCTGGCCTCTGGGAGAGAACCCATCTTAGCCCTATGATTTCAGTTGCTTCTAAAGGCTAAGGTGTTTCCCTTTAGGGCCACACCTTGACTCTCCATGGACATTCCCACTGGCCGTCAGCACAACAGGAGACTGGTGGCCTGTCTGATCAGAACCATAGACAGGCCAGGGTGAGCTCTTATCTGGGCTTCCCTCAGCTGCTTGGATCTTGTAGAGTGAGGATGTTCCTGACAAAGAAGTGACCAGGTAACAACAGGGCAGTGGACTCAGATACACAGGGCCATGGAAGGGTCACTCAGAGCACGGAGGTGGCATGTGGGCCTTATGGTATGCTTGGCCACTGTCTTCCCTACCTCTGCCTTTGAGAGATGACATCTGAGTCCTCCCCCCAACCCCCCCGAGATACGTGAACTTCGGTGACTGAGGAGGAAGGGTCCAGGGATGGCACAAGATTCCTGGGTCCCCTGCACCCTCCCACTTTGCTGTGTGATCTTGTACAAAGAACTTTGCCTCTCTGAGTCTCAATTTCTCTGTCTCCAAACACCCACTGCTTCCTTTCTCTACCATGAGACCAATGATGATTTTGAAAAGAATCTAACTCTGAGGGCCAAGTCACCAGGATGACTCATCCTCCTGGTTAGGAATGGGCTGAGTTAGGGTCAGAGCCCCCTGTCCCATCTCCACTCTCTTTGGCATCCAGCTTCTCCTAGGGTCTCCTTGTCTTTGTTTCTTGGGGGTCCAGGAGGAGTGGGGCGGTGGCTCCCTCCCCCTGGTGGCTGTGCCTAACAGGGCTCCAGGGACCTGTGAGCTGCAAAAGAGAGTCCTGCCAGAGCTCTATAAGTTTGTGAGTGGCAGGGGGACTCTGTATCAGGAACAAACCCCAAGATGAAAATAGAAGCCAGAGTTAGTAAGAGGGGGCCCAGATACCACAGGGAGCACCTCAGGGGAGAGTGGGGGGCTCCCCAGTAGCCTTTGGGTATGCGGAACGGGTAGGATAAGGAAGGTACGGAGCAAGGCAGTCCACAGCCTAATTCTGGGCACGTTAGTGGAATGCCAACTTGGCTCTATCCTCATTTTCCTAAAGCACCCCTGAGCTATCTCTGGCATTTTAAGCCTTTTTGTCTTCTTTCTCTGTTAGGTCTGTGGCCTCTCCTTGGGACTTCCCTGAGGCTTTGTCCAGAGAGGGCAATGGGGTGTCTGGCAGACAAGGAACCAAGAAGCAAGCATTTAGCTCCCCTTTCACATCAGAGCAGGAGGGAGCCAGAGGCACAATGTCTTTGGGGGCCTCCAAAGACTGTTGTGTCCAGTGCTAGCTTAGCTACGCTCCAGCCAAGACAAGGACTCCTTTCTGAGACTAAAAGAACTGCCCATCACCTCCAAGCCTGGGGGTGGTGGAGGCTCTTCTGTGGGTGAGTGAGAGGGCAACTTGTACCTCTCATCATGGAAAAACCCCTCTTCCAACCCAAACGCGTGTCCAAAAAGTAGGGAATAAACTGGCCAGGAAGCAGCCCCCCTACTACCTTGCTATACAACCTCAGAGAACTCACCCCTTGTGTCTGGTTCCTCGTCTGCACAAGGAGAACCACAACGTGCCCAGCAGCCTCACAGTGTGGGACTCAAGAACGTGTGATTGTGTATTGAACAGTATGAGGTCTCAGATAAATGTAAGGATTCGCACGATTATTGAGAGTGCTATTGGTTGTCCCCCTGAGCACAGGGGGGAAGTAGATCTACGAAGTCCTCTGTTGATTATAGCTGACTCATCTGGCAGGAGGACGGTGGTGTAACCTTGGCCACTTGGTAACTTTCCTTGAATCATGAAAGTCTCTGGTGCAGATAAACTGGCAGAAACATCCGTAGAGAACGTGCACGTCATCTGGAATGCTAAGAATCTGCACCTTACAGCCCCTTTTCACCAAGAGAGTTTTCTGTCACACACTGGGGATTGGAAGTACACCCCTCCTTAGCCCCATTTTACAGATGTAACAGTCTACCCACCTCCTTCAGTAATTCACAGGCAGATCACTGTCCTAACCTGGGTATTGCTCTCCCAGTCCTCTGCTTGGCTCCCAACCCAGATTTCTCAGTTTGCTCCAAGGGAACAAAACTTTACTAATGAGAGTCCTTGGACATTAACTCTTGCCTCTCCAAACACTCTGGCTGGAGGGCCTCTGTTTTGCCATTTTCATGCCCTGAGGAGGTGAGGAAAGGAGGAGGGAAGAATTAGGTGAACCATGGACTGATCCTCCCTCTGGTTCCCATCCCCCTTGCTGTCAATCCCAGGATAAACACCCTGAGCCACCACCCTGCCAATGGTCTGAGATGCCAGGACCTCAGAGAAGGGAATCAGATCACTTAATTTTTTTGGAGTGATGGAGAAAACATCTTTAGCGGTATCAGAAGCTCCTCAAGGGGGAGAGGCGGGGCTCACTTTATGCCCCAGTCAGATCATTCATAGACTCTTGGAAGGCCAGCACTGGGAGCCACCTCCAAAGGTCATTCAGTCCAGCCCTCCATTTCTGAGTATATCGGTGTCTCATTTGCATTTAAGATTGGGCCTCCCCCCACCCAGAGATGGTGTCACCCAAAATACCCAGGATTATGAGGGAATATGTCAGGTTTGTACCTCAACCCTGCCCCCACCACACCCACTGCTGCTGCGTATGGGACCAGTCTGCCCAGGGCTGAAGCCCAAGCGGTGTTCGGGGGCCTGATGTCACTCTCCACTCCCTCTTCCAATCAGTCTGGGAAAGCCAGGGGTTTCCCTTCAGTATCCCCCAGCTCGCCCCAGCCTCCAGGACATCAGCGGGGGCTAACCTGGTATTAAACAAAAGGGGAACCTCAAGAAAGAAAGAGTGGGCTTTTGAGACCTGTGGCTGCAGCAGCTGAAGGCAGGCCATTACCTTGAAGAGAAAGGCGGGGAAGATAAGATGGCAGGGGGAATCATGGGGAATCTTGCCCGCCCAGGCCTCCTCTCTGGGAAAGCTCCAAGTTGCCCAGAATGAGGCTGCAAAAGCTGGTGGGCTCTCTGCCGTCTGTGTCAGGGAAGAAAAGTTGCTGACAGTTGTCACTAGGGCAGCCAGGTGTTTCCCAAACTCCAGACCCCGACCTCAGCAGGTTTTGCGGCCCAAACACCCCCTGGGACAAACGTACACCTGCCCGCATCAGCGAAGTCCCCTTCCCTTCCATCGCAGGCTCCCTGGGGGCCCAGTGGGCACAGAAGTTAAGAGATCTACTGACCGTCTGCGTCAAAGTGCTTCCAGATTTCCAGGAACTGGGACGCCGTCAGCTCCGCCAGGTGCAGGTAAGGGGGCTGCTGCTGCGGGCTAGCCATGGCGAGCCGCTCGGAGACCTCAGGCGCACAGCGCTGTCTCTGCGCCCGGCTCCGCTCCCGCACTCGGCCAGGTCCTGCGCGCCACGCTGCCTTTATATACAGTCCGGAGGCTGCGCCCGCGCCAGGCCGCCAGCAGGGGGCGCGCTCGCTCAGAGAATCAGCCCGGGTCTCGGGCGGCGGCGCAGGGGTTGGGCCCGTGGGCGCGCGGAGGGGGGAGCGCCGGGGGCGCGCACGTGGGCGCTGGGACCGTACGCCGCCAGGCCAGGGAAGCAGGGGCCCTTGGGTGCAAAGAGCGGGGAGAGGGTGCTCTTGCCGCTCTCTGACCTTCTTGAGTACAGCTACCAGGTATTGTTACTAGCAGTAGCAATAGTAATAACGGTAGTAACAGCAACACCACTTGTAGCAATAATAGTGTACGCTTCACAAATAGCGTTTGCCCTTCACGGTTCACTAGGTGTATCTCATGCCGGCTCTCATCTGACCCTTCCACAGCAGAACAGGGACCACTTTTCTGATAAGGGGATTTGAGACTTTAGATGACTACATGACTTGTTCAGCGAAGAGGGAGCCGAGCTAGAATTTGAACCCAGCTCTTTCCCCACACTCTCATGGTCCCTAAATGGGGCCCATACTTGGGGAGAAGTGAAGAATTCTCAAGGCTTTGGAGGTAAGGGGAGGTCTGGGACACCTAGGGAAGATCCAGATAGAGTGGAGGAGGGGCTTCCACTGTCCCCTGGGGTCTTGGTTGCTACCCTTCCCTGTGTCCCTCTGTGCCCTGGTTACCTGCCTGGCCCTGGACAGGCTCTGGGGGCTTTTAGGCAATTGTTAAAGGAGTGGCGGAACTACCTCCTGGTACCAGGTCTTAACCACACCCACTTAAGGACATCATGGGAATTTGCCTAGGCCAGTGAGCAGAGAATATCCATTGCTGACCTAGGAATGTTCTGTGCTGGTCTCAGAGAAAACAGAAGCAGCTGCTGAGAGCAGAGTCCTGAGGGCAGCAGACAGGACTCCCCAAGCTGGGCCCTGTGCTCCCTCCCCAGTAGCTTGAGCCTGGGAGCCACCAGGCCTGTGCACCCATTACCCCTGGAGCAGCTGCTAGTCCCTATTTCTCCCCTCTCCTGCTGAGCGACTGAGAAACGGATTGATGCTCATTAACACGTGCTAATGAGTGTGAGCTGAACAGCCTTCCAAAGGGAGAATGAAAGGGAAGGAGGTAAGTGAGAATCAAAAGGAGGTCGCTGGGGCAGAGGAGCCAGGAGGAGACGGAGGGGGGAGGTTGTCCCTTGGAGGGAGGGACAAACCTCGAGTGAGACAAAGGAGAAATACAGAGTGAAGGTTCCCAAACCACTTGATTTCGCTCAGAGCAAATGTGGTCAGAGTTCTTGCAGGAACAGACTGGGTGGGAGAGAGGAATCATAAAAAGCCAGGTTTTGAGGGCTGTGTGCATTCTCCTCGTCTTTGTGCCAGAGGAGAGTCCTGAGCTGAGAAATTCACCATAGCCCCTGGGTCTCTTTTGTACTAGCCCCGGGAGGCAGGATAGTTCAGTGGTTGAGAGCAGACTCTCTAGAATCTGGGTGCCCAGGTTTTGAATCCTAGAATAAGCTGTTTGACCTTGGGCAAGTTGCGGAACCTCTGTGTCTCAAATTTTCTCTTCTGCAAAATGGGAGTGTGAGTATTTACTTCTTAGAATTGTTGTGAGATTTAAATGACTTGGTGTTCCCACTGCCCTTCATGGAGCCAGAGATCAGCTGTGATTAGCTTGGCAAGATATTCCTTGGCCAGCAGCCCTCTCCTGGGGTGGTGAACAGCTCCTGAAGGGGCTAACCCCAGAGGGATGCCAAGGTGAAGGCTAAACAGAAGCTCTTCAGCACAGTGCTGCACAGCCCCAGAGGGGCCAGGCTCAGCCCCTTACAGCTCTGTGACTGTCACTTGGGCTCCTCCCCTTTCCCAGATGTGTGGGGTCAGGGAGCTCATCCCTGGTTCTCTCTAAGGACCAAAGCCAGTACCTCCTTGTTGCTTTGGTTTTCCTGGTGAGGAAGAGAGAGTAGAGCTCCAGCTTTGTACTTTCCAGAGCTGCTGAGTTGGGGGTTGGGTGTGAGGGGGAAATGTTGGCTTGACTGGGGGAGGTCCTGGGTATGACCTTAGTGTGGCCCTGGTGACCTTCAGCTCTGCATTGGGACAGCCTGCATCATTCACTTTAGATGCACGGTTGGAGTCTTTCTGAGAGGTCCATTCCTGGGCCCATCTCAGACAGAGAGGGCTGCAAAACCCAAGCAAGTCCCTTTGTCCTTTGTCCCCAGCCAAGTCATGCAGGAACAGTCATGTATAGGACTTATAAACTTTGCTCTGGGGTCGGAAAGCTGCAGGTTCAAAACCCACTTTGAGGGCCTTGAGCAGGCCATTTCACCTCTTTGAACCTTAGGAAAAATAGAGGTAATAAAAGTGATACTGATCACACAAAGTCAGTGTAAAGACCAAAAATAATGTAGTCAAGGCATTAGCTAGCAAGAATCCTGGCGGTGGTATGTGCTTATTAAAAGGTAGTTATTATATTCACAGAGGGGGTCAGGAGGAATTTTTCTTGTTGTTCTGAAAAGGGGCTAAGTACCCCACTTGTAAAGTTACCCCACAGAATCCAGGCACCTCTTGTCTGCTGGACTCGCTAAGCCTGTCCTTCACTTCCACCCAAGGCCACGTGCTCTTCGAAGAGAAGGCTGCGGGGTGGGGAGCTTATGGGCAGAAGCCTTAGCCTTTGGGGAGTGCAGCATTTGTGGCTCCTCTGAAGCTAAGTTTTTTTGGGGGGGCCTCCAGAAGACCTCTCCAGGTCATGGGGGGGACATCTGCGTATAAGAGGACCCTGGCAAGCCCAGCTGGTCCTGGAGCAGAATTCTGGAGCCTGGGACCCATGTGAAGATGGAAGTGGTACCATTTCTGACTCTAGGTTGTCTGAAGGCCTGCACTGTCCTGTCCTGTGCCTAGAAGGATTGCACCCCATTCCTGTTTTGTGCCACCTTTGGAGGTTGCTATGCCTCCTGAGAAAGGTGCACAGAGTTTAAGGAGGGAGCAGAAGCTGTATACCTGCCGGTCAGTCCTTGGTGTTGAAGGAGGTCAGGGCAGAGCTGAAGGCCGCTCTAGGAAAAGCTTCATTCCACTGTGCTGGACTCTCTGACTCCCCAGAGACCAGCAGCAGTAGCTGCTCCAGCGCACGGGGACCAGATAGGTGAGAAGAGCTCCTCCCCTGCTTCTCCAGGGAAGGAGATATCTCAGAGCAGCCCCTCCTCGCCACCTCATGCTTAGCCCAGATGAAGCCAAGGCCCTCATCCAGTCTGCAGTGGGGCAGATGGGAAGCTTTGACTGGAGAAAAGACTGGAATTTTAGGCTAGACTGGACCAAGTTAATGTAACTGAACTTGAGCAGAAAACCATGAACTCGGAACAGGAAATTGCTAAGGGATGGGGAAAGAGATTCGAGGAGCGTATTTGAAAGAAGTGATGATGCTTATATCTCAATGAATTGAGACTCTTGTAATTAATTTTAGATGTCTAAGGTTTTGCTACTTTAGATGCTTTTATAGAGGACTTTGGTAGGACTTGTTTGGACCTTGCAACTAGCCTAGCAGATGTGCAGTGCAAGAATTAGGCCCATTCAAGAATTAGGCCCATTTTAAAGGTAAGGAAACCAAAGCTCAGAGAGATTAACACCCAACCAAGACCCAGCGGGGATGGGATCCTGAAAAGCTCTGGCTCCTTCAGTTTCCTGTTTCCAGGGTAACTGGAGTCCTTGGGGACCAGGTGCCAAGCCCCTGGCTAGTGTGTGCAATATGCTTCCTTGATCCTGACCACAGGGTGCCTCCCTGCAGCAAGGAGTGATGCCATGTCCACTGTTTCCAAGATGCCCATGGGTTCAAGGTGATATCTGGCTCCTCGCTTCTCCAGAAGGGGAAAATCTGGTAACATTCTCCTTTTTGCACCCCTAGCCCACCAGCTGCACCCTGAGTACTGTAACCTAACACCAAGGATTGGCAAGAAGACTTGCCCGACTTGCCCTCTGCTCAGACCCCAGAATCACTTCCGAAGGAAGAGAGGCCTGCTGACTGAGAGGTGGTGAGACGCTGGGGAACAGATGACAGCCTCGCAGCCAGCACCCACTGGGCCCAGGTAATTGGCTGAGCTCCTCGGAGCACCTGGTGTTAGTTTGGAGACCATCAAAGAGAAAACCACAAGCCCGATCCAGTTCCTCTCTCTGCCTGGAAATATTTCTTCCAGATATTGCTTCTTTGGTCTTTATAATGGTCAGGCCTGGCTACCTGGGTGCCGGAAAGCCGGCCTTGCTTCCCAGAAAGGAGGATAAAAGGAATGCAAGAGCCCAGCAGTTTCCATGGAAACGGATCAGGTGGAGGAGAATAGAGTCCCAAGGAACCCAGAGGTGGGAGCAGGACTTTTGAGTAAACTCCGTCTGAAGGCTGAGAATCTGTGGGTAAAATATTTCCCTCTGAGGAGGATATTTGGGTCACCAGAATGGCAACAGGATGTGGAATAAAAAGAGCTGGGGGCTCTTGAGTGACACCCTCCCCCAACTGGCAGGGTATGGGGGCTGAGAACTCAGTCTCCAGAATTCCATAGGTCCCTTCCAGCTTTTTGGTTTGTTTCGTTGTTTGGTTGGTTCTGCTGCTAATCAGCAGTTCTGCCAAGTGATGGCTGTGTGACCCTGGATAAGATGTCTACCCTCTCTGAACTTTCATTTTCTCTTTGGTAAAATGAGGATAATTCTAGTGACTTACTTGTATGGCTTTAGTGAGTGTTAAACATGGTAACACATGTAAAGGGTGATGTAGGGCCTGGAACATGATAAGCACTCAAATGTTATTACAGATGAGAAAACAGAAGGCAATTGGTAAGTGTAATCCAATCAGTGTTGCGATCCTTCTGGCCAAAGTGATTGGTTCAGGGATAGGCAATGAGAAATTGTATCTCAGAATGTGAAGGAGCTATGGAAAGGCTACCCTCTCCACTTGCAGATGTTTTGGTGTGAAGCTGTGAAGTCTGGGATTGTTGCAGCCATCTTAACACCATGAGTGAAGAGTCTAGAGTCGCCTAAGATGGAGAAGGGCACGGAGTGGAGACTGAGGATGAAGCCCATATTGCAAAAGGGCAGGGCAAAGGACTGTAAGAATTTGGGCTGATGTGATCTTGGGGTCCAGGAGTGAACGGTTGAGAAAGAATTCTTGAGACATTTTCAGTACAAAAAAGATGGTTTTATTAAGCCATGGTGACAGGACCTATGTGCAGAAAGAGTTGCACGGGGATTGTGAGGAGTGACTGATTACATACGTTTTAGTTAGTGGGGTTTAGGGGGAGCATAAGTCTCTAAGGAATTTGGAGCAAGGCTTCCAGGGGCTTAAGGGGCTAGCTGATGTTAAGATAAGGTTCATGAGACCCTTCAGATGTATATCGCCATATGTTTGAAGGATGATTGCTAACATATATCTTTGGAGTGGAAGACATAAAGGAAGTTTCCAAAGGGGTTTTTAAAGAAGACTTACAGGATCCTGGAGGTTGGGCTAATGGCAAGCTACAGTTGCTTTTTGCCTCTAGTGAAGAATTCACATTAAGGCAGTTGAGTTCCTGGAGGAAGGTCACTATTCTTGCCTCAAGTGCTTGTCATTGGGTTGCAAGTTGTAAGGAAATTTCATTTTTTTTTTTTTTTACATTTCTTTTGCCTTTGTTCTCCACATCAGGGTCCCATGTGACATCATTTGAGCTGTTGGATCAGGCTGAATTGAAGTACCTTTGGACTTCCTCAGTTACATGAATCGATATACCCCCATTAATGTTTCAGTCCACTTGTGTTGAATTTTGAATTTTGTTTCATTTGCAACCAAAAGGTTCTAACTCCTAATCCAAGAAGAGGGCAATTGTTCTAATGGAAGCTGAACTTGGGAAAACTTTAAGAACCAAGGCTTCTCTCTTTCTTCTTTTCTTAGGGTAGCAGGGCCACTCTTTCGTAAATTCTGTCTCTGTTTGGACAGTTCCTCCATTTTCTTCTCTTCCACACCAAGCATCTTCACAGCTTTGCCTCCTCCGTGCCTATCACAGCCACCCAAGCGTCAATTTGTCCTTAAGAGTCATAGCTACCATTTCTCCTGAGAGCCTGTTTCCCTATGCCAAATTCCCAAGAGAAGAATGTGATTGGTCTAGCTCATCTTTTTGTGTTGGCCTGTTCAGATCATAGGTTGCTGTCCCACTGTCCAGAAGTGAGGATAGGACAGGGAGGGGGATGTTTCTCTTAGAGGTGGGAACATGGTGGCATTAATTAATATTGGGGGCTCAAGGTGAAAAACTCAAACAGGCAGTGGGACATGTTTCACCTGAGTGAAAAACACTTTGACCAGTGAATCCAAATGTAAAACAAAGAGCAGGATGGGTGAGGAGAGGAGTGTCATCTAGAACAGGGGTCTACAATGTTTTTGTTTTTGGTTTTTTTGCAAACATTTTTTAAGGCCATATAGTAAATTCTGGGGGGCTTTGCAGGCCACAGTGTCTGTGTCTCAACTGCTCAGCTCTGCCACTATGGCACAAAAGCAGCCACAGACAATATGCAAACAAATGAACATGACTCTGTTTCAGTAAAACTTTATTTACAAAAACATGTGGTGAGCTGGATTTGGCCTATGGGACAAAGTTTCTGACCCCTGATCTAGTAGAATGAGTTCTAGGCTCTCTCTGACCTCTCCAAGCCTCAGTTTTTTCTTCTATGAAATAGGCACCCTAATAGAACTCATGTAGAAGGACTGTTGTAATGTGTTGGTGAAATAATGTACGTATATTACTTAGCATGGTGTCTGGCACAGAGTGATAGATATTGGCTGCTTTTATTCTCTTTATCATTGGGTAGGATCTCATAATAACTGGAGTCTGGATCCACCAGTTTGCTCGGTGAATCTAGAAGAGTCCCTTCATATTCTCTGAGCTGAGCTAGGAGCTGGTAGTCCCTCTTTCCAGAAGATGGGATGGGATTACTAAAGAAAGGGTTGGAGGAGCTGGGGAAAGGCAATACTCAGGCTAGGAGGGCAAAGGGAAATAGAGCTGCAGATGAATCCAAATTTGCATGCCCTGTGGCCTCCATGTGAGGCTGCCTTGGCCTCTGCTCAGGGACCTGGCAGGGAGCCCTGGGCTCAATTTGCAAACAAACCTACTCTGTTTCCTGCCAGCATGGGACCTCTGATGGCCAGGTATTTGGAACCTTTCAGCAAGGCTGGGAAAAGGGTCCCTGAAGGAGGAGTGTCCTATTTCCAGGATTTCCCAGGATGCAGCAGAAATGTTGGAATGAAATGCTCAAAGATAGAGGCTCCATTCCATTTATTGATGGATTTGCTTAAAATTTAATTCATTTGTGCCATCAAAAAAGATTGACTAACCATCTGCTTTGTGCCAGGCACTGTACTAGGCTCTAGGGATTCAATGATTAGCAAAACAGAAGCAGTTCCTTTCCTCAGGAGTTTAAAGTCAAGGTGGGGAGGCAGACATTGATCAAACCACACAGTTGAACATGGAAGTGCAAACTGAGCATGTAACAGAAGTCCTGCAAATATCTGGCATTTATGGGAAATCCATCCTGAGGCTGAATTAGGTGAAGAGAGGTAGTGAGCACTCCTGGAACTTGAACCCCACTGCACAAAGGCTGGAGGGGTTCTGTGGTGGAGAAACTGTAAGAAGGTCAGCGGGACTGGAGCATAAAGTGGATGGAGTGTGTGGTGGGATGACCCTGTAGAGGTAAGCATTGGCCAGGGTCCATCTCCCAAAGTGAGGGGCACCTCCCTTCCACCAAGGGCCATCCCCTAGAGAAGGGTGCAGGTGTGAGAAGGTAGTGGCAGACACCAGCAACAGCTGCAAGGTGGGAACCCTGGCCAGGGAGGGGGCTAGGGGGCCACCCAGCAGTAGCTGCTGCACCCCACATAGGACCAGGTGCAGCTGCGCAGTCCAGGCAAGGAGAGACAAGGCCAGCCCTTTTGGAGTGGTTCATGCGGAAGACTCAGTGTTTCTCCAGGTGACCTCCACCTCCCACCAATAGTTATCTGGTAATCCCTCCCTCACACTCAGATATTATTTTGGAAACAGAAGCAAGGAAGAGATGGAAAAGACAGCATTTATCCAAAAGAAACCAAATCCTCCCAAGAGCCCTTCGAAGCGAAACAACATGGTGGTGCCATAAATGGGCAATTTTAAGGGGTGTCCCCATTCCTGTCCCTGCCTCCTAGCAGGGTGGGAGCACTGGAGGGTGATTGCATCAATTATGGGAAACAAAGACACTGCATATTCCTTGTGCAAGTATTCTGTGACCCTGCTACACTCATTTCTTTGTCACCCCTGCTGGAACGGAAGCAGGGACCCATCTGTTTTGTTCAACCAGCTCTCATATGGACTCTGTCATTGTTGGATGAATGAACCAATGGCAGCAGAATGGAAGAGGATGTTTTTGTGTATAGAATCAGGGGCCTCCGGAGGCTCTAGAAATGACCCCAGGCACTGACCTGGCCAGCTCATCTCCGGGCTGTCAGGTGCCAGGCAGTGGGCCCATTTGCGTTGCCCTCAGGAGGGCAGCTGCTCGCCCTGCTGGGGGCTGTGGTACCGGCTGGTGGGGAGGAGCTGCCTGGCTCTCAGCCTCTCCCCTCATTCACTAATGCCCAGGCCTGGGCTCTTTCCAGGCCCTGCCTTCCTGATCATGTCACTGGGAATCCCCTCAGAGGCAGGCCACAGGATGGGGCTTGGGGAGGGAGCAGATCTGGGCTGGAATAGGCCACGGTGGGACACTTCCTGGAATCTTCAGCTCTGGCTGTGACTGCTGATGGTCTGATACAAGAGCCAGAAGCTCAGGCCAAGCCCGGCCCAGCCAGTGCTGGAGGGTGACAAAGGAAGAGGTCCAGAAGGAAGAGAGGAAGACAGGGAGAAGGGTAGCAAAGGGAAGAGAATGTGGTTTTCCACGAGTTGCAGAGCCAGTTAGTAAGGTCTGGGCCTCTGGGGTCACCTGCTTATAGTGGATGCCAGTGGTGCCCTGCCAAGGTCCTTCTAACAATGGGACAGCAGTCCCAAGCTGCTTTGAGTGTTGACTGCTAGGGCTCGAAGCTGCACCGTTCTCTGGAGAATTGCCACTTTGCCCAGAGATGCTCCCCACAGCCCCATGTGGGACAACCCGTAACCAATGACTGACAAATACAGGGCATCATGGCCTGGTCCCTTGCCTTAAGATGTGAGAACCCTGTGTACTATTTCATGCTCCCGAACTCCCTGTGGGATCAGGCCGAGGCCAGACTTCAGCCGAACCCGAACCTTTTTCCTCTGCCCCATCCATCCCTCTCCCCTGATCCTTCCAGATTTCTCCTTGGCCCCCTTCTTTAGTAGCTCACTTGCATAAGAATCCCTGTCTCAGGCTCTGCTTTCAGATCAGACATAAGACATCGTCTCAGACTAAAATCTCTCTTGCCACTTGCTGGAAAGCCTAGCTCTGCAGTCTAGGACCCCGGATTCTGATGGTATCTGGAAACATGTGTGTTTTCACACAAGGGCAGGGCGGCTTCCAGTATCCCAGCGTGGCGACGGTTCTAACACAGTGCTTCAGAACCACCACTTATCAGCTGTTTGAACTTGCACCTAGACTTTAGCTTCTTACAGATTCTATTTCTGCAACTGAGGGATTGGGATCATAAATACAGTCTCACAGGGTGTCAGCAAGATAGGGCGAGCCAGGGGAGCCAGTGACCATGAACCTGGCCGTAGTCACACAGACCCACCCAGCTGTGTGACCTTGGGTGTTTTGTTAGCTTTTCTAGTCTCTGTTTTCTCCTCCGTAAGATGAGACCTATGGACAGGTTCCTGAGGGCACCATTACGTACATGTATGGCACTTAATACAAAGCCCGGCCCACGAGTAGACACTAGCCGTAGAGAGTTTCTATGGTACCTGCACAGACTGAGTACTCAATATGAAGTGAGTGTTGTTGTCATTAATGAGTATGTCTAAAGTTAGTTGGTAATGATAATAAATACCTTTGGTAATTTGGGAGGAGTGCATAAAAGGTGGCCGAGAAATGTGGCAGATGGGACCCTTGGAGCCTGGTGCATGGCTGTGGGCTGGGGAGGGGTAGGCAGACAGAACCCATCCCGGCTTGCTTCTCAGTCAACCAGCGTCGGCCCCGAGGCCACTGTTGTGCAGCAGCCTGCTGCCGGGGGCCTGCCTGCATGCCAGCCCATTTGTCACCCTGTCATCTCCTCCACACTTGAAAGCAAATCCCCGGGGATCATGAGCAAAGCACACAGAACAAGGAGCCGTTTTTTTCTCTAGGGATGGAGCAGGGGAAGTAAGGATGGCGAATAGAAGAGAGTGTCCGAGGGCTTGTCCTTGGTTTGATGGGAAAGGTGCAGGTTTGGCCCTTCGTGAGGAGCAAGGGTCAGTGAAGTGTGGCTCTCGGGTGCATGCAGCCACCTCCTGTGTCTGCATGGCCTGCAAGCTAAGGATGGCTTTTCCATTTGTAAGTGGTTGGAAACAGTGAGGAGAACGATAATGTTTTAATGAAAATTACATGAAATTCACGTTGCATTGTCCACAGTAGTCTTACAGAGACACAGCCTCACTGTCTATGGCTGTTTTCATGCTCCAGTGGCAGAATCGAGTGATTCCAACAGAGACCCTATGGCCTGCAAAGCTGAAAATGTTTGCTGTCTGGCCCTTTTCAGAAAAAGTTTGCCAGCCCCTGACTTAGAGCATCAGGCTGACCAAGAAAAGTCCGAAAGTAAGAAAAGCAGAAAGCAAGTTGCATCTCCCCTGCTTACATTTGTTTTTCCTCTGCTATTTCATCTGTCTTCAGTAACATTTTCCCTTCCAGTGCTTGGTACTTTCTTAACGCCTGGCTAATGCAGAGGGAAGAATCTGATTAATAAACTCACACTAAGGTGTTGGTGACTTAATATATTGCACCTTCCTTCTCCCAGGAGATTGGACTAAAGGAATAAATCTTTGGTGGAATTTTAGGAACTGTGGACCGTGTGTGTGTGTGTGTGTGTGTGTGTGTGTGTGTAAGTACATGAGAGAGACAGGGAGAGAGAGAGATTTGTAATCACCAAGGGTGGAAACTGCAGAGTCCTGCCCAAAGGAAATGAACAAATAGATTCTTTGTGAATGAACCACCTGGGAATAAGCAGAATGAGCTCACCTTAGTGGCTCCTGGAACCTCGGAGGACAGGTTAGAGAAGGTGCCGCCTCTTCCGATGTGAGCTCTAAACCTGGCTCCTTTGATGGCCAGAGGATCTGGGAGGACATGGAATCTGTGAGCAAGTCAGGACAACTAGGGTATCACCTCTCACCCCTAAGGCTCTGCCCAGAATAGCTGGCTTTATGCCCTTGGCCTTGACACTTGCTCTGTGGGCCTTTGGTGTGCCTTTGTCCTTCTCTTCTCCTGGCTGCCTGAATCTGAAGGTCAGTCACAGCTGGGGAGCGGGCGCCTCTCAGCTCGGCCACTGCTGCTCTGCCATCCCACAGACTGTGGTCTTGGCCCCCCGACTGCTGGCTCTCATGGGCTGGCCAGCTGCGGTGGGGTTCTACACAGCCTGCCTCCCCTGGTGTCCATGCTCCAAGTTGCCCTCCCTACCGGAACCGGGGCGAGCTTTCTGAGATGCCAGCTGTTATGGGCTGGATTGTGCCCCCCACCAAATTCATATGTTGAAGCCCTAACCCCCTCCCCCCGCCCCGATTATCTCAGGCAGGACTGTGTTTGGGGATAGGCCCTTTAAAGAGGTCATTAAGTTAGAATGAGGCTGTTAGGGTGAGCCCTAATCCACTCTGGTGTCTTGAGAAGAGGAAATGAAGAGGAAATGTGAGCACATGGAGAGACACTGGGGATGCACACACACAGTGAGAGGGTGACCACCTGCAAGCTGAGAGGCGTCAGGGTGAAGCCAAGCTTGCTGACACCTTGATCTTGGACTTCCAGCCTCTGGATTGTGTGAAAATAAATTTCTGTTGTTGAAACCATTCGGCTTATGCCAGCCCTAGAAAACATATACCAGCCTAGCTCCCTGTGTAAAATCCTTGACTCTCTATCACCTTAGGTCTGCACTCAGTGTGGCTCCTCTACACCCGTGGCCTCATCTCCCACCACCCCTCACTCTCCGCCTTCATCCACCCACCCCGAACTCCTTGCAGTCTCCAGAGTGTGACTTGTTCCCCAATGCCAAGCTTTTGCATATGCTGTGTCCTGTGTTGGAAAGCTCTTTCCCTAAACTGGCAACTCCCTCCCTCCCTCAAGACTCCTTCCCAGTGCATGTCCTCCTCTTCTGACCTCCTTAATGGGAATGTCAACGAGGGCGCTGGTGGATGTTATACACCGGATTCCCCAATGACCAGTCCAGTTGCTCCTGGTGGACAGAGACTGTGCCTCACTGATCTCTGTGGCCCCAGCACTCAGCACACAGCCAGACGCGTGATATGTGTGGTTCCTCTTGGTGGGTGCTTTGTCTGGGGTCAGTGCTGGGCTGAGACTTCATCTGTATCATCTCATTTCCCTCCCAGCTGTTAAGTGGGCATCATACATTTTCCACCTCCGAATTCTGCCACAAGTAGTATTATAATGTAGCTAAAGTGCTTGGCACAATGACATGGGCATGTGGCAGCTTCTGTCCCCTGCTCCCTTCTTCAGGGACCACCTGAGCCACTTCACCTGCAAGGGGACCAGAAGTGTTTAAAGGGGGCCGGGCAGAGGCCGAGACTTTACCTGATGTCACCTCCACCTCCTTACTAGTGCGTCCTGGCAGCATTCCCTTGATAAATCACTTGCCCCCAAATCCTCGTCTCAAGTTCTGCTCTTGGAGTCTGATGTAAGACGGGTTGGCAAACTTTTCCTGCAAAGGGTCACATGATAAACATTTGGTAAATAGTTTAGGCTTTGTGGGCCATATAGTCTCTGTTGTAATGACTCAGCTCTGCCACCGTACCAGGAAAGCAGCCCTGGACAATATGTGAATGAATATGCATAGCCGTGTTCCAATAACATGTTATTTATAGAAAGAGGAGGTGGGCCGGATTTAGTCTGGGGGGCACGGTTTGCTGACCTTTGGCTGAAGACAACAGCCCTAGAAGTTTGGGGCTCTGTCCCATCCTCATTCTTATAGATGAGGAAATTGAGGTACAGAGAAGTTAAGTAGCCTGCCCAAGGTCACATGCAGGTGTGGCAGGGTCTGTAGACTGGTTCTGAAGCCTCTATGCTAAACTGACCCATGCAGCAGAGGTCTAGTAAGCAAATGGCTCCAGGTGTCTCACAGGGAGGTGAGAAAAAGGGGCGGCAGGGGAGAAAGTTCCGTGGCTTAACTCCCCTCCACCTCCAGTAGGAAGGCTGGCAAATGTGTGCCTGGGGGGGGGGGGTCAGGGGGGATTGTAGGGTTGCATCTCTCTGAAAGTTCTAGGTGATTTCCACTAAATTTTCAATCAGTTCATTTGCCTTCCTAAAGCACTGGGTGGACTTAGGACTCCTGGGATCCTTAGTGAAATCTACGTGTTGGAAAGATTTTAAAAATAGCACCAAGCCCTTTGACAAGATGAGAGCTAATTAACCTGACGCTCCGGCGCCCCCGGCCCATGTGCCGCCACAGCGTAGGCTCGGAGCCCTCCCTGGAGCCTCAAATCGTGAAGTCTTTGTGGAGAAGTGAGGTGAAGCTGTCGGTATGCCCTGAATTTTCTGTCTCAGGCCAGGGAGCCGCTTCATTCTAAGGATCTTCAACCTGAATGGGATCCTAGCAGCAGAACCTGCTTTCTGCCCCCTGATAGGGAGTGGGGTGGGGTGAGAGGAGCCCAGGTCCGGCCCACCCAGGGGGTTACCAACCCAGGAAGCGCAAAAATCATTTATATTCATTGTAGTAAATGCTGCTCAACAAAAAGAAGGAAACCCACCCAACAATCCCACATTTTGGGTGAGCAATTTATTAACATTTTGGTTTAATTCCTTCCAGTCTTTGGTCTATGCCTATATTTATATATTAATTATTTATTACAAACATGAGATCCTACTGTGCATATGGCTTAGTGACATATTTTGACCATCTTTCCATGCTGTTGTATACTTTTCTACCATGTCTTTCGAAATGGCCATGCGTGATATACTCTTTGCATTCATGAAACATAACGTCTTTACTTACCAATTCCATATTATTAGGGAAGAGGCACCATTTCCAATCATTTTACTGTTTTAAACAAAGTAGAAAAGTCTTCCTTCGAGGCCTTGATTTTTTGGTGTGGAATCACTGAAGCTTGGGGTAAACTTTGGGGAGGTTGGAATCTTACAGGTCTGTTGTAAGTTATCTACAGCTTCTTGACAAGACACTTTTTTTTTAATGTTTAATTATTTTTGAGCATGCCAGCAAGGGAGGGGCAGAGAGAGGGAGAGAGAGAATCCCAAGCAGGCTCTGCGCTGTCAGCACAGAGCCCAATGTGAGACTCGAATTTACAAACTGTGAGGTCATGACCTGAGCTGAAATCAGTAGTCCAATGCTTAACAGACCAAGCACCTGAGGCACCCCATTGACAAGACATTCTAAGGGAGCAATTAAGGGCACATATTCTAAAGCTTGAGTAGCTGGGTTTGAATTCTAGCTCTGTCTAAAAAAGGGTTTGGGACCCTGGGCGTATCACTTAATCTCAGTTTATCTGTAATGTTGGAACAACAACAATATCCAACTCTGTCATACTACTGGGATAATGATCTGAGTCCCTGCCACTGCTCTGGTAGGGTTCCCTCCTGCTTTTGCCCTTGGTCCTGTTCCCCCAGCCCCACTGAGGAAACACAGGCCCTTTGCATTTACTGTCCTTCCAGTATGATACATTCTTCCTCCAGATTTCCACATAGCTCACTTCCTTACTTCCCTCTGGTCTTAACTCAGATGACTCCCTTTCTGACTACCGTTCTCTGGGTTCTTTTTTTCTTAGACCACCATGACCTCCTGATGTATAACATGTCTATTTCCTTTTGTCTATTTCCCCCTGTCCCGGAGACAAGTTCCTTGAGGGTGGGGAGTTTGCTATCTTTGTTCATGGCTAAATCCCCAGGTTCTAAATTATATTGCCTGTCGCATAGAAGGTGCTCGAACATAATTTTTGGCATGGATGAATTTTGCGTGTGGAGCACTGAGCATGGTGCCAAGCCCAGGCTGGTGCACAATAAATTGTTATTCACTTAGTAGAAGACCTGAATGGAATGGCTGGGAGGTTGAAATGGTGTTTTCTGCCAGCAATAGTGGCACTGAGGGGATAAGAGGCGAGAGTGGGAAGGGATGTCCTATTTGACAGCTCCTCTAGCTCTTCGTTGAATGGGGATTGGGGCTCGGGTGACCACAGTGCCCCCTCTTTCCCCTCTCAGCTCCCTTCTCAGGGACACTGCCCTTCCTGCCCCAAACACAGGGCCTCCTCTCAACAAGTCTCTCCATCTTTTCTTGGGCTGTTTGATTTTTTTTTTGTTGTTGGTTTGTTTATTTACATATTTTAAGAGAGAGAGAGAGAGTGAGAGAGAGAGAGAGAGGGAGGGAGACAGTGAGCAGGGGAGGGGCAGAGAGAAAGGGAGAGAGAGAATCTCAGGCAGGCTCTGTGCTGTCATCTGGAGCCCCTGATAAGAGGCTCGAACTTGCAAACCCATGAGATCATGGCCTGAATGGAGACCGAGAGTTGGACGCTTAACCAACTGAGCCACCCAGAAGCCCTGGGTTGTTTGCTTGTGAAGGCGAGCCAGGCACTGGAAACCCTTCCTTGTCCTGAGCTTGCTCTCTTCTTAGGTTGCATTTCCCCTCATTACTCTCATTCTCTGCTGCAACTGCCTGGAATTGCTTGGAATGCTCTCCCCCACTCCAGACCTTTTCATATGCTGTTCTCTCTGCAGGGAGTACCTTTCCATCCCCTCTCCCACTGCATCCCACTAACTCTTGCCCAGCCTTCAAGGGCTCAGCTCAGCTTTCACCTGAGAAGTGCCCATGACCCTCACCCCCACCTCGGTCTGATGCCTCGAAGCCCCCACGTTGTTTTTCTCACACTGTGTTGTAATTCCCTGTTTTCTCACTGGCCTCCCCAACTAAACGGCCCAGGTGAACACAGGGACTCTGCAACACTCACTGTTTATCCTCAGTGCCTTGCCTGACACCGAGAAGGAGCTCGATATTGTTGAGCAAATGAATTAATAATGATGAAATAGGCACACTGTACGTGTCAGGGTTGGGGGCTGGGTGGACACCTGCTCACAATCATGCAGTGAATTTTGCCAGAGGGTCTGGAGTCACGGGGTCTGCCTCGGGCCAGCCACTTCCACGGTTTTTTGGAGAAAACATCCTTATGTGTCTGGGGGAATGACATTCTCTGCTTGGTGTCCCAGTCCTGTCAGATTCAGATGCTTCAGCCAGTTTCTATAAATGTGAACATTTCAATCAGGCAGTAGCTGCCATGGTAACGGGCTGAATCTTAGAACTTGGGGACCGGGAACAGACCAGAGACCAGGTAGCTCTCAGGAGGCTCTTTGTGCTGGTGTGTGGAAGCTCCCCAACGAGAGCCGACTGCCCAGGTGCCCCTCAGTGCCAACGCGCAGTGCTTCCCTCTGTCTGGGGCGGGATCTCCAGCGGCTTCACTGGCCTTATTTGGAGTACCTTATGTGTATCCTCTTGGATCCCAGGTTGTTGGGGCTCAGAGGAGGCAGGCTGAGATTTTTCTTCGTACGACTGAGGTGGTAAGACTGGGGATGGACATAGCAAAGCAGGGAGAGGAAGGTCAGTCTCACCTTTAATATTCTGTTCCAGTCAAACTTGCAAGTAACAATCCAGGCTCATGGGCACCTCCTCTATCTGGAACTTTCTCAAGGGGTAGGGCCATGTTTTTGAAACATTAACTAATATCGTTTCCCCCATAGCATTTTTTCTTCCCATTCAGACTGTACTGCTGTGTGGTCAGTATTTTGCAACACATACAGCTGTGCATATGCATACAGTTGTTCAGGTTGTACACTGTGTAAATCCATCCAGCCTGTGTGCATGATGCTTCCTGAATTGTGCAGTGTGGTAGCCCTGAGAAGAGAGTTAAGAAAAGAAAAGAGAGATGCTTCAGGGATTTTGATTCAAAAGCCTTGGCCTTGGGGGAATGAAATGAACTCTAAGTATAGATAAAAGGATGAGAGAATGTTGCATAACCAAGAACAAGGTTTTCTTCAGCCTCAGTCGAAATAAAGAAAGATTCCTGGAAGTATCAGGGAGGAAGAGAGGTCCTGGCTCATTGAGAAGAAGACCCTGAACTCTGCAACTTGGGCCAAGTCCTGGTCAGGGCAGGGGGTGTGGCAAAAACCTTGTCAATTTGCCGAATCCAAGACTCACAGAGACTTGTGCCCCATTTCCCAGGTGGGGCTCCAGAAAAGAAAGGGCTGCATGGTAGATGGAGGCAGGCAGGGCCTCCAAGGGTGAAGAGCAGCAGGATGATTTCAGTGTCTAGGGCACAGCATCAGATCCATCCAGGGAGCTGCTGAACATGAGTGATCCCATGGCCAGGATGGGCCATGACCGAGCAGCCTTCTGTGTGGATCACTGGTCAGGGAGGATGGGGTGGTGGCTGAATCAGGAAGCCCCAGTGGACAGGGATTGCAAGGATCAGACCTCCCTCCTCCTCCACCCCTCAGTGGTCCTGGGAACCTAGGTGCAATGGGATCGGGGGGGCCTCAATTTGGCCTAGATTTAGTGTCTGCTTTCTGGTGGGATGAGAGGTGAGAATAGAGATTAAGTGGCATTAAAGACAGATAAGGTAATGTTTCTTGCAGTCAGTCCTGAGTCTTGGATTATTCCCATGATGTGGGATTATTCCCACAACACATTGCTCTGAGATTCTCAAAAAGGAGCCTGACTCTCCCTCATGGTTTCTGTAGAGGTTACCCACCAGGCTTGCTACTTAGCCTCACCTGGGGAGCTTGTGAAAACACACGGATGTGCCCTTCGATTTAGAGAATCAGAATATCTCAGGTGGGGCCGGCCCATGTACTCTATTGGCTAGATCAGTGTCTAAAAAGTAGCCAGTGAGACCCTTTCTTAGCTGAATTTGCTGTGTGCTTTGGAGAAGCTTCTTCCTACCCACCCCCCACCCGTTTCTTTATTTATAAAAATGAGCAAATTCCCTCTCTGTTTGTGACACCAAACACTTAGAAATTTTCAGACAAATCTTAAAAGAATAGCAATGTTAGTCATTAAGAAGCATTCCCTGATTATTGTTTAGAAAGGGAGTCTTTGTCACTTAAAAATTCATTCTTTAATATTAACAGATAAAACAATAATAATAATAAAACTAGGTAGCTTTAGGAAGAGAGGGAACAGGTGGAAGGGACAGGGACCAAAACTGAGCTTGGCAGGATGTACACTTGCTGTAGGTTTGACTTTGGAACAGTGTAAATGTTTTCTGTGATTACAAAACAGAGTTAACTCAAAAATGGAAATAACAGTCTTTGAACAAGGAAAGAAACACAGAACATGTGAACCTAATTGTGTGTCTGCTTGGAGGCACACAAAGAAAAATGATTTCATACAACTTTTAAAACACATTATTTTAGCTGTACATGCTTAGTAGAATATATCCTAAGTGCAAAAGAACTGAAAAATAGATCTTAAAGTGCTTTCAGTAAAAATATCATTAGAAATGATATTGATATCATTATTCAAAACTATTTCTCACACACATAGTAAAATAAACCAAATAAGTAATGATGTTATTAGAAACTAAGATTTTGCAGGGCACCTGGGTGACACAGTCGGTTGAGCATCTGACTTCAGCCAGGTCATGATCTCATGGTTCATGAGTTTGAGCCCCGCATCGGGCTCTGTGCCAACAGCTCAGAGCCTAGAGCCTCCTTCAGATTCTGTGTTTCCATCTCTCTGTGCCCCTCCCTGACTCGTGCTCTGCTTATCTCTCTCTCTCAAAAAATAAATAAACATTAAAAAAATAAAAAAAATAAACTAAGATTTTTAACACGAGAGAAGAGATGCAAATATAAAATTAAGAGTTTCAGGAAAACTTTTGTAATTTAAAATTTGAATTCTAAATTCCATTCAAAATGTATGATACACTTTCTTTTTGGAAATGCACACACACAGTTGTCTTTCCTACATCTGTAAACCCTAAAAGCCTAGACCAACGACCACCCACTCAATAGCAGCGAGAAGCCCAGGGGCCAGTTCATGGTCTCCCAAACCATTCCCCCCTAGAAGGGGGGATATTTCATCAAAAGGCAGTGTATTGGGGCATTTGAGTGGCTTAGTCAGTTAAGTGTCCAACTTTGGCTCAGGTTATGATCTCATGGTTTGTGAGTTTGAGCCCTTGGTTGTGTTGACAGCACAGAGCCTGGAGCTTGCTTCAAATTCTGGCTGTCTCTGTCTCTGCCCCTCCTCAGCTCGCACTCTGTCTTTGTCTCTCAAAAATAAATAAATGTTAAAAAATTTTTTTAAAAGGCAGTGTGTTGAACCTGTTTAGATCCTGATTTGAACAGAATAACTGTAAAGAAACATTTATAAAATGATTGGGAAGACGATTGGGAAATATCTGATGGGACTAAAGAATTATGATAATTGTATTTTGGCTCTGTTTTTAAGAAGAGGTCTTACCCTTTTTAGGATATATACTGAAATTTTTCCAGATAACAGCTCTTGGTTTTGTTCACATAAACCAGTAGGAATGGTGGAGAAAGTGGGTGGAGGTTAGAAGAAAAAAGATGGGGCACATACTGGTCACTGGTGACATGGGGGTTTGTTGTTTTTTCTCTATACTTTTTGTATATGTTTGAAAATTTCCATTAAAAAGTTTTGTTTAAGTAAGAGGAAAAGAAGAAGCAGGAGGAGGAGAAGGAAGAGTAGGGGGCATCTCATAGATGTCCCAAGCTAAAGGAATCTTAGGTTGTCCTCAAAGAGAGAAAGAAGCCTAGGCCTCCAGGCAGCATGGCCACTTCTCTCTGCCCTAAAGGTCCCAGTGCCTACTGGGCAGAGAGACACATGATCGGTGACCTAGACAGTGATTTGGAAATCACGGCAGTGAATTGGATAATCCATCTAGAGGCAGCTGGCTGAGGTGGCCTGGTGGAAGGGCAGCTGGGAGCCTGGCACAGGCAGAGAGAACTGGGGAACAAGTTGCTGTGGGGTCCTGGGCTTGTAAATGGAACGAATCCTACTTCTGTTTTTTTAAAGTAAAAATTTTTAAATGTTTATTTTTGAGACACACACACACACACACACACACACACACACACATACACAGTGTGAGGAGGGGAGGGACAGAGAGAGAGAGGGAGAGACACAGAATCCAAAGCAGGCTCTAGGCTCTGAGCTGTCAGTACAGAGCACAAGGTGGGGCTTGAACTCACAAACCTCAAGATCATGACCTGAGCCACCCAGAATCTTAACCTAACTGAGCCACCCAGGTGCCCCAAATCCTACTTTATAAGGTGGTGTAGTCCTGCTTAGAAGGGATCACTGGGAAGGTAGCAACTGAGTCAGGCTCTGGAGGCATTTGTAGGATTCTACAAAGTATTTTAATGCTAATGCTTTGTTTTTGGATTATGAAAAGAACATAGTCTTAACATATGTTATTAAGTAATATATTACAAGAAACCATAATGTGTAAAAGGAGCCAGATATGAAAGAATACAGACTATCTTATTTCATTTATATAAAACTCAGAGCGGAATTAAATTGCATTGTTTAGAGATACATGATTAGTTGGTGATTTTAAGGAAACAAAGATATGAACAAGAGAGCGAGGAGAATGGTTGTCTTTAGGGGGATGGAAGGAGCTAGGATCAGAAAAGACACAGGTAGTGCTTCTGGAGTCCGATATGGGTGGTGGTTATGTGGGTATTTGTCTTCCAGTTTATGAAGTGCAAATTTATATTTTATGCATGTCCCTCTAAATGGGTTATGTTTCACAGTGTAAATATAGAAACTATACACTTTCCTGTAGAAAATTAGGAAAATGGGAAAAAGTACAAAATAGAAAAAGTCATCGATGTTCACTCTGCCGGGAAGTTGACATTGTGGTGTGAATCGTTTTAGAAGGAGTGGAGCTTGGTAGTTAAGAAGTACACTTTGGAATTAAACTGACCCAGCAGGCTTCACATCTTGGCCTTGCCACGTACTAGATATGAGAACCTGGACAAATGACAGAAGTTCTTAACTGCCGAGTAAGAGATCACAACAGTACCTGTCTAGGACGGTTGTCATGGGGATTGAATTAAATAATGCATGAAGAATGCCCAGAAGTTTCAGTGTTAGCTATTTTTAGTTCATTCCAGTCTTTTTAAAAGCATATGTGTATGTATGTCTAATTTATATATTATGTATGTATAGTCTATGTTTTTTGAAATTATGATCACAGTTCTTAATAGCTCTGACTTGAGACAATTAGAAAATAAATCATTGAGCCCTTCTGGAAGTCCTTAGAGGGACAATTCTATACAATAAAGCCTGAACAATCTGATATAACATCCAACACTGTCATTAACCTACACTGTTCCGTCATCCTCCAAAGATTGATTACCTGCCGGCGCCTTTGCTTACACCATTCCCTTTGTCTGGCAGCCCTTCTCTTTTTTTGCTGGTTGAAATCGACTCCCTCTTTGGAACCTGGCACAACTGCTGCTCCATGAAACCCTTCTTGGTTATACCAATTGGGGCAGAAGAGGGCCCTCTACTGGGGGTATCCTGTGCTGTGGAAGCCCGCACTGTCTCCCTACCTTCAAGGCACAGGTGGAGCCTTAGTCAGTGTTTACCTATAAGGGTGATGAACAGGTCCCCAAATTGCTTCCTGCTGATTTGTGAGCCCCTGGAAATAAGTCTTGGGTTAGGCCTTAGGGTAGGAACAATCTACCTAGATGCTACGGCCTTGAACAGAATTTTAAACAGTTCAGGCTAACATGCCTCCTTCTCATCATTGAAAAGCTGGAAGAGATTGCAGACTCAAACATAGAAGAGACTTTTTCTCATGTAGAAAAAATCCAGAGATGGGTGGCCTGGGCCTCGTAATGGAGGCTCCACTGTGCCATGAGGCCACCTCTCGTCTCTCTGCTTTGCCATCTCCAGGGTACAGCCATCCATAAGTCACCACAAGGTCTAAAATGACTACCAGTGCACCAGCCATTAGATATCCAGGCCAGGCCACAGGGCCAGGTTGTAAAGGGAAATAAAAGGGGGGCATGTCTTCCTTTTAAAAGAGTTTTTCCACAAGTCCCCTGTGACACTTCCATTTACATCTCACTGGCCAGAGCTTGGTCACCTGGCCATACCTAAACTCAGTGGAGTCTGGGAAATACTGCTGCCCAAATACAACTGGCATCCTGTTATAAAGAAGGAAGGAGTGGGGCGCCTGGGTGGCTCAGTTGATTAAGCGTTCGACTTGAGCTCAGATCATGATCTCATGGTTTGTGGGTTCGGGCCTCGCCTTGGGCTCTGTGCTGACAGCTAAGAGCCTGGAGCCTGCTTCATATTCTGTGTCTCCCTCTCTCTCTGCCCCTCTCCCGCTCACGCCTCTGCCTCTCTCTCTCAAAAATAAACATTTAAAAAATTAAAAAAAAAAAAGAAAAGAAGGAAGGAGAGAATGGTTTGTTGGGAGAAGCACCAAGCAGCCTCTGCCTCTGCCGGAAGACTCTGTCAACAGTCAGTGTTACCTGAATGGCTCTTACCTGTAAGGGGAGCTGGCACAGAACAGGCATTTCTGGGGGTGACAATGGGCTGAGGTGGGGCCCATTAATTGCACAATCACATAGAAATGCCCTGGGGTCCTAGAAAGTTACCTGTCCTGCTCAGCAGTGGTTCCCTCGGGACGCTTACATCTTCTTGCTCTGGTGTGTCATTCTTTTGACCCCTCCTTGAAGGACATCTTCGAGAACTCCAACTCTGAGGTGTGCTGGCGTGATTTCCAGAAACATTTAGAGTTTGCTGTTTGTTTGTTTGTTTTTTAGTACTCTATACTCTTCAAAGTCTTTTACACACGTGGCTCTGCTTTATTTTCACCAAAGCCTCGTTTGGTAGTAATAGGGGGTGTTTATGGGTCTTGCCACTCATCACAGAAATGCTGAGCACTTTTACGTGCTTCGTTCTCAAAATGACTTGAGGGGCCAGAACTGCTGGAAGCCCATTTTTCAGTGGAGGCTCTGAGAGGTGAACTGACTTGTCCGAGATCACAGAGGATGTAGTTGGGGTTTGAATCCGGTTCTGTCCGATTCTGAAGCCCCTGTTCCTTAACCATAAGGCTAGGGTAGCTCTTATTCTTATTTGCTAGTTGAGCAAAAGAAACCCAAAGAGGATTAAAGTGGCTTGTAAAAGGTTATAAACCAAGTGGGTGGTAATGCCAACATCAGGACCCAAGGTCCCAGCCCTCTCACCATTGAGCTGCATGGTCCCATTGCCCAGGACCTCTGAGCACTGCCTGGGCCAAATGGACTGATGTGGCCCAGAATTACACCTGCCCCCTCTCCTCACCGTTTCCAACAGGGGCAAATCAAGGCCAAAGGGGGATTTGTGAGGTGTCTGGGAGAGGCTGCAGACATAGCAGGAGGGAGCAATAAGCATCTTTTGAATTGTGAGCTGAACCTCTTTGATCTAAAAATCTGTAGGAGTAAATTGGTTAGCTCCATGAAAGCCTTTCCCTGACGTGCCCTGAGTTCGGTAGCTCTTGAACTTGCTGTGATCTCCAGTCCTCCAGCATTGTGATTCCCTCAGGACAGCCCCTACTGCTGCCCCTGTAGAAAAGCAGGCATCAGATGACACTATCCTGCCCGCGTGAAACAGGCGTTTTCTTTTTTCTTTCTTTTCTCCTCCTCCTCCTCCCCCTCCCCCAGCCCATGCTGAGACTTCCACATGTTTTCCCCACTGTTTGGCAGGCATTGTCCCAGAGTCTTAGTTGTAGGAAAAAGGCTTGGATTTAAGAGATCCTTATAGAAAATGCCAACTAGACCTGAGCAAAGATTCCTGGAGATCCCACAGGGAATACCTTTGGGGCTATTTCAAGGTTTTCCACCTTGTTCAAGGGCTGAACACTGTGGCCAGCCAGGCATTTGGGATGCATAGGCTGCTGCTTTGTCCTGTTAATTACTCTGAACAGTTTCAAAAGCAACCAGGATCAGCATACCCAAAGCTGGAAGGGAATGCTACAGTTATGTTGTCTACTCCTGGATCTCCAGGGCAAACTGTGGCCAACCAGACCTCCTGGAAATATTTTCCAGTTGGAAATAATTCAGTAGAATGTCTTGTACCCCTGCTTCAGTGCCTGACATATCATAGGCACTCAATGAATAAACACTGAATGAATGAATATAGGAATAAATTGCCTCTGTAACTAATGACTTTTGAACTAGGAAGTTCTGCGGGGACTGCTGAGAATGACTCACATTAGTCATTAACTGTACAGGACTCAAGAGGAGTATGAGCTCAAGAAAACAGCATCTTAGTGTATGCCTGAAACTTTCCTCACTGAACAGTGACCTACTCGCTACCTTGTTTCATCAAAGGCAGGTTTCTTAGACTCTGGTGACTATAGCATGACAGTTAAGACCATGAGCTTCAGCATCCAACAGATTTGGGTTTAAATCCAGCCTTTGTCACCTGTTAGATACATGGCTTCAAGCAAATCACTTCATCTTTTTGAGATTCATTCTTCTCATCAGTAGAACGGGGCAATAGTTGCACCTAACTCTTGGACTATTTATAGGATCGCCCTAGAAAATGTTCTCAAAGAGTGCCTGGCACCTAGTAAGAGGGTCAAAAACTAGTAATGGTTACTGTGACATCACCACCACGGTAGGTCTTTGGGTCACTCTCTCTTGCCCACCCTCACCCCTAATCCAGCCAGGTTCTCCTGGCTTCAGTATAGACCTTACCCCGCCCCATTTGTCCAAGGCTAGAAGTTTTCTAGTGGCACTTCACTAAGAAAAGAAGGGTTGATTAACCATTTTCGTGACTAAAAATAAAAAAATTAAGCAAATAAATGTTTGCCTACCAAAAAATTGATTTTGCTGGCTTTGCTTATCTGAAGTACAGCTCTAGAATGATTCTCTTTCATCATATTTGTTGGAAGATCCTTAAAAATAATACATTATTCATGGATGGCTTATGTATTTATTGCATGCCTGCTATCATCCTGGCTCCAGGGATACAGTGTTGGGTTAGATAGACAATAAACATTTAAGTATTTGGAACATCAGATGGTTGTTGATGCCCTAAAGCCAAGACCACTGGACATAGACCTGTAGTTGAGCAAAGTTGGTTTATTGGCTGTTGGTGGTAAGGGAGAATGTACACCAGAAGACCATGTGGGTTTCTCAAGAAGATATTAGAAAGGACTGATTATAGGACTTAGGGCTGTGTTGGGTAATTTGGAGGAGAGTTCAAGGAGGTGGGGCTTTGATCCAGATTGGATGCTGTAAAGAAATAGGGATAACTCTGCATTGGTTTCCTATTCCTGCTGTAATGGAGCACCATAAACTAAGCTTAACACAACAAAAATTAATTCTTACAGTTTTGGAGATCAGATTTCTAGGTCTGAAATCATTCACACTGGGCTAAAAGTCAAGGTGTCTGCAGGGCTGGTTTCTTGTGGAGGCTTCAGGGAAGAGACTCTGTCTTCCTGCCTTTCTCAGCTTCTAGAAGCTGTCTGCACTCCATCTTCACTATAGCGTTACCACATCTCCTCCACTGACTCAACCCCTGCTGTTTCCCTCCTGTAGCCACCATTGTAGTTATATAGAGTCCACCTGGATAATTCAAGATCATTTTCCCAACGAACAATCTTCACCCTAATCACACCTGCAAATTCCCTTTTGCCATATAAAGTGACATTTTCACAAGTTCTTGGGACTACGATGTGAACATCTTTGGGAGGCATTATTCATTCTACCACAGTATCTTAATACTTCTCATCTAGAAGGCAAGAGGAATGGGGCAAGGTCAACTGTGTAATTGGTAAAGCCATAGTAATCACCCACAGCCAGAATATGGGGATGTTTGATCACTTGCATTTTGGACAATGTTCATATTTTTTTGGTTTGTTTGAAAGTGATTAGGGAATAGTCTTTTTTTTTTTTTTTTTGTCTTGATCCATCACAGCCACAGATTGGCTTTGTCTGGTGTTGTTCCTTGAACATTTTCATGTTCAATAGGAAAACACCATGTCCGACCCAATGGCAAGTTCTTGGCTGTTAGGACTGCTGTTCTCTTTTTCTGGGGGATGAATTCTGTGAAGAAAAGTAAGACAGTTTGTTAGGAGCGGCGGGGGGGGGGGTGTTTGGTGGATGGGGTAGAGTGTGGCGAGGTATACACTCATTTTATGGGTCTCTTAAGGGAAGGCCTCACTGATGACATTGACATTTGAGCAGAAACTGGAAGGATATGAAGGAGGAGGTTTATGGGCAGAGGAAAGTATGTGGTAGGCAGAGGATTAGCAAGTGAAAGACCGTGAGATGGGAATGTGCTTTGATGTTGGGAATGGCCTGTGGAAAGAAAATTAAGTCAATGGTGACTCCAGAAGTTTTGGCCTGTACAACTGGAAGAATGAAGTTTCCATTTATTAAGATGAGAAATACTATATGTTTTATGGGAGAAATTTAATTTTTTAATGAATTTTTTATGCTAGAATAGTTTTAGATATATAGAAAAATTGTGAAGATAATACAGAGAGTTCCCATACACCCTGCATCCAGTCTTCCCTATTCTTAACATATGTTAGTATATATTTGTCACAGTTAATGAACTGATACTGATACATTATTGTTAACAAAAGTCCATACATCATTATTCAGACTTTCTTAGTTGTTACCTAATGTTCTTTTTCTGTTCTGGGATCCCATCCAGGTTACCATATTACATTAATCGTCACGTCTCCTCACACTCCTCTTGGCTGTGGCAGTTTTTCAGACTTTCCTTGGTTTTGATGAACTTGACAGTGTTAAAGAGTGAAAGTCAGATATTTTTTTTAGAATATCTCTCCATTAAGATGTGTCTGTTTTTCTTCCCCCCTCATAATTAGGGCTATGTTTTTTTGTTTGTTTGTTTCTTTGGTTTTTTTTTTGGAGGAAGACCCCAGAAATAAAGTGCTCTTCTCATCATCTCATTTCAAATGACTTACCATGTTGATGTTGAACTTGATAGTCAGTCTGGATAAGATAGGGTTTTTTTAGATTTATTTGAAGTTACTCTTTTACTCTCTTTCCCTGCTGTACTCTTTTGAAAGGAAGTCATTTTGCACAGCCGACATTTAAGGCATGCTGTGCTCTATCCACCTCCTTGAGGGCAGAGTCTCTATAGAAATTATTTGAAATTCTTTTATATTTAGCTAGTCTTCTCCATTTACTTATTATTTATTCAATCATTTATATCTGTTTGGACTCATGGATCTTTATTTTATACTTTGGGCTATAATCTAGTGCTACTTTATTTTGTTGCTTAAGTTGTTCCAAATTTGACCATTGGGAACTCTATTTGGCTCCTATGTTTGTTTGTTTTTTTGTTTACATATCCCCGTAATTATTATTGTTTTTTCTTTGAGCATTTCCTTACCTCCTGACACTACAACATACTCCAGGCTTGTCTTGTGTATTTTCTGCCCCAGTTCCAGAATCAGCTGTATCTCCAAGGAGCCCTAGTTCCTTTTATTGGAGAATGGTACTACCAAGATCCAGGATCCGGGTCTGCTTCTTGCTACTGGAATGTTGTTGCTTCTAGTTCAGGGGCTCAATTTCGGTAATACTAAGTTCAAGCCTCTCACTGGACATTCAAGTAGAGATGTATACACAAATGGCAGTTTTATATAGGGGTCTGGAGTTCAGGGAGGGGTCTTGGCTGGAGATGCACATTCAAGAGTCATCATAATGGAAGTGGTAATAAGGTTATAAGGCTGGATGAGGCTTCCTAGTAAGCAAAAAACAGCTAACAATGGAGAGATGAGTGAGCAAAGGTGAGGACTAGCCAGTGAGAGAGAGGAAGTGGCATTCACAAGCCAAATGAGGAAAGATTTTCAAGAAAGGATGGGGATCAGTTGTGTCAAGTGTTGATGAAATGGTCGAGTGAAATAAGAACTGAGAATTCATCAGTGGATTTAGTTATGTAATCCTAACCAGGGCTCTTATAGGGAAGTGGTGGAGATAGAAATATGACAGTCTCAGCAGAGATTGGGAAGAGAGGACCCGGAGACATTGTGCCTGGATAGCTTTTTTTTTAATGTTTATTCATTTTTGAGAGACAGAGTATGAGCAGGGGAGGGGCAGAGGGAGAGAGAGACATAGAATCTGAAGCAGACTCTAGGCTCTCAGCTGTCAGCACAGAGCCCGATGTGGGGCTCAAACCCATGAACCATGAGATCATGACCTGAGCCGAAGCTGAACTTAACGGACTGAGCCACTCAGGTGCCCCTGTTTGGATAGCTTTTTAAAGATTTGCACCAAAGGGGAGCAAAGAAATGGGGCAGTAGCTAGGGAGGGATATGCATGAAGAGAAGAATTTTTAATTTATCATTTAAAAAATTAGGAGCTATTACAGTATGTTCTATGCTTATGAAAATAATCCAGTGAAAAAGAAAAAAAACCCTGATGATTCAGTTAAAAGAGGGTACAATAACTAGAGTTATATATTAAGATCTTACTATTTGCCAAATAATTACTTGAATTATCTTTTTAAATACTCACAAAAACCTTACAAGGTAAACATTATCTTCCTTTTAAATATGAGGAAACTGAGGGCCAGGGAGGTCAAGCACCTTAGCCAAAGTCAAACCTAGTGAGTGGGAGATCCAAGATTCAAATCCAAGTTCTTATTACCAAAGTCCATGGTCTTAGCCAATGTACTTACAAAAGAAATCTTTGGGGAATTCTTTCTTCTCTTTCCTTCATTTGCCTCTTTCCTTTTCAGAGAAATAGTCTTTCAAATAATGGGTAGAGTGTGGGCTGATAACCTTTTCTGTGGTTGGACAATGGAGCCACCATACTTCTCATAAACCACATTAACAGTAGTGTGTTAAAACCACCAGGCAGTAGTCTCTGGTGACTTTGAGGTGCTCCACGTGTTTCTCTTTTCAAATGAGACCCAAGCTTTTCACCTATCCATCCATCTATCCATCCCTCCATCCATCCCAGAAATACACTTATGATCTGAATGTGTTAGATGCTAGGGGTACCATAGAAAATAAAATGGACACAGTGAATGCCTGCCCTCATGAAGCTTACCATCTCCTTTCTGAGTACCTTTGGACAGAGAAGGCCAGTTCTATGATGGGCAGTGAGAGTGACCCTATCCTGTCCTCTGGTCTCAGGTAGGTAATATAAGGAAGGCAGAGGAGTTGGGTGTAGTACAATAGAGATAAGTGGGGACTCTTGTTAGCTGGAAAGCTCAGGATCCACCTAAAGGGGACAACCAGTCCTGAATTCCAGCTGAATGTGGTCCTGAGGTCCAGTGTTGTTAGATATTTGTATTTTGTCAAAGGAAGTGGATATTTACATTTTAATGAGAGAGCCCCCAATTTTAAGATACGGGCAGTTTGTTCTAATAAATCTTCCCCTGTCTCCCCCTATTCCCTCTCCAAACACACTCCCTCCCCCCCCCCCCGCCACCTATGAATCTGGTCCAATCTATGGGCTGTTGGCTTGCAATTTTTGCTTTATAGCAACCAAGTAGATTATATAAGAGTGACACTCCCCATTTGATAGATACTATTTCATCTTTGCTACTGTTTTATCTTTTAAAAAATTCAAGTTTTGGACTCTAGCCCTACAACTATCACCCCTTAGGAATAATTTCTCTGAAATATGCCTTCTGGCTAGTAAGATTAGTGAGGTGTACCTGGGGGGGGGATGCATGCATAAACATGCACATAACTATGTGGGTATTATGATTTTATTTTATTAAAATTTATTTTATTTTATTATTTTTTTAATGTTTATTTTTGAGAGAGAGAGAGAGAGAGCACAACTGGGAGAGGGGCAGAGAGAGAGGGAGACAGAATCCAAAGCAGGCTTCAGGCTCTGAGCTGCTAGCACAGAGCCCAATGAGGGGCTTGAACTCACAAACTGTGAGATATGACCTGAGCTGAAGTTGGACACTTAACCAACTGAGCCACCCAGGCGCCTTCCAAATTTTTTTAAAGTTTATTTATTTTTGAGAGAGAGAGAGAGAGAGAAAGAGGGAGCGAGGGAGGGACAGAGAGAGAAGGAGACACGGAATCTAAAGCAGGCTCCAGACTCTGAGCCTTCAGCACAGAACCCGATACCAGGCTTGAACTCACGAACTGTGAGATCATGACCTGCGCTGAAGTTGGACGCTCATCCTGCTGGGCCACCCAGACACCCTGGTATTATTATGATTTTAAAAGCCACCTTATTTAAGGTGGTTTAAGGAAGACTGTTTGTCTTTTAGAGCCCACTTTGATATGAGTTGTAAGAACAGAGGGACAAGGCAATACAACTCAGAAGCTACAACTGGGACACAGACAGCTTTTCCTGTCTAGGTCACTGAATTGCATCCAGCCCAAGGCAAAACTGTCTAAAACATGTAAGCATCAACAGCTGCCTAGTAGACCGTGTGTGAGAGACTCAGGATCTCAATTTGCTGTGTGTCTGGGTTTTCTCTACCACTTTGTGGCTGTGCTTAGGTGCCACCCTTCATAACAAATATGTGAACACCGCCAGCGCTGACTCCCTGCTCAGTGGCTATAGAGACTGAACTAGAGGGGGGATGGGCTGCTATGTTTATGGAGCCCAAGAAGAAGCCAAGCTTCAGGTTGTGATCTTGACTTTAGATTATTTGCCTACACTGTGTGATAGAGCGTTTCCTAAATATCTAGGCGTTCTTATGTCACCGTTTTGAATCTTACCATATCTTTGTACCATCTCTGCTCCTATTTATACAGTTTAGAACAGTTGACCCATATTTTTGCTTACATAATTTATTCGTAAGGAAAATTTATCTCGCCACCGTTCATCTAAAACCATGATTGCTTGCCATAAACAGAAGGTAACAATAAGGTGTGCTAAGTTACGTAGCCATTATAGTTTTGTAAAGGTTTATCCTCATGTTAGTTACGCATCTGACATGCCATTAGTGGAATGCATGAGGTCTGAGTCCTTCTGTGAGGAAAGAAGTGAATGCCTAGCTGTGGATTATACATAGGTAACAGGCTAGGTACACCATTCTCCTGCATCTCTGGGAAGATGTTAGTTCACTAATTCAGTCACTGAATTGACATTCCTTAGAGCTTAATATGTGTAAAACAACAACAACAAAACCCCCCAGATGTGGGATTTAATGAATACATGAATAGAGTACTTGTCTTTGAGCCCCAGCTCCTTTCGCTGAGTAACCTGTGAGATCTTTGGCAAGATGCTTCCTAGGAAACTTTTCTGTGGCCTGAGGCCAAGTCAAACCTCCCAGTATCTCTCCTGGGTTGATGAGGCCAAGTCAAATCTCCCAGTATCTCTCCTGAGTTGATATTACCCAGATTGGAAATCTGAGGCACATGAGTCTATGGAGCACTTTTACTGGTGCCTCAACATGAACTAACTTCAAGGTCATACTCCACAATTTATCAGCCTTGTGGGAGGAACTAGTTCATTTAATTATTTGACAACAGGTAGGTCCAAACCCCAAATGTTTGACTGAATTTTTGAGTCCATATTTTTGATAGTTAGGGTGCTACCTTAAGTTCCCCGAGGGGAGGGCTTGCTGGGCCATTGGGCCTGCCTCATTCATTGTGGCTGTACCAGGAGAAATGGCACGTGTAACTTTAATCAAAGGGAGACACCAGTAGTCAGTCAAGCCAGAAATAGTTTGAGAGTAGATTTTTTTGGAGAAAAGTGATCTAATGTTTCAGTCGTTTTTTGACTTCTGACATACACATACATATTTTTAAAATTTTAGTACATATAGACACACGGAGAAGCACAAACTTTACAAAACAGTACTTACCCTATGTGCCAATATATGGTGCATTTTTTATTCCATTCTTTTCTTTTTAAAATGCTGGTCGAAACCCTCTAGTATTGATTTTGCATAGATCCATAATTTTAAAAACACTGATATATGTGGTCCAGGTTGAAAGCCAACAATTTCTGTCCGATTTGCTCTTGGTAGAGCTGTCCACATTGATAATTTATGCCCACTAAATTGACTTGTTATATAAGAAAAAGCATCCTAAAACCTCTTGGGTTAGCCAACAGAAGATGCACTTTTATGCTTGGTTTCTCTTCCTTCCTACCCTGAAAAACATTCTCTGACCACAGGGCTGTATGTATCAATGCAGAACTGTGTGTAATGAAAACAGCCCTTGCTAGCAGTCAGCCACTGTTCTGAGCACTTTGCACACAGTCTCTCTCTTAATCCTTGTAATAACTCCATTCATAAAAAGTAGACATAATTCTTATCTCCGTTTTCAAATAAATAAGTGGATTCTCAAGGAGATTTTATAACTTGCTCAGGGTTACACAGTTACGTAGAGGTAGAGTTGAGATTTAAATCCAAACCTCTCTGACTTCAAAGATTTTTAATAAAATTCTCCTTAAGAGGTGTAGCTATGGGAGCTGAATAATTCAGATCAATTCCACAGCTTAGTATTTACTTTTTAACAGAAGGTCCAGTGCTCACCCTGGGCCTCAGAGCCGTGGTGGATTGTCATAGTGCATAACCGCACGTGATATTCAGTGTGGGTGACTGGCCAAACTGATGACTAAGCCTTGCTGATGGCCAAAAACACATTCCTCTGGGCTCCAAACACTCTGCCATCTGGAGAAATGCTTCTTTTATGTTTTGAGGAATTGCTAAATCCAGCAGGCGCTCCTGCAGCAAAACATACCTTGCACATGCCTGTATGTTGGCTTAACGGCAAGTCCAGCTAAGAGAACACAACCAACTCAAGAGAGCAGGAAGAGAGCACATGTATTGAAAAGGTGCCTCTATTTGCAGTCCACATAAATACACATAAATATGCTCAAACCAGAGAGTTTAATATACCTGTGTAAATGGCCGATATTGTTCCAGTACATGCTTCCCCAAGGTCACCTGGGCATTGCAATATTTTACGGCCCAGACATCTGACATGAGCCACATGCCTCCCTTCTTTGTTCATAATAACGTGTTTACTTCTTCTCATCCTCTGCCTGACATTTATGGAGTACCTGGTCAGATGAGCAAAGAAAAGTAAGACAAGGCTCATGTGCTATTGAAGTGAGACAGTCTCCTCCCTTCCACAGCTGTCTGTTATAGGGCTTTGTGCATTGCCCAAGGGCATCACCTGCCTCTTTCAGTTCTTCAGTTCTGTTTTTGCCAACTCCTCCCTCCTCTCCCCAGAGGTGAACACAAATTAATGTGTGCATCAGAGACTTATACAAAGTGACATCAGGATTTTAAGAAAGCCCAGTTTTCCCTGTGCAGACATGATAGGTTCCCCGACTTCTAATCATATACGGTAATTTGAACCCCAGAAACAAGTGAAGACTCGGAAGAGGGGGGCTTCAAAGAGGCGAAGCATGGAAAGCTATTCTGAACTCTGCTTATGTTGTGAATGTGTATTTCCTATCCTTTGCCCTTCATCAAGAAGTGTTCTGCTCTCAACCTGCATTCTCTCACCTACTGCACAGGATTCCTGAGAATATTTTGCCATCATTTTTATCATAGTTAACAAGTAGTGCATACATATATATTTTGGTGTTTGATCAATTGATACTCCATAAACATAGGTATTGGCATCTTTTTTGGTTTCCTTTTTACTGCATTTGGTAGGTGCTGAATACATGTTTATTGAATTAATTAGTTAGAAAATGATACAGGAAAGTATCCGCATGATGGTTTTAGTGCCAAGATGTTGAATAAAGCCCAGGTCCATCGCGAAATGGTTTTCATTGTTCCTGGCTGGTATAATACGGAACATTCTCAAGAGAAAATACTTATAAAACGAAAACTCTAAGAGTCAACAAACATTTTTGGATTAGAGGTGGAGGTCGCACCAGCCAGTGTTAACCACCATCTTTTCTGATAGTGCCCTTTTGATTGTCATGAGATGTGATTATGGAGGTATAGAAGAGACAAGAAAGCTAAACCTAGGAGTGGCCATGAAGTATTGCAGTGAGAGAAGTTTTGGGGACATTTTCACAAAGTGTCTTTTTGAGTTGCATGAAAGATGGTTAAAGCCTTATTTCCACAGTTGGAATTATCTATAGCATCTCCTAGAATTCCACAGTCCAGACAGATCTCTCTCTCTCTCTCTCTCTCTCTCTCTCTCTCTCTCGTCTCTACACTGGCTCAGAACCCCAAGATGGCCTAAGGTTCTTAGAATTTTAGAAAGAACTTTTGATATCACTGGATCCAAATGACCTTATTTCATAACTGTCTCAGGCTAATTGAATTCCTTCATTTATTCATTAATTCAACCTCTGTGTCTTTTTAAAGAAAAAGTTTTAATGTTTATTTATTTTTGAGAGGGAAGGGCAGGTGGTGGAGGGCCAGAGAGAGACAGGGAGACACAGAATCTGAAGCAGGCTCCAGGCTCTGATCTGTCAGCATAGAGCCCAACATGGGGCTCAAACTCATGAACCATGAGGTCATGAACTGAGCTGAAGTCAGACACCTGACCGACTGAGCCACCCAGACACCCCTGATTCAACCTCTGTGTCTTGAAGATCTACCAGATGTCAGGCATGGAGCTCATGTAACTACAGGGCCACAGTAATAAACAAAACAGGGAAGTCCTAACTACATTCTTCGCTTTTGTGTAGTTTACATTCTGATGACACAGAAAACCAATTGAAGAAATAAATGAGCATGGTGGTTTCAGATAGTGGTGAATCCTGCGAGGGAGATAAAGTAAGGTGATAAGACAGTGACTGAGAGAGGGTCTGGGTATGAGAATAAGAGAGCACGCCTCTACAATAATATTTGAATTGGAATCTAAATGACAAGAAGGAGTCAGCCTTGCAAAGTTCCATGTGAAGAATTTCCAGTTGCTTCTCTGGCAAATACCACAAGATGAGAATAAGTTGTTATCTTCAAGAACAGAAAGAAGGCCAGTGTGACTGGATCACAGTGAGGGAGGGGGAGGCGAGGAATGGGCAGCAGTCATATCATGCCTGGCTTTGTAAGTCATGACACGCGGTTTGGATTTCACTCTTTGTGCAGTGGGAAACCACGGGGAAGCTTTAAGTAGGGGAGCAAAGTGATTTAACATTATTTTTCAAAGGACTACTCTAGCTGTTTAAGGAAAATTGTCCATCGGAGCTGGTAACGGATAAGCATGGAAGAGGCTTCTGCTATGATCCAAATGAATGATAACTCCTTAATCACACAGTGAGTTAATGGCAGAGCCAGGGGTAAAAATACCAGGTTTCTTCCAACAACAAATGGATTCACTTCACTTGAGAAAATATAAAAATACAAGAGTAGTTACCATTTATTAACTGCTCAATGTTGCCAGACTTTGTGTGACAGGCTCTATATGCAGCATTTTATCCAATAGTTGTCATAATTATCTAAGGGAGGTTTTATTCTTCTATTTTACGAATGGAGAAACTAAGGCTTCTAAAATTTAGTGGCCAAGTTCACACAGATAGCAAATGACAAGAGAGGTGGAGTGAGGATTAAAACACAAGACTAACTCCTAGAGCCCGTATGCCACAAAGATCAGTTTCATTACTTGTAGTGAGAGGCGAGATAGCCTAGTGGTTAGGCAGGTGGGTGTTGGAGCCAAACTGCCTGTGTTAAAAGTCTAGCTCTCTTGGTTACTAACTCTGTGACCTTGGTTAAGTCACTTCAGTTTTTGTCATATGGTTGAAATTTTTGCTATATTGCATCCCTCTCCCCACTGCTTCCCATGGTGATTAGTAATAAAACTCTGGAAAGAAATATGATCCTTGTGGTTTGTCTGTGCAAAGAGGACAGAGAAGCTGGGAAGACTGGGTCCCATGTTATAGCCATGGCTTAGTAAGTAGATGGTACCTATGCCTCAGGGAAAGGAACAGATGCCCATTCTCCAGATTCCTGAGAAAAAGGAAAAGTGGAGTGTGTGTGTGGGGGATTCTGTATTAGGCCTAATAGGCAGCCTTGGGGCTGGGAGGGCAGAAAGTCCTCATAGGTTCCCTGTTACATGTGGGGTCTGGTGGTCTCTGAAACCCAAGTTTATGGTTTTCAGGACTGCTCAGTGTCTGTGCTCTTCCATAAGATGGTCAGCAGGGGGCAGTGTAGCCAATGTATTACTTGTGAGTGAGGGGTTGTGTGCTTTTAGCACAGGGGTCCGGGGAAGAGTCTATGCAGCCTGCAGCCAACTGCACCTGTCTGGGTAGGTTCTGGGTAGAGAATACCACCGTCTTTATCCTCCAGGATCCCATTCTTTCCTCTTGTATCCTGTTCTATTCTGCATCCTCTGCTCTGCCTTATATCCCCATGTCTCACCTTTTATCTTTTTAAAGTGTGCTCATACCCATTACCTCCTGGCATCCTCCAAAATATTCTTTGAGAGAGGCAGGGTCAGGTTAAATATTTATCATTTGCAGATGAAGAAACAGAGGCTTAGAGAGGTGCCTGTTCCCTAGCCCCTGTTCTTCCCTCCAGTATACGTACATGACATGGAATTCAGGTCAAGGCTTATCTCGTTTATCATTCTGGAAGAAGGCGATTATACCACCGGTGCACCACATACACCTTGGAATTTGAGCAAAAGCTGCCAAAGCAATAAACTGAGAAGGGGCTCATTCAGAGCTGTGGGCTGTGGGGAACTGTCAGTTTCATGAGGGCCTCCACTGAAAGGATGAAAAGCCAAAGGGCTAAATCCTTTAAATACACACTCGGGACCAGGTGGGTATAGATAAGCTTTCTGATTTTTAAAGAAAAGAGCTGCCAGGGGCCCCCTGGCCCTGGGCCCAGTTGGTTGGACTGAGCCAGTGAAAGCTAAGGCCATATTCTTTGCGCAGAAACATCAGACTGTAAGCAAATTTCATCATCTCTTTAAACCCTGTTTCTTCTCATACAAGGGCCGATTGTAATAGAGGAGTCGTGATAGAGTCTGCACAGACTCTGAATTCAACTAATATTGCTCTTGGTGATAGGGGATTGACTATTTTCATAGCTACTCATTGTGGAAGATTGATTACCTCGAAGGCCTAATTAATGATGTATCCACATCCTTTGCCGTGATAGTTTCTAGACCCTGCCCTCTCTGACTTCAGGCTGGCCTTGGGTCTTGCTTTGGCCAATGGAATGTGGCATCTGTTAGTTTCAAGCCTGGGCCTCCAGGAGCCTTGTACTCTTTTGCAATCTCTTGCTGGCCATTGAAACCCTGCCACTACTGTATGAACAAGCCTGCTGGAGGATGAGAACCACACATACAGCTGAGGTGTCCTCATGGGGGTCGTCAACCCATAGACCCCCAATCTTGTGAGAGATCCCAACTAAGATCAGCAGGACTGTCCGCTGGACCCACAGCTGACCTCAGGCACAGGAATAAGCCCAGAAGGGACTAGAAGAACTGCTGAGTTCACCCATATAGACTCATGAGCAATAACAAGTGTTTATAGTTTAATTTTGCTGCTTAATTTTGGGGAGAGTTTACTATGCAGCTATAGCTAACTGATACACTAACAGTTTCATGTAGGCTAATTGAAGGAAGATAACGCGGGGTGGGATTATTTAGAAGTTCACTAACTATGTTACTGAATACTTAAAGCAGTATGGTATTTTTAGAGTCTCAAGTTCAGAGAGACTCCATGGTGATTCACAGTAAACACTGGAATAAAACAGACCTGGTTCCAAATCCCTGCTCTACTACTTACTAAATGTCAAATTTCTCTATGACTCAATTCCTCTTCTGTAAAATGGGGATAATAATAGTTACTGGGAAGGTCATGAGGATAAAATGGGATAACGTATGTATTTAGTGTGGTGCCTGGCATGTGGCAAGTGCTGAATCTACTTCCCAGGATTCACATTCCTACTGATGATGAATCTAACCTCCAAAGGACATCCCTGCATACAACCGCGTGGTTGCTGCAGGTCCAGCTGGTAATCCAGGCAGGGTTTTGCAGTGAATTCTTCTAAAGCTTTGATAAAAGGAGAACTTCAATTATGTGTATGTTTTTCCTCCTTTCTTTAATTATAAAAGTCACCTATATTGTATACCTTAATCAAAATCTCTTCTAGGGCAAAATTCCCGATTCAAAGAAAATTCTTACTGTGAGTTATGACTTATAATTATGAATATTGAACTCTAGTTGAGTGCATCGTGGTAGACCTTATTTTCTTAGAAAAGAAATGTGCACACCATGCTCAATTGTGAGACAGGGGCATAAATCTTCTTTGTTGCAAGTTGCAAGAACTTACCTCCTATTTTGTTGAACAAGGAAACAGACCAATTATATAAAATATCTAAGGTGGAAAAAAATAATCTGTCTACATAACTCTCATGTAAAGGTTTAACTTGACAGGAGATCTGAAAAGGAGATCAGATGTAGGTTTAATGTTCAGGGCAAAACTTTCTTCGATGATCAATTTCTCACCTGCTTTCAGATGCACTAGTTGATATTCCTAGTGCAGAAGGACAGTTGTGAGGGAGATGAGGAGTTGGGGGTGGAAATTCTTCCCAGACTAGAGGGAAATGCTGTGGCAACTTCTTGGTCCTGAGCAGAATTAGACTGGGTGAGCATTCACTGATTTCGTTGACTCTTAGTTGATCTAATTTTAAAAATAATAAATTTGACCCTTTCCCAAAATACTGGCTCTTAGGCTTTTTTGTTTTGTTTTGTCTTGGTTAGGTCATTGGGGTATCTGATATTAGCTATATATGTAGGAAGACCCACAGCACTCTGTATACAATCAAGGGATTTACAGTCCCTCCAGGGAGCTCCATGGTACTGTTTTTAAAGAGAATGGCAAGTTCCCCAAATCCCATTACTCAGTGATGGATCTTTCCAGCCCCTTCTCACACAGATCAGATGGAAGCATTTCATCTCTGTATATTCTTCCAGGGTTCACAGTGAATGCACTTGACATGGTTATAAAAAATCATCTGTGAACCATCTGGGAGAGGTACTGACTCCCCCGTGGGCTCTAGAGGAAATCTGTGATCACACTGAGGTTTCTGTGCTGGGCTGCCACTGGACTCCCACTCAAGAGAAATGGAGATTCTTGGGTCAGACCTTTCTTCAGCTTCATTCGCTGAGGGTGGCAGGGTGGTCAGGGTGAGAAGGTGGTATGCTTCCATGTGGCAAACAGCTGATGGGCGCCCAGTGTCCAGAAATGGGACGTTCCACCAAATGTTTATGGTGAGTTCCCTCTGGGTCAGTCTATGCTTGCGTCTTATTGGTTGTTAAATATTATGAATGTCACCCTGGATGTAAGTGACAGAAACCTATGGTTTTTTATTATACTTCTCCAAATACAGGGAAGGAAGTATAGTGCTTTTCTTTCTTCTTATCTGGCTCTGTCTACTTATCTTTGAGCACAGCATAAGATAGCTGATCCATTGTTCCCAATATCCCTTCATTTCAAGCCTCTAGCAGAAAATAATCAGAGTTTCTGGGTTGCAATTCAGAATTCTTGGGGGAAAGAATCTCAGTGGTCAGGTTTGGGTCAGGTACCCATCTCCAGTCAGCTGTGGCTAGGGGTCACAGTCACGTGATACCATTTAGGCTGCCCAAAAGAGTGGTGAGGCAGGGGAGTGTAACCCCAGAAGGTCCTTGAGGTAGGCAGCATCTGAAATGGCTCCCAGTGATCACTACTTCCTGGGATTCACACTCCTGGGTAATTCTCTCCCCTTGCGTGTCGGCTGGACCTAGTGATACTCTTGATTATGAGGAACAGACTATGCCAAAATTAGGTTACAAAAAACGGGGACTTGCACCTTGCTTGAACTCTTTCTTTTTGGTTCTTCTTGTTTACTTATTCTGTTAAAGCAGGCTGCCATATTGTTCCCTATGGAGAGGTCCATGTGGTAAGGAAAGGAGGGTGGCAGCTGGCCAAGTGCTAGCAAGGAACTAAATCCCACCAGTAATCATGGGAGTGAGTTTGGAAGTGGATCCTTCCCCAGTTGAGCCTTGAGGTGACTTTGGCCCTGAATGTCACCTTGTAAGGCACCTAGAGCCAGAGGCACCCAGCTAAGTTGTGCCAGGATTCCTGACCCACAGAAACTGTGAGGTAACACATGATGTTTTAAGCCACTAAGTTTTAGGGCATCTTCTGGGGGCTCAGTTGGTTAAGCGTCCAACTTCGGCTCAGGTCATGACCTCACAGATTATGAGTTCAAGCCTTGCATTGGGCTTTCTGCTGTCAGCACTGAGCCCACTTCAGATCCTCTGTCCCCCTGATTCTCTGCCCCTCCCCCACTCATGTGTGCTCTTTCTCTCTCTCTCTCTTTCTCTCAAAAATAAACATTACAAAAACAAAAGGCACTAAGTTTTGCTCCACCATTCCAGAAGAACCCCCCCTCCCAACCCGTCTTCACCAAGCTACTAAATTTTGGGGTAGTTCATTATATAACAATAGATAACGAATTCAGGCGCCTCGTGAGTAAAGAGGCTCTGAGGTCAGATGACCAGTGTCTCATCCAAACTGCGCCACGTACCAGCTGTGTGGCTTTGTGCAAGTTATTCTACCTACTCAAGTCATGTTCTCTTCTGTAAAATAGAGATAATAGTAATAATGTGGTTGTTATAGGGACTAAATGAATAAACCCAGCGCTTACATGTAGTTGAGTTATACTAATATTAATGATTAATCAATATTAGTGATATCAATAAAGCTTAGCTGCTGTTACTGAGTTTTCACAGCTCTGCTAACCTTAGGTGCTGGGATTATTGGTGCCTCAGTTTCTTCTTCAAAGAAACCTAAAGAATTCTATGCCCCTTGAAGAAATGATACAGAGAGGAACATGAAATACCCCAGAAATCTCTTTGAAGCAAATGGTGATTTAATCTCTAAATGTAAAGAACTATTTCCACTTCCCTTATTTTAGTTTTTATAGTAAGGAATGATTTCCTGTCATGAAGAAGTCAAATAACAGAATTCATGGTCTCAGATTCAAAATATCAAAAAATACTGGAGTTGATGGAATAGAATTTGTTTCTGCAGTCTCCTTTATACAAAGGCGTCCAACGACTGTCTGCAGCCAATTATTTTGTGTGTGGAAATGCCAGGGTGCTATGCAGGTGGCAGTTTAATCATGGAGACGAAACCCGAAGATGAAGAGCACACAGGTGATCATTGGTGCTTAAAAGGTTTCTGCCTTCTGAGGCTACAGCCCGTGGTGTCAAAGGTGTGATGGGATTTGCTCATTAATTCCAAGCTCGGATGCTCAGTTATCATGTTTTCATTTCTCCTCAGGGATGCTGTTTTTCTCCCACTAGGAGCTGTGGGGCTTGGGTGGTGGTGGGAGGTGCTGCATTTGCAGATTTCCCATGTGCCTCACCTTATTTTTTAAAAGTTTGTTTGTTTGTTTATTTATTTATTTTGAGTGTGTGTGTGTGAGCAGGGGAGCGGGGGAGAAAGGGAGAGAGAGAATCCCTAGCAGGCTCTGCATTGTCAGCTCAGAGCCTGATGTGGGGGTTGAACTCACAAACCGTGAGATCATGACCTCAGCCAAAACCAAGAGTTGGATGCTTAACCAACTGAACCACACAGGCTCCCCTCACCTCACTCTTCACACTGCTGCATCCCAGGGCCACTGCCCCGCCCTAGATTTCCTACCTGTCTCCCGCCACAGTGTGCTCTCTTGAAGCCTAAAGATATTACCCCTGTGGGAAGAAGGGGTACCTCAATCTGAATATTAACAATCTTAGAAGAGAAGGTAGATCTAGTTCTATACCAAAGACTGCAGGAAATTTCCCTAGTTCTTTCCAAGTTCCTGCCCTGAGGCTATAGGAAAATAGGTGGACTGCAATCCCCAGGCCTGAAAATGTTGCTGGAAGGGAAAAAGTCCCAGATAAAGTTCAGAAGTTGTTAATGAGAATCCACCTTCTTCTTTTTTAAAATGTTTATTTATTTTGAGAGAAAGAGAGAGAGAGAGAGAGAGAGAGAGAGAGAGAGAGGGCCCAAGCAGGGGAAGGGCAGAGAGAGAGAGAGGGTAAGAGAGAATCCCAAGCAGGCTTCACGCTGTCAGTGCAGAGACTGACGTGAGGCTGAAACTCAACACAGGGCTTGATCTCTCTAACTGTGAGATCATGACCTGAGCGGAAGTCAAGAGTCAGAAAGAAGCTTAACCAATTGCGCCACCCAGGCGGCCTCGAAAATTCATCTTCTCTCAAAGCAAAAGGAAGAACTGGGTAGGGCTGTCTCTAGAGCTTAAGCAAGATGAAAAGAAGCAACATGGTAAGTAAGTAAGCATTCTGTAGGTGAATAAAATGAAGGGAAGATTTAAATGAGTATAGCAGGCATAAAACAGATGAGAGACTGCAAGAAAAAATATCCAAACAAACAAACAAATAAAAAAAAACCCACCAAGGAACGTAGGAAAGGTTCCCTGCAATTGCTTTGAGCTACAGAGGAAATTAATAAGAACATGGATTCAATAAGACAAGAGAAAAAAAAAAAAAACCTCATTACAGTGATGAAACTTAACAAACCAAAAAATGAATGGAGAGGCCAAGAAAAGAAAGGCTAGTGCAACAATCATTTCCAGTTGATCATGGGATAAATTCTACAAACTAATTAGGAAAAGAAAGTATAAATGTCCTTTGAGGATAAAGACCGTGTGAGACAATTTAAAACTTGCTCAAACTTGGCACTTATAAGCCCTCTTGAAAATAAATTCTTAAAACCATGGTAAAAGATGACTTAAGTGGAGAAACAATGGTAAAAGGAGTCCAGATGAATCAACTTATGTATGATGACACCAAGAAATAAGTTGCCATCTATTGACATGGGGAAGCTATAGGTAGAAGAGGTCTTTGGGACTGAAACTCAATTTCATTTCAATTTGAGATGCCTGTGAGGCATCCCAACGGAGATGTTGAGTAGGCAGTATTATATAAGAGACTAGAGGTTGAAAGAGAGGTCTGGGGTAAAGATATACATTTGGGAATCACAGATGTAGAGATGACATTTAAGACTTGAGATTGGGTGAGATCATTCAAGGAATAAATGTAGAGAAGAGGGGGTCAAGGAATGAGCCTTGGCTTACCCCAATATTAAGAATCATGAAGAAAGGAGAAACAGGCAAATATGGAGAAGACAGCTCAGTGATGTAGGAGGTAAACCAGAAGAGGGTAGGATCTGGAAAGCCAAGGGAAGGATGGGTATCCATGAGAAGTAGGTGACCAGCTGTGTCAGATGCTGCTTGTTGAAAGATCAAAGTAAAATGGGACTTGAGAATTGTCATGTACCTTTATCATGGGTGACTTGACAAGAGCTGTTTCAGTGAAGTTGTGTAGTTGAGAGCCTGATTGGAGGGGGGTTTTAAAGACAATTTTCAAGCTTTTGCTGTGAATGGGACAAAGAAAAGGGGTGGTAGTTGGCTAGGATGATGGGTCAAGATAATGTTTTCTAAACATGGGAGACTAGAGGTAGTGAATAAAGGGGAAGAGGGGATGGTTTCCAATTCTATTAGGGCAATTGACTGGCTAGTTCTAGCCTCAGTAGTGAGCTCTGGGTTGGAGAAGTAATTGAGAATCATCAACTATTTTAGATTGCCTGGAAATTATTTAATAATTAGCCAGAGGTATTGTATTTTACAAAGAAGCCTAAGGAAGAATGACCATAGGAGGAAAACCTGGAGATCATGTTGGTACCAAAGTAATGAGAAGAGAATGTTTCAAGAAGGAAAATCACCAGGTTAAATAGTGCCAAGAATTTAGTAAAGATAAGGGCAAAAAATTCTAGGTTGGATGTAGCAACCAAAGGAGGGTATTTGGGGTCTTTCAATGAAAGACTTTCAGAAGTGTAATGAAGGAGAAACAAATTTTTCATGAGTTGAAAACTTACTGGGAGATGATGAAGTGAAAACCTTGAGGATACAACTCTTTTAAGAAATCTGGAACAACTCTTTCAAGAAAGGAGGTAGGAGAGAGAGAGGGCAATGACTGGAGAAAGATACAGGTTTCAGAAACTTAGTTTAAAGACGGTGGGGACATGCATGTCTAAATGTTGATGGAGAGTTTCTCAGTGGGGGGCTGGGGGAGAAACTCCTCTGTGTCTTTGGGATGAAGTCGAGGAGGGGGAGACACAGAAGGGAGAGTGATAAATACAGGAGATAGGGAAAGAGGGAAAGGAGAAGAGGAAAGAGAAGGGGGGGAGAGGGAGAGGGAGAGAGAGAGAGAGAGAGAGAGAGAGAGAGAGAGAGAGAGAGGGAGAGAGAGAGAATTGATGGAATCAGTTTCCCTGATAAGGTAGAAAGACCTGGGACACAGAGAACAGAGGGATTGGTCTTAGACACCTATTCTGTTATGACCGGAAGAATAAGAGAGTGGCATAGATGCAGATAAATTAGTGGTGAGTGGCAGAATTCTGAAGGAGTTCTCTTTTAATGATTTCTATTTCCTTTGTGAAGGAGGAGGTTAGGTCATCTCCTGACAGTGAATGATAGGACAATAGGGTAGGAAATACAAGAGTAGAAGAAGTTTAAAATACTCTCTGGGACAGAAAAAGAGACTTGTTATTTGGAAACACGGAAAAGGGGGTATGAAGAATGGAAGAGTTATTTATTCCCCTTTCTCCTTTGTCCAGTGAACCCAAGAAATGGACCTCTTTTCTTTTTAAAATGTTGAGTGTTCAAAATGGGCACTTAAGGAGGATGTGAGTAAGTTGGGCTTGAATTCTTCTGGGTCTCTTAAAGGTCACTGTCAACAAACTCCTCTTGTCCTGTCTGGTCTCAGCTTTGTAGCCAGTTCTTTCATGAATCTATCTTAAATCCTTAACTTGGAGATATGAGAGGATATTGATCTAACTCCAACAAGCATTGTGGAAACATTGGGATCAGGACCTTGGAATTTGGGTTGAGGCAGAGAACGTGTTCAGTGAAGGAACTAGACATGTAGGAGGGTCTATTCTTTATCTTCTACAGCAAGGTCACAAGCTTTGGCCCATGGACTACATCCAGCTCATGGCCTTTTTCTGTAATAAAGTTTTATTGCAACACGGCCATGTCTCCATTTGCTTTTTAGTTACAATGTCAGAGTGGAAGGGTTGTGACAGAGACCTTCTGGACAATAAAATGAAAATATATACTATCTGGTCCTTTTACAGAAAATATTTGTCAGTCTCTGTCCTGAAGGAAAGATGGGAAGGTTTCCGAGGAAGTATAACCTTGAGAAAAATCCCAACTCTGAGTCTGTTTTCCTTTTCTGCAAAATAAGGACACCATTCATTAAATCATTCTTTCATTTAACAAACATTTATTGATTGCTTACTATGTGCCAGAAGCTGGGAGTGCAGATCAATAAGATCCAGTCTTGTCCTTTCAAAGGCCAGAGCAGAGATAGATGGGTAAACAAATAGTTGGAATACCTAGAGATAAACGCTGCGTGTGTGCCACGGGGATGAAGGGAGGTTTCTCGCCTGGCCCGAATGGGGCTTCGAAGGCTTCACAGAAAAACAGAAGAGGAGGGACTCATCAGTGTGTAGGATTGCTGTGAAATGAAACCAGTCAGGGATTATTGCAGTATGAGTAAAGATCAATGAGCGTGAAGGAGGGGAATTCTAGCAGCACCGAGTTAGAATGGGTAAGTGATGGGAGAGGGATGGAGACAGAGCAGTGAGAGGTGGAAGGTGAGTCAGGAAAGTGTCAGGAATATTTTTGGGACACCTGCTCTTGACACAGCTCCCTACCTGACCATTGCTCTTCCTGTGGAGCCCAGGTATGGTTTCTCAACTGTCTCAACAGAGCCCTGTGGCTAGCCACCGTCACTCAGTTGGAGTTTGTCCCTGTGATGAAACCCATGGGGGATCTTAAGGTACACACAAGCGATTTGTTAATCACAAACACCCCCAAGATGTAATGTGGTGTTAATGACATTAAAATCTAATAATAGGATAATATGTGTATTTCAACCCAGATATCAGAATTTGGAATATATTTTGGTGATGTAAACCTAACACAAAACATAACCCATTTTTAATAGATTCGTTATACTCTTCTCTAATTGAATCTGAAGAGCATACTCATTCCTGAAAATCAAGCATACGTGTGATTTAGCTGAACAGATGGATTTCTAAAGTGCATGGGAGTTTGAGTGGATTTAGAAATGAGGCCAATGGTTTTCTTTTTCATGTTTAAAAATTTTAGGAAATATTTCAAACATTCAGAAAAGTGAAGAGAATAACATAACATTCCTATAGCCAATACCTAGATTTTGAAGGTGCCAAGATCTTGCCACAGCTTCAGAACTTAGTAAAAAGAATAAAAATGTTACAGGTACTGTTGATGCCCATTTTGTGCTTGTTTCCCATCCCCTCTTGCTTCCCAGAGGTTACCATTCTCTGGAAGTCAGTGTGTTTTTATCATCTGTGTTTTTCTGTTTTGACTATGTTTGTATCAATAAACATTAAACAGAATTGTTTTATTTGTTTTCAAACATTACATAAATGGCAGGCAATGCAAAACTGTTCTGCAGTGTGCCTTTATCTTTCTGCATTATGTTTTGGAAATGCATCCATGTTGATTCATGTGTTCATTCATTTTACAGCCAGTCTTCTTTCTGCTCTTTGAAACCTGCCCAAATTGTTGAAAACAGAAAGCACATACATCGGACGGACAGCTTCTCAATGACAGCTATGAAATAATTTGGTCTCAATTGTCTTCTCTTTTTTCCCTTTCTTCTCCTTAGTATCTCCCCCCTCTTTTCCTCTCCTACTCTATTAAGGGTTTGGAATAGAAGAAGAAACAGCCAAAGGAGAACCTTACAAGGAGAATCTGAATTTAGCACCCCATCTTCCGGGAAAGAACAGACATTGTTCAGGAGCAACTAACATCTATCAGATGCTGGCTAAGTGCAAGAGCCCATGCTAAGCATTTTACATTCGCTTGGTAATCCTCACTGTGACTCTTGGAGGTCTTTCTTGCCCAAGGCCAGGTAGCTAGTAGGTGGATATTCTAACCTAGGTACTCAGAAGTCAGAGCTGTTGTGCTTAACCATTACAAAATGAGAGGCCATATTGATCCCAAGGAGGGACAGTGCTAGGTGAGCTATTAACAGTAGAGAGTCCCCCAGGGCTAGTGGCTTTAACAACTTTTGGTATTGATTCCACTTCTAAATTAAGATCTTAATCATTGTTAATAATAAATAATAATAAAGCAGGTACTTAAAAATTCACAGGGTTGAATGTTACTTTAGTTTCCTTCTTTTTTAAGTGTTTATATTTGAGAGAGAGAGGAAGACAGAGCACAAGTGGGGGAGGGACAGAGAAAGGAGACACAGAATCTGAAGCAGCTCCAGGCTCTGAGCTGTCAGCACAGAGCCCGACACGGGGCTCAAACTCATGAAGTGCAAGATCATGACCTGAGCTGAAATTGGATGCCTAACGGTCTGAGCCATGCAGGCACCCCTGAATGTTACTTTAGTTTTCTTACCTGAACTTCAGCCACCCACTGATTTCCAACTCCTTCCTGGATATTTCCACTTGACTATTCTGCTATCGTCCGTAACTCTATATGAACGAAACTTAGTCGTTTCTTTCCCTCTTAACCATTTCCTGTTACAGCAGATTCTGGCACCTTAGTCTGGCTTCCATGGTCCTCTATATTCTGGCTCTTCACCACTTGCTATGGACTGAATAGTGTCCCCACAAAATTCATATATTGAAGCTCTAGCCCCTAATGTGATGGTATTTGGAGATGCGGCCTTTGCCTTTGGGAGGTAATTAGGTTTAGATGAGTTCACTAGGGTGCGGTCCTCATGATAGGGTTAGTGTCCTTATAAGAAAAGACCAGAGCATTTGCTCTCTTACTGTCATGTGGGAACACAGTGAGAAAGTGGATCTGCAACCCGGGAAGAGTCCTCACTAGGAACCAAATCTTCTAGCACTTTAATCTTGGACTTCCCATCTTCTAGAGCTGTGAGAAATAAGTTTCTGTTCTTTAAGTCACCCATCTATAGTGTTTTCTTATAGCAGCCTGACCTGACTGAGACACTACCTATACAGCATTTCAATCTTAACCTTCCACCCCTTTTCTCCAATTACCCTTCTTCTTGTCTGTTTTTTCACCCACATTATTTTCCTAAGTTTGGCTGGTATTCCCTGTCCGCAAATAACAGCAATCTTTTAAGACAAAAATTAGAGTCTCTTTTCTCCATCTTTTCTCTGCTAAGTCTCCCTTCTTTAGACTCCCACAACACTTACTTAATCCGTACCATACAATAGAGCACTTAGTTGTATAACGTTTATTTTTAAACATGCTGTGTCTGCAATGAAATGATTAAGACTTCAAGGGTGGGCCACGTCTTGTGTTCTATTCCATATGCCAGTGTTTACTAACCTTTTTTTTAAAACTGTGCCCATCTCACAGTAATATATGTTGTTTCTTAAACCCTTAAGAATTTTTTAAAAAGTCATTTTGGACATTTTTACACAAAGAAAATAAAGAAGTGATTTTAAGTAAATAAGTATTTTAGGTCAGCATATTATTAATAATTGTATTATGAATATTAAAGTTCATCTAAAATACAATCTTTAATGATTTTATAATGTAAAAACACATTTTTACTTTTCCCCATTTAGTGACTCAATCTGTTAACTTTAACTATGTAAGGAAATAAATGAATTACTAAAAAATAAGTTTTGAGGAAGATGTTTCATACTGCATTGTAGTCCTGAGTGTTTATTAAAATGCAGAATGAGGTTTAACTACATGTTACAGCACCAGAAATAGACAAAAACTGCTTTCATAAGCTGATGTTTACAGTTTTTGCATTTATGCCTAAAAATTAATTGATTTGTTTTAATAATTTTTTTTTAGTTCCTCAACAGTAAGCAAGAAGAGATTTCAGGCTGTTTTCAAGCACTTTCCAAATACCACAATGTAGGTGCTCTGCTTAATAGTTGAATAGACAAATTGGTTTAAACTTTTACTATATTTTCTCTTTTTAACATTGTATTTCTTTTTTTTTTTTTTTAAGAGAGAGAGTGAATGGGAGAGGGACAGAGAGGGAGACACAGAATCTGAATCAGGCTCCAGGCCCTGAGCTCTCAGCACAGAGCCCACCGTGGGGCTTAAACTCACAAGCCGTGAGATGGTGACCTGAGCCGAAGTCAGACGCTCAACTGACTGAGCCATCCGGGCGCCCCTAACATTGTATTTCAGGAGTTCAAGATGCTGTGTGAGAATTTTGATCAGAATGCTATTTAAAGATTTAGTGAAGATCATCATGAGGGAAATTGGGACAATTATCAGGTTTATAACCTTTGCTGACTTCTGGAATTTCAGTGTCAGTGTTCCCTTCCTTGGTTTACTGCCTTTATTTACTTTACTTTTTAAAATGTTTATTTATTTATTTTGAGAGAGAGAAAGGGAGCAGGGGAGGGGCAGAGAGAGAGGGAGACAGAGAATCCCAAGCAGCCTCCATGCTGTCAGTATGGAGCCAGATGCAGGGTTCCAACCCACAAACTGTGACCTGAGCAGAAATCAGGAGTCGGATGCTTAACCAACTTAGCCACCCAGGTGCCCTGGTGTGCTGACTTTAAACAATGGTCTGTTCCGGGTGGCAAGAAGATATTAAAGTGGAACACTATGTGGCAAAGAATAGGAACAATTTAAGATTGTGTAATGGTCAAAACCAAGCCTAAATGGTGTTCACCAAATCAGATTAATGGGTTGAATGACTGAGCCGTAAGAACACTGGCCTGGTTGCTGGCAAATCCAATGCTGTTCACTTAAAGTTCATTCAGAGCTTCTGTTTCCTGTATTAATGGGAAATACTAGATACTCCTGTATGTATGAATGTATTTTTTTTTAGTAGAAAGAGGTGCCATTCTTGCCTTTTATGATGTGAATCTCTGTTTATTTCTCCCACTATTTTGTTATGAAAAAAATTTCAACAGAGAAAAGCTGAAGGAATTAGTGCACAGCCATGTGTCCACCATCTAGATTCTACAATTGTGAACATCATACTACACTCACTTCACCATCTATCCATCCTTCTATCTGTTTATCAATCTGTCTTATGTGTGGTGCACTTCAAAGTAAGATGTCAGTACACTTCTTTCAAAAGACTTCAGCATGCAAGTGGGTAACTAGAGTTCAATATTTGTTTATGGCTCTTTTTTTTTAAGGTAACATTCGTGTTTAGTGAAATGCTCAAATCTTAATTGTACCATTTGATGAATTTTGACAGATACATATACCTTTTAACCTAAACCTCCTTATCAAGCTATAGAACATTTCCATTATCCCAGGCAACTCCCTCTGGGATTTTGGAACCATGATTTATACACTGTCACCTCACAGAATCTGTCTGAAAATGTAATTAGAGACTCAGAACGTTGATTGGTGATAAATGACCACAGAAGCAGTTTAGTTTCTGTTTGCTTTGCAGAGAAATATAAGCAGAGCAGAAGATGGAGAGCTAGTTGTTTTAATTCTTGTATGATACTTCTATTGTCATTGCCATGCCAGTTGAGTATAAGGAATGCTCACGAATTAGAAAGAATAACTAATTGTAGCTCAGATACACACACACACACACACACACACACACACGCACACGTATGCATATATATATATATATATATATATTTAAAAGTTGCAGGGCTTGGTTAATTTCCTTCAATTTTTTAAAGTCTCAGATACCAATTTCATCCATTTATAACATTTCATCTTTTCCAAAAAGTTTTGCAAACCCTCCTGCTTTTAGGACAAAATAAATGAAACTCATCATTTTTATATTTATTTTTTTAATTTTTTTTTTTTTTTTTTTGAGAGAGAGTGAGCATGAGCAGGGGAGGAGTAGAGATGGAGAGAGAAAGAGGAGGAGGGATCCCAAGCAGGGATCCCTTCACACTGTCAGTGCAGAGCCCCATGCGGGGACATGGGGCTCAATCCCATGAACTGTGAGATCATGACCTGAGCCAAAATCAAGAGTCAGACGCTTAACTGACTGAGCAATCCAGGCGCCCTAGAACTCATCATTTTTAATAAAATCACTGGCCTCTTATAAACATTTCTGGCCATGAATGTGGGCTATAAAGTTGTTTTTAAATTACTGGAGGCAATTCCTTTTTTTTTTTTTTTAACTTTATAGTTTATTGTCAAGTTGGTTTCACTATAACACCCAGTGCTCTTCCCCACAAGTGTCAAATTTCTAGGAATTCTCTGCAGAACAGATTGGGCTTGGAGATAGGCAGACTTAGGTCCAAACCCTGACTCTGCTACTTCCTGACTCCATGACCTTTAGCAAATTGCTTAATCACTTTGGTCATTGATTTGTCTGTTTATAAAAGGGGTACAATACATGTATTCTACTTCATGGAGTTGTTGAGAGGATTAAAGGAATAAAAGGGAAGTTTTCAGTGCTTAGCATGTATTATATACTCAACAAATGTTAGTTAATGTTGTTATTATTTTAGTAAAGACTGGTTCAGTGTGTTTTGTTGTTTGGAATATTCCTGATAATATTTATAAAGCTCATGGAACATAGTAATTGTATTTAAGAGATCATATATCCTTCATCTAGTATCTAGTCCCATAAAAGAACAATATCCACAGCTTTTCATTTTTAATTAATATTTGTTAAGAATCAGATGTAAAAAGCAACCAACTCCCATCAATAGCTAAAATGACAAAGACTCACAACACCAAAAGTTGGTGAGGATGTGAAGTAACCAGAATTCTTTGTTGTTGTTTAGTTATTTCATAATCATAAATTTAACTCTGCAATATAACTTGATGTGGAGGGGGATAAGGAAAATAATGGAACCCATAGAACTGCCCCAAGGAACACAAAGATTATGGGATATTTTGAGGAGATGGGGGTGAAGGGGTGCTCTCCTAAGCTACAGAAGGAATGGTCTGCTGGTTAAGATATGACACAAGTCAAATTTGTTAGATTTGTCCACATCAGCAATGTTGATCTTCTTGCTGGTCTTGCCATTCCTGGATCCAGGGTGCTCCACATGGCTTTCACAATAGTCATGCCCTCTTTCTCCTTGCCAAAGACCACATGCTTGCTATCCAAGCACTCAGTTTTGGCAGTGTAGATGAAACACTGAGAACCATTTGTGTTGGGTCCAGCATTTTCCAAGGGCAAGATGCCAGGATCGATATGCTCCAGGATGAAATTCTCATCAAATTTCTCCCTATAGCTGGACTTGCTGCCAGTGACATTATGGTGTTAAGGCACCACCATGGCACATAAATCCCAGAATAATACTGTCCAAGCAGGAAACTTTATAACCAAATCCTTTCTTCCCAGTGCTCAGAGCATGAAAGTTTTCTGCTGTCTTTGGAGCTTTGTCTGGCAACAGCTCAATGGAGATGCATTCCAAGGCCTTACCATCCATGACAATGTCCAAGAACAAGGTGGGTTGCCCGTGGCTGGGCCATGTCTGCAAGGCCCAGAATTCTTAAGTATTGTAGGTAGGGATGTAAAATCGTTCAAGCACTCTGGGAAAATTGTTTGGAGGTTTCTTCAAAGTTACACATAGATCTGCCTCCATGATTCTTAAAATGACAATAATGCTGAGCTCAGAAACCCTGATCTACTCCAGGACCCAGCCATTCATTCCATGCCTAGGTATTTACCTAAGAGTAAAGAAAACCTACACTTACAAAAATGTCTTGTACTAGAATATTCATAGGTTTATTCACAGTGGCCTCTATCTGGAAACAGAACTCAAATGCCCATCAATAAGAGATTAGATAACTAAATTGTGGTTTATCCATACAATGGCATACTACTTAGCAATAAAAAGGAATGAACTACAGATACATAAAACAACGTGGGTGAATATTGACAGGGTTCAGAACTTGCTGCCCCAAAATATGGTGATTGGCATATTAAATATTTTAAGCTAAAGGAATTTGAGAAATGGCAGGTGTAGGAAGGACTCTCTGACCTTGCCCTGAAGCAGCTTACAAGATCCTCATGTGAGATATGCCCTCCCTATACCTGCAGGAAAGGAATATCCTTATTTCTGAAGATGGAAGGACTCTAAGAGGAATCTGGATGAACAGGCCTTGCCTAAATTTCCCCCAGTGTGCTACTGTTAGCTCATACTCATTTGTCACATGTCCCCACAGCTTTCCACTCCTCATCAAACTTAGTATGAAAACACTCAGGTTTCATGGTTTCTTCAGATCTTCATTTCCATATGGAGGATCCCGGGTCACATAAAATATTAGTAAATTTACATGATTTTCTCTTGTTAATCTATCTTTTGTTATAGAGCCCCAGCAAAGAACATAGAAGGGTAGAAGGAAAAGATATTTTTTTCTCCCCTACTATATCTATCAATCAATCGATCGATTGATCTATCTCTATCTATCCATCTATCTATCCATCCATCCTCAGGATTTCCACTCAGAAATGGGCTGCAAACAAACAAACAAACTATGGTGACTTAATTTATATAAAATTCTAAAACAGGCAAAACTAAACTATGATGATATAAAACATCAGTGGTTGCTTCTTGGGAGTGGGAGACTGATTGAGAAGGGGCTTAAAGGAGCTTTATGGAATATTTAATAGGCATTTGGCAAAAGTGGTTGAATAGTACACATAGGATCTCAGCATTTGATTGTATATAAATAGCTTTCTTTTTTTTTTAAAGGATAACCAACCTGTGAATTTGGAAGATCTTGGAAGATCTTTTCCTTCCAAACAGTTGCCCCTCATATTCTCCAACAGTAATATTTCATCTTTTTCATTTTAGCCAGTATAAGGTATAATTGTATCTCATTATGGGGTTAGTTTACATTTCCCCAAAAACTAATGAAGTTGTACATTTTTTCATATGTTTATTAAACTTTTGGATATCATCTTTTAGAAGTATTCTGTTTTTCTGCCCATTTTTCCACTAGGGCATCTTTTCTTATTAATTTATAGGAGTTATATATTTTGGATACAAGTCCTTTGTCATACATACATATTAGAAATATCTTCTCCCATCTGTATGTTGTCTTTTCACTCCCAATGGTATCTTGTGGTGAACAGATATTCTTAATTTTAATATGGTTCAATTTATATATATTTCCTTTATGATTAGTGCTTTTTCTGCCTTGTTGTATACTTTTGCCTACTTCAAGGTCACCAAGCTGTTTTCTTATGTTTTCTGCTGAAATAGTTGTTTGGCTTTTATCTTTTTTTTTTTTAAGTTTAATTTTTATTTATTTTGAAAGAGAGAGAGCATGGGGTAGTGGCTTAGGCCACTTGAATGGGGGAGAGAGGATCCCAAGCAGTTTCTGTGCTGTCAGTGGGGAGTCCAATGTGGGGTTTGATTCCACAAACTGTGAGATCATGACCTGTGCTGAAATCAAGAGTAGGGCACTTAACTGATCGAGCCACCCAGATGCCCCGAAAGTTATTTGACTTTTAAAATATAGATTGGTATCCCAAATGAAATGTATGTTTATGATGTAAGAATCTAAATTTTTTTCCATATGAATATCCAAATGTCCTAGCCCCATTTTTTGAAAAGACATTTTTTTCTTCATTGATGCACATCTTGAAGGACTTAGAAAATATATATATATATATATTTTTTTTTTTTACATAACTTATATAAATGGTTCAAACTCTACACACAGCTCTATATTCTAGTTTTGTGCAATACTGTTGATGCACATAACCTATCATTGGCTGGATGGTATCCATTATATGGATGTATCACAAAGAATTTTTTAAAATGTTTTATTTATTTTTTAGAGAGAGTCAAAGACAGAATGCAAGCAGGGGAGGGTCAGAGAGGGAAGGAGGCACAGAATCTGAAGCAGGCTCCAGGCTCAGCGCTGTCAGCACAGAGCCCGATGGGGGGCTGCAATTCATGAACTGTGAGACCATGACCTGATAACCGACTGATCCACCCAGGTGCCCCTGTATCACAAAGAATTTTATTAATGCCCTTAAAATTGACATTTAGAGTTTCTAGTTTTTGTTATGTTGATATTAAGGAGATGAAATGAGTATTTTGTCCAGAGTGAGTGCCTGTTATGTGGTGTTTCCTAAGGATAAATTGCTAGGAGTGGGAATTGCCCACCTGGCGTGCTTGCAAGGCCATTTTAAAGTTTGCCTTCTGTGAGGTTTATACCAATTTTTACCCCCCGTGCACAGTATATCACCTGGTTTCTCCATATTCTCACCAACAGTGGTCATTATCAATCTTTTAAATTTTGCTAAATCAGGTGAAAATGAAACTTATTTTCACTTCCAAGTCTTTCTTTTATAATAGGTTAAAATTTTTTGTACATCCTTCCTGGCTGTTTTACTGGTTTTGGATGGCCCGTTCAAATTTTTGACTAATTTTCCTTTGGGATTGGCTTCTCCTTTCTGGTTTATAAACATATACATACATATATATATATATATGTGTGTGTGTGTATGTTATAACAGAGTATTATCTCGCAGTTTGCCTCGTTTGGCTTTTAACTTCATATTGTCTCTCGAGCCCCAGTTTTAACTCAATCTGTTCTGTGAACCAACTTCGGCCTAACAGCTTTAGAAACCCTTCCCGGCCCAGCTTCTGGGTGGGCGGAGCCGGAGTGTCCCGGACAGGCTTGTCCCGCCAATGACGCCCCGCCTCCGCGAGCGGTTTCCATTGCCATGGACGCCTTCCCACCAATACCCGGCGAGAAAAGAAACGTATAGAGAGCGAGGGCCACGGCGCTGCGAGAGTTGCCGGCGTACGTAATGTTGACGCGTAACGCCAGCCCTTCTCGGCTGTGAGGCGCGTGCGCAGTGTGTCTCTCAGGGCCCTCGGGCCGCCTTTGGCCGGCGTTGCGCGGCGGCGCGGCCTGGAGGTGGGGTCTCGCTCCGGGTGTCTCGAGGGCGGGTCCGGGCCTCCTTCCTCGCCTTCCTTGCGCCACCTCCCTTCACTGCGGCGGGGGACGTCGTATACTCCTAGGAGCGACAGTTCCGGGAAGCAGCCCCGGGAGCGGAAGTGGAGGATGGTTTCCTCGAGTGGGGAGAGTGAGTGAAGCGCTGCCTCTGTAGACTCGGGGAGCCAAGGTGGGCGTGAGTGAAGGTAATCAGACCCAGCTTCGGAGCCCGGGTGCTCCTTCGACTTTTCCAGAGGGTGAGGCAGGGGCTGGGACTGAGGTTCCTCCACGTCTGCAGGGCTCGGGGAGCTCGAATGGAGCTTGAGACTCAGTCCCATCGGGTGAAACGAGATCTTGGGTGCCCCTGGCCCAAAGCAAAGCGCTAGATACTCTCTAGCAGTTATTTTCACCGTTGCTGGGAGGAGGAGTTGCCAGAAACACTTCTAAAACTCCTTTGTAAGCATTAATTGGAGAGAGCACTATTGATAAGATCTTGTGGGGTTTGTGTCAGGCCCACGAATTTTGCAGGTATTTTCATTTGTGGATCTGGGCTGGGGGAACATGACTTTCTAATCGAATCTGCAAAATAAGACTGGTAATACGGACCCTCCTAGCAGAGGATGCCACAAGGCTCTAAGGAGTGCTTAATGAAAGGGACAGAGGAACACATACTGGAAACTTTTTTCTTGTAGTCTCTAAACCACGTGTTTTGTTGTTTTTTAAAATTTTTAGTTAAGCATTGAAGGGCTGGAATGAAGTTCTGACTCGTATTCAGAACCTAATTAGAGGAGGGCTGTTTGTGCGAAGTATAATACACGTTTATTTTTTTAGATACTCACGGAGTGTTTACTGTGTACCTTAAGCACTGTTCTAACCTCAGGGTGATACATGAGTCAACAAAACAAAGATCCTTGCCCTGTGGAGCTTAGATTCTAGTTTGGGGAAGACAATAATAAACATAAGCAAATTATATGTTAGAAGGAAAAGAGTGTCATGGAAAGAAAAAAGTACAGGAAGATCCTTACCTTTACCACTGGTAGTGCAAGATGCAATTAGGATGTCAGGGTAGGTCTCATAGAGAAATTACACTTGAGTAAATACTTGAAGGAGGCGAGGAAGTTAGCAGTGCAGGTGATCTGAAGGTATTCCATGTAGAGGGATTGACCAGTGCAAAGGATTTGCAGGTTGCAGTCTGCTTGGTGTTTCAGTTAACAAGAAAGTTTATGTGGCTGGAGTAGAATGAATAAGAGGGACAGTAAAAAATTAGGTTAGAGATAGGTTGGGCCTAGAGGGCAGAAATCTTCAAGAGCATTGTAGGCTACTGTAAGGACTGTGGCATTTATTTTGAGTGAAATGGGGAGCCCAAGGAGGCAAAGATAGAAGAAACCAGTTAGAAGGCGATGGCAGTAATACAGCAGAGAGATGACAGTGTCTATAATCAGGAGGCTGGTAGCTGGAGGTGGGTGAGAAGTGGTTGGATTCTGGGAATTTGACAGGAGGAAACAAAGGCTGGGTTATAGACCTGAACATTCTGTCTATCATCTATATTTTCAAGGTGTATATATATATATATATATATACATATATATATACACACACACCTATATATATACACACACATACATACATACGCACACACATATATATTCAAGATATATATATTCAAGAATATATTTTATATATAAGTATAAAATCTAATCTTGATTTGTGTACAACGGGTGTAGTCAGGAAGAACAATGGAGTGTTTGAATCACTTTAGTTTTTCTCATGTGAAAGTATTATGTATTATCTTAGGTAAGATTTCAGAGCTTCCTTATGGCTGTTATTTAGTATGTGAAGTTAATGACCAAAATCAGGCTTTTTCCAAAGTAGAATGTAGTTGCGAACTATAAACATGGTTGTAGTTTCCAGTAAGCACAGCGTGAATTAAGGCAGAATAACTTGTAATAAACTTTCATTTGCTTTTATTTAGAATTTTAGTGAATGTGTCAATGCCTCCTTTTTGCCTTCTTTCAGAAATTTATCTAAATATAGGTTCTAACAGTGAAAAATAAGAAAAAGATATTGATGGACAGATGTAAATAATGGCTGTAATTTATGTGTATGCTAAATATACTGTGGCAGATAGATGACCAAGAAGATACTTGCTACTTCACGAAGCTTACAAGCTGGTAGGATAGACAGGATTGTAAACAATTTAAACAAAATATAGAAGAACTGCCAAAAGAACAGTACAAAGTAAATGCTAATAGATTACAGTCTTCTGGATATTACTGTATTTATTGTGGCACCAGCTCATCTTTGTTTCCCATTTTAATCATCAAATGTTGGCTTTTTGTGGGATAGTGTTTATCAATTTTTTGACAAATTTAGATTCTTTTTGAAAAACTAGTGTAGAATGAATTGAATATACTAAGTAAATGTGGACCTTATGAACTAAAACACCTGTTGATTAACACTGAGCTAACAAGTACTGTGTAATACTTACCAACTGGAATTTATGATTTACCCAACACTATGCCTTTAGGCCATGCTTCTTTCTTTATAAAATCTGCTGGAATTTATGATTTACCCAACACTATGCCTTTAGGCCATGCTTCTTTCTTTTATATCTCTTATCCCTCTCCAGTGGACAGATGTTTTTGGTTTCTTAGTCAGTGTTGAAACACAGAATGTAGGGTGACTGTAGTTTGTATATTCAATGAGAATATTTCTTCAATTTAAAAATCTATCAAATTGTGTTACTTTTTTTTTTTTTAAGTTTATTTATTTTGAGAGAGAAAGCATGAGTTGGGGAGGGGCAAAGAGAGAGGGAGAGAATCCCAAGCAGGCTCCTACTGTCAGTTCAGGGCCTGATGTGGGGCTCCTACTCACGAACCATGAGATTATGACCTGAGCGGAAGTTGGACGCTTAACCAACTGAGCCACCCAGGCACCCCCAAAGTGTGTTATGTTTTAGTGGCAAGAAGAAATAATATTTTATAGTGGAAGCATGGAGCTGTTTGCGCAGATGAGACAGGAATCTAGTTTATAGACATGCCAGGTGGAACTGTAGTTCACTTTCAGCATTGAGCTGAATAGAGGCCAACCAGTCAAGTACACCACAGTCAACAAGCAGTATGATGATGAGTGTTAGGAGGTGGCCTATGAAAGTGATTTGGTACCACCAAAGTGCATGTTTTAGCAAGAATGTGAGATCTGGATGAAGGATATCTTTGACAATCCTTGTAGGTAAATAAGTGTGTGGTGGCAGAGAGGTCTGGTAGCAATACCAGTACTGGGTTTAGGTGTAGATCTTCTCCTGGAAGGAGGTGAGATTTGGAGGGAACTAGAAAAAAAGTTGAAAGTCTTGGGGTGCCTGGGTGGCGCAGTTGGTTAAGCATTCGATTCTTGAGCTTGGCTCAGGTCATGATTTCATAGTTTGTGAATTCGAGCCCTGTATTGGGCTCTGCGCTGACCCTGCTTGGGATTCTGTCTCTCCTTCTCTCTGCTCCTCCCCTGCTTGTGTGTGCTCGCTCTAAATAAATAAAGAAATAAATACTTTCAAAAAAGTTAAAAAAAAAAAAAGCTAAAAGTCACTTGTTAAAACTTGACCAAAGGTCATGTTCAGGGATGAATCTTAGTCTGAGAGTGTGTTTGGGGCTGTGTGGGTGATGTCTCAGCCATGGGTAGAGGAAAACTTTGGGAGGAGCTAGATGGATTAATATGGTAATATGAGCTGCCATCACTGATGATTATTCTTTGCTATATGCCTTTTATATTTTAGCATGTTTTATCCTCATCTAAAAAATTGATACCCTAATTTTTAAGTGAGAAACAGGCTCAGAGAGGTAATTTTCCCAAGGCCACTTTTTAGTTGTAAGTTGCACAGCTGGAAATTGAGCTCAGGTCTGTTAGGTATGAAAGTCTTTACTTTTTCTTTATTCCACATTGTCTCATTATGTAACAGCGTGTGCAGACATTAGCCTTCCCATTTTATGCAGTTTGTCATGAGTGTGATCCGATTTGCTGTGGATGAGATTTCACTCACTAATAAATTTGATTCATTTAATTATGTGTTTTCTTTTTCTAGATTTTAATTTAATTTGAAAATGAGTAAGTGCAGAAAACCACCACTGGGTTCAAGTCCTGAGACATTCAGCCCAGAAGTTGTTGCTGACATTTTTGAACTGTTTGCCAAGAACTTTTCTTATGGCAAGCCACTTAATAATGAGTGGCAGTTACCAGATCCCAGTGAGATTTTCACTTGTGACCACACGGAATTTAATGCGTTGCTTGATTTGAAGAACTCCCTAAATGAAGTAAAAAACCTACTAAGTGACAAGAAATTGGATGAGTGGCATGAACACACTGCTTTCACTAATAAAGCTGGAAAAATAATTTCTCATGTGAGAAAATCTGTGAACGCTGAACTTTGTACTCAGGCATGGTGTAAGTTTCATGAAATTTTGTGCAGCTTCCCACTTATTCCACAGGAAGCTTTTCAGAATGGAAAACTGAATTCTCTACACCTTTGTGAAGCTCCTGGAGCTTTTATAGCTAGTCTCAATCACTACTTAAAATCCCATCGGTTCCCCTGTGAGTGGAGTTGGGTAGCTAATACTTTGAATCCATACCATGAAGCAAATGACAATCTGATGATGGTTATGGATGACCGACTTATTGCAAATACCTTGCATTGGTGGTACTTTGGTCCAGATAACACTGGTGATATCATGAACTTGAAATATCTGACTGGACTTCAGAATTTCATAAGCAGCATGGCTACCATTCACTTGATCACTGCAGATGGGAGTTTTGATTGCCAAGGAAACCCAGGTGAACAAGAAGCTTTAGTCTCTTCTTTGCATTACTGTGAAGTTGTCACTGCTCTGATGACTCTTGGAAATGGTGGCTCTTTTGTTCTGAAGATGTTTACTTTGTTTGAACATTGTTCCATAAACTTGATGTACCTGCTAAACTGTTCCTTTGACCAAGTCCATGTTTTCAAACCTGCTACTAGCAAGGCAGGAAACTCAGAAGTCTATGTGGTATGTCTCCACTATAAGGGAAGAGAGGCAATCCATCCTGTGTTATCTAAGATGGTGCTGAATTTTGGGACTGAAATGACCCAGAAAGCTCTCTTTCCCCATCATGTGATTCCTGAATCTTTTCTTAAAAGACATGAAGAATGTTGTATGTTCTTTCATAAATACCAGCTAGAGACTATTTCTGAGAACATTCGTCTGTTTCAATGCATGGGAAAAGGGGAACAAACAAAACTGAATAATCTAAGGGACTGTGCTGTTCAATATTTTATGGAAAAGTTTCAGTTAAAGCCTCTTTCCAGAAATAATTGGCTAGTGAAAAAATCTAATATTGGTTGTAGTACAAATACAAAACGGTTTGGGCAGAGGAACAGATATTTTAAAACCTATAATGAAAGGAAAATGCTGGAAACCCTTTCATGGAAAGATAAGGTGGCCAAAGGATACTTCAATAGTTGGGCGGAAGAACATGCTGTGTATCATTCTGGGCAAAGTTCTCTCTTAGAAGGGATAGCTTCCCATCTTGAGTGTCACTTATGGCATATTTTAGAGGGAAAGAAACTGCCAAAGGTAAAGTGTTCTCCTTTCTGTGATGGTGAAATTTTAAAGGCTCTTAATGAAGCAATTGAAAAGTCATTAGGAGGAGCCTTGAATTTGGATTCCAAGTTCTGGTCCAAACAGCAGTATTATTGTTCTTGTCACATTTTTACTGAAGAACTGATATTTTCTGAGTTGTTTAGCCTTACCAAGTGCCTTCAGGATGAGCAGGTCGTAGAACGTAGCAACCAAATAAAGTGCCTGCTTGTGGGCTTTCCACCCCTCCGTGATATCCAAACGCTTATACCATTGGAAGTTCAGCTCTTGGAATCAGCTGAACTGATGGCTTTCAGCTGTTCATTGCTTCATGATGGAGACCCCATTTACCAGCAGCTGTTTTTGGACTGCCTTCTACATGCATTGCAGCAGCTTCAGACAGGAGATGCTATGATTTTGCCTGTACTTTCTTGTTTTACAAGATTTATGGCTGGTTTGATATTTGTGCTCCACAACTGTTTCAGATTCATCACATTTTCTTGTCCCACTTCCTCTGAGCCCCTGAAGACCTGTGCAGTCCTGCTGTGTGTGGGTTACCAGGAACTTCCGAATCCAGTTTTCCAGTATCTGCAGAATGTGAATGAATTGTTGAGCTCTTTGCTTAACTCTGATGCACCCCAGCAGGTTTTACAGTTTGTGCCAATGGAGGTGCTCCTTAAGGGGGCACTACTTGATTTTTTGTGGGATTTGAATGCTGCCATTGCTAAAAGGCATTTGCATGTGATTATTCAAGGAGAGAGAGAAGAGATCATCAGCAGCCTTCAGCTATGAAATTGAAACTTGTCCTTTCTGAGATTTAACTTTATGGCTTCTTATGATTTCCATTGTTATTGCAGTCCTTTGCTATTAAATTAAAACCTTTCATTTGGGGGAAGGGCCAACTTTTGCATCATTGAAAGGCTCATTATTTCTGGAAAACCACCAGCTAGTTCTATGATCAGAACTGATCTGATCTTGTTCCGTGTGGTGCAATCTATGCAGTGATGACATTCAACCTCAGACATGAGATGTGCGTGGATGGTTGGGGTGGACACACCCATATTTATTTAAGCAGTTTCGTTGGTCTTCCTTACCTGTTTAAGATTTGCACCTATGTGCCTTCATTCAAATTAGGTTTTTTTCCCAACTAATTTCCTCCGTGGAAAATGCTGTTAATAAATAGATAGATGTCTTTGATGAAAGGAGGTGAAAACCTCAGCTGCCCCGTTTTTCTTTACTCCTGACCACGTCGTTACGGATTTGGGGGACTCCTTTTGCCAGATGCTCAATATGTGCCATTCCTTGCCTTTAGGCCCCTGACCCAGTTTACTGGTGCGGTTTAAATGAAGCTAGTGTACTGTTTTATGAATATTTCACTAACCACAACCATCCAGCTAGTCCATCCAGGACTTCAAACCAAAGATCATGTTTAAAACAAGAATCACTGTGGCTAATACACAACCTGTATCATGAAAAGCTTCATTTAGCAATTGTGTAGTAATTTTTAACTTCCAGGAAATAATCTGTGAACTAAAGGATTTTTTTTAGATTGCAAAATAGTCTGTATGGTCTCATATTGGAGATGTATGAATGTGATGAACATAGTGAATCCTAAGGAAAAATTTTAACACTTCCAGAATGATGGTTCAACATTTAAAAATTTTTAATTTTCTTCTTTCAGTATGAAAGTTAGCACTTTACTAAAAGATTAACCATAAGATGGTTATTTTATCAGTTATGTCTGTTTTCTTTTAAATTACATGTATTTGACCATGTAAATGAGCTTTCTTCCCAAATTGTATTAAGCAAATCTTCATTGCTTTGAAATTCCACAAAATGGAATGTTTATACTCTCACCTGTGCATTTTAGACATTTTTGTTAGTTATATAAAAAATAGATGTATTCTCTGATGTATTTGGTTGATAAATATTAATCTGAATTTTTAGAATGTTCTTTGCTATTTTGAGTTACATTACAGATTCATGAATAAAGTCATTAGCAGAGATTTTGTGTTCGTCTTTTTTAAAGAGAATCATGGGGGAAGTTAAAAATATAACTTGGAAACATTTTTTTTAAAGAAGGTTTGAATGGGAGTTAATGTTCCTTCATTTCCTCTGATATGTATTCATTAAAATTTAGTCCTTAATATTGTAATATTTATGGAATTTCTACTTCGGGAAAGAAACTGAATACTTACGGGAGGGAGGAGAAGAGGGTAGATTGAGATTTTGCCAGGGAGAAATGGAGGTCTGGAGAGAGATTTCCAAAAGAATTGTAATTTCTTACTGGTGGGTGACTTTATGGAAACAGTTCCAGTTGTATAATGATAAAAATCTGACAGAAACTGGTTACTAGAAGAGAATTAAAAAACCACTCTTGGAAAGCCGTTTTGTACTTATTAGACTTTATGCCTTGGTTGGATTGGTCTAATTTAATGACACAGTTTTTATTTTGCTTTTTTTAACCTGTTCATTTGAATGAAGTTGAAAGCCTAGGTCCAGGTTCTGGTATTAAAACTTTCTTTTAGCATCTTAAATAAGCATTGAATGCTTAGTTGTTGTTGTTGGTATTAAAACTTTCTTTTAAGCATCTCAAATATTGAGTGCTTAGTTGTTGTTGTTGTTGTTGTGTGTGTGTGTGTGTGTGTGTTTTTTAACACTAATCACTCTGTTAGGATATATAGCATACTGATGTTTATTAGAATATATTTTGGTATTTAACTTGGCTTTTGGAATCAATTGCTGTTCATTTGATTTGTTGGATTCAGATTTGCTCTATAAAGGTGAGATAGGACTTGAAGGTTCAAAGTGAACTGAATGTGGGTGACAGGTACCAATGACTTAGAGGAACTTCTCTTTGAGAAAAAGTGGAGGAAAAATGCTGTCCAAAAAATGAATGACAAGAAGACAGTAACGTGAGGGATGGTTTATATATCCAGGTAGTTACTGTTCTTTAAAAAAAATTTGTTTTGTACATCTAAACAGCCAGAAATATAAACTTCACAAAATGTGTTTCCTAAAAAACTTACATGAGCAAGAGGTCTTACAAGTGTAATTTCCTCAGTATTAATTTTTGTCCTCCCTAAGAAAAAAGTCAGTTTTATATTCTAGTGGGGGCTTTTATATATTATCCTAATATTAAATATTTAAATGCATTGAAAATATCTTTTGTGGAATAAATTAAAAATCTGAATTTGTGGACTTTTTTCCATCTTTAAAATAGTTCTTTTGTTTAAAAACATTTGTATTAAAATTTTTTCTACCCCAAAGATCTTGGAGTGGAATGAAAGAAGCAAGTTAAAATATTAGGGAGAGGTGAAAAAAATATTGATGTTGCTTTTGTTGTTTTACTTATTTTTTTTGTTTTTTATTTTCTTTTAGCTTTTTTAAGAAAATGTTTTATTTATTTTTGAGAGAGCACAAGTGGCAGAGGGCCAGAGAGCGAGGGACAGGATCTGAAGCAGGCTCTGCCTTGATAGCAGCAAGCTGATGTGGACCACGAGAGCATGACCTGAGCCGAAGTTGGACGTTCAACCAACTGAACCACCCAGGCGCCCCTTGTTGTTTTACTTATTTTTGATGAGAGTATACCAGATATTTAAAAATATATAGGACTTATTTTTCATTTGCAGTTGAGCTCATTATAATTGTATTGCTGTGGGATGGGCAAATGAAATCAGTTAATCCCTTACATTTCCACATTTTTAGAAATGAAAATGTTTATAAACCCAACCAAAATCTTTTTTTCTATGTTTAAATACTTTTCCATATTTAAATTGACTTGAAAACAAAAGGATAACACTGATATTTAGTGTATTTTTGTTTTCTAAAATGAAAAGAAAATAGGACATTTTTATTTTTATTAAAAAAAAATGTTTATTTATTTATTTTGTGTGAGAGCTCGAATAGGGGAGGGGCAGAGAAAGGGAGATGGAGAATCCCAAGTAGGATCTGCATTGCTAGAGCGGAGCTGGACGGGGCTTAAATCTATGAACCATGAGATCATGACCCGAGCCGAAATCCAAGGATGCTTAACCAACTGAGCCACCCAGTGCCCCAGAAATAGGACATTCTTAGTTTCAATTTTAAAAATTATTTTAACAATAAATGGTTATCATTTTTTATAAAAGCAGTACTTACAAAGATTTTAAAGCATGAGGTTTTATGTTCTAAAAAATGAGAGCATTTATTAAACTGGTACAATTAGGCCTATTTAAATGTCCTTAGTTACCTGTTTAATACATTTTGAACACCACTTAGACTTAATGTAAATATTACCTTCTATTAAAAAGATGAAAGATTACTATACATAGATATGCAGGACCTGACAGAAAATTTGTTTACTGAATAGTTACTATTGAAAATGGAGATTCAATTATAGGTCTCCCCACCTTTTTCCTTTCCTTTTTTTTTTTTTTTTTAACTGGATTAAAACTCTTCAGGCTGATTTTACGAGCTGAACTAACCACAAAACAAACATTTCAATATTCCCTAATGAATTTCTATTTGGATGGCAAACATGTTTTAGAGCTGGCCTAATGGCCATGTAGCAAGTAAACTAGAAGCTTGATACAACATGTAGTACTAGTCATAATATGTAGGTATGTTTTAGGGCATGTAATTAAAGTAACCCTCAACATTTATAATGGATTCTTGCTTATTTTGCACTTCTAATCAATGCATTCTTTATATAAAGTAGCAATCTTGGAATAAAGAATTCTGCCCGCTACCCCCAGTCTGTTATTTTTATTTTCTTAGTTTTGGCCAATACAGAAGATGAAAGTAACTTCTCTTTGGATAAGTACAAGTTTATACTGGAATGTTTTGGGAAGAGGGGAAGCTGCTTTATGACCACAGATACGGTGAAGATGCCAGCTGTTCTTTATTAGTGAAAATATATAGAAATTATCTGTCACTGAGCATAGATTAGCATTTCATTTTACTCAAGTGTCTAACCTGCTTGTGGTCACGTATAGGTTGTATACTCATTTACGAGTTGTACCCATAATAGTGTTTTCTTTAATTTTCTTGATTCTGCATGCCAGGTGCAGCAGCATCAGTACAGGCTGTTATCAGACAGTTAATATTATGTATTATTTAATATTGCAGCCACGTTGATTTGTGGGTTATATTGGTCATGATATAATTAAGGAAAACGTGTAGAGATTGTTCTTTTCCTCTAAACTATTTGTATACATTCTGCTGAAAATTTTATTGGAATGATTGTGTAGACCTTTGTGGATAAACATATTTTACTTACATGTGTATCTGCATCTTTTTGCTATTTAAGCTTGTCCTTCAACACCAAATTATTTTACTGGGCAAGATGGATGTGCTTTTACTGTCTAGGCTTTTGAGAATTTCTGTTGTTTCCAGCGAATGTCAGATTGAAAAATTAGTCTTTGTACTAGACTGGCTGAGAAAATTCAAAAGTAGCATAAACATATCCTAGTGAATTATTTTATTAGAGTAAACATCATTCCTGTAACTATTAGATAACTCAAGTAATATTAATCTCTTCCTAGAGTGATTGTACTTACTGCTTGAATTATTCAATCTGAGCATTTCCTTAAACAATCTTATATTGTTCTTTCTTTTTTTCCTCCATTCTTTCATTTTCCTGCCAGAATTATAAATTCAAGGACAGGGTGCTATGGCATATACTTATTTTGTATTTCATGTTGTCAGTATAGGTATCTACAGAATACGAGAACACTACTTGCTTTTTTTAATTATAGAAAGCTTTCAAACATACACAAAATTAAAATCAGGTTAACAACTCCTCACGTACCCTCAGTCAGGTTCCATAACTACCTACATTTTGTTTAACTTGCATTATCCTCCTACACTTTTTAAAGTATTTTAAAACAAATTCATGAAATTTCTCTTAACGTATAAGGACTTTATCACACATGACAAAATTAATATTACCCAATACTTAGTCCATGTTCAAAAATTTCAGGTTGTCTCAAAAATGCCTTTTTATAGTTGGTTCAGTTAAGGATCCAAATAAGGTCGACACGTTGCATTTGCTTTGTGTGTGTGCCTCTGAATATCTGTTAAAAGTCCCTCACCCCACTCTGCAGTCCAACATTTTCTTTTCCATGCCATGTTAACTGTCCTGTAGTTTTCCACATGCTGGATTTGGCTATTTCATCTTTTGATCTGTATCTCCAAGCCACCTATTTCCTATAAATTGGTAGTTAGATCTAGAGGATTACTTTAGGCAAGAAGACTTTGTAAAGTGGTATTGTGTACTTTCTTTTTTATCACATCACAGAGCACAAAATGGCTAGTTGCCTCCTTCAGTGATGTTAAGGTTAATCAGATTCAAATGTCAACCTTATTTATATGCTAATTTTCTATTGATCTTTCATTTAATAGTTTTAGCATTTATTGAATATTGATACTTAGCTCTATTAGAGGTTGCAAATTAGTGATTTTTTTTTTTTTTTCTGAGAGAGAGGAAGCCCGCAAGCTGGGAGTGGGGAGGGGTAAAGGGAGAGAAAGAGATTCAAGCAGGCTCCACACTCAGCATGGAGCCCCACCTCACAAGTCTATGACTTGAGTCAAAATCAAGAGTCAGATACTTAACTGACTGAGCCACCCAGGCGCCCCACAAATTAGTGATTTTCTAACCATATTTCTTCAGTATTCATTGGGCTTTATAATACGTACTTGAAGTTATCCACTATTTGTTTTTTCCTGAAATAGGTTATTCAGGAAAACTAGGGAAAGTGCTTAATGTTTTAAAACACTGTCAGTTTTCAGAACAATAAGGTGGTATTCTAGCAACCTTCAAAGGTGACCAATGGCATTTTTTTTTGTAGTTTTTAAACTAACTTTAGGAACTTATGGATGGTTATATATTTGATGATTTGATGTATTTTAATCAATTACAAATACTGTTCTCATTCAATGCTCAAATTATCCTATTTTAGCTTGATTTGGGTGAGGGAAAGGGCTCCTTCAAGTTGACACCTATGCTATATTTTATATAATTCAAAAAGTCTTCGATAGCTTCAATACTTTTTGGCACAACATATGCCCATCTCATCTTGTATATTTTCTGCCCAGACCCGACATCATCCTGACCTTAATGGGAATATCTATAGTGCAGGGGTTCTCAAACTTTTTGGTCTCTGGACCTCTTTACACTCTTAAAAGTTACTGAGGAATCCAGAAAGCTTTTGTTCATTAGAGTTATATCTGTTGAGGTGTTCCATATCAGAAGCTAAAGTTCGTAAACATTTTAAGTTTTATTAACTAATTGAAAAATGACAATGATAAAACTATTATGTGTTAACATAAATACATTTTATGAAAAATAACGTTCAAAACAAAAGAAGCATGGCAGTGTTTCCATTTTTGTAGGTCTTTTTTGTCTTTATATTAGCAGACAGCTAGATTCTTATATTTGTTTTTACATTCAGTCTGTTGCAAAACATTGTTTTGGTTGAAGTACTTAAGAAAATCTGGACTCAAATAGGTAATTAGAAAAGGGAGGAGTATTTTGACAACCTTTTCAGGTACTTAATGGATGTTCTTTGATGCTACTCCAATACTTGACAGGTGATAGTTTTTTAAAAGTTGATTGCAAAGAAGAATCTTTAACTATATTGGTGAACTTTTTGAACTCTATTAAAATCCATTGGTCTGTCTTGCACTTTAATTGGATTGCTTACCCACATGTGGTTTTGTAACACCACAAATTTGTCATTTGGAAAATGAGTTCATTGAGTTATGCAGATCTTGCAGATGTTGGACACATTTGATTTATATGGTATCCAAAAAGTCATATTTCTAAACATCACTGCTGATCTCATCAGAAAAAAATCTAAAATTTTAATTTTTGCTTGGATGCTTACATTTTCTCATTGCAACAAATATTGTCAGTTGTTTTCCTTGAAATGAGAGCTCACTTTATTAATTATTGGGGAAATACCTGTCAAATACCCATGTCTAAAACCATAAACTGTAACTATAAACCATATAATAACTGTAGCTTGTCTGCCAGTTGTTCTTCCAAGTAAATGTATTCCATGAAAAATGCATATCCTCAGTTTGCAACTCAATCACACAATGCTTTTCCTGGTGACAACCAATCTACTTTGGGATGCAGGGGAAGTGCTATCTGCATAACTTTCCACTTTTTCACCTAGAATATTTTTTTTTAAGTTTTGATGTTTTATTTATTTTATATTTTTGGGGGGAGAGAAAGAGAGACAGATTGCAAGCAGGGAAGGGGAAGAGAGAGAGGGAGGCACAGAATCCAAAGCTGGCTCAAAGTTCTGAGCTGTCAGCCCAGAGCTCGACGTAGGGCTCGAACCCATGAACTGTGAAATCATGACCTGAGCCAAAGTCAGATGCTTAACCGACTGAGCCACCCAGGTGCCCCTTCACTTAGAATATTAAAGGCATCTACTCAAGTGTTGAACTTAATACATTTAATTATTTTTAACCACCTCATTGAGGATATTCTTAATTAAGAAGAGCTCTTTTTCCAGCATAATGAATATGTGTGATAAAGAATACAATGACTGTGTAGAAGAGTTTGGTGCCACTACCTTGATTTGTGCTAAGGCACCAGCAATTTTGCCCATCACTGCTTCTGCATCATCAATGAAACTATTAACATAGTGTAGAGGGGAAATAAATAATGTCTTGGTTTGGGTCCACAGACCATAGTTTAGTTTGAAAACTGCTGTCCTAATTTTCCCATTATATCGGCTGCTGATTTTTTAAAGTTTATTTTATTATTTTAATTTATATCACTGAGATATTCCTATTTTTGAGGCTTTTTAAAAACAAATGTCTAGTTTTTCCATTGCTAAAATCTGTGGAGATAAGTATATTTTTCTCTTTAGTTCTATTAATATGATTAATTGTATTAATGGATTTCCAGATACTGAACAAACACTGCTTGATCATGATGATTTTTGGATTCTATTTGCTAATATTTTATTTACAATTTTTGCATTAATAAGTAAAGTTGGTTTATAGTTATATTTTATTGAGCAACGTTTGTCTGCTTTTGGAATCGATACTGAATTTGCTTTATAAAAATAATTTGGACTTTTTTTTTCAATTCTCTGAAATAGTTTAAGTAGCATTTACATCATCTGATCTTTACAGATTTGGTAGACTTCTTTGTGAAACTGGCTGAGCCTAGTGCCTTTTTGCTGGGAGTGCTCTTTTATGACTATGTACTTCTATATTTCTTTTTACACAATTCATTTGTTTAGAATGTTGCTTATTTCATCTATATTTTCTTTAAAAGGTTTTTATTTCATAGAGTTGTACAAAGTAGTCTCAGGATTTTAAAAAAAATTCTTCTTCTGAGCTTGTTTCTTTTTTGTGCTTGTGCTTTCTCCTCATTGTTTAAAAATCAGGTTAACTATTTCTATTTTGTTGATTAGGTTTCAAAGAACCAGCTATTTTGGTTTACTCACTGTTTTTTTCTAACTGATTTCTGCTTTATTTTTAAAAATTGAGATATAATTGACATATAACATGATATCGGTTTCGTGTACCACATAATGATTCAATATATGTACATATTGTGAAATGATCGCCACAGTAAGTTTAGTTAACATTCATCAGTATACATAGTTATAATATTTTTCCTATGATGAGAAAGATCTACTCTCTTAGCAACTTTCAAATATAACAGTATTATTAACTGTCTATATATAAAACCTCTGCCTCTGGCAACCACCAATCTGTTCTCTATATTCATGAACTCATTAAAAAATTGTTTTAGATTATACGTATAAATGAGATCATATGGTATTTATCTTTTTCTGTCTGTCTTAGTTCATTTAGCATAAAGCCCTTAAGGTCCATGCTGTTGTTGGAAATGGCAGGATGTCCTTTTTTTTTTTTTTTTTTTTAAATGACTGAATAATATTTCATCTTCTTTATCCATTTATCCATCAATGGACTCTTAGGCTATTTCCATGTTTTGGCTATTGTGAGTAATGCTGCAATGAACATGGCAGTGCATACATCTTTTCAAATTAGTATTTTCATTTCCTTCAGATAAATACTCAAGTGGAATTGCTGGATCAAATGGTAGTTCTATTTTTAACGTTTTGAGAAACTTCCATACTGTTTCAGTGGAGTAAAACATAGAGGCTATACCAATTTATATTCTCACTAACAGTGCACGAATGTTCCCTTTCCACATCCTCACCAACACTTCTTTCTTGTCTTTTTGATAACAGCCATTCTAACAGGTATGGAGTAATATCTCATTGTGGTTTTGATTTGCATTTTCCCAATGATAAATGATGTTGAGCATTTTTTCACATCCCCGTTTGCCATCTTTCTGTCTTCTTCGGAAAAATGTCTATTCAGATCCTCTGCCTATTTTTAATTTTTTATTTAATTTTTATTTATTTTAATAAAATTTTTAGCAGATGTGGGGCTCAAACTCACGAACTGTGAGATCAGGACCTGAGCCAAAATTAAGAGTTGGATGCTTAACTGACTGAGCCACCCAGGCGCTCCTGTGCACTTTTTAATTGGGTTGTTGTTGTTGTTCTTTTTTTACTGAGTTGTACGAGTTCTTGATATATTTTGGATAATAACCCCTTACCAGATATATCATTTGCAAATATTTTCTCCCATTCAGTAGATTGCCTTTTCATTTTGTTGATGGTTTGTTTCTTTTGCTGTACTGAAGCTTTTTAGTTTTATGTAGTCTCACTTGTTTATTTTTGATTTTGGTGTCAAATCTGAAAAATCCTCACCAAGACTGCGATTTCTGCCTGCGTTTCTTCTAGGAGGTTTTGGGGTCTTATGTTCAAATCTTAGATCCATTCTGAGTTGATTTTTGTATATGGTGTAAGATAGGTTTCCAATTTTATTCTTTCACATGTAACTGTCTAGTTTCCCCAGCACCATTTATTGAAGAGACGGTCCTTTCCCCATTGTGTATTCTTGGCTCCTTTGTCATAAATGAATTGACCATGTGTGTGTGGGTTTATTTCTGGTCTCTCTATTTTCTTTCGTTGATCTATGTGTCTGTTTTTATGTCAGTACCATATAGTTTTGATTACTATAGCTTTGTAATGTAGTTTGAAATCAAGGTCCTTCATCCATTTTGAGTTTATTTTTGTGTATGGTGTAAGAGAGTGGTCTAGTTTCATGCTTCTGCATGTTGCTGTCCAGTTCTCCCAGCACCACCTATTAAAGAGGCT
>CM053563.1:43583212-43639805 GCA_028646485.1 Cryptoprocta ferox
GAGAGAGAGAGAGAGAGACAGAGAAGGAGAGAGAGAGAGAGAAGGGGAGAGAGAGAGAGAGAGAGAGAAGGAGAGAGAGAGAGAGAGAGAGAGAGAGAGAGAGAGAATCCCAAACAGGCTCCATGCCCAGCGCTGAGACCAATGTAGGGCTCGACCTCATGAACCATGAGATCATGACCTGAGCTGAAATCAAGAGCCAGTTGCTTAACTGATTGAGCCACCTAGGCACCCTCAAAGTGTGGGATTTTAACCTGCTAAAGAAACTGGGATGCAGAAGGGGGAAGTAACCTATCATGGCATGGTAAGCCATCTGCAAAATCTAAGCGATGTTCAGATTTCCAGCTCTTTATTTCTTGAGCAGCTAAGCTATGAGGTGTATTGAATTTGTTAATTTGGAAAACCATTTCCCTATTGATATCATCTTCCTTGTTTGAAGAATGGGCTGTGAGGGTCTCAGAGAAAGAGGAAGACAGAGTTGGTGCATTTGCAGTATATACGTATGTATTCATTGCTCCAATTTGTCATGAAATAATTTAAGGAATTAGATTATAAAATGTGACCTCAGCTCATCTTTTTGCTAATGCTGCTTGTAATTTCAATGGAATCATTTGTGATATTTAATGCACTGTTATAGGAAATGGAAAAAAGAGCTTAAATTGGTGGCCTAAAAATAGCCAATTCCCCTCCTCTTCCTACCTCCCTCCAGCCCCCCGTGGCTCTAAATCACAGCTGTAAATTAGTTACATTTTTGTCGTGTCTTGCAAGGATACTGACTGACATAGAACGAACTTCAGACTGTTACTAGCACATCCATTCAACAACTTAGCAGTTAGGAAAACACACCACCCAGGACGTACCTGGGCTGCTTTGCCTCCCTCTCCCTGAGAAAGCCTCGACTCTCCCTGTCAGGAGTTTAGGTGGGGCCAGATAAGAGACACCCTGGAAGAAACTCTATTCCTCCTTCAGTAATTAGCACATATCCACTGACTACCTCAGGTCCTGGGGATGTAAAGGCCATATGAGATTAGAGGCAAAGAGCACCGTGTCAGTTTCCTATTGCTACCATTAACAAATTACCACAAACTTAGTGGCTTAAAACAACACACATTTATTGTCTTGCTGTTCGGAAGTTCAGAAGTCTAAAATCAAGGTATTGGCAAGTCTGTGTTCCTTCTTGAAGCTTTAGGGGAGAATCTCTTTCCTCACCTTTTCCAGCTTCCAGAGGCTGCCTGCTTTCCTTGGCTCATGGCCCCTTCCTTTTTTTAAAATTCTATTTATTTATTTATTTATTTTAAAATTTCTTTATTTTTATTTATTAATTTTAAGTTTGCAAATTATCGACTTTACTGAGCACTCAAAGTGTCCCTGTAATTATGTCGCTGTCACCGACTTGCATTTTAAAATGCTTCCTTAAGTAGGATTGCAGCTGGGCACTGGCCCTCGCTTATTCCGGCCTGACGGCATCATGCACGTGAATGTTGTCCATCATATGCGTGGCAATAGAAGAAAAGTTTGAGAGCAGTTGATCTAAAGCACAATTTCCAGGTTCGTTGTGCAGATAGTTTTTTTTTTTTTTTTTCTGGAGGCATTAGGTGATAGGCAGGGAGCATGGCCTCACGCTGCCCACTGACCTTCTCTGAGGAGTGGGGAAGGAGCGAGGAATCTGCCCTGCCAGCACCTGGCCTGCAGCCGAGCAAAGATGTGGACGTCTGTCTGCTGGCCATGTCCTCTCTACACGGTTCCAACTGTGAACCCTGCCTGCACTGTAGACACAGACAGAAGCTTCTAAGAAATGGCAGTATATAGCCACACACCCCTAGAGATTCTGATTTGATTGCTTCTGATGAGCCGAGGCATTAGCACTTCTTTTTTTTTTTTATTTTACATTTTATTTTATTTTTTTTAATTTATAGTTTATTGTCAAGTTGGTTTCCATATAACACCCAGTGCTCTTCCCCACAAGTGTCCTCCACCATGACCATCACCCCCCTTCCCTTTTCCCCCTCCCCCTTAAATATCACTTCAACTCCTGTTTCTGTTGTCACATCTGCTGCTACTCAATATGGTCTCCTGCCTCCCTCTTGTAAGGATTCTTATGATTACATTGAGCCCATTCTGGGTGATCCAGTATAATCACCCCACCTCAAAACCCATAATTTAATCACATCTACAAAGTCCCATTTTCCATTTACAGTAACATTCACAGGTTCCAGGAATTAGGATGTGGCATATTTGCAGGGGCCATTATTTAGCACAGAATTTGGCATTGGCCAGCTCTGCCACCTCTGGCTTAACGTGATTATTACGTTTCTTAACTTTTCTGAATCTCAATCTTTGTATCTGGGAAGAGGAATAAATAATGTCCATCTCACAGGATTTGTGAAGAGTAAATGCCTGAAAGCAGCACCATGTCTGACACATACTACTAGTTCAGTGAATGAGAAGTTAATGAATTATTGTTTGTGCAATTCAATGATGAAAGGGCATAGTCTCACCTTTATGAGGACTTCTGAGTCTAGTTGAAAAGATAAACAGGTAGACAAACAATTACAAGTCAGTGTGAGGCCTCATGACACTGGCTATATTTGTCTCAGGCTATATTTGTCTGCAGGCATGACTTCAATCCACCATTATAGGTGGTCACGTTAATGATTGAGTTTTGAGGTACAGGAAGGAAAAATACAGAAGGTCGTCTGAAGCTGTGGCTGACATGAAATGTCAGGTCCTGGAAGGTCATGTGGTGTTTTGGTTTTTGTTTTTGTTTTTTGATGAGGTCATGTTTGTTTTTTTTCCCTAAGAAAAAAACTAGTTCCAGGTCTTGAGATATTATGTTAATTCCTCTGGCTTAGGGTGTATGCCTTTTAACAATTTAGGGCCTTGGAGGGCTTCAGACCATATTGTATAGTAAAAGGAGAGACAGTAGTGCAGGTTTGTAAGAGAAAGCTGAAAGTCTGTTTTTTTCTCTTCTGCTCTCCTCCTCTTGCTACTGACCTTCACTCCTTCCCTCCCCCCAAGGTCAAAGAGTGCTGGTCTGATTAGAAACACTCCAGGGTTCTAGTTGGGTCAGATAGTCTAGAGACTCTCGAATCCCTGTGTCTGACAATATTGGCACTCTGTGGGGCGGGGAGGGGGCTTTCATTCACATGTCTCTCCCATCTGTGCCACTGGAGGGGTGAGCAACAGGTTCCACCGTTTTCCTTCTATGTATATCTTCTTTCTGTGTATCAGCTGGCATGAACACGCATGCGGTCCCTATCCTGCCTGCTTTTGTTTCCTAATTCTGTCCTCCTCTTTGTTGACCTTTTAGCAACCTGTGACATAGACTCTTCATTTGGCTTCTAGAACACTGCTTTCTTCTGTTTTCTTCTTACTTGTGTCCATTCTTTCTCAGTTATCTCTGCTGGGTCTTCCTTACTTCCCTGACTTAATAATCAAATTTGCCCAAGATCAGTCCCAAGACTTCTCTTTTCTGTCACTAATATCCCACCCTTACAGATTTAAATACGATCATCCATTGATGATGCTTGCATTAATTTTCCATTGCTACTGTAACAAATGATGATAAATTTAGTGGCTTAAAACATCACTGACTTAATTACCTTACAGTTCTTTAGGCTAGAAGTTTGACAGTCTCCCTGGGCGGAAATAACCTGTACCAGGGCCACATTCCTTTCTGGAGGCTCTAGTGAACAATCCATTTTTTTGCTTTTGCAGCTTCTAGAAGCCTTCTACTTTCCTTAGCTTGTGGTTTCCTTCCTCTGTCTTCAAAGCCATCAATGTCTCATCTCTTTGATCTTTTTCTTTCATCAGCTCTCTCTCTTTCACCACTTAATGACCCATTTGGCTCAGTCATATAATCCAGGATAATTGCCCCATCTCAGAGTCAATACTCTTGATCACATCTGTGAAGTGTTTTGTTTTGTTTTGTTTTGATTTTTTTTGCCATGGAAAGGTAATCTATTAATTTGTTCTGAAGATTAGGTGATGGTCATCTTTGGGGGGACATTGTTCTGCCTACCACAATGCCCCAATATATGTCTCCAGCCTAGACCATTTTTCCCAAACTCCAGAGCCATATATTCAATTACCTACTTGATTGAATGTTTTATAAACATCTCAAACCTAATTTGTCCAAAGCTCAGCTCCTGAGCAACTTCCCCCAGACGTGCTTCTCTCAATCTTCATCATGACATTTGATAGATCCACACTTTTAGTGCTTAGGTCAAAACCTAAGGATGATTTTTGACTTTCCAGGTGTGTTCTCTTTCTTACCTATTTCTCATTCTTCAGGCAACTCTTGGTGGCTCTCAGTTTTTTTTTTTTTTTGAGAGAAAGCCAAGGAGAGGAGTAGAAGAAGAAGAAGAGAGAGAGAGAATCGTAAGCAGGCTCCACACTCCAATGAGCAGAGCCTGATGCAGGGCTCGATCCCACAACCTTGGGATCATGACCAGAGCCGAAGTCAAGAGTCAGAAGCTCACCTGACTAAGCCACCCAGGCGCCCCTGGTGGCTGTACTTTTAAAGCTATTCATAATTTGGCCACTTTTCACCTCCCTTCTTGCTATCACCCTTGTCATAGTCACCATCATCTCCCATCTAGATTATTACAGTAGCTTCCTAACTGGTCTGTCTGTGTCTATACTTGCTCCCCCTCTTTCTGTACTCAACACAGCAGTCAGAGAGATGCAATCCTGTTAAAATATAAGTTGGATAAAGTCATTCCTCTTTCCAAAAAAATCACAGATGATTTCCCACATAATTTAGAGTAAAAGCCCAAGTCCTTAAAATGGCCTGTGGTGGTGCTCTGTCCCCTCTGACCTTCACATTACCTTCTTCCTCTCTTCTCTCCTCTCTTCGCTTTGCTCATTCTGCCCCAGCTACAGTAGCTCCCTTACTATTTCATAAACATTCAAAGCATATTTGTACCCCAGGATGTTCACACAAGCTGTTCCCTCTGCCTGAAATCTCTTCCTCCAGAAAAGCACATGGCTTGTTCTCTTCAAGTGTTTGCTCAAATGCCATCTTCTCATTTGGGGTCCACCCTGCAACCATTTTTTAAAAATTGTATCTCCCTCTGTATTGAACTTTCCTGCTTTGTTTTTCTCATACTCTGTAGTTTACTTATTTATCTTGTTGTGGTTTGTTTCCTCCTGCTTGCAAGTCAACTCCACAGAAGCAGGAGTTTATTCCTGTAGGGTTCACTGTTGTGCCATCAGTGCCAGGAACAGTGTCTGGCTTATAGTAGGCACTCAGTAAAATTTGTTGCATGGATGTGTGAGTTCCCTCTGGCATTGGTGAGTGATTTCCTTACATCAGAAAAAGATAAAATTTGAATGTTAGGAGACTAGAGTGAACAATACAACATTGACAGCTCTAGCTTTAGGGTAAGATGCTTCTAGAAATTGAACTGCTTACTACTTTTAAATGTTTCTGTTAGAGAAATAAACACTTGTGAATAAAATTAGTAGACTCCCAGATCTGTCACTTAGTGCCTGAGATGAGAAAGGTTATAATAAATTTAATCATTGTGATACCGTGACATAATAAGAAATACATATATTTGATCTTCTCTCGTGCCTGGCACAGAGCTCCTAAAATTGGAATATCCTAAGTGATAGGGGTGACAGAAACATCGTTTATTATTCATAATAAGGCCCTTTGAACCATACCTGCGATTATGCTAATGAAAATTAATAAAGGTACAGAATTAAGTATTCTGTATTTCCTATAGGAACTGTGTTCAGAGAAAGATAGCTGATGGGGGAAGGTGGTTTTTTTGTTTTTTCTTTGTTTCAAGTTTTTATTTAAATTCTGGTTAGTTAATGTATGATGTAAATTCTGGTTAGTTAATGTATGATGTAATACTACTCTGGGGAGTAGAATTTAGTGCTTAGTGATTCATCACTTACATTTAACACCCAGTGCTCATCACAACAAGTGCCCTACTTGATGTCCATCACCCATTTAGCCCATTCCCCACCCACCTCCCCTCAGTTTGTTCTCTATAATTAACAGTCTCTTATGGTTTGCCTCTCTCTCTCTCTCTCTCTCTCTCTCTGTCTCTCTCTTTTCTTCCTTCCCCTATGTTCATTTGTTTCTTAAATTCCACATATGAATGAAATCATATGGTATTTGTCTTTCTCTGACTGACCTATTTCGCTCAGCATAATATACTCTAGCTCCACCCATGTTGTTGCAAATGGCAAGATTTCATCCTTTTTGATGGCTAAGTAATATTCCATGATATTTATGTGTGTGTGTGTGTGTGTGTGTACACCACATCTTCTTTATTCATTCATCAGTCAATGGCTACAAGGGTTGTTGAGTAGTCACAAATCAATCAATGTGATATACCACATTAATAAAAGAAAGGATAAGAACTATATGATCCTCTCTATAGATAAAGTATTTTGTTAATTGTATAATTTTTTAATTTCGAAATAATCTCAAAGTTACCAAAATGTCAGGTATAGTACAATGAACGACTTTTTTCCCCAAGTCATTTGAGAGGAAGTTACCAAGCTGTTGCCCCATCACCACTAAATACTGAGTACCTGAAATACTTTGCATTTCCCATAAATAAGGGTACTCTCTTAGGTAACCACCCTACAGTCATCAAACTTAAATTAATATTAATGCCCAGTTGTATTAATAACATCCTTTGTAGCAAGAGTCCTTACTTTCATATACTTTGTGTCAAGTGGTATCTGATTTTGATTTGTCCCTTTACTGATGATGCTCATTTTGATTAGCTGATTCAGGTAGAGTCTATCAGACTTCTTCACTGTGAAGTTATTCTTTTCTCTTTGAAATCAATAAGTATTTTTTGAGGAGGTACTTTGAAAATTTTTAAATATCCTCTTCTTCATCCAACATTTGTTTTATTCACTTATTTTTATCAGCAAATCAATGGATTCTCTTTTTATTTAGTGGCTTATTATCTGTTACTACCATTCTTTATTTTGAGCCCCATCAATATGGCCTTTGTGCCTGACCCATTATTCTTTGACTAGTTCCTTACTTTCTGGCACAAGATGTCCTGAGCACATCTTGTACTTTCCTTGCTCTAACCCTCAGATCAGTCCTTTCTCTCTGTTTCCTTTTAGTGGAGAATAATACTTAGAAACAAAGATCAGGTGTTATTGCTGTTGGGTATCACTACCCCCAGACCCTCTCACCCTCCTAGTGGATAGACCTGGGGAGTGTGTGTGTGTGTGTGATGCAATGTGTGGACCTTGTTTGTATTAAGATTCAGATGAACTAATTATAAAAAGACATTTTGTTTTTTTTTCTTGTTTTTTAAAAAATTTTTAACGTTTATTTATTTTTGAGAGAAAGAGACACAGAGTGTGAGCGGGGGAGGGTCAGAGAGAGAGGGAGACACAGAATCAGAAGCAGACTCCAGGCTCTGAGCTGTCAGCCCAGAGCCTGATGCAGGGCTCGAACTCATGAACTGGGAGATTATGACCTGAGCTGAAGTCGGACGCTTTAACCAACTGAGCCACCCAGGTGCCCCTAAAAAGACATTTTGAGACAATTGGGGAAACTTTATAGGATCTAGGAATTTAAATAATATAAAGGACTTGTTGACTTTGTTTTATGTGATAAAGACATTGTGATTATGTTAAAAAAAAATCTTTATTTGACAGAGGTAGCTGACATACTCACGTGTGAACTCTACCTTTACAGTGGTTAAATGAGTAGGTAGAAAGGACTATGTAAATAATTTACTGTTCCATATACTGTATATATATATGTATATACTCACATATACATATGCATACATATATACATGTATATATACACACACATATAAAATAACTTGGTAATTAAGTATCTGGCACCTCAGCCCTTCTATATCTAATTTCTAGAGCTCATGTAATCCAAAAAGTTCCCTATTAAAATAAATTTGTATCACAAGCTCTGTTTATGAGACCCACAAAGGTTTTGACTGTGTCTAGAGAAGACTTGTTTCCTGACCTTCAGTTTCGTGGTTTGTATGCATCTTATTCCAAAGATAGAACTGATAATTTGAGAAGTCATAATGTATTCTTGGTTTTCATTCAGTTTTTCTGACATTAACAGGTTATTTAGGACCAAATACAAAACCTTTGTAATCTTGTCTGTGAACTGTCACTGGTATTACAAGAAGGATTAATCCAGACATAAGGACTTCTGTCCTTCACTGGGTAGGGGAGCTGGTCTCTAACACCTGCAGCTGTTCCCTGCTGGAATGGTCATAGTTCTGGGTGCTCTTTGATATCTTCAGCAGCTGCAACAGCAAACAATTTAGTGCAAAATCATCCATCAATTAATCTCTTTGTTATTGGACACTTGAGACACTTGTGTCTTGGTTCATACTGTAAATGAGGTGGGAAGTGGTATGACTCTTGATTGTCCTGGGCATCTCCCAACATCATAGTTGTCCTGCCTACTCAACCAGTGACCCAAGAGGGGCTCCAGAGCCCAGAGAAGAAGCATTAGGAGGTGGTGAGGCACATACACAACATTCGCACCACCAGCAGTGACTCTACCCTTCATCTCCCACTCCAGCAAGCATGTCAAAATGAATGAGAGGGCTAACCTCGAACTATGAAATTAAGTATATTATTCAGAAGCTTAAATACTTGGAACATTGGTAATAGTGTCAGGATAACATGGTTCTAAGCTATAGCTCTAATGGAATAATTTTAATAAAAAAAAAGAAATGTAAAACAGTGTCTACACACTTCAGCAGACTTGTCCAGAGGACTGACTCTTGCCAAAGCTGAAAAGTCCCTTGGAAATCGTCAGCTTCACACTTAATTACCACCTCCTTTGGCTGTTTCTCTTTTACTGCTTTTCTCTCCTCCTCCTGTGATATTCCTTCCTTCTTGCTGCCAAACACACTTTCTCTTCCAGACACCATCTGTTTTCAGAATACATTTACATTTCCTTTTTCCTTTCCATAGTGGCCCTACTTTGGGACCCCTCAAGAGTGAACTCTCTCCATGTTACCACATGGATGGAAGGAAGGAAAGCTGTGACTTGTAAAATTGAAATATAACCAGGAACCCAGTAGAGACATTCTTTCTGAACTTGGATGTGTGCTCTATGTTCCTGGGGCACCCACCTTCTTAAGAATCTTGGAGCACAGGGATTAGTTTGGGATATGTCTTTAAAATACCTTTTGTTTGTTATGAAACTTCAAAGAATTTCAAAGTGTAAAAAGGAGCAAGTGCATACCATTCTCTCCAACATCAGTCCCATTCCTCAGGGGGACATGAACGCCTCAGCCACACACAATGACCACTGTCAGGAGTTCTAGTCTTTATGCTATGTGTGTATCAAAATGTGAAATATGAACATATAGAAATTTAAAACAGAAACTGGATCATATTCTACCTATTATTTGCAATTTATTATTTTACATAAATATGGGCATCTTGTCATATCAACACACATAACATTTCTTGTTATATTTAACAACTGGCATTCCAAAGTATGAATGTACCATGATTTCTTTACTGATTCACACTGATACATATTTTTTCAGATTTCTCATTTTTGCCAGTGTCTAACACATTTATCTTTATGCTTCTGCAACTATATTTGTAGGATAATTAGAATTGCTTCATCAAAAGATATGTGCATTTTAAACATTGATAGATATTGTCCTAAACTTTATATCTAATCACTAATGGAAACACAGCATTTTCTCCCCTCGATTATCAGAGATTATAATGAGATGAATGATAATGATTTGTAAAGGATAAAGTATTTTACAAAGTATTTTATTCTACTTATTTAACACAGATATGCTAGAGGGAGGTAATTATCTCTAATTCACAGATGAAAAACTGAGGGTTCATTGAGATTAAGTGATTTGCCCAAGGTAATACACTTGGAAGTGGCTCAGCTGAGCCCAAGTCCCTCTTATCTGGAGCCTGAAATTCCTACACTTTGTCCTACATAGCTTTGGCTTTTCATGGAGGAGCACTGAAACTTCCACTCTGATGGATTGACTGAGCATAGGTTGGAGAGAGGGAGTGTGGGGGGATTAATGGCCAGCCAACTTCATGCTAGTGTGGCACATCCACAGACATACGAGACCTTTCTCTCCCTGCCATTACTCCCTTAGTAATCTCATTTGGTCACAGTTTCAAATATCATCTGTATGTCAGTGACTCTCAAACTTCTATTTCATTGTAGAACTCTCTCCTTAACATACCCTATTCCTCACTCTGGCCATTTCTCCCGAAGCCTGCTCTCCCTGTAGCCTGCACCATCTCCGTTGTAACTATTGCACCCTTTTACTTTTTCAGCCCCAGATCCTTGATTTTTCTTTCACATCCTTATTTACAGGGGGTATGACCAAGGCCTTTGTGTGACTTCCGACCAGGTTTGGAATTAAAGTCCAGGCTCATCTTGTTCTAAACAAACCTGGATTATACTGCATTATTCTAATCCTATTAGCCTGAATGGCAATTCTGATGTGATGCTTGGAATTTGCCCTCGAATTTAGAAGACCATGGAGTGAGCGAATATTTGGAGATGAGAGCACATACATTTGTTTCTACTGGTTTTTAAGACTAAAAAAATAGAAAGGCTGAGTTAAATTTATTGGAAACATAATCATAATTTAATCTTATCTGAGGAAGATCAGTGGGCCCAGATTTTGCAAGCACTCAAGTCCTCCCAAGATCAGTTCTTCCATCTAGTGTGCACATTGGTGGGGAGAAGGAAAACGGGGACAAGTGGAGTCCGGAAGTGAGCCTCTTTCGCTGCTGCTTTTTTTCTCTCCCTCCCAAAAGTGCAGGTTCAAAATGAATATCTTTGAATGGAAAGGCAGCTGATTTCAAGGGCTTAAACAGGAGCTGAGGCAAAGCTGTGGATCTTCCTCAATACAGAAAGGAGAGCAAGCTCTTAAGTAAACCATGGTGAAAAACTTAAATTATTGATCAGGAGGGGGATTTAGCTTGTCAGGAAACATTTTAATTTTAGCATATCCTTTTGGTATTTTGTGTGTCTGTGTATATGTTTGTGTATTGGAAGTTGGCACACTCAGAAACCAAAGGTTGAATAGTATATGTGCTATTTTAATTAGGATTCAGTTGTCAAGTGGGACTCCCCCCCCCCCCTTCTCTGCCCTGCCTCACCACAGAGCCTTAGGAAATTTGGGTAAACTTCATTCACATTTTCAGTTTTTCCAGGCTAGAGTTGGCCTGGGACAGAGGGGATCCTTGGAATGCTAACCTTGGAAAGTTCTGCTCAAACTGCTACAAGTTGGTTACCCCAGGCTTGACTGAGTCAAGAGCCCTCACCACATGTCAGGCTCATTCCAGGCTGCTTGCTCCTTCTGACTCCCCCAGTGGCTTCAGGCTTTTCCAGTTCCATCCCTGCTTGATGCACACACGGAGCTCAGTTCCTCGTGGGTTTCCACAAAAACCTTGCACTGTGCATTTAATGAAGTAAGCAGCTCTTCCCAAGACTTAAGGGGTCACATATGCCCCTGAACAGCCTTAAACCATCTCTTTCCCTGCTTAGCATCCCTCTTTCTTTCCCTTCCCTGCAACCTCTATTGCAGTCAGTAGCTTTGTTTTCTGGTCTTCCAGACCATTTCTGCCTCTCACGGTCCTTGGGAGCAGGGGTCCCACATTTTACTCCGTGGGGAGTATACCAAGAAATTTCTTGACAAGGGTGGGTCTCATCTAAGAGAAAATATTAGCCTAGCTACATAGAGAATAAATTTGTATCTATTACATTACATAATATTTTATACAAACATGGATGAAATTTTTTGACTTGGTTTGGGAAGTACTAAGCTGTCTGTCTTCTTTCTGTCTCTTTTCCAAAATCTTATAAGATGCAAGTCCACCCTCAATTACACATTTTTGTTCTTTGTTCCTAGAGTTTATCAGGAAGGGCTAAACTAACTGTCTTCTTGTTTTGGGGACATCATGGAATTTTTCTCAGAGGTACATGGCTTGATGCATTAACAAACCCCTCAGGATACCGGCTTTGCAAGGGGAATTGTGTCTGCATCTTAAAAGTCAAGTGATGCATTTTTCCTAATGGGAAGCATTAAAGATTCAAGTCTGATTTGGACCAGACACCATAATAATGAGAAAGTTGTCAAAGCCATTTATCAGGAAAGAACTCAAGGGAGGTCAGGTCAGCTGGATGAGACTCTGGGTGACCTGGAGCCTCTGAGAAAGGATGTTTTCTGTTCCTCTTGGAAAGAGCACATCAGAGCAAGGGTGGGAACCTGTTTGGGGTGGAGGTCAGAAGTCTCACCTGGCTTTCAGTTCTTATTCAGCATGTCTGGACTCAGAGAGAGTCAAGGAGTTTATAGGGAAGTTAACCAGGAGAAGAGGGAGGCGTGGGGAAGAGCATACATGAGAGATAGAAGGTAGGCCAAGAGAGTATAAACTGTTTTGAAGCTTCCAGAAATCTCTATGTATGCCCCCACCTGAAAAGTTATTCTTTTGTTTCTGGAGAATGATGATAATGATATGGCTAACATTTATTACATGCTTGCTATATATGAGACACAGTGTTTAATGTATACATGATAAGGTGTTCAACTTTATTAAGTCACCAGAGAAATTCAAATTGAAACTACAATGTGATAATGTTGAAAGTCCATTAGAATGGCCAGAATAGAAACATCAAAAACACCAAGTGTTGGTGAGGAGTTGGAGCAACTGAGCTGTCATCCACTGCTAGTAGGAATTTAAATCAGAACAACCAGTTTGGGAAACTGGTTGGTGGTACTTGCTAAAGGTGATACCCCCTGAGAAATTCTTCTTGACCCAGAAATTATATCCTTAGTTTCACCAAAAGATGATGTATGAAACATTTCAAAGCAGTGCTACTTGTAAAAACCCCAAACTGGAAACAACTGAAATCTCCATCAAGAGTAGAATGGATGGGGCACCTGAGTGGCTCACTCGGTTAGGAGTTGGACTCTTGATTTCTGCTCAGGTCGTGATCTCACAGTTCATCAGTTTGAGCCCCAAAGCGAACTTGGGACTCTCTCTCTCTCTCTGCCCCTCCTCCACTCATGCTGTCTCTGTCTCTCTCAAAATAAATAAATAAACTTAAAAGAGTAGAATGGACAAATAAATCATAGAATGTACTACGGAATGTACTACTGAATAGCAATGAGGATGAATAAACTCCCAACTATATGCAACACTGGAGGACTCTCATTTATTCACAGTAACTCGATGAGGTGGTACTTACTCTTACTCTCGTTTTGCACCTGAGGCAAGTGAGCACAGAGAGGGTATGTTATTGCTGGAGCCCACAAAACCAGGTAGTGAAGTAATTGGTATTCAAACCTTGGCAGTTGAGTTCCATCGCCCTACCAGCAGCAGGCACTTGGTGTGTGTTTTGTGTTGGTTGTAACACACCCAGAGGCACAGGGTGGAACTGGTGCAGGCTGGTCCTGAAAAAGGTGTATACCAGCTAAGCGTGATGACCAGGTGCCAGGCTGTATACAAGTGCTTCCCCTAGAATATAATGTTTAATCCTCACAACAGCCCTTTGTAGCGGGTACTGTTGTGCCCATTTTTACAAAAGGGGAAACAGATATGGAGAGGTAAAGTAACTGACTAAAATCTTATCACTAGTATGTGATGGAGCCAGGGTTCAAAGCCAAGTCTGTGTGCTACAGAGCCCATGCCCTTTGCCAGCCCATCACATGCCTCTCCTCAGCGCCAACCACAGCAGCAAAGCCGCAGGGCCAGAGTCTAGCAGGAACTATTGCTTGAGTTCTTGAGTTGTATCAATTGACAAAAGATTGAGTTATTTGAGTTGTATCAATTGACAAAAGCAGTGAATGAAAAATGAATATGAGACCAAACCCCTGAGGATTCATGAGGTCAACTGCTTCTGAGAAAAGTATCTGTGGCTTCACTCATTTTCAAGGGAAGAAGCAGCCTGCATCTCCATGGCTTTGACCATATCTTCCTGGAAACAAAAAAGATCATTGGTAGTCTGTGCTGTGTTTGAAGCTATGCCAAAGTACTCCCAGGCAGACTATGAGCACAGCCCTCTTCTAACAGCCAGAGTGGAGAGGACTTGTACTGGGGAGAAGGGAGAGTTACTTAGCAGATGGTGGAGGTGCACATGGAATTCCCCAGTGGACTCTGAAACAGGCATGGGCCCATACCCCAGGGGCCTCTAATGAGAAGAGGCTTGGACCCTGGCAACCTCTAGCCACTGGCTGCTCAAGAAACAGATGCTAGCCCTTACTGCATTGCCAAGAGCAGAAGACCTTAGGGACTCAAGGTTCTTTTGCTTGACTTTGTTGGAAGGATGAGAAGACAGGGGAGTTGAGCCATTTTTAATATTTCTTCCTAATTTTGTAGAGTATCATCCTCTGTAGCCTGAATCGTTATAGTGGCTTCCTACCTGGTCTCCCTAACTTGAGCCTTTCTCTTCCTGGATTGACCTAAGTCCATACCCAAAGCTCTAGCTGCCATTTCCCCAAGCACGCACGCCATGCTGTTGGCTGTCACCATGTCTTTGTAAATGCTGAACACTCCCTCTTCACGTGATAGGAGATGGCTTATCCATGGCTTATCCACGATGGCCCAGTTCAAAGCTATCTCCCTGGTATTGCCCTCCCTGACTACCTATCTAGGGAGAATTCATTGTTTCCTCCTCCTAAAATTTTTTTTTTCTCTTTTTAATATAACATCCCTGCTGTAGCAGTATACTATAATTATTTGTGATCCTATCTCTAGAGTAGACTGTGAGCTTCTTATGGGCAGGAGCTATGGCACATTCATCATGTCCCTGGCATCTAATAGTACTTTGCTTGTCTAGGTGCTAAATGTACATTTGTTGGATGAAATACAAAAGCACAGAGGTTTGAGGTATGTGATCATAGTTTCTTTGCAACTCCAATGTAGCATTGACCAAAAATAAGGCTTTCCTTAAGCCAGCTTTCCTATTGTCACATTGCTTTTTCATATGTGCTCCTTTTTGCCATTTCAACATTAGTACCAGAAACTCTATTTTTTAAATTTATTTTTAATTTATATCCAAATTAGTTGGCATATAGTGAGTGCAATAATGTTTTCAGGAGTAGATTCCAGTGATTCATCCCCTATGTATCACACCCAGTCCTCATCCCCATAAGTGTCTTCCTTAATGCCCCTTACCCATTTAGCCCATCCCCCCTCCCAAACCCCTCCAGCAACCCTCAGTTTGTTCTCTGTATTTGAGAGAACAAACTTATGTTTTGTTCCTCTCCCTGCTTTTATATTATTTTTGCTTCCCTTCCCTTCTGTTCATCTGTTTTGTATCTTAAATTCCACATATGAGTGAAGTCATATGATATTTGTCTTTCTCTGACTGACTTATTTCACTTAGCATAATATCCTCTAGTTCCATCCTCATTGTTGCAAATGGCAAGATTTCATTCTTTTTGATTGCCCAGTAATACTCTAGTGTGTGTGTGTGTGTGTGTGGCACATCTTTATCCATTCATCTGTTGATGGACATTTGGGCTCTTTCCATACTTTGGCTATTGTCGATAGCACTGCTATAAACATTGGGGTGCATGTGCCCCTTCAAAACAGCATACCTGTATCCCTTGGATAAATACCTAGTAGTGCTATTGCTGGGTCATAGGGTAGTTATATTTTTAACTTTTTGAGGAACCTCCATATGTTTTCCATAGTGGCTGCACCAGTTTGCATTCCCACCAGCAGTGCAAAAGAGATCCTCTTTCTCCACATCCTTGCCAACATCTGTTGTTGCCTGAATTGTTAATGTTAGCCATTCTGACAGGTGTGAGGTGGTATTTTATTGTGGTTTTAATTTGTGTTTCCCTGATGATGAGTGATGTTGAGCATTTTTTCATGCGTCTGTTAACCATCTGGAAGTCTTCTTTGGAAAAGTGTCTATTTCATGTCTTTAGCCCATTTTTTCACTGGATTATTTGTTTTTTTGGGTGTTGGATTTGGTAAGTTCTTCATAGATTTTGGATACTAACCCTTTATCTGGTATGTCATTTGTAAATATCCTCTCCCATTCTATTGGTTGCCTTTTAGTTGAGCTGATTGTTTCCTTTGTTGTGCAGAAGCTTTTTATCTTGATGAGGTCCCAATAGTTCATTTTTGCTTTTGTTTCTGGAGACGTGTTGAGTAAAAACATTTTGCTTTTGGTCCGCCTCTGGAGACGTGTTGAGTAAGAAGTTGCTGAGGCCGAGGTCAAAGAGGTTTTGCCTGTGTTCTCCTCTAGGATTTTGATGGTTTCCTGTCTTATGTTTAGGTCTTTCATCCATTTTGAAGAAACTCTGTCTTTTAAGTGTAGATAGGTAGTTGCTTTACTCTACCTCAGCTTTCGCATTTGAGTGGGTGGTGGGATGGTGATGGACTTATCAGTGATGTGGTCTAATATGAAATGGAACATTTGTAGGTGGGGAACAAAAACTTCTGTTTTCTGTGCCCACCCTCCTCAGCTTCCAGGAGGGGTTAGCAGGTATTAAAAACTCTATAAGCAGTTTTTTTACTGCTTAGTAAAATTAGATTTTACTTTTTATTTTTTTATTATTTTTTAATGTTTGTTTATTTATTTATTTATTTTGAGAGAGAGAGTGAGAGAGAGTGCATGCACATGTGAGCAGGGGACAGGCAGAGAGAGGGAGAGGGAGAATCGAAGGCAGGCTTCTCACTGTCAGCACAGAGCCTGACCTGGGGCTCAAACTAATGAACCGTGAAATCATGACCTAAGCCAAAATCAAGAGTCAGATGCTTAACCAATTGAGCTCCCCAGGGGCCCCCAAAATTAGATTTTACTTTTTAGAACAGTTAGCTAAACTTTATTATTTTTTCAGATTTCCTTAGCTTTTACCTAATGTCCTTTTCGATTCCAGGATGCCATCCAGGATAAGACATTACCTTTATCATGTTGAATTAGGTTTCTTTCTGCTGTGACAATTTCTTAGACTTTCCTTGTTTTGGATCACTTTGACAGTTTTGACAAGTACTGGTCATGTGTACTGTTGGATGTCCCTCTAATGGAAATTTGTTTGCTGTTTTCCTCATGATTAGACTGGGGTTACAGTTTTGGGGGAGGAAGATTACAGATAAGGTGTCATTTTCATCACATCATATCAAAAGTATAAGCAAACTTTAAAAATTGTCAGTGTATAATAACTCTTCCCTCTCCTCAAATTTGTGTTCCCTTCTGTATTCCTATCTCGATTAGTGGCATCGTCATCCACATAGTCATGAAGGCTGCAAATTACATCTGCTCTTTCTTCTCCATCATCCATCCAACTAGCCATCAATTACTAAAATGCTAGTGCCCTATAGCTTTGTATTTTCCCCCTTCTCTCATTCACACTCCCTCTGGTTAACTCTGTGTTATTTTTCCCATTAGCTGTTACCATAGCCCCCTACCCGATCTCTCTGCTTCCACTTCCTTACCTGTCCATGTCATCCCTCCTAATACTCATGGTTAACTATTGGCTTAACATCAACTCCACCTTCAAAAATCTCAGAATGGTTCCCCATCACATGCAGAATGTTTAAATTTGTTGGTGTGGAATTCAATTCAAGGCTCTTCTAGTGCTAGCTCCGAATAATCTCATTTACATGGGTAAATATTAGTTCCTTTACTTTATAGTTAATGGTTTTAGGGAATTTATCTCAAAAATAAATACTTTCTAAAAGTAATTTCCCCTTCCATTAGAGTAAATGAAATGTTGTGTGTATGCCATGGATACTACACAGGGGATATGTACCTGTCCAGGCCATGGCTTTTGCTGGGAAGAAGAACTACCCTTGGCTTAAAGTCTGGTATGAATAGATGGGCCCACTTGCTGCATAGTTTGTATCAAGTCAGAAAAGATGAGAAGGAAAAAGAAAGGAAGGAGGAAATACAGTTGCCTGGAATGTGTATGTGTACACAACAAAACATCTATTCATTTTCCTTTTTCAGTGGCTAGAACTACAACATTTATCTATTCTCTCACAGTTTCTGTGGGTCTGGAGTCCTGGCACAGCTTAGCTGGCTCCGCTCTCTCCGGTGTCCCACAAGCAAAAGGTATAGTTGCTCCATTTGGTTTTGCAGTTCAATCACAAACATTTTCTAAAATTCACTAGCTAAACCTCATCTACTTCAAACTTCTATAACTCAGAGAGCTTTTGTCACACTCCAGGAATGGTGTTTAAATGTACATTAAATTCCTTCTTGCGTCGATAGCCAGTTGTTTATGTCATAGGATGTGAAGTGAGTCCATTGTGCTTGAGCTTATAATATGGCTGTCTGAAATTTTAATGAGCAAAAGAAATTGGCTTTCAAATTCCACCTGCCAGTTATTCATGTAAGTCCATGATCTTCATTATTAAAGTTTAAAAGTGCATGAAGAATTTGTGAAAGTCTCTTAGGTGCCTGCTGAGGAATGTTTAAGCAGTCTAGACCAGGGACCATTTTTAATGCCCAGCACTAGGCTAAGAGAAAGGCTAACAGAGGTGGGGAAATAAGAGTGGAGGGAGCGGGAACCACGGGTCCAGGAGTGCTCACAGGCAAGAATATGGATAAGTCATTGAATTAATTAATCAGGAAGATTAATGCTCTCTTTGCATGCTTATAAATATTGAACTGTTAGCGTATTGAAGCTGTGTTATGGGAAAAGGCAGAGACTGTACAGAAATAGTCACAACTAATTTGCAAACTGTTTTCATTTCCTGAGCTCCTAAATAATAAAACTACTTTCTGAGAGTGGCACAAGAGCTGTACTCTGGGATGGGAAACATTCACAGATCATCTAGTAAAAGCAGCAACTCTAACCTAACCTCTGATGTTTTCATGCTCTTTGAGAATCCCATTTATCCATGGTGTAGAATGCTTCCATCTTACACGATTCCTGATAATGCTGTGTTGCCAGCAGCACAAGTAAAGACTGTTTATTAAGGGGTTAGGTGGTAGGGTGCAAACATCGAGAGATCAAGACAGCTGGTCAGCAACAGGAAGAACACATGGACAGAACACGTCATGTAATTCCACTATATCCAAGTGAATTTAGAAACTCTCTCTCTCTCTCTCTCTCTCTCTCTCTCTCTCACTGCCCACCCATGTATATACCAGCCATACCTCCACTATTTTTCCTCACTGATGCTAAGAATATTTTGAAATAATCACTTTTGGTATATTATCTATGCTGTGACTACCTTTATTAGTGCAGGTAGGGAATACTTCATTTAATAAATAATCAGTGATGCTGCTACTACCCTATTTTAGTTTTTATTTTATTTCTCCTTCCCCCCCTATATTCCTATGGGGGGTTATTTTTCTTAAATCCTAACATAATTTTAGATTTTGCCTTGCAGTTCATCCCCCACCAAAAGTCATTGCTCTCAGCTTTCAAAGTCATAACCATCTTTACAGGATCAGCAACTAGGACCATATCATATCAGGGTCATCTCTGACTGTCATTAACCCCTCTGATATGTCCATCTGCTTTTCTAATGACGCCAGGGGCCTGAGGACTGCCCACAGCCTCAGGGTTGGTTTTATGGGAAGACAAGGGCAATGGGGTGCTTTTAAATTTGCTTTCTTATTTCCTTCTGACATTCAGCCTGGTCAGCTTACGAAAGACCACTAGCTCAAAGCCTACCTCCTTCTGGTTACTTCCCATGGCATTATTATAGAGGCTGTACCTTTTATGTTTAATCTAGCTGGAAAATAAACAACTGAAAAATTTCCTCTCTTTGTCCCTGGTATCTGACATAGCTGCTACAGTCTTGAATACCTAGGTATCCAAGAACTATGTGTTTAAATGAATGAGTGGATGAGTTCTTATATATTCATCTCCATTTCTGTAACAGGATATAATCATCAGAGCAAAAATTTTTTATATGGACTCAAACATTTCCTTCTTCTCTTTTAGGTCATCTAGGCATTTCACAGATCCTTCCTTATTTTGCCAGAAAGAGAATGTGAGATTTGTCTCCCTTCCTTCCCTCCAAAGTCAAAGTAGTAGCCCACCTCCATTTTCTCTTTTATGCAAGTGCCCCACTTTGTCACTCTCCAGTCTTTTATTCCCAAGCACCTAAAATTATATTTTATCTTAGAAATTGCCATTTTTACTATAGCTAAGCCCTGATGAATACCCTGTTTACAGGGGTTTGTAGTCCCCACATCTGGAAGCCTCACTCTTCCTATCACTATGCTCTCTATGGCTCTGTGTTTTCACAGTGGCATCTCCAGTTCCTGGCTTGGAGGAAGCACTCATGAATAGCTGATGAATATGATAATAAAGCTTCAACCCCCCTTACCCCCACCCCCACCAGTGACTGGCACGATCTGCTCTAGAGCAAGGACTCAATATACTATTTGAATAACCCATCAAAGCACATTGATAAGTGAGTCAAAATTTTGCTAGTCCTTCAATGGCCATTTCAAGGTCAACCTCCTCTGAAACTTTTCTGACAACTCCAGGCAACCAGTTTTTCCCTTCTTAACCACCCTTGTATTACTGAATCTTTTTATAGGTTATTACAGTGCTATTTATTTTGTGATGTACATTGGTTTTTGTGTGTCTAATGTGCCTCATCTCCCCTTGATTGCAAGCTTCATCCAGGGGCTGATTTTTGTGGAGTCTGAAGATTATACAGTTTTGGAAGCTCTTTAGTACAGATACAAACTAGATACAAAAATGATTTTTTTAGGATGAATTGTAACACGTTATAACTTTAAAAAAACTGATGAGCACCACACACATCACAAAATAAAAAATAAGATTTTTATTCATTAGCCACTTGCCATATTTTTATGATTTTATTTTATACTTTTGTCTGCCTAACCTTTGATTGCCCTTTCATATAACAATGATTTTGTAGTAACATTTTCTTGAGAAAATAGTTCAGTCTTTTCTCTAGGATGGTTGATGTAATTTGGTGTTTTTAATTATTGATAGTTTCACGTATATCACTGTGTGCTACTTCACGCCCAGACATACTCACTTTTTGTAGTACTGCTACACTGTGGGCCCTACAGACACAGGGATACTATTTTGTGAAATTTTCTTAAAAATTTTTTTTAATGTTTATTTATTTTTGAGAGAGAGAGAGACAGAGAGAGAGTGCACATGAGCAGGGGAGCGGCAGAGAGAGAGGGAGACACAGAATTCAAAGCAGACTCCAGGCTCTGAGCTTGTCACCACAGAGCTCAACTCGGGGCTTGAACATGGACCGCGAGATCATGACCTAAGCTGAAGTCAGACACTTAACCAATTGAGCCATCCTAGTGCCCCTATTTTGTGAGATTTTCATCAAAAAGGGGGGAAAAAGCATAGTGCATCTGTAATTGTAGCCACTGCTTTATCAAGTATTTGCCTAACAGGAGACTCTTTTGATTTTGCTTGAGTATTGACAAGAACGAAAGCCTGTGCTTAAAATTGTATACCTGATGATTGGCAGAATTTTCACAGATGAGGTCTGGGTCCATCCCTTTTAAACTGTAGGTCTTCTCTACCACATGCTTTTGGTTCCATATGACACTTTCATATCATGAATCAATCCCTGATCCTGGGTGCTCACATCTACTACTCTTTAAATTATGACTCCTGGCTGCCAGACACAACAAGTGTCTGGTGTCTCCTCATGACAAGTGTTTCTCTCTGGGTCTCCTCTTGACAGTTAATCACTGGCAGTGCAGTCCTGTTGGCAGTTCTTGGATTTGCATTTTTAGGAAGTCCAAAACAGAATAAAGTCTGCTTTTAAATTCTCCCCTGACCCAGACATAGTCTGTGTTGACTAATCATCAGGACATGAGACAAGATATATTTCCCCCCTACAAGCAAGACAGTGGGTAATTAAACATGGTGCTGACAATTTTTATTCCTAGTCCTGCAAGAACATTATAATTAGTCTTTTAATTGTTGAGCTGAGCCCAATGTTCTAGCAGGAGAAATCCAGTTCCTCAAATTGAATAAATAGAAATCACTCATGGCAAAGGAGCAGGCAGAGAAGATGGGGCATGCACAGAACTAGATGAGGAAACAGGTGACATCATCTTGATTAAGGCCCTAGACTCAGGTCATACAGGTCTAAGTCCTGCTACTTACTGCCTGTGTGATTTTTGGGCAAGTCACTTGTGCTTTCTGAGCCTTAGCTCCTCATTAGTGAAAGGAAGAGAATAACCCTATGGGGTTGTAAGGATTTGTGTGTGTAGAGCACTCTGTATGGAAAGCACAGGGTAAGAATTTCAGAAATGTTAGGTATCATTTCCTCTAATGTTTTTCTCTCTTCTAAGTCTATCTAGATATCTAGCTATAAGATACCTTTGGTTATTTAACCTTTTTTCCAGAATCCAGCCTCTTCAGCTGATTTTAAAACCAACTTTTTTTTGACAACAGGGCTCAGAGCTTAGTCATTTTCTGCCTACAGTGACTCAAAGCAGCATTTTGCAAATAATAATCTTTCCCATTCATTTAACAGTCTACTATTTATGGGGCACCTGGGTGGCTCAGTCGGTTAAATATCTGACTTCAGCTCAGGTCATTATCTCGCAGTTCATGAGTTCGAGCCCCCAGTCAGGTTTGCTGCTGTCAGCACAGAGCCTGCTTTGAATCCTCTGTCCCCCCCTCTCTCTGCCCACCCCCACTCACACGGGCTCTCTCTGTCTTTCTCTCAAAATTAAATAAACATTAAAAAAATCTATTTACAAAGTGTTTTTCTATACTGTATGACTCAGTCTTCAAAACGAGTCTTTCTCTAATGGCAGTGTCACCAAACTTACTTGCTTCTTGCCAGGCTGGTGCCCAGCAAGGACACAATGTTAGTGGCTCTTCCCTTGTAGATGCCTGGCTGCTCCTGCTTGTTATTCAGATCTCACCACTGGGGTCATCTTTTCAGAGAGGCCTCTGGCTCAGCCCCTCAGCCATTCTCCATCATAGCATCCTATTCTATTTCATAGCACTTTTGACATCTGATATTTTACTTGTTTATTTTTTGTCCAAATTCTCACACTAGAACACAGGCTTTGTGAAAGCAGAAGTGTTTCCTTCTCTGTTTCTGTAGGACGTGCATTCTCAATAGGGGTGATATCATCCCCAAGGGGCAAAAACTGGGTCTGGAGGGGGCAAAAAAAATTTCACCGTTTAATGTATAGAACACAGATTTATATACAGTGCATAGACTGATATTCATTGTATACATGATATTAAAATTTGGGAGGCATAATTAGAACAAAAGTGTGTAAAAAGTCTCCTTAGGGGAGCAATAATGGAAAAAAAAAGGTTGAGAACACTATTTTACAGTATAAAACACTGCTGAGCACAGAGTAGGCTCATAAATAATATTTTTTGAATGACTGAATTGTGTCTTTTAGAAGCTACAGAAACTGAGGTTCAGAGAGGTGAAGTAGCTGCAGCCTCAGAGCACAAAGAGATAGATGGTGGAACTGAGTCTCCATCCTGGGTGTCCTATGTCTTGTGTGTTTTTTTTTCCCCAAGCCACCCAGTAAACTCTCAATACGTGCTTTTTGAGTTGACTTGAACATATTGGACATTTCCACCACAGGAAGCAAAATGAGCCTATAATTTCTATGTGACACAATAAATGGTCTCAGACATTCTATTCAGGAGAGTCCATCTAGTCTTCTTCTCTGGGGGCATTAGTGATGCTTTCTATATGGCTCACCTTTGAAATGCGAGTCAATACTATCTCCTGCTCTTGGTAAAATAAGAGTAAACAGGTGGGCAATATTTTTTAGTGTCTTAGTAATTGCTTCACAGCATCTGTGGGCCAAAGGAAATAGCCAACAATTCCATTTATTAAGTAGTAAGGTACATATAGTTTAATAAGCATGTGTGTCCTAACAATGTAGTGCCTGTTGGTCACTGCACACTTTCTCAGGCCTTGGAAACATATCAGACACCACCATCCTCAGCAATTATTGAAAACCCAGCTTTGAAATGATTTGATCATTGGAAACAGTATAATAATCTAATGTTGAAACTGTGGACTATTTCAAGCTAGTAGTTTCTGACAGATATTATTACTGTGACTCCTGTGAAAATTTAAAACATCCAGATGTCTGTGAATTCACTGTGGTACCCTGAGGTGCCTCGGCACACAGTCTGAGAACTGAGGCACTAGACCAAGGCAAGATGTGATGCTGGCTTGAGGTAGATTCATGGCAGGAGAGTTGGAAAGGAGTGTAGAAGTGAAAAGTTGTATAGAAGTGAAAAATTGAAGACAGGGAAAACTGGTACAAGAATGATGAGTGAGGGGCACCTGGCTGGTAGAGCATCCAACTCTTGATCTCAGGACTGTGAGTTTGAGCCCCACATTGGGTGTAGAGATTATTTAAACAAAACAAAACCCAAAAATATGAATAAACAGGATGCGGGGATGGGGGAAAGAGGTTTGGAAAATGAAATGGGGGCCTGGATGATTGGAAAACTCCCATGCCATAGATGGCTTTTGGGGACTTGGATTCTCACTTTCTTGGGAACAACAGCCATCCTCCATAAAGGAGTGGCCCAGCCCCCATCCATCCAGTGTGGCTCATCTCTGGCAGGTGATTGAACTGGAGAAATATATTGCACTTGTGTCAGCCTAAGCCAGTTAGATTTTGTCTTCCAAGAATTTGGAATTGAAACTTAGTGTGTTCATTTCCTATGACTGCAGCAACAAATTACCACTAACTACATGGCTTCAAACAACAGAAATTATTCTTTCGTAGTTCTGGAGGCCAGAAGTCTGAAATCGAGGCATAGGCAGGCCTGCACTCATTTTGGAGGGTCTGGGGAGAATCCTTTCTTGCTTCTTTCAGTTTCTGGTGGCTATTGGTGGCCTTTGGCTTCCTTGGCCACACCACTCCAATCTCTGCCTCTTATGTGTCTGTGACTTCTTCCACTCTGTCTTTTATAAGGTCAGTGGATTTAGGGCCCACTTAGGTAATTTGGAACAATCTCCTATCTCAAGACCCTTAACTTAATTACATCTGCAAAGACCTTTTTTCCAAATAAGGTAGCATTCACAGGGTATGGGTATTAGGTTGTGGACATAACCTTTTTCAAAGCCAGCATGTAACCCACCAACAAGTCTCCCACCACACTTGGAGATTTAGAGATGTTTGTGCACTGAGAGAATGGGCATGTAGGGCACTGGGATGACTCTTTTATAAGATTTGGATAGAAAATAGAGGCAGGTCTAAGGCAAAGGAAAAAAGAATGACATAGGTATATCTATGGAGAAGTAGGGACATTTGGCTCAGGGAGTGATACACAGACAGAGGGACCAGCCCTGCTTTTGTTCTATTAAACTTTTCACTTTTTGGTTCCTGTCCCCGAGAAAGCCCAGCTGACCTTGCGTTCTATGATTTAGTTGAATTCTTGAATAAATCCTATTTGCTTAAGCTAATTGGAGTGGGTTTCTATGATTTTCAGCTTAGAACCTTGAGGGCAAAATAGCAGAAGGGTGGGGAGATGGGTCTCAATTTTGGCAAACCTTCAGTCTCCTTCAGGCTGTGATTTACACTACCCAAGCACCAACAGAAAATTTTGGCACACAAAATGAGGCTGATTAGAATTTGTTTTCTATGTAAAACAGGAAAAGGTGGTTCATTTACCCCACTGTCTCAGAATGGGAAGAATTAAATTTTTTTCTTACAAGAATCCAATTCTACATACACCTCAGAGCACTTGAGAGAACTGTATTTCATTTTGAGCTACAATGAAGGAGGGCACTCTGGGGTGTGTCCACCATGGTCAGGATACAAAGGGACTAGAAGTCATACCATATGAGAAACTGTTGAAGAGACTCAAGTGGTTTAATCTGAAAAATGGAGGACTTGGAAAGTCATGATGGATGGTTTTTAAACTGGAAGGACTATCACATAAAAGAGAGATACAGGAGTCACATTCTGGTTTATTTAAGGAAGAAGTTTTCAAAAATTTTAGCTGTTCAAAAATGGAGCATCCTGATGCTTGATCTTAGGTTTGAGAAGATATGAGAAGTAAGCATCCGAAACAAACAGCAAACAAACACACGAAAGACAGTCCCCTGAGGACAGGGACTGCATCTTATTCACTGAGTATACTCTGTGCCTAACATAAGCTCAGTGCTTAGTGGGTTCTCAGTCAAAGCTTTGTAAAAGGAAGAATGAAGAGCAACAGTTTAAACAGAGCCTAGGTATCTTAGTTTGTTTGGATTACTGTGACAAAAATACAATAGACTGGGTGGATTAAACAATAGAAATTTATTTCTTACAGTTCTGGAAGCTGGGAAATCTACGATCAAGATGTTGGCAGATTCAGTGTCTGGAGAGAGCCCACTTCCTGGTTCATAGCTGCTGTCTTTTTGCTGTAAACTTACATGGTGGATGGCCTCTAGGGAGCTTTCTGGGGTCTATTTTATAAGGGGACTAATCCCATTCATGAGGGCTCCACCCTCCTAATCTCATCACCTCCAAAGGCCCCACTTCTTAATACCATCACTTTGGGGGTTAGTAAATTTTGAATTTTGAATAATGATGCAAACGTTCAGTCTTTAGCACTGGGCACCTATTTGGAGGTGATGTCAAAGAGAAAATTAGACTGAAGGATGGTGACAATAAGAATGATAGCTTTCCTTCATTAAGCCCTTGGTTTATGTTATTATCTTATTTAATTTTCAATGATCCTATGTGGTAGTTGCCCCTATTTTACAGATGTGGTAACTTAACTACAGAGGGGTTAAGTAGTGAACTCCACATAGGGAGTAAGTTCAGAACTAGAGTCATATCATAATAGTAAGAAAAATCATTGCTCATGTATTGAACAACTATTATGTTCTAAAAGTTTTATACACGTTGATCTCTAAGGTTCTTTATAATGGTGAATCCATGATTTCTGGGTACTTGCCCCCTAAGTTCTTGACCATGGCCCTCCTCTGCCAGGATCTCATGGACCAGGGTTGCTGAGGTAGGCTGGGTGGCTTGAGGCCCCCAGGGCAACTGGCCTACTTAACCACTCTGACTGAAGTCTAAGAAAGGCATCTTGACTGTTCATTAATCCAGTTACCTTAGAAAGAACAGGTCCTGGCCTCATCTCTTAACCAATATAAGTGTGAGGTTCCTTAGGGTCATGTAGCCCTAGGATAGAGAAGTCTTCATCCTCCCTGTTAACATTCTTCCTTGAAGGTAAATGTAAGTTAACAAAGATCTTCAAATTTGATCTACTTATTAATACCATAGTTAGTTTTCAGTGGGATATCCATTTCTAGACCCATGGCTTTTGTTTTGTTTTGTTTTTGTGTTTGTTTTTCTCTGTGCTGCCTGCCCACCTGTCTATCTGGCACTGAGAACAGGCCAGGCTTTCATCCCTTTGCAGCAGCTGCAGATGGGCCCTGAGGGAGCAGCAGGTCTCAGAAGCCCCAGAAAGGCCTCTGGGAATGGGGGAGTAAATGATAGTCTTGGGTCTGGCTCTGAGGATGTGACTTTTGATAATCTATTTTTCTCCCTATAATAGTATGTGTTTTAATCCTAAACTTTATACATCTTCTGCTCTGTACACTTCAAGAATAACACATGTTTCTGCTTATATTTCTTCTGTAACCCTTAAGTCAGAAAAGCATGACTTGTGGGCTGCAGTCATAAAGCAACTTAATTTTTGTCTTCTAGTTTCTCTTTAAAATGTCTCTGTGGGACAAATTGTTTCCCTGCCTGTGGCTGAACTCAGTCAGGTGCCAAGACTTTTATGGACCCTCTTGTGTGTCAAAACCCAGACTCAGTACTATTGTTAAAAAGTTCTGTCCAATGTGATAGTCAAAGCTTTTAAAGTTGTGTCTCCTTTTTGTTTTTTAGCTTGGGCTGCTGCAAGTAGGAACTCTCTAGCTGGGTGATGAAAGCAGGGCCACCTTCTTTTCTGTTTTCTTCTACTTGGGTTTGTTGCCAGCCTCTGTAGCTGTGTCCCCAGTTTGACACTGTTTTCTGGCCCCGTTGGGATTAGAGCATGAAGAGGTGGGGGAAAAAAAAAAAAGAAAATTGTTACTTGTCTGATACTGCCATGATTAAGATGATACTTCCACTTGTGGAGCACTTTCAAGGGTCTTTCAGAAAGCTGACCCTCATCACCGAGCATCTATATTCTGCACTTCTCTTAATGGGGTCAAATGCATCTCTCTTTTGCCTGGTTCTTTGCTTTTCCTTGGCCGCTGCAAACCAAACAATATTCTCACCTTCCCCTTGTTGAAGTCTTTTTTCCCACCAATTTTCCTCTTAGAAAGGATCTAAAATGACCCTACACATCTTTCTTGAGTGGCCCACATCTCCATAGAAAATCCTCATGCATTTTTACCTTGATAAATCTTGGGGTAAGGAGACAGTTTGTCCCCAGCCAAGCAATTCTTCCTTTGCTCTGCTGTCTCCTGACTAGTTTAGCCATCTCTTGCCCTTTAGATTCCAGGTGGGGTTCAGACACAAGCCCTCTGTGCCCCCGATATGTTAAACTCGTTGGTGGTCCCACAAAAGCCCCTTTCTTTTGACTGGGGGTGTAGGAGGTGGGGCTCACAGCTCAGTCGTCTTTGAAGAAATCCTTCCCAGTCACCTACTCCTGACTCATGTGACTCATTTTATACACTCATGTGTGAAAGTCTTAAGAGTTTTCTAACTTATTTTCTTCATACGTTATTGATCTAGTTCCTCTGTTGGAAGTTTGCTAGCTATTATGCCTCAGATGAAATTGTCTATTTTAACATTTGTAATATGATGTCACTTGTTTATTCAACCAGCATTAAGCTCCCTCTAGACCAGTGCTGTTCAATAGAAATATAATGCAAGACAGACACATAATTTAACATTTTCTAACATATTAAAAAACAAGAAACAAGTGAAATAATTTTAACGATAATCTTGTTTAACCCACTGTATCCAAAATGTCATTATTTCAATATGAAATCAATGTTAAAAAATTTAATGAGATATTTTACCATCTTGTTTTGCACTAAGTCTTTGAAATCTGGAGTTTATACTTGCTCCACATTCCAGTTTGGACCAGCCACATACCAAGTGCTTAATGGTCACTAGTGTCTGGTGGCCTCTGTAGTAGACAGCATGGCAGTGGACTGTAAGCTTTCCAGTGCAGACTGGTGTTCTTCTTGGTCATTACTATATACCATACTGCTTGTCATATAGTAAGCACTGGATACTTGTGAAATTGAACAGAAATATAATAGAATGAAGAAATTATCAAGGGCATTGTTCAACAGCTTTCCACAGCACATGTAGTCTAAATCATTCAATTATGCATATATTTTGTTTGCCCACATAGTTTTTAATTCATTTATTCCACCAAGCATTTACCCTTCATAAAGGCAGAGGTGTCTTTGTCTTGTCCCCATGATCCACCACTGTTCCTAGTATTGTAATATGAAGATTCATACAGTCAACAAATATTTATTTGGTGTCCATGCTGGGCCAGTTATTTTAGGTGCTGGGGATCCTGTGTTGAGTAATGTCTCTGTCTTTGGGGAGCTCACAGTAAAAAGCCACCAGGGCTATGAAGGAAAGAACTGGGGTAATGTGTTAGGGTGTGACTGGGGAGGGGGAAATAAGGGAGTAGGAGGGAGAAGTTGCCAGTCCTTTGAAGAGCTAGGGGAAGGGCAATCTGATTGTGTCTTCCCGAAGTCCTACAAGCTGTCCCTTTTCAGCTATACTGGCCTTTTATTTTCTCTAACATTCAAATTAATTTCTTTTAACTTTCTGTTTCCTGTTCCTGTGTTGCTGTCTTCCTTGCTTGTCTTTAGCTGGTGCTAAAGATGGTTCTCACATCTTGGCTCAAATGCTATCTCCTCAGTGTGAATACTCTGATCACCCTGTCTATAGGCCGTGCTACCTTAGACACTTGCCATCGTATCACCGCATCTTATTTAGTATCAGAAACTGAAATGATCTTGTTCATTCATCTGTTTTCCCTCATGCCATAAGGAAAACTCTAAGAAATTAGGGACTTTGTCTTCATAATTGCTGTATTCTAGTGGCTAGAGAGGTGCCTCTATGACAAACGTATGACCCATAATTAGTGATCAGTGAATATTGAATGAATGAATGAATGAATGAATGTCAAGAGTTAGTCAAAGTCTTTGGGAGCTGTCCCAAGGCAGGATTTGAATGAGGCCAATGGTCTAAATGAAGTCTGGCAAGAACCGCAAAATTAAAAAAAAATTTTTTAAGTTTATTTATTTATTTTTGAGAGAGAGACAGAGAGAGTGAGCAGGGGAGGGGTGGGGAGAGAGGGAGAGAGAATCCCAAGCAGGTGCTGTACTGTCAGCACAGAGCCTGATGTGGGACTCGAGCTCACCAACACTGAGATCATGACCTGATTCAAAACCAAGAGTTCCACACTTAACCAATTGAGCCACGCAGGAGTCCCCCACACTATTTTTAAAAAAGATTTTATTTATAAGTAATATCTACACCCAATGCAGGGTTGTTACCCACAACCGCGCATGCTCTATGGACTGAGCCAGCCAGGCCCCCCAGAACTGCACTATTTTTTATCTGTGGTCTCTGAGAAGGAAGGTGGGGTTAATGCATATAGAAATTATTCTTTTGGGCTGTCTTGGGTTCTGGTTCTGGCTCCTTTGAAAATCTACAGTTATAGATCATCCTACTGAGTAAATGGACATAAACTTTTGCATATAACTTAGAAGGGATTCATGGACATTTTACCTGAAGAGGTAAAACTGACCCCAAGTTAAAAATTTCTGTGGAAATGGAACTCTCGCTGTAACACGGAGAGACAAATGCTTTAATAAGATACTGCATGAACTACATTTAAAGAGCTAGGACAGGTGCCTGCTGAAGGGGGCCTTTAGGGAGAGGTATCCGAAGAATTCCTGAAAATGAAATGCTTTCCTACCAAGTAGTGCTGCCTGGCAGTTGCTATGGACGCTTGCTTGCTCCAATCATGTTTTGGCTTGCTAGGCTGTGCAGCGCTCTGTTGTTGCTATGACAACGGATGGCAACAACTCGGCCCAGACTGCTGGAGGGATGCAGCCTATTTGGAGCCGGTGAGGACGGAGCCCCTTGGCTGCCGTGTCTGTGAGTTGGGCGAAGGGTCTTGGAGGGGGAACAGGGCATGGCAATGACAGGCAGTCGGGGGTGTTCCAGGGTCCGAAGTCCTTGCAGTGATCATGGGGTCACAGTTCGAGGGACTTGGGGACTGGCTGGGACCTCCTCTCTGCCCTGCATCCAAGGTGTTACTCAAGCTTTCCAGATCCCATTCCTCCTCAACCTTCCCTGCCCCCTTCTTCTTATTCCCATTAGAATAGCGGAACCTCCGACCTAGGTGTTCACTTTGCTTCTAACTTCTATGTAGATGTGAGGCCTTGGGCAAATCATTTTCCATATTTTTTCTCCCAAATGGGGTGCCACGCTCCCGCCTCCTCCCTCCCCTCCCCCTTTCCTTGTCAGGAAGACTGTGAGGATCAATGCCTGACCAATATGGTCACATATATGGTCACGTTTCATAGCCATAGTCCTGTGAAGTGATTTTAATGATTAACCCACCTTTACAGTGGAGCAACTTTGTGTTCAGAAAGTGCCCCATCGTGAGGGCTGGTGAGTGGCCATTGCTATGATTCTTTCTCACCATCTATGCTGGATACCAGGTGTGTTGTCCTCTGTTTGTGATCACCTGTTTACCTTGGATTTGTTTCTTGCTCCCTTCCTCTGTTGGGTCTTGTCCTTTCCATTGCACAATACTTCAAATACTATGTAATTTATGAAGATGATTCTTCCCCATTCTTCTTTACTCCTTCAAGTAACTGAGGTCCCAACTCATGTCTAGTACTAAGGTAGGTGTAGTGCAGGAAAAAAAGGAAAAATATATTGTTACCGCAGGGTCTGTGTGCCCTTGGTGAGGTTATATGGTGGAGTCACTGTACACATCTTGGATATTGATACCTTTTATGCTATGTTGAGATATAAATTAAATTAATGTTTTCTCCTAGTATATTTTTAGCTATTTTTTAAAGTCAGTTTTGTGATATATAAATTATATACTATAAAATTCACCTCTACAAAAATGATTTTTGAAAAATATTTTGAAAAATATAGTCAGGTAACCAAATTAATATATAGAATGATTCCATTAGCTCAAAACGTTTCCTTGTACCTAGTTGTAGTCAATCCCCTTTCCCTACTTCCAGCCCCTAGCAACTAATGATCTGATTTCTGTTTCTGTTTTCTCCAGAATATCATTTTATTGGAATCATAAGATACATAGCACTTTTGTCTGGATTGTTTTATTTAACACATCTCTTCTGAGATTTATCCATGTCGTTGCATGTAACCGTAGTTTACTCTTTATTATTGCTGAGTTCTATTCAATTGAATGGACGTACCACCAGGTGATAGACTTTGGGATTGCCTCTGGTATTTAGCGATTATGTATAAATAAAGCTGCTATAAACATTCACATACAGCCCTTTGTATCCACATATGTTGTACATATGTTATACTATGGGATAAATACCTGGGAGTAGGATTGTTAGGTTCTATGGTATATGTATGTTTAATTTTATAAGAAATTGCCAAACTATTTTCCATGTGACTATACCATTTTGTACTTCTGCCAGCATAGTATAAGAGTTTTGTTTGCTCTACAACCTTGCCAGCAGGTAACCGTTATATTATTTTTAATTATTCTTGTAGATGTGTAGTGGTATCTCATTCTGTTTTTGATGCATATTTCCTTGATGACTAATGGTGTTGAACCACATGTGCTTATTTGTTATTCTGTTTTGTTTTTGGTGAGATTTCTGTTCATATCATTTGCCCATATCCTATTTGGTTGCCTTCTTATGGAGTTGTGTTTTGAAGTCAAAAAAATTTTTTTTTAATTTTGAGGAAGTCCAATTTATCACTGTTTTCTTCTATGGATTTTGCTATCTGGAGCTCTTTGCCTAAGCCAAGGTAACACAGATTTTCTTCTCTGTTTTCTTTCTGTAGTTTTATAGATTTAGGTTTTACATTTTATTCCATTTTCATCATTTTAAAAATTGTTTCATTTTTATCATTTTATTGTTTTGTTATTTCATTTTATTTGTATATGAACAAACTTAGATTTATTTGGGGGAAGACACAACAATACTTGTTTGTGAAAATGATTCTTGCAACCACAAAGTAGAGGGGAGGTTATTGTTCCTAGTGGCACAGTTTCACAAACTTCAAAATAGTTTTGAGAATGTTTCTCCATGTTAGCAGCAAAAATATTTGGAACATGAAAACTCTCATCAAGTTTGAAAGATACCCACATAGCTTGTATTGAAATCAAGTTTTAACTTATACACTTTGGGATCTGTGTAGAGATTTTTGACCTTGGATATGTGGATGTTTAGATTTTATGTCTATGTTCATCTTTTGGGGGACAGTGTTCATAGCTTTTATCCAGTTCCTAGTGGGTCTCAGACCTCAAAGGCTAAAGATCACTGGTTTAGGATGAGCACATTTCAGAGCACAGGGGATAGTAATACACTCGATCATGGTTGCTGTCATTGAAAGTGAAGAAACAGCCATTTCCTGCAGGCAATCTCCTCGTCTCAAATGATTTCTTCCAAGATCTATTTCTTCATTAACACTGCAGAGGCACTTAGCATTTGACTTCTCTTCATATAAAATGTCTTGTAAAGGGAATGAGGGCTTGAAATAAGGCAAAAATAATTGTCAGATCATGGCTGGGAGGATTTCATGTTGGGCAGAGAAGGATAATTGAGGAATTGACAAATCACCAGATGTCTCTATCATGATTTAATTTGAAAAACTGTGCAGTCTTTTCATTGTTTTGAGGATTTAAAGTGCTTAAGTTCTGATTTTTTTTAAGAGTCATATTTACCCCTTGGGGTGGTAGGGAAGAGGAGCGGGCTTTTAAAAAATGTTTTTTGCTTGATTGAAAGGCTTGTCAGAAAGTATATGATCTTGTCAAATTAGTGGTCTTCATCTTACAATGAATACCAAAGAATCAACTTGGTTGACTTTAAAGAAAAATTAGTGTTGGGGCGCCTGAGTGACTCAGTCAGTTGAGTGTCCGACTCTTGCTTTTGGTTCAGGTGATGGCTTCACAGCCTTGAGATCAAGCCCTGTGTTAGGCTCTGCACTGGGGGTGGAGTTTGCTTAAGATTCCCTCTCTCCCTCTGCTCCTCCTTGCTCCTGCGCTTGCATGCCCTCTCTCTAAAAGGAAGGAAGGAAGGAAGGAAGGAAGGAAGGCAGGCAGGCAGGAAGGAAGGAAGGAAGGAAGGAAAGAGATTAGTGTGAAATAACTAAGAAAGAAGTCTTTTGTAATTTCTTGGTAGTTCATAAATCTCCTGCATTTTATTTGCCATGTTCTTGCTTTAATAGCCTATTTAAAATGTCCTGAATGTAAGGTTGCTCTAATAACATTATGATCTGACTGTGTCTGTGTCTGCTTTTATTTCTTTAAACTACTATTGTAAGCCGAAGTTAAATAACTTTCCCTAATTCTATGTTCTCCACAACTATGTTGTTGATGCTTGTTTTTATTATAAACAATCCACCCAAGTTTGCAGCAGTGGCTTTGAAAAATCCCTAATTAAAATAAATTTCAAGGTTAAGCTATTTTTATTCATGCCTGAAAACAATTACCAATACTTGTGGCTTTTAAAATAATAACAGTGTTGTAAGCATATTTCAAAACCAGGAAGGCAGAAATTTGTGTTTATTAAAGCCAAAAAATTAGTCTTACAATACTTTGGAATGTCCCTGGTAATTAATTATAGGTAATATGTTTTATGTGGAACCTCAAAGATTTTAGCGGGAGGTGGAAAAAAAATGGGCTGTATATATTTCATTTCTGATATAATTCCTGTCACTCTCAGAGGGAATTAGGGTTTAATAAAAAGGAATAATAGAGGGATATAATCTAAGAATAGTAATTAATAACTTTAGCTTTATCAGAATGAGATTCCACAATAAATGGTAGGCTGTCATTTGCTAAATCATGAAATATTGCAGAGAGGGAAAAGGCAACATACTCTTTCACAGTATGGCTCGTTATGTTAAAACTGTTAGTGGTAGGGGAGTTTGTACTTGTTAAGCATTTGTGTTTTTACATCGCTGCTTGTAATTATAATTAAACAGATGGTTCCTGAAAAGAGAGTGTGTTCTTAGCAATTAAAACCATGGAAAGCAGCTTTTTCTCTTCTCCAACATACAATTAAACTGAATGGAATCACACACCCTGTGGGTTCTTCAGAGGAAAGGTTCTATGCAGATTCAAGTAGATTAGTAGTCTGATCCCCAGCCCTGTCATCTTGCCCCTGCAAAGCCCTGAGAGCTTTGCAGCTGCAGAGGGCTTCCAAACAGGGGTTTTAGGAAGTAGTTACCCCTTCTCTGCTTTCTTCCTGAATCCTATTCTTGCCATAGGAAGATTGATAAATTACATTTTTAAATGGGATCTTTGGAACAGTCAACGATCGTTGGATGTGTTGCATCTTACATGGCTTTCTAAATTCTCGTTTCTCAGCTAGCCCATGACATTCCTCAAGGGCACAGGAAAATAAGATTTTTTTTCTTCTTAAGACATCTAACGTTGACAATGTTTGCTTGTGAAAAAATTCTTTTTTTTTCAGAGTTTTCATTGAAAGAGTGTAGAATTTACTTTGGGTTTTTCTAGGAAAACCCAATTCTGTTTCATCTATGATTCCTATTGCAACAAATAAACTTACAGGAGATTTTTCAATAAGGATTCAGCACCCCATGAAATATTTCACCACTTGAAGTACAGCTTTGTGGCCAGTGGTCCCTCCCTCCAACCAGACCCCAGCAGTCTTAATAGGTTTCCCCCAGGGCAGTGCAGGTGAGCCTGTGGTGCTCTGTTCACAGATTAAACCTTGGGAGAAGTGTTTTGTTTGCATGAGCAAAAACAGTCCCAAATATACTTTCAGTGATTTTAGGTACAGGCTTTTGTGCCCACAAGTAAGCAGTTATTTGCTAGGGTAATTAACCATCTGCACCTTATTAGAAGAGTGCAGCTGGCTAATTATGCCCAGTGCCATAGGGCAGGTTACACTTCTCATCTGCATAAGAAGTGGGTTTGCAGCAAAGGACACTGACCTTTACAAATGAGTCCCTAAATTTAACCAGTTCAGTTTGAGGTCACCACTCATGGATCTTTGTTTTGTTTTGTTTTGTTCTGTTCAGAAGTGAAATTTATATATGGGTAATGATATTTCTATTTGTAAAGTAATTAATACAGAGCCATAAGACATATTATTATGAATCAGGGACAATGAGATCCCTGCTGAGTTCACATTGTTTTGGTTCCTCATGTTGGAAAAGTGGTACATTAGTATGAATGTGCACGTATTCATGAACTTGTATGAATGACTACTGGAAGCACCATGGAGACTTCAAATGGGGGTAAATTTGTGTATTAACCATTTCGAATCATTTTCAGCAAAGGTTGGACATTGTTCTTGCATCCATCGTATAGTTGTACATTATGGATGGATCAGTTTGAGGAAACAGCAGACTACTGAAAAGCAGAATGTTATACTTCAGTGCAGCTTAAATGAAAATTCATGGACAGTGCTAATTGACTAAGTGTGAAGGAGGTCTGCTAGGTTGAACTTCCCATATTTTGTCTAAAATTGTCCTTAGTTCACCCTTACTCTTGAAAGGTATTTTTGCTGGTTATAGAATTAAAAGATGGCAGTTTTTTCTTCAAGCGCATTTGAATTCATCATTCTACCCTCGTCTGGCTTCCACTGCATTGAGGAATTAGCTCCTAGGAAATGATGGCCCTGTTAAAAATAATATTTTTTATTGGCTCTTTTAATAATTTCTCTCTCTCTCTCTCTTTTTTTTTTTTTTTTTGCTTTTCTTCAGCCTCTCTGAGTCTAAGTATAGATTGTTTTTTTCTCCATCTGTGTAGCTTGGGATTTGATGGGCTTTTCGAACCTATTAGGTTGGTCTTTTCCAACATTTCAGTAGAATTCTCAGTTATTAGTTTTCGGTTATTGCTTCTGACTCCTCTCTCTTTTTTACTTGAGACTCCATTGACATCAGATCTCTGACCTTTATGTTTCTTGACTTCATTTGTATATTTTTTGTTTCTTTGTCACTCCATACATTGACCTGCATAATTCTTCTGCTGTGTTTTCTAGTTCACTCATATTCTCTTCAGCTATTAAAAATATGCTTATTATCTATCCAAAATATTCCAAATTTAGTTAGTGTCTTTCATTGCTAGATGTTCTAACTGAATCTTTTTTGAGCCTGCTGTACAACTCCCCCCTACAACATTTTGTTTTTAAAATTTTTCAAACCTAAGAAAAACTTGAAGTAATCGTACCTAAGTACTCTTTACTCAGAGTCATCAGCTGTTGTTACCATTCTGCCACAGTTGCTTTTGTTCTCTCTCTGTCTTTTGAATCGCTTGAAAGCAAATATATGACTTCTCGTGGGAGATATCATGACACTGCTCCTTTTATAGTTAGGTATTTCTTAAGATTAAGAACATTCTTTTAAATAACCGTAATGCTGTTATCACATTCTATAAACTTAAAATTGATATAGTATTTTCTGATATACACTCCATGTTCATATTTCCCCAGTTTTTCCATAATCTTTACAGTGGTTTTTAAAAATGAAGTCCAACGATTCATCACTTACATACAATACCCAGTGCTCATCACAACAAGTGTCCTACTTAATACCAAATACTCATCTAGCCCATTGTGTTGTATATTAACTAAAATATAAATAAAATAAATAAAAATAAAAATGAAGTCCAGGATCCAGTCAAGGATCATATGCTACATTGCATTGTTAAGCTTTTTAGTCTCCTTTAGTGTAGATCAATTCCCTTGACATTGGAGGAGGAGGAGGAGGCTTGTTGGGTTTTGATTTTTAGGACATTGACATTTTTTGAGTCCAGTTGTCTTACAGAAGGGTTGTAATTTTATTTAATTTTTTTTAATTTTAAAGTTTATTTATTTATTTATTTTTTTGAGAGGGAGAGAAAGCAGGAGTTAGGGAGGGGCAGAGAGAGAGGAAGAGAGAATCCCAAGCAGTCTCTGAGCCATCAGTGCAGAGCCCAACGTGGGGCTCGAACTCACAAACCATGAGATCATGACCTGAGCCGAAATCAAGAGTCAGTCTTAACCCACTGAGCCACCCAGGCATCCCAGAATTGTTATAATTAAAAAAAAAAAAAAGATTTGTGTGCTCTGAAGGTATCTTCAAGTTTATCTGTTAGTACTTCAAACAGTAAAAACACAGTTGTTTTATAGTCTGTATCTAATAAGTACCCTATGTGAAACCTTTGATGGTCGTTCTGATATCTTTAGTTTCTGCTAATTTTGTTCATGGTGTCTAGCTTTCTTATGTGTTTGCTTATTTCTATGACAATGATAATTGCTTCTGCCCACATTTTAAGATCTGTTAATCTGAGACTGCCCTAGACCTAACTCATGGTTTGGAGTTCTCTGAACAGTTTAGTAGTATGGATGTGGGCTGCAATTTTGAGTCACAAGTGACCCCAACTTTTGGGATATTTTTTCCTTTCTTTTTCTTTTTCTTCTCTTTCTCTGCTTAGCACCTTAACAAGTTTTACTGTGACATTCTGGGGATGGTGATGGAGTGGCCAATTGTAATTTTGGGTCCCAGCATAAGGTGAAAAACAATTTCTTATATTTCCCATCTTGAGTAGACTCTAATCATTGACTTCTGTCTCACTGCCCAGCAAGGCCACCAAACAAAGCCCCAGTTTTTCAAGATCAGTGAATGCCCTGGGGCAAAAGTGGCTATGGAGTTTAGAGCGTTGCTTACTTCTCTGCTATTTGATTGCATTTAGATTTTGGTCTGGCAATTGCTTACTATATTGATAGCCTTTTGGTACTTTTAAGGAGATTACAATTTTTTTCACCTAAAGTTTTTAGTGGTGCTCACATGAAGGGTTGGTTTAACCAACTGTTACCTGACATTACAGGAAATGGAAGTCCTCTAATTTTAGGAGAAAAATTTATTTTTCTTCTTATTAGAAATGTAGGCTTGATACAGGTATTTTTCATACTATTGTAATAGAAATCGACCTGGCCAAGCTCTGTGACACTAACACACTAAGAATTTCGTAGTCAATATTTACCAGTGTGATAACTGAGAGAAGAAAAATGGCCCTGTTTTATGCCAGACAGCTCAAGTACAGTTTTATAGTATGTGACCAATCTCTGTCATTGGTTTTCATTACTGAATTCTGTTATGACAGCTATCCAGTACGAATTAAAAGAATTACTTTTGACATTTTAATAAAAGGTAGACATATAGCATTTAACAAGTAGCCGCTAGTGAGGATGTATGAGACAGTGATCAGTGTTGAAAGCACTCAGTTTGACCAGGGTCAAGCGAGCTTGCTGTTCACTTGCTTCTGGGAATTACCACATCTCTAATGGCTGGTGGAGATTGATGAAAGCACCAGTGTCTTTCTTCATTGATGTTAGTTGGAGCCTTGGAAGGGTCAAAGAGTAAAGCCGGGTTTGCTCTAATATGAATGGCAGGCGTTATGAAAGGGATTCTAACTATTTTCTGTGAAAGAAAATCTGATTCCCAGGGTTAATTTTTGTCAGAAGAATTTGATTAACAAATAAGATCACTAGAAAAAAATTTTTTAATGTTTATTTTTGAGAGAGAAGGTGGGGGGAGGGGCAGAGAGAGGGAGACACAGAATCTGAAGCAGGCTCCAGGCTCTGAGTGGTCAGCACAGAGCCTGGCATGGGGCTCAAACTCATGAACCCTGAGATCATGACCTGAGCCGAAGTTGGACGCTTAACTGACTGAGCCACCCAGGCACCCCAGATCACTTTTAAATACTGTTTGCAAATAACTCTATTTTGTTAGTCCTTAGAGGAAATGTATGTAAAATGTACCAGTTTTCTGTAAGGAATTTTCTCTGTAACTCTCTATAGGGTTGTATACTTATTTAAAGTATGTAAATGAAGTACATCTAGTTATCTTCTGGACTCAGATGACCCAGAAGTTTTGGATCTGTGTGAACTTCTGCAGAGACCCTGCGATGTGCTAGTTATATTCAGATGTGGACTAATTTGTGTATGGAATTACCTGTCCTGGGTTACTTAATCCAAATATCTAATGACTTTTCATGATTTCCAGATTTTAAGGCATCCTGGATAGTACATTTGATGGTACAAATGAATTAGTCTATGCATTATATGCAAGTGCAAAATATATAAGTTTATTCTCTACTATTTTAATAGAAATAAGGCATTTTTTTGCTTTGTAAATAGCAACTTGCTCCATTACATATTAGTTATTTGCAAATCTTCCTAATAAATACCAGGAATAAATTTTAAGTAAAAGTATGATTCCTAAAAATATAATAATTATCATTAGAGAGTGCTAGATATCAAGTAGTAGAAGCTTACTTCAAACTTCAATACAGCTCAATTAAAATAAAGAATTTATTAGTCCATTTAATTAGGACACTAGGATGGCTCACAGGACCAAAAGATGAACCACTTGCACCAGGGATGCAAAGTTTAGAATTGCTTTCAATAGCAATATAATTCACTCATATTCATCATTCTTTTCTCCTGTCATCTATCCATCATGCTCACCTTTCTGCTTTTATCTCCTTGGCTTTTTCTGCAAGAAAACTTTTTCCATGGGGTGCCTGAGAGACTCAGTTATGCGTCTGACTACTGATTTTGCCTCAGGTCAGAGCTCATGATTGTGAGATTGAGCCCTGTGGTCATGCTCCATGCTGAGCTTGGAGCCAGTTTGGGATTCTTTCTCACTCTCTCTCTCTCTCTCTCTCTCTCTGCCCCTCCCCTGCTCACTCTTTCTTCACTCTCTCAAAATAAATAAATACATATTTAAAAAAAAAAAGCACCTTTTGCATGTGGTGAGAAAGATGGCTTCCAATAGCTTTAAATTCATGTTCAGCCCAGCAAATCCAGGGAAAAAATATTCTCTTTCTCAAGGTCCAGCTATTATTCAAGGGAAGGATTCCGGTTGGCATTCTTAGAGTCACATGCTCACACCGAAGACCAACCAGAGCATAGGAGAATTGGATACTCTGATTGGCCAGGTCTCTCTACCCTTTCTGTACAGGGCAGTGGGTTCTTACAGAAAGAAGGAGAATGGGTGGGTGGGTGGCTGGGGAATTATACTAGACAGCCAAAAGAAATCTTTTATAAAAGTAGGATTGTTAAAAGGAGTTAAAAGCTGTTGAAGAGTATTCCTAATTGAGTATGCATTCTTGAATCCAAGTAAGATACATAGATTTGAGATATTTATTTACTAAATCCATTATAGGCATATGAGAAGATATTTTTTCATGTTAGAAAATTCCATAATTAGAATAATTGATACAGCACACTGGAGGAAAGGACACTTGAATTAGGGATCGTTGTGTTAGGAAAAGAAATATACACATCCAATATTTTCCCTTGCTTATATTTCTTCCACAAAGGAGATACAAAGAAATGGTAGACTGCAGCTTTTTAAAAAAATTATTTTTAATTTTTGCTAAACCAACAGGAGGGGGTCATTACATCTGTTGTTGACATTAAAATATGAGTTGATGGTTAAATTGATTGATTTGATGGTTAAATTCAAAAAAAGGAAATTTAGTTATCAATGAATGATCATTTCAAGATCTCTTCTTTCTTGCAGCAAATTCATAAATAACTATGTATTTGTTTATGAATTGCTGCAATGAAAACAATATGAATTGCCTAGCATTCTTAAGAAGCTTATAAAATAGTTCACCTTGAGTGATGTGTGTGTATGTTATAAATTGAAGCAAATTCTTCAAATGAATATTCATCCTGTGTAATAGTTGTAGAAATCAGAGGCATTCCATTTGTGTGTTTCTGCAAGCCAACTAGTCTGCAGGATCTGGTGGTAACAGAATCAATGGTATGTACAATAGAAGTTATTATATTTTAATAAAGCAAACATGGATTTAAAGTAGCTTGTCTGCCATGTTTATGTCAGCATATTTGACAAAATGAACAAGGCCATCAAAAACTGCCTTTGCAAATTTTGGTCTGAATGGTTCTCAAGCTCTTCATCCTATGGTAACACATTAGAAATAATAGAAAGACTGCAATTATTTATAAGGAATTCACTTTGTCAAGAGATTGTGGCCACAGAATATAGCTCAGATGACATTTGCGTCAAAGAACATTAATTGGCTCAGATAATTTAGAAATTCCTGGCTGGATCTAAGGATTTAAATGATGTCATCAGAATTCAGTCTCATGGCACAGCTTTCATGTGTGGCTTCATTCTTAACAGCCTCTCTCCTCTCAGAGGGGCAAGAGGGCTTCCCAGAGCTTCAAGCTCATAACCTACTTGTCAGCAACCTCAGTGGAAAGAAAGCATGCCTTTTTGGCAGCAGTTCCAATAAAGTCAGAATTAAGCCTCATTGGCTCTGACTGGTTTGACTTAGTCACTTGCCATGTCCAGGACCAATCACTGTGGCCAGAGAGATGTGATATTGTGATAAGCCACCCCTGGACTGGGGTAAGGAGTGGGGTGTTTCCCTGAGGGAAAATGACTTTGATCCCAGAAGGATAAATAGATACAGGGTAGTAAAAATTTATAAATATCTGACAATGATTCTTTTTTTTTAAATGAAGATATCTTTGAGAAAGAAAGCATACATGGCTTAGTGATTTAGGTACCTATCCAATCATTCAACAAATATTTATTGACTCCGTGCTAAGCATTATGTTAGGCATATACACCAGTGATGAGGTTGATGGTCAGGGTCTCTTATCTCATGGGACTTGCTCTCTGGTGAAGAAGGCAGACATAGAAATCTAGTTATACAAATTATTTACTCAATATGTGAAAAGTGAAATCGCTATGAGACTTCAGGAAAGGCTTTCTAGAGATGGGGATGTTTCAACTGACCCCTGTAGGATGAGTCTAACTTAGCATGGGAAAGGGAGTGGGGCAGAAGAAGGGAGTTCCAGAGATTTATCTCTAAACAACATGGTAGTTTGATCAGGGGAAACAGGGCAGCCTGAGAACCTAAACAGAAGGGACCAGAGTATACTAGTAGGGTTAATGGACTTGGAAGGAGAAGCTGGGCATTCCAGAGACAAGAACTATGCATTTTACCATGTGGTCTGAGAGTATCTGTAATAGCGTCTCATAATTCAGATCCATACATGGATCAGAACACTTTCTGAAGGAGGATCTAACTAAAGCTTAGAGAGTCTCAATTTTAATATACCTTTTCAAAAAAATTTGTTGCTTTTTTTGGTTCTTCAAGTGAGAAGGGGCTGGAAAATATGTCCTTGGTTGCTTGGTAGAGAAATTTAAAATGTTTAGTTCTGGCCATTAAAGTTCTGCAAGTAGGTATTCATTGTTAACACACCAAGTTGACACTAATTGTGTCTCAACTTGATACCTAAAATAAATCACAATGTCAAGACATCAGCTCTATAAATCTTGGATTAGGTGGCAAAAATTGATAATCCAGGTTAATGTCAGACATCTGAGGAGTGCTATAACTTAACTTGTACTAGTCCTGGGCGTTATTTGTATTGTGCTTCATTTTTGGATTTTATCTTCAAATTTTAAACAATGTTCTATTTTTGCATTGGAAAATTCATTAAGAATGAATTAGGTTTTCTCCCTTTCTACCATCTACACTCAGCGTATGAGGATGTCTGCTTCTGAGAAGCATAGACTGAGTAGTGCAGGCCTGTCCTCCTGGTGAGGACATCTAGGAAACCTGGACAGATTATCAACAGAAGCCTGCTTCAAGGCACTAGGCTAACAAGGTGGTGAAGAATTATCAGGTCAGCTCTAGGGGGAACAGGTACCCAGGGAATTGAGCCCCAAACTTATAACCCCTGAGAGCACATGCAATTTCTGAGGAAGAAGCTGAGAGACTATGAGTTGGGACAGTCTTTGTGGGCTAAGGCAACAGGGATTGGTGACCAGGGCCTGCCAAGGATAGAAGCCTCCAGGTGAATTCCTGTTGGGATTTGTACCTCAAAGGGCTGCCTCAAAGGAATAGGGATGAACTGGAAGTTGGCCCATGAAGCCACTTGAATTGAAAAAACAACCCATAGAGTGGGCAAAGACATCTACGAAAATAAGGAACTGACAAAGTGTTTTCATCCAGAATATTTGAAGGACTTCCACAAATCAAGAAATAAAAGACAAACCAACAGAAAAAGTCAAGAGATTTGAACACTTCACAAAACAGTTCTAAGAAGGGGACATACAAATGGACAATCAGCATATGCGAAGATACTCAATCTCATTAGTAATCAGGGAAATGCAAATTAATAGCACAGTGATCTATGACGATACACTATTGGATAGCTAAAATTTAGGTTGCTAATAGCAAGTGTTAGCGAATTTGGGTGGCAACCAAATCTCTCATACACTGCTGGTGGGAGCATAAATAGGTACAATCACTTGGAAAACTGTTTAGCATTATCTACCATAGTTTCAGATATGCTTACCCCACAGTCCAGCAAATCCATTCTGAGATATATGGTCTGCTTGGCCTTGTGTGCAGAAAGATGTTTGTAAGACTGACCATAGCTGTCTTATTCATGATAGCTTCAAACTGGAAACAACTCAAATGTTAACCAATAGTAGAATGGATTAAAAAATAATAGTATATTTCAAACAGTGAACTATTAAAAGAGATTATAGCTATATGCAATGAAATACATACATAGAGTAGAACAGAGGAAGCCAGGCACAGAGGACTGCATACTGTATGATTCCATTGTTTCAAATATTAGAAACTGGGTAAAACTATAGTGTTTAGGGATGCTTGCTTAGGTAATAAAAGAAAATCAAAGAAGTGATTTCTACAAAAGTGAAGATAGTGATTACCTTTAGTGGGGAGAAAGGGCTTAGTGATTGAGAAGGGCTGTGAGGGTCCTTCCAGGGGTGCTGGCAGTGTTCTGTTTCTTTACCTGGGTGATCATTACATGGATGTTCATGTGGTAAAAAATTCATTGAGCTGTAATGGATATAACTTTTCTGTATGTATATAAAATTTCACAGTAAAATATTTTAAAAGACCCGTATCACTTTATCTTTTATCCTCATTGTAACTAAATGCAAATTTTATCACATGCTCAATCGAATTGCAACAATGCTTTTCACTTAGAGTTATGACCATGCCTGAATGTAGGTAGATATACAAAGTCAACATCAAATCCAGTTAGATTTCTGAGTGCTTGTTACTGTATGCTAGACACCATAACACTCAGTTTCTTCTTCACTCCTCAAGACCAATATGACTTATTTATTTTAATTTATTTATTTTTAAAGTTTATTTATTTTGAGAGAGAGAGAGTGTGTGTGTGTGTGTGTGCAAGCAGGGGAGGGGCAGAGAGAGAGGGTGAGAGATAGAATCCCAAGCAGGGCTGGGACTCATGAATCATGGGGGGCTTGGACCCATGAACCATGAGATCATGACCTGAACCAAAATCTAGAAATCAGATGCTCAAGCCACTGAGCCACCCAGGGCTCCTCATTCTATTTATAATATAGTACTTTGCAAATAGTAGATACTCTATTAAATTGAAAGATAATTGAATTCCATATGAGAAAAGTAATCTATTTTGGAACTGTAATACTTGTAAATTCTTGGTTTAAATTATGAAAATGATGTGAATTGGGGTTCACAAATAATAAATAAGCACTTTCTGCAGCTGTGGCGCTCTCTGTTCCTCTCCTTAGTGTTAAAACAAGACCCCACATGGTGTCACTTGTGCTAAGCCCACGTCAGCAAACCAAGACTTACACCTAATATGCAGTTTCAGCCTCTCCTAGGAATGTTACCTTTAACCATTCAATCTGGAATTACCTGGTCAGCAGTAGTGAGGTAATCTACTTGATAGATCCCATCCATCCCCTGTAGAAAAGTGACCGCTGCCTGAAATAATCCATTACTTTAACTTTCTTTTCCCATCCCCATCTGCCTATAAAACCCTTCCATTTAGTAGAACTTTTTGGAGCTCTTTTCTTTTTACTCAATGAGATGCTGCCCTATTCATGAATAATTGAATAAAGCCAACTTGATCTTCAAGTTTACTTAGTTGAATTTTGTTTTTTAATATTACCTTCTTCCCATATGGCCTGTAGTTGGCTGTTACCTTTTCTCCTGATTGTGTCTGGCCTGGTTCTAAGTTTGAATGAGCTTCTAGCACTTGACATTTTTCTCTGAGAAGTAGTTCTTTTTGTAATTTGAGCCCTCAAAAAATTAGTTTTCACCATCTTGTGATATTTGGGTTAATAATACAAAATATGTATTTGGTTTTCATCATTTCTGTATGGAGCTCCTAAACCCTTTGGAATTTCCTAAATGAGGAAAGCAATAAAGGTGTCTTTTTTACGTTAATGAGATGACTTTTGGACCCCACCTGAGGATGGGGGGCTGGTTGCCAGAAGAATCACCATGTGACTAGAGGGTTGGAACTTTCAATCCCACCCACCTCTGGGAAGGGGAGGCTGGAGGAGAGAGGGGCTGGAGGTTGAATCAGTGTTTTGTTTTGTTTTTAATTTTTAAAAATATTTATTATTTATTTTGAGAGAGAGACAGAGTGCAAGCAGGAGAGGAAAGAATCCCAAACAGGCTCCACATTCAGCATAGAGCTGAGGATCAGTTTTTAATGACCAATGGTTTGATCAATCATGCCTATGTAGTAAATCCTCCATAAAAGTCCAAAAGGACAGGGTTCAGAAAGCTTCCAGGTTGGTGAACATGTAGAGATTTGGGGAGAGTGGGGCCCTGGGAGAAGCATGGAAGTTCTGTACCCCTTCCCACATACCTTGTCCTCTGCATCTCTTCTATCTGGTGTTCCTAAGTTATATCCTTTTATAATAAACCCATGCTCTACTTAAGTGAAATGTTTCTCTGAGTTCTGGCAGTTACTATAGCAAGTTAATTGAAACTGAGGAGGGGGTTTTGGGAACCTCTGATTTATCTCTAGTTGGTCAGAAGCACAGGTAACAACTCTGGGCTTGTGATGAGCATCTGGTGGTCGTTGGGGAGAGAGTCTTGTAGGAATGAACCCTTAACTTGTGTAATCTGATGCTAGCTCTGGGTCGATAGTGTCAGAATTGAGTTGAATTGTAGGACAGCCAACTGGTATCCTGAGAATTGCTTGTTGGTGTGGGGAACATTCCCCTCAGCCCTATTCTCCCACCCCCCACATTGGAATTGGTGACCAGAAAAAAATACATCTTCATTTTCCTTTTCTTCAACATGGGTCAAACAAGAGGGTTCTTTGTGAAATTTATATCTCTAATCTACATCAGATATAATAGGTCATACATTCTGCAGAGACAGATTTTTTCAGTAAGTATTTCAAGGAAAAAGAGAGCAGAGGCCAATGGGAAATCTGTGACATCTAAAGTAATCCAATTTAAAAGAGATTAAAACAAATAGAAAACCAGGGAGCATAACAGCCTCAGAAACAGTAGAAACACAGAAGATGAAGTAAGATTAAAACATTAAAATTACTCCTTTTATTCTGAGTTCCTGAAGAACCCCTCACTGACAACAGAAGTCATGTTGCATTTGAGGATTTCCCCTAATTTTTTCTTTGATATTTTCCTGCTAAAATAGTGTTTGGGGGTAAAGAAAAATTTCTCAGCATTCCAGAGTATAACTGCCTTCCCCTAGCTGTGGCAGTAGCAGAAATTGAAGACATCAATGGATTCATCACTTTTAACTTTCTGCTAATGCTAACAACTAAGATCAATTATATGCCAGGTATTATACAAAGTAAAGTACTTTATACACACTACTTCATTTAAACCTCATATTAAACATGGCTCAATGTGGTAGCTGGCTTTCAAGATGGATCCCAGTGAGCCTCCCTTTCTGGTATTCACATCCTCATGTGGCTTCTCCCACACTGAACAGGGATCATTGGTATTGCATAAATGATGGTGTGTGACTTCTGGGTCACAAAGGACATTGCACTCTCTCCATTGGTCTCTTGGGCTGCTTGCTCTGAAGGTCATCATGCCATGAGGACACTTAAGCAGCCCTGTGGAGGGACCCATGAGGAGAGGAACTGAAGTGTCCCCCTGAGAGCCAGGACCACCTTGCTAGCCATGTGAGCGAGCCATCTTGGAAATACATTTTTCCAGCCTTAGTCAAGCCTTCAGATAGCTGCAGCCCTTGCTGCCAGCTTTGACTGCAAACTCCTAAAAGAGCCTAAGCCAGAATCACCTACACCAGCATCTTTCGAATTCTTGAATCACAGAAACTGTGAGAAATGACAAATGTTTTGTGTTGTTTACAACTACTAAGTTTTGGAGCAATTTGTTACATGGTAATGGATAACTATTAGAGGAGGCTCACTACTATTACCTCCATTCTACAGATGAGAACACGGGGGCTTGGGAGGATTGAACCCGAGGTCTGATGACTCCAAACCCTTTGGCCTTAACAAAAACAGAATACTTCTTCAGGGTTTTGGTTTATTACTGTTGACAATACCTTCTGAGAGGAAAAAATTATTTCTCAAAACTTTGGGAAAGCCTCTTTAGTCTGACAGCCTATAATATTTAATTAAATGTGTTAAGAGGCGTGTGGGCTACTGCAATGCATGAATAAACATGAAATACAGTGTTTGGCATGGAAGTTCTTTGAGATTTGTTTTTGTCTTACATGTTGCTCACTGGATAGAAAAGAGTTTAACTTGTCCTGAGATTTAAACTGGGAGCCCATATGCCAATTTTTTGTCTGGCTCTCACCAAAGGAGGGACGTCGGGATGGAAGGAGAAGGCAAGAATAAAAATATAAGGCAGTAAGTCTTTGAGACATTTAAGATGAAGGGAAAGCAAGAAGAGATGGATAGAAGTGAGGGATGGGGGACAGCTTTGATGCAGGAGACCGCCAAACGCGAATTGGAGCGAGGCAAGGTTTTATTTAGGCCAAACCTGGTCCCTGGTCTTAAGAAGCAGAGACTGGCACCAAGCAAAGGTTGCAGTGAGATTATATAGACATTCACAGGATTCCAGGATAGCCAATTACATTGTAATACACAGACGCTAGTTTTGGCGGGAACCTATCAAGTTAAAGTTCTCTGTTTTAAGATGACCAATCATAGTTGGGCAGTGACTAAGCAAATTTTTGTTGTGGGCTTGACCTTTAGTAACCATAGAAAAGGAGTTGGGGAGCGGTTTGCAACAAATTATCTATTACATTCTATAAGTAAGTTAACCCATTACATTCCGTAAGTGAGTTAACCTATTACAATCATGATGGTTGTTTATGTACATGTACATGTCCCCACAGGGTCTGGGGGGGGGCGTTCACTAATTTAATAATATATGTCATGAAATTCAGCATTACCAGGCAGCAGCCCCTTCTACATTTGAACACTTTTAGGCTCACCTCCCTCATGAGTTCCCAGAGGTGAGCAAAACTCAACTTCGTGCAGAAAATGAATTTTGTCCCTGAGAATATCTATGCTTTGGGGCACCTGGGTGGCTCAGTCGGTTAGGGAGCCGACTTTGGCTCAGGTCATGATCTCCCAGTTTGTGGGTTTGAGCCCCGCGTCGGGCTCTGTGCTGACAGCTCAGAGCCTGGAGCCTGCTTCGGGTTCTGTGTCTCCCTCTCTCTCTCTGCCCCTCCCCCGCTCATGCTCTGTCTCTGTGTCTCTCATAAATGTTAAAAACAAACAAACAAACTTTATCTAAAAAAAGAGTATCCTAAAACTTTTGTTGTTGTTAGAATCCAAGGCTGCACATCTATCAGGCAGAGCTTTAATGCAAACCCCATCCTGCCTGGTTCTCCCTCCTAAGCATTAGCTGAGAACACCTTTTCTTGTCTTTTCTCTGAAAGAAGATACTGTGACTTAACCTACATTCTGTTACATTGAAACACAAAAGGAGCCCAAGGTTAACATTTAAACTGAGAAAAACAAAACAAAAGAAGGAAAATAGTTCTTCTGAGAAATATTTTAGTCTCGTGAAAATTTCTCTCTTAATAAGTGCAATTTAATATTAAATTAAATTCAACAAATATTAGCTGAGCCTTTTTTCCTTGCATTCGCACATACTCCCTACAGTCAAGTTTACATTTTGGAGGTAGAAATAGCCTTGTAAGCAAATAATTGCAATACAGTATTGGATTACATTCAATAATAGAAGCATATGCAAAGGACAGAGTAATTGACACTTTTTGTTTGCGTTAGGGAGAGCCTTACTTCTGGGGACCCTTGCAATGGGTTTTATGGGATGAATAGAAGTTTGCTAGGCAGATGGGGATAGGGAAGTGAGAAGAAAGGATGAGCTTATACAAGCGTATAGAGGTATGAAATAGCCAGGCACATTTGGGGACTGTGGAAAGTCATTTGTATGGATTAATTAATTAATTTTAATACATTTATTAAATAAGCATATGCATGAGGCAGTATACTGGACACTGAGAACACAGTGATGGAAAAGACAAAGTTTCTGTCCTTGAGGAACTTATAGTCTATTGGCAGAGGGAGTTGAATAAATAACCATGATAGGGGTGAGCATGAGATCATAAAGAAGAGGCAGCCTTGCAGGGTCAGAGAAACCTTTCTGAAAAAGGTGACATCTGAGTCCAGAAAGAGGAATGGGCATCAGTGGAGGTGGGGGAATGGAAGGAAAGGCATTCCAGGTAGCATGTATGAGTCTAGAGGTGTGTGAGCACTTGTGAAATTGTGAACTGCAAGTTTAGCATAAAGTGCAAAAAAGCAAGTTCCTGGGATGTGTACCATGCTAAGGAGCTTACAGAGTATTCTGGACTAAAGGTTTTTAGGCAGGGAAATGGCATGACCTCATTTTACCTTTAGAAAGGTCACTGTGGCTTCAGTGCAGAGAATGGCTAGGGGATGGGGGTGTTGTGAGAATGTGATGCTGGTGTCAGGGAGGTCAGCTAAGAGGTTGTTTTGGTCACCTGGGTGAGACATAAGGGTTACGTTAACAAAGGAGGGCTACAGAGATGGAAAGGAGGAGATAGATTTGTGAGATACCCAGAGGTCGAGGCAGAATAGAATAATGATTAAGAGTGTGGACTCTGGAACTAGAGTGACTGGCTCTCCTCCCAGCTTTAGCCTTTACTAGTATGGAAACCGGAGCAGGTTTTATACCTTCTCTATGCCTCTGAGTTTTGTTTTTTTTTTTTAATTTATTTAATCTGTGATTTGGGAAGAATAATAGCACCTACATCTAGGGTTGTTGTGATTAAATCAATTAATAGGTATAATGCTTGGAACACTGGTTTATAGTAAGTGTTCAGTAAACAGTTATTATATGATTGATTGGAGGAGGTGACCCTTGAATTTGGGGTGTGGGCAATTGTGTGAATGAATAGTGATTCCATTCACAGAGGAATGCAGGAGAGAGCAGGTCTCAGGGACATGCTGGGCTTGAGGTGGTTGAGGATACCCGGTGGAGACCTCTTATGTGCTGTGCTGTGGGATCAGTGGAGTAGAGCTCAGAGGGATCTGGCTAGCATGAATTTTCTAGAACTGCAGGAGGGTACGGCATAGAGGGAGGCCTGGAGTGGCTGCTGGGAAGACAGCTGACAAGGGCAACAGGACAGCAGGTGTACAGGGCCCGGGGAAGCTGGAGACTGAACGTGCAGTGACATGGTCTGCTCTGTTGGGCAGTTTTCTCTAGCAGCCCTCCCAGCTTGGGGTAGGAGGGAAGAGCAGCTGGACCGACCCAGGGTTGGGGTTTTGCTGGCTGAGACAGCAAGACCTGGAATCAGGATGTTGACAATACTGCTCAGAGACCGGGCTGGGGTCAGGAGTGAGATGTGGGCTGCAGAGGCAAAAGTGAAGACATGAGAAGGGGCGAGGGGGCAGGAGTTGAGGGGGATTCTCAGACTATTGGCTTGATAAGGTGATGGTGAAAACCAAGATGATGAGAAACAGAGGAAGAGGAACAACAAGGAGTGTGTGTGTGGGTGCGTGTGTTCACATGTATGTGTGCATGCTGGCTGTACAGGGGAACGGAGGGTGGAAAGAGATATATTGGCTATTTAATTAAAATAGAATTCCAGGGGTTTCTGAGGTTCACTTAAAAAATAAAAATTTATTCTTGGTGGAAACTGAAGATTTGGTGTATATGCCTAGTTGGTATAGTAAATGCCCTAATAATAGTGTTATCCAGATCTCATTAGTTAAAAAGTTCTTTGGTTCATGGCCCCTTTTCCCATATTTTTGACCAGAGGGTGGTCTCTCAAAGCGGGGTGTTGGGCCATCTGGGTGGCTCAGTTGGGTGAGCATCTGACTCTTGATTTCCTCTCAGGTCATGATCTCACAGTTGTGAGATCGAACCCCATGTTAGGCTCTGTGCTGAGCGTGGAACCTGCTCAAGATTCTCTTGCTCTCCCTCTCAGTCCCTCACATGCTCTCTCTCTCTCCCAAAATAAATAAATAAACTCAAAAAAATAAAAAGCATGGTATTAAGGTGACAGATGGATGACATGAGTCAGGGCATTCCAGGGACATTAATGCATTTGGCCTATGTGCATGGATTCAGTTTTGTTTTAGATATTCGACCAGTGGGCTAGGTGATTGCCATTTTTAATAACACTCCTGAATATTGACTCTGTCTAATTTACTCATTGATGGTTCATTAGAAATTCATAGGCATCCATTAAATACAAGGCAGTATGCATTACAGTCTCTACCTCAAGGAGTCTATGGTCTATTAAGATCAGAATAAGCACACACATAACTATAAAGTAGAAAGTTTCAGGTGTCATAAAAGAGAGAAAAAGTAAGATACTGGAAGGTCAGAGATGTTGAACAGTCACTTCCAGCTGGTAAGATCAGAAAGAAATTTCTTCTGTAAGGAAACATTTGAATCAGGAAGGGATCTGTGCAGGGGTAAAGAAAGGATGCTGGAGACAGAAGGAGCAGTATGAGCAGATTTTTAGGGAAAAATACCTTAACCCTTGCAGTTAAGGAACTGCAAAAGCATGATCCAAATACTGCAGACTGGAATTGTAATAATGGTATTAGTGGTGAAAACAGGAAGAAAATAAAAGAGGAAAATGGTCAAGATTTTTAAAGTACTTAAGAAATCAGTTATAGAAAGAAATGTTTTAATAAAAAATACCCGAGTCATCAGATTTTAATAAGATAACTGCTTTGTATTTTGTCTTTAGGGAAATTATTGTGTTTCTGTTCTGTTGAAATAGAATGGTCAGTTCACGTTATGGCATAGCTTATGAATACATCTTTCCATATCTGGGGTAAATCTTCCAGCGAAAGGTATTTATGCATCAAAGAATATGCACAGTTTTTAAAGGTTGCCAAAATGAAGTTACAGATTTATATTCTAGCTGTAGGGTACAAATGCCCACCTTTATAACATCCTCATCAACAATGAGTTTTGCCTGTCTTTCTCTCTTTTTCTTAAAAAATCTTTTAAAACAAATTTTATTTTGAAGTAACTATAGATTCACAGAAAGGTGCAAAGAAAGCACAGAGAGGTCTAATCTACCTTTGACCTCCTATTTCCCCTCATGGTTACATCTTATATAACTAGAGCATAATATCACAATCAGAAAATTGTCATTGGTACAATGTGTGTGTGTAGTTCCATGTCAACATATTGCATGTGTATAGATGTATATAACTTCCACCACAATCCAGTTACAGAAATCCCTTTATTAGAGTCAGTAATAACACTAGAAATTGAACATATAACTTATAAGAAGTAAAACACTTCCTATTAGAAAATTTTCTTATTCACCCCAACTCTATAAGCCTTAAGATTTTTTTCCTGTCATCTTATTTCTTCTCTATGTGTCTGTTTTATCACCACAGACATCCCCCCCTACCATCCCTAATCTGTGGCAATCACCAATTTGTTCTTCATCTTTGTAATTTTGTCATTTGAGAATATCATATAAGTGGAATCGCACACTGTGTAACCTGTTGGGACTGTCATCTTTTTCCATGTTCTTTTTGTCTCTGAGATCCATCTAGGTTGTCCCTTTTTATTGCTGAGTCATATCCTGTGGTACCGAGCACCGCTCTTTGTTTCATCGTGCCCTGCTGAGGGACGTTTGGGTTGTGAAAGCTCTTACGAATAATCATGCACGGGATTTTGTATGTATTAATATTTTTAATTAGGAATATTTGAAAACATAAAAAAATGAAGAGAATGCTATAGTCTTCGATGTTTGTCGAGACTCTCCTATTCTTTTTTCTTCTATCCTCCTCCCTCACACACCCACACATCCACACACCCACACCTTCATTCCTACCCCCACACACATTTTTTCCTGGAGTATTTAAAAATTTTTTTAATGTTTATTTATTTTTGAGAGAGAGAGAAAGAGCACAAGCAGGAGAGGGATAGAGATAGAGGGAGACACAGAATCCGAAGCAGGCTCCAGGCTCTGAGCTGACAACACACAGCCCAAAGCCAGGCTCAAACTCACGGACTGCGAGATCATGACCTGAGCCAGTCGGACGCTTAACGGACTGAGTCCCCCAGCTGCCCCTCCTGGAGTATTTTAAAGTAAATTTCATACATAATTTCCCTTTGCCCATAAAAGCTACATATCTCTAATAGATAAGAGCGTTCTTTTAAAAAATTGCACCCATGGTACCATTATCTTACAAAAAAACCAATAATTATTTTATATCATCTTTTATTCATGTATTTGAATCATGATCCAAACGAGGTGCGCCTTTGCATTTGCCCCCCACCCCGAACTCTGTGATGCCATTTATTAGTTAAATAAAGTAGGTCATTTGCCTATAACATTTCCCACATTCTGCACTTAGGTTAATTGTATTCCTCCAGAATATGCTTGTTCCTCCATTCCCTGTGTCTCCTGCAACCTGGCTGGTAGGTCTAGAGGCATAATTAGATTTTTGTTAACAGTTCTGCATAGCTGTTGCTGTGTGGTGCATCATGTCAGGAGGCACGTGATATGTCTGGTTTTCACTCATTTGGTGTTGAGATTGATTTAGAGGGCCCAGATGTTGTTAGCCTGATCCAGTCATTATAGAGTTCTTCAGCAATATCTTTCCTAATGGTTTTAGCATTGATGATTTTTTGTTTCATTAGAGACTGAATAATGGTCATTTTTTTCTGTTTCTTCTGAGTCTATTAGCTGAAATTCTTCTCTGAAGAACATTTTCTTTCCTCAACCATTTGGTTAACGTGCAATGCAATTTGAACATAAAAAGTTCACGACAAATGGTTGATTCTTTCCTTTTATTATTTCCAAAATAATTATTTTGGTGCCATAGCAACTTCCAAAGGTGACCAATGATTTTTTTAGTATCATTTGAACTTAGATTTTTAGAGACTTATCCATTGCAGACTTAAAAATAAAACATATTCAAATTGTCCTGTCTTTGGTGAATGGACCTCCTTCAAATTACTCTGGGTCCTTTAGACACAACCACAGTAGCCTTTGATAATGTCCTTGTTTTATGCTCAAATAGAATGTTCCAAGTTTTTCTTAAACATTTTATGCCTCAGACCTCAAATTACCCATTTCTCCAAGGAGTTCCTTTTAGTGGGAAATGGTATTTAGAGATCACAGTATGTCCTTGGACTATTATTGCTTACTGGCCTTCATTGTTTCTGATCTCTTTCAGTATGCATGTTATTTATTTATTTTTGTTTATTCATTTATTTTGAGAGAGAGGCAGAGAGAGAGGGAAGAGAGAGAGAATCCCAAGCAGGCTCTGTGCTGTCAGCACATAGCCTGATGTGGGGTTCAATCCCATAAACCGTGAGACCATGACCTAGGCCGAGATCAAGAGTGGGACAATTAACTAACTGAGTCACCCAGGCACCCCAGTAGGCAGATTATTTAAAAGGAGAAAATAATCATGAGCTCACAATTGTTTTCAATTTAAATGTAAGATTATAGGGTTTCTTAATATAAGAACTTTGGTTTTATTTTTTTTGAAGCTGAAATGCTTTTGTTCCTAACAATATTGATTTAACTACCTGTTTTAAAAATATTATTACCGGGGTGCCTTGCTGGCTCAGTCAGTAAAGCATGAAACTCCTGATCTGGGGTTGTGAGTTTAAGCCTCATGTTGGGCCTAGAGCAAAAGAAAAATATTATTACTAATATTATGACTCAGACTACAATGAAGATAGTCAAAACACTGTATTTTAAGGTCAGTTGGAATAATTGTTTTCTCTTTGTGGTTATGACACCAACTTGATATACAACAAGGTTCATTTCTTTCCGTTGGTTTTCAGTTTTTAAGAATTGATTTTTAAAATGTTTTAAAATATATTTTTAACAACTTTATTGAGCTAAAACTCACATACCATACAATTCACCCTTAAGGTGTATATACAACTCAGTAGTTTTTAGTACATTCACAAATATGTGCAATCATCACCACAGTCAATTTTAGAACATTTTTATCATCTCAGTAAGATATCGCATACCTTTTAGCTATCACCCCACCATTCCTTCATTTCTTCTAGCCCTAGACAACCGCTAATTTACTTTTTCTCTCTAAAGATTTCCCTGTTTTGGACACTTCATGTGCATAAACTCATACAATACATGGTCTTTTGTACTGCTTATTTTACTGAGCATAATGTTTTTGAGGTTCTCCCATGTCTCTGTGATCC
>CM053563.1:43640305-43683457 GCA_028646485.1 Cryptoprocta ferox
AAAAAAAAAAGAAAGACAGCTCCCCTGTGCGGATGGGTGTGGTCTGGCCTCAGGTCAGGTCTCCGGGGCTGCTCTCTCCGAGGCCCCGCCTTGGTGGTTGCGGGAAGAAGTATGACGCTGCTTCAAAGCTTTGCCGGAACCAAGCGTTGCAAGCCGCTCTTATGAATCCGAACTCCCTGTGCCGCGGGCGAGCCAAACTGTATTCTCCAAGCTCCGCCTCACTTCCAAATCCCAGTCCATTCAGTTCAACACTGTCACCGGGGATGAGATGCGCTTCCGCTGGCGGCCGGCCTCTCGGCCCGGCTTGCGCTGCCCTTTTCGCGGAGCCGCTGCCACCTTATTCTGTGCCGCCGCCTTCCGCGGTGCGGCTTGGAGTGGATGCCGCTGCCGCTGCGCCCAAGGAAGGATTCGCCGGCCAGATGGGACGGATTTCTCTCCCGGCGCTCGGCAGTTATAAATGGGGAGACGGGGGAGTATTTCCTCCCTTAGACATGGTTCTAGGTGCGTTTTCCGTCTCTTTCTCTTCCCCTGGTCTCTCCGGGGCACAGCGCGCTCTCCCTGTGTTGGGCTCGGGGGCTCCTTCCCCCTGCGCCACCGGGACCCGCCCGTCCCCTAATTTCCCAGATCACAGTCACTCACTCAGACATCTTTGAGGTTGTCTTCCTTCTGGCGTCTGTTTCTTCTTTCTAATTGACCAATTTTTAAATTTACATTTTGTATTTTCTGTGCCCCATTAAAGAAAATTTTGCATTCTTCAGCATCGTGGAGATATTCCTCTTGGTTTTCTTCAGAAAATGTTGTTGCTTTACCTTTCATATTGAGAGCTTTGATACACTTGGAATGGTGTATGATAGTGATTAAATTGATATTTTTCATATGGAATATCCAGTTAACCCAGCACTGTTCATTGAAGAGAACTTATCTCTTCCTCAATGCTTGTTAGTGTTACCTTTGTCATAAATCAGGTGTTGATATATTTAAGGATTTGTTTCTGGGCTTTTAAATCTGGTATATTTGTTTTTATGATAAACCTTGTGCTAATATTTCACTATTTTAATTACTATAATAAGTAACAGTATATGATGTGTAATAATATAATAAATCTTGCTACCTAATAAAGCAAGTCCTCCTATCCTGTTCTTCAACTATATCTTGTCTATTCTTGGTCCCTTGGTTTTACATATAAATTTTGTAATCAGCTTTTTAATTTCCAAAAAACATTTCTACCAGGATTTTTTTTCTATTAGATTGTAATGAATTTCTAGATCAGTAGAGTATTTGACATCCTTATAATATTGTTCCTTCAATTCATGAACGTGGTATGTTCCTGTATTTACATAGGTCTTTAATTCCTCTCAATAATGTGGTTTTTCTGGATAAAGGTCTTACACATCTTCCATTGGATTTATTTCTATGTGTTTTATGTTTTGGGATGCTATTTTAAATGGTATTATTTGTATATTTCATTTCCTAAATGTTAATTGTTAGTATATAGAAATATAATTGATTTTTGTTGAGCTCATACTCAGTGACCTTGATAAATAACTTATAAATACTAATTTCTAACAGTTTATCTATAAGTTATTTTGAATTTTATAAATAAGCAATTTTTTTTTCTTCTAGGGAAAATGACACTTTTGTTTCTTCTTAATGAGTTTCTGTTAAAAACAACTTTGAATTTCTCAGATAAATCCAATTTGGTCATGATGTGTTATCTTTTGTATATATTGTGAGTTTCAGTTTGCTAATGTTTTGTTCCTTTAAAAAGCCTCTGTCATTTATAAGTAAGGTTAGCCTATAGTTTTCTTTTTTCCACACCGTCTTTCTTAGTCATATGAAAGTTATCCTAACATCATCTAGTTGGGAGACATTAATTTTTTTTCTTTCCTTTAGGAAAGTTTCTATAATATTTGGTTTGTGTCTTTAAATGTTTACTAGAATTTGCTTGTAAAGGTATTTGGACTGGAGTTTTGTCTATGAAAACTTTTTATTTACAGTTTTAATTTCTCTAATAGTTACAGAAGTACTCATATTTTCTATATTTTTGTGCTAGTTTTGAAAAATTATATTTTCTTAGGATTTGTACTTTTTAATGTACATTTTCCCATTTATTGACATACTATACATTTGTTATCTTTTTAGATAGTTCAGTTTCTGTTGTAATGTCCCTATTTTCATTCTTTATATTGGCTTATTGTGCCCTTTGTCTTATTTTCTTGATTGTGCTCATCAGGTATTTTATCAATTTTATGAGTCTTTTTAAAGACTCAACTTTTGGCTTTGTTGATTCTGTAATATGGTTACTTTCTATTTCATTACTTTTTGCTCTTGTTTTTGTTACGTTGCTTTTTCATTTGTTTGGATTTTGTTTTTGTTTTTGTTTTTATGTTTGCTATTGCTTTTCTAAATTATTGAGATGGATGCTTACATCTTTACTTTCCAACCTATACTAAGGTGCCCCAGGGTGCAACTATAAACTCACAGGGCATCATGGGATATTCTCAAATTTTAAGGAGAGATGGCAATACTCAAAACCTGTTGGATACTACACAAGCTAATAGTTTGAGGTAATTCATAATTTCAACATTAGATCATACTATCTTGTTAGCTCTTCAGCGCCTCCAAGCAGATATTTGTTGATACAGTTTTTCTTGTTATTTTAATAGGGGGATTGGTTCAAATAAGTTTTGGGTTGGTGTTCTAATTAGCCTATATTTTTTTAACTGAAGACACAATCTTCTACTTTGTTTTGTATTAAACAAGTTGATCACTGTAACTTAACTACTTGTAACAATTATTATTTATAGTAGTTACCGCTTTCTGAGTGTTTCCTATGTTTTTAGTATTAATATCCATAGGTCTATGTAGTATTTTCATATCTTCCCCAGTCATTTCTGCCACTGTGCAACTATATATTGAATTTATTCTTTCAATGCAGTTTTCAGGAATTGACCTGGATCAGGCATTATTCCAGCCCTTTCCATCAGAAATTGTGTTTCAGAACTATACTCCTTGTGAAGTCTATGAAGTTCCATTGGTTTTGAGAAACAATGACAAAGTGAGTATGTTTGTTGAATGTACCCTTCATGGAATATAAAAAGGGATTAAATAAAATGGAATCCTGTAGGATCTTAGACGAATTCTTTAATTTGAAAGACCTAAGAAAATAGATGAAAACATGCCCTTTGACTATAAGCTTAATGAAGACAAGACTGTGTTGGTTGGTGTGTTTATACATGTTCAGGCCCAGGTCAGTGCCCACCAAACAGTCAACTCCCAACATGCATGGTAACATTTTTTTGAGTAAAATATTGGTTAGGTAAATGTTATGAAGTTCTTATATATGACTACTTCAGCTAGTTTTTCACTTAAGACAGGACGATTACTATTCATGCTTACATACTCTGCATTTAGAGCCACCATTTCCCAAATGAAGGTATAGGCTCTACTCATATGAATTGAGCTTGTTAGGCCAAATTATTTATACTTTACAAATTGTATTTTTAAAAAACTTCAGAAAAATGGGGTTCCCTTTCCCCTTTTTCTGTCTCCTCCCTTCTACCTCAGATAGCTTTCAGATTTTTGTCTACAGATAGTTTTGGACAGCTTCTCCCACTGTCTATACCTTGTCCTTTCCTGGTTGCCACTGAGTCTCTTCTCCATCCATGTGCCCTTTTTCCCCCAAGAGATAAATTAGGCTATACTTCAAGAAAAAAGTATTAAGTTCCTGAAGATTTCCTGGACATTTAACACTAATGGAAGAAAGAATAATGTGGGAGGTCAGCATGAAGCACAGCTAAAGTGTGAAAAGTGGTCAGATGGGGAGGAAGGCACCTGAAGTTGCTAAACTTCAGATGTAAAGGCTGGTAGGAATACCTCAGGAATTTAAGAATGTAGAGACAAAAAGCCTAGCTGTAAGAGAAAAGAAAAAAATAAATGAAGACTATGCAAGAATACTTGCAGTTATATTTGGTACAGTAGCTCATTAAAGGAATCAGTGATGCCTTTCAGAGATCAATGGGGTGATTTAGTGACAGCAAAGTCAGACTCTGGAGAAAATGGTATATTTAGTTCTTGGCAGCAGAAGTGTTAGCAAGAGAAGCTCAAGGGACAGAAGTTAAAAGGGTAGTCAGAGAGAAGAAAGAGAATCTGAGATGCTCAGGATTAGGCCCCTAGACCTCAAAAAGAGATACATTACATACACAGTAGGGCTCTCTCTTTTCATGTAGGGCTGCCAACCAAGTCACTTTGTCACTTCCAGTTCTCTTTTTCCCTCTCGCCATGACTTTTTGACTCTTGCTCAGGTATTTTAAGGCTATTAAAGACAGAGAGGAGCTAGCCCAAGGGTACTTTGGTCACTCCTCAGCCCTAAACAAGATACGATTCTCAGTGGGTATATATGAGCAAGTAAAGGGTATAGGGCATGTGTCAGTTTTGTCTGCCAGAGGGCACTCACTTTTCATGGGTAACCCAACACCTTGTGGTTAGATGCTGCTGCACTGTTGGACCTCAGGAAAGGAGGGTCCCCCTCCAGGGAAAGTCCAGCTACCAAAAGCAGATAGATTTCTCTAGCCTAGGCAGGCTTGTTCTTGGGTGAGTGACTCTCAGGACCCTTGTAACGAGGTGGCTGATATGAGCCTGCTTCTCTACTTCCTTAGTTCATGGACTTATAAAGAACTGCTGGGATAGAATTTCTGTGCTATTCACTATTTATTTGCTTCCTCATTGGCATTGAATGCAAACGACAGAGCCTGTTTAGTCATTATTTCTCTATCTCTCTCACACACAAAGTGAGAGTAAGCTATGAACACTCTACAAGCCACAGCACAACTGTACTTGGGATATAATTATTAGCTCCCAGACTCTAGAGTCAAACTCATCTGTCTCCCAGCTGCAGACCTTGGGTAAGTCACTTCACTTCTCCAGGCCATGAGGATACTAATAGTACCCGTTTCAGAGGTTGTTTGGAATATTAAATGAAGTAATGCTTGTAAAGTATTTAGCTCAGCATCTGTCACAGAGGAAGTACTAAACCAGTATTATTGTTGATAATTGTTTATAGGGTTGTTGGTGTCTTCCTTTCAGGTTTTTTTAATCCATAATTATGTTCTTACCAAAAGTATTCCCAGCAAGCTTACGTAGTGTCATTCTGCACATTGTAAATGACACTGCACATTCCCCTTACCAGCCATGCCCATTGGGCTCCTATCAGTTTTGCACACATCTCTTCCCTGCCTCCCCACTCTCTAGTCTTAAGAACAGCCTTAAATTTGATCTCTCTGCATTTCTTCTTCCCTTGCCCATCTGGATTTCAGTTTTGAGAGATTGTGGGTGTTCTTTTGTTCTCATTTTCCCCCTGAGACTTCTCATTCATACTTAACTCTATTCACTTTCTTTTGCCCCCTTCGAGTCTTAAAAAAAAAAAAGTCCTTTCCCTTTCCTTGTGTCCCTAGAACCTCTAGGTTCTCCTTACATTTGTATTTCCTTTATTGCTTAGACTGTCTTAGATAAACAGAGCTGTGTACTGTGGGCAAGGAAGGCAAGCAGAACAGAGGAGGACTTGAAGAGAATGAAACTGTCTGAAGCCACTCTGACACTGGCCTGGGAACCCTGTGCTGCTTGCTGTTTGTTCTTGCGCACAGTGGTGTCTACTTAGACAGTCCCCAAAAGGGAAGGTGGAGTGAGACTGGGACTGTGCGAAGCTGTAGCACTAAGGATAAGTGTCTTATTCCCCATCTGTAGAATGGGAGGCATAATGAAGCTCAGAGGTTATTGAGAGGATTAAGCAGCTTATCATGTACAGTGGATGGCCCATAGCAGAACAGTAAGTGTGATTTCTTCTCCCAGAGCAGTTCTCAAATGATGGGAAATCTAGCTGATCTTCACTCTGTGGGTGGGGTTTTACCTGATCAAGCAGTTCCACTTCCAAGATAGTCACATTTAAATGATAAAATGAACAAAGGCTTTCAGTAATGATAAAAGTGAATAATAATTTTAAACAATTAAAGCTCACATGCACTGAATGAGTCATCTCTTCACACAATTAAGGAGACATAAGTGAAGCCTTGCCCTAGGTCAAGTGGCTGGTAAGTAGTAGATGGATCTTTCCTGGTGGACTACAAAGCCTGTGCTTTTGCTTCTGCTTTTCCACCGGCAGAGTGGCCACCATGATGTGTTCTCTTGCAGATTCCAAGGATGGTGAAAGTTGTTGAAGAAAGTTCACCGTACTTTAAAGTAATCAGCCCCAAAGACATTGGCCACAAAGTAGCTCCAGGAGTGCCATCCGTATTCCGAATCCTCTTCACTCCGGAGGAGAACAAGGTAAGAAAGTTGTGGAATACTTGCCGCTAGCAGTTTGCAATTCCGAACATTCTGGACGTGTTGGTAGTGGTGCTGTTAGTGCTGATGGTTGCGGTGTTGGTAGTCGTGTTGCTGATGGTGTTGGGCGGCGGCGGTGATGTTGAGGGTGGTGGTGTTGGTGTCGATATGTTAGTGGTGTTGATGGCAGTGGTGGTTAGAGCGGTGGTCAGGATGGCTGAGAGGAGGGGATAGTGCATCCCTGGGGATGAGGGAAGAATCGTCAACCAGAGCTGAGGTCTTACATGAGCTGTCAGCAGCCAGGTTATAAAGAAGGGTAATACTTCTGGGCATTCCACCAACTCCCTCCCCTACCTCAGCATATTTATATTTGACTCTCAGCCACAGGGTCACCAAAAAGGAACAGGTGTGGTCCAGATGCATAAAGATTATGGCTTCTTGGAAGTTTGGGATCATAGTTAGTTGCATCCCTCCTCCCTGGATTCTAACTAGTTCAGGAAAGAGACCCAAGATCCAAATATTGATCACAGTATCAGTCTCATTAGTGGCAAAGAATGTGGCCAGTACCTGAGGCCCGGACAGGGTGTCCTCCTCCCCAGTGACTGGTAGATAAGTGGCCCTGAAGGGCTGACACATGGATAGCTCCACCCATGCTTGAGTGGAGCACCTGGAGCCGAGAGCAGAGACCTGCCTGATCTGCTTAGCCCTGTCTGCACCTAGGCCTTTAGAAAGAGCCTGAGTTCAAAAAGAGGCCTTTTCCCTGCAGCACCATTCCAGCTGTGGGGAAGCCAGTCCATCCTCAAGCCCTTCTAACTTATAGAAATTCCAGTTCCTCCTGGAAGGAAGGACCAGTTATGGGAGACTGATGATGGAGGCTTCCTCCCTAGCCCTTTTCCAGGAGTGCAAAATTGTAGGTTGAGTTTTCTTCTCTATGGGCCAAAGTAGGGATGGGTGCGGAGGGAGGAAAGGAGTTTTACCAGCATAATTGAAGGAGTCAAGATGAAAAACAAGACTCAAATAAGCATGACAAAATGTCAGGTTATATTTGGTCTTAATGGTGTGTGTGCTTCTCTGTATTGTACCATTAAGGTTGGAATCAAAAAAGCATGATAGAGACTGAAAGTACTAGCTTTGAATCCCTGCTTCTTCATCACTAATACAAGTCAGCTGCTGTTAATGCCATTACTAGTGTTCCTGCTACTATTGCTGCTGTTCCTACTTTTCTGGAGAGCAGGGATAGAGAATATAATGTGGTCTGCCAGGCATGTATCACTGTAGTGAGTGGTTAGAAATTCTCTTAGAATAATGCTGCTGTTATTATTTTGCCACTTTGTGGTATTACTATTTATTTCTCAGGTTGTGCTTGTGGACCTGTAATTTTGCTTGTGGTACTACTGAAATAAATGAAAAGATAAATAGTCCAGAAGTAGCAGTGATGGTGGTAGGGGGTTGACGGTTGCTGTTGTTGTTACATGTTATCAAAGTCTTTTTTTTTTTTTTTTCTTGTCCTGGAGTGTCTTTATCTGAATACTGTTTGTGAAGAGAATGGTATCTGGATTGAGTTTGGGTATGAAATTCCTACACTGTCTTTTCAGTAGGAAGATGATTAGAAGCCTCTGTGCAGCTTGAAATGTAGAAATATAAGGCTTGCTGGCTTTGTGGAGTTGGATTTCCTTAATTCTTTTCCTGTGATGGAGAAAATATGTCTTCTGTTGGATAACTACTGTTCTACCTGTAGGTAGACTGGCTGAGAAATGGACACATGGAACTTTCTTAGGAGATGGGATGTTCTATATTTGTGTTAAGTGTGGGGTGTATGGATTAATTCATTTGTTAAAATTATACTTTTAATACTTATGCTTTCTAATATATCTAAAATTTACCTTAAAAACTATAAAATAAAATAATAACAATGGAAGGAGGAAGGGAGGGGGGTTGCATAGAGGTATAGAGGAAGCCAGATGGCACTGTTAATATTTGTTGAATCTGGGCCATGGGTACATGGGATTTGGTATACTTGTTTGTTTTCTTTGTGTATGTTTGAAACTTTCCCTAATCAAAAGCTAAAAGCAAAGAGAAAGATTTTATTACTGCCTATGTATACAGCAAATAAATAATTGAAATGTATCTTAGGTTTATTTGTGTTTATTATATAAATATGAAATGCTAACATTCTTATTGAGGGTTATTACTTTGCTATATTTTGTGGCTGCTTATCTTACTCCTTGCTTTTTTATTCCCTCTTAACCTTTCACCAACACTGCCTGTCTATTGGGAAACCCCTGATTAAAAAAAATTAAGTTGTAGGTTGTTTCACTGTTTCTTCTAAGGATTTGAAAGTTCTCAAAGGCTACATGCGTATATGAGGAGACACAGAGTGAGAATACTGGTTACCTGTGAGAAATTTAAATATTTAACTTCAGGTACATTAAGATTTTGTGTTGGATTTGGACTCTAAGCTGTAATAAAATTTATGGAATATGTTTCTCTAGAACACAGTGATTTCTCCTTTTGCTGACTGTCTTAGATGGATGGTGAGAATTTGAGGAAGCCCCTGCTGCTAGCTTTGGTCCCCTTTTCCTGCAGAGATCCTGTTATACTTGCACCATCAGCAGGGCCCCACTCTCAATTTTTTCCAGTGGTCTGGGCATCTGCATTTGCTCACTGTCAGAAAGCCAGTAGGGCCATGCACAGAATGACCAGCTAGGATTACCCATGCTGCCTTTAGTGCTGCTCCAGAATGTGGCAGAGGACTCAGATTTATTTTAGGAAAAATAGAAGTCAATCTTTTCACTGTGTCACTTTTTCTTCAGTTGGCTAAATTGATAGCCAACGTACATATGTATTTTTCTTCCTTATCCCCTGCTGATCTGAGCACGCTCCATTCTCATTTACCCTCCTCACAGCTGGAGGAGGGTGAGATATGTAAATTGCAGCATGCCACAGCTTAATAAGCCAGTCCCCTTTCAATTGGATTTTCAGCGCCCATATATATTAGCATGTCGAAGATGATAATGTAATTTACATTTTTTCCTGTCATCTTTTAATCTGGCTTTCTGGGGATTTGACTTGTTAAGAATGCCAAGTGCCCAGATAACAGGTGCAGCAGATTCACTTTGGCTTTCCTTATCTCTTCTTGTCACACAGACATTTTAAAAAAATGATTGGATATGTTATTAATCTAATAATCCTAGTGTATGTCAATGTGGTAGAAATAGTCAGTGTTATCATAACACTATAAAATTCTGGAGCCTGGCACTTTTCTTGACCTCTTAAATTTGTATCTTTACTATTAAAGGGAGAATGAAAAATACTAGGCTTTTGTAGGAAAGCAAAACTGGATACTTTCTCAGACTTAAGAAAGCATCTGTTTACTATAGAATTGTCATGTGGAAATGACCGTGGTGGTTTGAAGAATAATTTTATTGCTCAGTTATGTTTTAAAGAAATATGTAACTTTTGGTTAAAATAGTTTTCCTGGTTTATTGCTATGAAATTTAAAAATTGTGGCTCAGGAAGACTAGAAAATGTTACCATATTTTATGTTATCTAAGTATACAATGATAATGAACTATATCGCATCATTTTTAATTAAATTGTAGACACCATAAAACTTTCCACAGTTAACCATTTTTGTTGGCAAACATTATGATAGAGATTTTGTCTTCTTCCTGCCTGGAATTAGCCTTCCCTAAGCCTGTCTGGGTCACCCCTGTCACCGAGGTGCCTAGCACAGTGCCTGACAAATAAGTATGTGGTAAATATTTATTGAGTAAGATAAGTAAGTAAAAGTTAATCTTAGGAAAATATAAGAAGGTTTCTTCAACTTGAGGATGGCCTACAGATAATAAAAGCAAAAGCATATGAAAAGGCTCAAATATCTTTTTGTGCCATGAATTTATTAGATGTTAACTTTTTCTTGTTTCTCTCCATTTAATTTCATATCCTCAGTGAGTCTACGTCACTACTTTTTGGCATTCTGGGCATGATAAATAATCATTTTATAATAAGGCTAGTGAGGATGTTGGGAATTCTCTTTATGAAGAACTCTTGACAGTTTAGTACCCAAATAAAGATATTAAAAATGAGTAATATTCTTTCATTCACTCTATGCCAGGCCTACTTCCTATGAGCCAGGATCCACTGGAGAACAAAACAAGCTTTGGCCTTCATGGAGCTTATGTTACTCATGAATAATGAGCAAATGTATAATTTAATGTCAGATATTGGCATGGTAGAGAATAGAGAGTGATGGGCAGCTGTTTCTTTTCAGTAGGAGGATCAGGGAAGCCTTCTGTAATGAGGCAACATTGAGCAGAGAACCAAATTAAGCCATACAAAGACCTGAGGGAAGATATTTGTTAGGGAGAGGGAATAGCAAGTAGTAAGGCCTGTGACTGAAGCATGCTTGCCAGCAGGTGCAGAGAGGTGAGGAAGGCACGTAGCTGGAGTGGAGGACCCTGTTGGAAAATGGTAGGAGACCAGGATGCAGAGGGCAAGGTCATGAAGGGTCATAGAAGCCATGCAAAGTGGGATAGGAAGCCACCAAAAAAGTGTAAAAACTACTTTGATTATGGAAGCTCGCACCCTATGTAAAGCCAGAATGAACTGTCATCATTCAGATTTTCGAGTTATCAGCACATGACCAATATTGCTTCATCTATCCTATTCCTGCCCAGAGGATTTTGTAGTAAGTCCCATACATTATATTATTTCTTCTGTAAGTACTTCATTATTAAAAGATAAGGACCTTTCATAAAGTTAACATAACCACAATACCACTATCAGCCCTAAAAAATGACAGTATCACCAGATATCCAGTCACTATTCATATCTCCCTAGTTTAAATATATATATTTATTATATGTATTTATGTGTGTTTATTTATATATATTTAAATACACATTTAAATATATATATTATATATATTCTTGACTTCTTAAATTTGTATCTTTTCTATTAAAGGGAGAATGAAAAATACTAGGCTTTTGTAGGAAAGCAAAATTAGGTACTTTCTTGGACTTGAGAAAGCATCTCTTTACTATAGAATTATCATATGGAAATGACCACAGTGGTTTGAAGAACAATTTTAGTGCTCAGTTATGTTTTAAGGAAATATATAACTTGTGGTTAAAATAGTGTTCCTGGTTTGTTACTATGAAATTTACAGACTGTGGACCAAGAAGACTAGAAAAATGCTACTGTATTTTATGTTTTCTAGGTATACATTAAGATTTTATATTTTACATATATATTTTTATATAGATGTAAAAGTATATATATACATATATATAACACATTATATGTATATATGTATATAAGTATAATGTATGTATTTTTTTTATCTTGGTTTGCTTACATCAAGATCCAAACAAGGTGCTCAGTGCTTCCCCATCACATGTAGAATGGCCCTCTGTCCGTTTTGTTTCCTGTAAACTGGTAGTTAGATCTAGAGGCGTGATTAGATTCACATTTGACTTTGGTGGGGGCAAGAATTCTTAGGTGCCGTGGTACTTCCTACTGTATCACATCAAAAGGCACAAAAATGTCTGTTGTTCTATTTTGTTTTTTTTTTTTTTATAACAATCCAATGAGGATCATGAGGTGTAGCTCATGTAGGAAAGATAGGATAAATACTGAATCCTTTCCCTTTATCTACCCTTGTGGGTTTTGATTACAAATGACATTTCTGCCTTACATTTGGGGATTAGTCCAGTTGCTACACATTAGTCTGATTGCTCCCGTTAGACCAAAGGGAGTGCGAGGTGTAATAGCTACTGGCCCACACTGAACGTCCATTTTCTCCTCCTTCATTGGTAAGAGAATCTCAAATTTCAATTGGATTCACTGCTGCCTGAAATAAAAGATTGCATTTCCCCAACCTTCTTTGCAGCTGTGTATCTGTGTTGGCCAGTGAGATGTGAGTGGGACTTCCAAGCACGTATTGTTGAAAGCTGACTCAGCGTTCAGGTGCTCTGTTTTGCCCTTTTGCCTTCTTCTTTTGGCCTGTAGCCTAGATGTGAGAAATAGTTGGCATCCCAAGAATTACTCTGCTACATGGGGTGACATTGAGGATAGATGCTGTGTGCTAGAATGGTAGAGCAGGAATTTAGGAATTTGGGTCTCTGGTGACACTGTGGAGCCACCATACCAATCCGGCCTGCCTACTTCCAGATTGGTTTACAGGAGCGAGATAAACTTATGTCTATCTAGTTTAAGTTGCTCTGATTTTGTTGTTTCCTGTCATGTGTAGCAGAACTAAACCTTGTTTAATGCAGGGATAAGAGCTATTGTATGATTTGGACTAAGGTGGTGACAGTGAAGGTGTGGGAAGTAGGTGGATAACGGATATATATTTTTATGGTAGAGCTGTCAGGATTTGCTCATGGATTGGATAAAGAGTGTGAGAAAAGAGTCTAGTTTGACTCATAGGTTTTTGACCAGAACTGACTGAATGGTGGCAGCATTTGCCAAGATAGGGAAAAGTGGAGGGAAAGCAAGTTTGTGAAGCTGGGTGGGAGTAAGGTAGGGAATCAGGAGGATTCGGGGAATCTGTTTTTTTTTTTCTTTTTTTTATTGTTTATTTCATTTTTGAGAGCGAGAGAGCAAGAGAGAGAGCGAGCGTGAGCATGAGTTGTAGTGGGGAAGAGAGAGAGGGAGACACAGAATCCATAGCAGGCTCCAGGCTCCAAGCTGTCAGCATAGAGCCCGATGCGGGACTTGAACTCACAAACCATGAGATCATGACCTGAGCCGAAGTCTGATGCTTAACTGACTGAGCCACCCAGGCACCCCCAGGGAATCTGGTTTTTATATGTTAAGTTGGATCTTCCCTTTAGACATCCAAGTGGAAATACCAAATAGGCAGCTAGACACAATTATGTATGGCAAAAGGGAGATGTTGGCTAGAGATGTAGATTTGAAAATCATGTAAAAGATGACACTTTCCACCAAGGGGTGGATGAGCTGATGTGGAGAGTGACTGTACATAAAGGAGAGGTTGGGAAAAGGAGGATGACACTAAGAAGAAGGGGTGGTCATGAAGTAGGAGGAAAACCAGAATTACAGTGCCCTGGAATCGCAAGTGGATACAGTATTTCAAAAAGGAAGGAGAGATCAACTTTGGATTATGTCCAAAGCTGTGAAAAGTAGAATAAAATAAGGATGTGGAATTAGCCATTGGGTTTGGCAACGCTATGAGTGGCCTTGCCAAGAAGAGATTCTGTGAAATGTTGTATACAGAAGCCTAATGGGATGAGTTGAAGAGAGAATGGACAGCAAGGATGTGGTGATATTGAGTATAAATAATACCTGTGAGCAGTTTTGCTGTAAAGGGTAATTGGAAAAATGGGGCTGGAGGTGGATGTTGGGCTCAAAAGTAGATTATTTAATATTTAAGAGGAAGCTATTTATGCTGATGTGTGAATGTTCAGTAAAGTGGGAAAATGATGGAATGAACTAGAAGGATTGAGGTCTAGTATCAAGGACAGGGTTTGACCTTAGAAACAGGAGTGAAGGCAGAGTACAATGGTATAGGTGTAGGTGGATTAGTAGATCTAGGGGTAACATGGAAAGCAAAAAGTTACAGAGGAAATTAATTACCTTAAGTGGATAATTTCTACATGAATCATGAAGTAACCACATTATCATTGTACATTAAGGATAAAAATGGTTAAAATAAATTTGGAAGTCTAAGGTCTCTTTTCACACCAAAGGTCAGAGGTCATTCTCTTTGAATAAATGGAGAAATATAGCTGCTGCCAGGAAGCTGAGACCTAGCTAAGTCAGAGAGTCAGAGTGGTAGAGGATAAGGCCCTTGGTACCTGACCAGTCTCATTTTTAAACTGATTAGAGGACTTTAGAGCTGAATCTTCTCTTTTGAAGGATGTGTTTCCGATTGAGAAGATACTATATAATAAATACTTTAACCAGTTGGGGTATTTTTAACATTTTCCGGGGACACCAAGTATTAAATTCACTGAGTCCTAATCAAATCTAGTTCTAATTTTACTCCACGTGAGCCATTCTCCCATCAAGTGTAGGAGTGGAGAAAAGGAAAAAAAAAAAAAAAGAAAGAAAAGAAGGCTTTGAGGGTTTAACCACATCATGCTTGCCTTTGCCTCAAGGGTCATTTGCTGCAGGAGAGGACACCATTTTCCTTTGCCTGAGACTTTAAAGGACAGAATTATTGCCATGTTTGCTCTCTATCATGGAGCTAATATAAAACCAAGATTCATTTTTTTCCACTTCTCAGAAAGTTAGATCTTCCATTTTCATGTTCTGCTGCTGATTTTTTAAAGTTCGGGGGGTAGGCATGTTGGAAGGAAGGCAAATGGACAAAAAGTAGACTGGATGTTTCATCGGGAGAGCATTGTTATGAAGGATAACATTTTAGGATAGAAAGTAATTCATGTCTCTCACAGTAGAGGGGAAAGAGCTTGGAATAAATATTTTGGCTCTCAACGGTGACCTGATTGCTCTGAATCTAAATACAGTGGAAGGGAGTATATAAACTAAAGTAATTGCTTAGCTTGAAGGCTGACAGAGCCTCCCCAGGCATTACATCTGAATTAATTTTAAGCCAGTAGAGCAGTATATAATTGTACATTACATAATCTAATATAGTCATATTAAATACAGAACTTCAGAGATTAGAATGCATTTTTATGGAGTTGTTTAAAGAATTCCTTCATATTCTTTTATGACTATGTGAATTGATTATGAAAAAAATGTAATTCAGATCGAACTTTAAATCTTCCTCATTTGGAAATTTGAAAAGGTTTGAAAACAACTCTGAATATTTCAATTAGCCTCCTAAACTACTTTAAGCTGTCTTCAATTCCTCATAGCACAAAGCAGAGAACATGTAAATAGAGAATAAAATAAGACAAATTACTTTGGGATCACCTCTCATTCTGGATTCAGGAGCATCTTTTGTTCTTTCTCTCAAATCTTCAGTTAATATTAAGTTTCCACATGTGCCAGGAGATTTCCAGGTCCTAATTCCCAACAAAACCTTTGCTTGCTGGGTTTGATCCACTTGGAAAAAATGAAAACAGTATTCTCTCTTTAGTGTTCTAATGTAGTCAGACTAGGCTATTTTGTTGGTGAAATCTGTGAGATTTTCTAGGATCAAGTATGCGTAATGCAATTTGTACTCCCTTATGTCCGAGTAACATAATTTTTGAGCCTGGTATTACCATCTAGAAACTAGAATCAGTTGAAGGGTTAAGAGTCCAACAACTCAATTTTAATAAATTTCATGAATATTGTCTATTAATTTATTATAAATTAAATCTATTTATTTATTTATTTATTTATTACTTGCTGTTACCTCAAGACCTTCATTCACATTTGCTAATTCCTGTTTCTGGGAACAGTCCATTCCTAGATCTCACCTGACTGACTCCTTTTGCCGTTCAGGCCTCCATCCAAAGGTCACCTCCTCAGGAAGTCCTCCTTGGTTGTTCTCACCTAAAACAGCCCCTTCCAACATTATCAGTCTACCGCGTTTTATTTTCTTCAAAGCCCTTGTTGCTTTCTGAAATTATCTTGTATTATCATTATGATTATTATCAGGGTTATATTATTATCCTCACAATAAGAGGAAACAAGTTGAGTTTTTCCCATATTCCTTAAACAAATCATTGTATTTAATACAACATTTTAATGACAACTAGTGTTTAAGGAGTGCTTTTTCCTCACCAAATGCTAGATGAAGCATTTACCCTCCTTGGCTAGGTCATTCTCCTCTCTGCTCGGACTGTTGCAGGGTTCCTAACTGGCCTCGCTTTTCCTCCTTTAGCCTCTTAGAGTTCACTGCCCACCTGGCAGCTAGTGATCTTTCTAAAACATAAATCAGGTCCATCATGATCAGCTTTCAGCATCAGCATGCTTTTGACCATCTTCGGGTCCCAGCTGGCTTATAAGGTTTGGTGTGATCTGGCCCCTACACCCTCCCTATGGGGTCTCTAACCTTTCCTGACCTCTGGTCACTGGCTCCAAATCACCCTTTGCCCAGAGTGCCGTCCATCCACACATGGTTCAGGTCTCAATTCTCTCCGATCTCTGCTGATATGTCACTGCTCATGGAGGCCATTCCCAAGCATGCCATGTGGAAAAGCAAGCAATCACTCTCCATCCCCTTATGATGCTTCATTTTTCACCACTCACTACTGCCCAAGATTGTATTACTCATTTCCGTGTTCTCAGCAAAGATTTTTTGAATGGTTACTCTGTCCTAGGCCCTGTTCTAGGCACTGGATATATGAAATCAATACAATGGATACAGTCACTATTGATGTTGGAGATTTTAGGGGCAGGCGTATAGTAGACTCAACAAATAGGTAAAATATATGCTGTGTTGGATGCTTTGGGGAAACTAAAGCAAGAGGAAAGGGTGGGTAGTGATACACAGAAGGGGGAGGAGTAAGTTTAAAATAGGGCTATTAGGGAGGCCTCAGTGAGCAGTGAGCAGTGAGCCTTGCAAAGTCCTGAAGGAGGTGAGGGAGTGAGCTGTAGGAGTGACTAGAGGGAAGTGTGTTCTGCACAGAAGGAACATTGGGTTTGGAGGCTCTGGAGGAGGAGCAGTTCTAGCATGTTCAAGGAGCAGCAAGGACACCTCTCATGGAGCAGAGTGAGCAATTGGGAGAGGAGCTGTGGCCGGAGAAGTGACAGGGGCGCCAGGCTGTAGCATTCACGGGCCTCACCCTGGGCCACTGAGCAGAGGAACAAGCTGAGTCAGACCCCTCAGGGCTTGTGTGGAAAACAGACTGTAAGGGAACAAGGGCTGAAGTAGGGTCCACTTTGCCCAGGAAAGATAGGAGTGGCTGGGGCCAGGTGACAGGGCAGAGATGAGAAGTAATCATGGTCTGGATGTGTTTGGAAGGTCAGTTCTACAGAATTTACTAAGAAATTGAGAGATAGAGTAATCAAGAATTCCTCATTCTAGGGTTTTAAGTCCAGGCCACTGGAATGATGGAGATATCAGTACTGAGACAGGGAGGTAGTGAGGAAACAGGCCATGAGCAGGACCTCAGATGGCATTGTGGCACATTTGTGGGTATGAGAAAAAGGCTTCCCCTCTAGGCAGATGCAGTTGGAGCAAGTAGAGTAGGATTGGGATTTCAGCCCCAATCCTCCTTGCCAGGGCGTCTGTGCCAAACTGCAGGCAGTGGCGTTAATCTGCTTAAGTTTGGGACGAACATCCAGTGAGATGCTGACTGGGCAGCTGGGTGTGAGTCGAGTTCAGGGAGACAGAGAGACTGCAGGTGCACAAGGCTCTGTCACATGAGCTCTTTTATCTTTATTTTTATGTCTTACGTTGTATATTAGATATGCTTTATTAACTTTCCATGATCTTCATCATTATGTAAGCTTGAAGTTATCCCTCTGTATGTTTCCTGCTTCATTGTATTTGTACACCTAGCTCCATACCTGGTCCCTGAACACTTAACATGGTTGAATAGATAAAGAAATCGGGGAGACCACTGCTTTATGCTCATCCTGTGGGTTACGTGAGATTGAGTGCATGGCCAGGTTTATACGTCAATCTATATGTCAAACATCCCCATTCCCACTCTATGCCGAGAGGTCAGAGTGAGTTTTTCTAAAACTTCCACCTTTTAATACTATTTACTACATGATTGCTGAAAGGGAATTTAAATTCAATGTGGACTTTACATTTACCAATGTTGCCTTGGTGCTAAATGATGGGAAAACTTAAAAAAAAAAAAGCCTGGTTTAGATAACAAATTCTTCTCATAGCAACTTCTGAGCTTCTGGTCTATTCTTGAGAAGACCGTTAATACTTTCCTTTTATATTTAGTTTTTTTTGTTGGTGAACATTCCATTTTTACTTTTTCTTTGGTACATTGAGGGTAAGAGTTCTATTTTTCTATCTTATGAAATGACACAAGGGGCAACTTAACTGAGCATTTGTGTTGCGTTTAAATCCAAGACTGGGGAAGATATATGCCTTGGACCTCAGCATTTTTATTTAGAATGGTCAGTGATATCTTTGCATGAGAGATGAGGTTTAAACTGGGCCATGTATCAGTTATTGTATATAGTAACAGACCACTCCCGAACCCATTGGTTTCAAATAAATATTATTGCTCACAAGACTCTGGTTCAGCTGGTCTTAACTGGGCCCACTCATGTGTTGGGCAGGCAATTCTGCTTATCTAGGTTGGGCTGTCTCACACATCTGGGACTGTACACTGGTCTGGCATAGCTTACATGTCTAGGACATCTGGGCTCTCATCCTGCAATAAGCTGGACAGCGTTTATTCACACAGCAGTGGCAGGGTTCCAAGAGCAAGACTAGAAATGCCCAAGACTTCTTGAGGCCTCAGACTAGAACTGGCACAGCATTATTTCTGCCACATTCCATTGGTCAAAGCGTGGGATGGAGAAATAGACCTCATTCATGATGGAGAAGCTGCAAAGTCATGTTGCAGATCATGGGCCTAGAGAGACCATAAATTGGAGCCATTAATATAATGACTTGAAGGATAAATAGGATTTAGAAGGAAGATGTGAGGAACTGGTGTGAACTTCCTTTGATCTAAAGAAAAATGTGCTTCGGGTGCCTGGGTGGCTCAGTCATTAAGCATCTGACTTCGGCCCAGGTCATGATCTCATGGTTTGTGAGTTTGAGTCCCACATTGGGTGAGCTTGAGCCCCACTTCGGGTGAGCCCCAGTTCTCACTCTCTCTCCCTCTGCTCCTCCTGGAATTCTCTCTCTCTCTCTCTCTCTCTCCCCCTTGCTCACCTGTGCCCTCTCTCTTTCTCTCTCAAAAAAAAAAAAAACATAAGAAAAGAAAGAAAACTTGACCCTTGACTGGCTTCCATCCCACTTCTCTAATATCTGGAAAACACATGAAGCATAAACTTCTCCACTGACTTGTAAGCATTGACACTTGAACTGTTCTTTCTCTCAGAAAAGAGTATCTCATTGAAAGCACATCTATAATTGTCTTGAGGAGCTTTCACAGAATACATTAAGTTGTTTTGCAAGATAGCTGGCATATGGCCATACTTCTTGCCCAGTTATCTTGATCATGTTGGCATTTCCACAAATAACAATTGTACCCTTCTCTCGTAGGATTATGCCCATATGTTGACCTGCATAACGGAAAGAGAAAAGTTTATTGTACCCATCAAAGCTAGAGGTGCACGAGCCATCCTAGATTTTCCTGACAAGCTAAATTTTTCCACTTGCCCTGTCAAATACAGCACTCAGAAGATTCTGCTGGTACGAAACATTGGCAACAAAGATGCTGTGTTTCGCATCAAAACTCATAGGTATGCATTCCTTCAGTTCTTGGTTTTGATTGATTATAGCTAAATCGAGTCGGCACAAGTAATTTGCTGGAATAGCAGTCAGGGTGGAACTGCTTGTTACAGTCATCGGTTGCAAGGCTGAGAGACCATACTGATGTAGGGCAAACTTCTTCAGTCTGAGAGGAAACCCAAATTCAAGGTTACTTTTGAGTAACCTTGGGTTTGAGTATGGATGTTTTTCTGAAATGTTGATAAAAGTCTTTCTAATTTAGCATAGAGAAATCTATTAATAAATATATATGTTTTGATGAGGAATTTTATTACTGGCTGTATATCAGTTTTCTATTGCTAATGTAGCAAATTATTTCAAACTTACCAGATTTAATATTTATTATCTGATATTTCAGTAGACCAGAAACCTTACTGGGTCAAAATTAAAGTGTGAGTGGGGCTGTGTTCTTTTCTGGAGGCTTCAGGGAGAATCCTTTTCTTTGCCCTTTCCAGCTTCTGGGGGCCACCCACATTCCCTGGCTCTCGTGCCACATTCCTTGGCTGAAAAAAAAATGGGGGAAAGTGTAGTAGCCACTTCATACGGTTGTTGTGAGGAATAAATGAATGGATAAATGTAACCTGCTCACATACAGGGGGCACCTGGCTGGCTCGGTCTGTAGAGCAGGTGACTCTTGATCTCAGGATCATGAGTTCAAGTCCCATGCTGAGTATAGAGTTTATTTTAAAAATAAATAAATAAACTGTTGGTACATAGAAAGTGGTATATAACAGATGGGTTTTGTTGTTGTTGTTGTTGTTTGTTTCTTCAGATGAACTACTGCCAGTGTGGTAGGCAGAATAATGGCTCCCCAAGTATGTCCTAATCCCCAGAACCTGTGAATATATAATGTTACATGGCAAAGGGGGATTTCGGCTGCAGATATCATTAAGGCTCCTAATCAGCTGACTTCAAATAGGGGGAAATTATCCTGGATTATCTGGATGGGCCCAGTGTAATCACAAGGGTCCTTTAAAATAGAAGAGGGAGTCAGAAGAGTTCAGAGAGATGAGAATTAAGTAGAACTCTACCTGCATTGACCTTGAGGATGAGAAGACTGAGTGATAGAGTTTGTACAACTTGCTCAAGAACACATAGCTAGTAAGGGAAGGACAAGAATTTATTCTGGTCATTTATGGAATAGCTATAATATGGTAGACACCAAAATGATGAGACAGCCCTTGGTCTTGAGGACGCCCTTACTAGATGGGCAAGAATGATTGTCATGGGGCATATGAATGGTGGTAAATCAATGGGGCCATAGCAAGAATGACCACCTTGGGAAGACATGAAGCAGAAGGTCAGGTTCTTTTCTATGACTTTTTAAGAAGTAATGAATATATTGATCTGGATTGTGAGCTCATTTTCAGAAGGTCATTATCTATGGAATCTTTTGCAGGTTTAAGGGCACATCTCTCCAGAAAGGATTAGCATTTGCTTCTGCTTGGTTCTTAAAGGTTAGACCATGTAGACTTCTCTTCTGGTAATTTGTTGGCTTAAAGGTTCCTGGACTGATAATGTATATTCACACCTCACACCTGTGTAAGATACATGTCCAGGGTTATGAATTCTCTAGAGAAACTTCGTTTCCTTCACTTAAAACCAAGACAGACATTTTTCCTTGTGCTAATGGGAAAATGTTTTAGTCTTTTACGTTCCCCCAGGGTATCTGGGGATTTTCTTACCAGTCCCCTGACTTAGAAGTCTCACGGTTGTCTAGCAGGGCTATTGAAACCCAGGCTTCGGGAAGGAGTTAAGATGGCAGAGAAGTAGGCGGATGCTGGGCTGTCCTTGGCCCTCAAACACAACTCTATTGAGGTCAGATCATTTGAAACATACGGGAAATCATTCTGTGGACTGGCAGAAGGATCACCACAGTTGGAGGGAGACAGAGTGGCTGGTGTGAGGTGTGTGGAAGTGAATTGGAGGAGAGAAAAACGGCAGTGCCGCAAAGGGGGAGGGAACCTATCCACAGAGAGACAAAAGCGAGAAAGAGAGGGGTTGAGAGAGTGCAGCATCAGGTTTACACAAGAGGGAAACCTCTCTGGATCATGGACTATGAAGAGAGAAGTACTGAGTGTCACAGGTTCTTTGTTTTATTTTATTTCTTCAAACAGCATTTGGAGCTCAAACTCTGGGGTTTTGGAAGTGTGCCACTTTGGAGCAGAGCTGTGGTGTGTGCTCCTGAGGAGAGGGAAGGAGCTGGCCCAGGAGTACATAGCATGGTGTGGGGATCTCCAGGGCACACTGGGAGAGAACACTCTCCTTTGTGGAGTACTTCTGGAAAAGGGTATATTGCCTGTCCAAGCACAAAAGACCATGTAGGTGCCAACAAAAGGCCTTTCATTGGCAGGGGACAAGGCCTATGACCTTTTTGCTGCTTTTAGTGGTGCTACACCGTAGATTCCTTGCACCATGTAGGCGTGGGACTGTTTTTCAGGAATAGAGGACTTCAAACACAGCAGGAAGAGGCTCTACTCAAGAGACAATCTGTGCAGTGCCATGTCCTTTAAGACTTTGGTTTTGAATCCCTGGTGTGCGCCAAAGAAAAAATGCAGGAAAGCTATGGCACAGGGCGAGCTGACTGCCCTCACTATTCTAGGAGGACTGCCTGAACAGCTGGGGGTATGAGATCCCCTGTCTGGGAATGAGAGATTGGGGTGGTGCCATTTCCCCCTTAACACCAACACAGTGGGACTTGAGGGAGCAGCACAGCGGCCTCCAGTGGAGGTGGGACCCCCTTACATCAAACCCTGCCCCTCTATCCCTGGCAGCTGCTTAATTACTGGGGCAAGGTTGACTCTGAGCCCACAGCAGGCTTCTCCAGAAGACTAGCACAGCAGCACCCCACATGCACCAAGTGTACTGAAAATCAGGTGCTTCAAATGACACCTGCACTTCTGGTGGAAATGTGACCGGGCTTACCTTTCCCTCTCCATTTTTTTTTTCTTTTTTCTTTCTTTCTTTTGGAATCAGGCTCATAGCTTCTTGTTGTTGTTGTCATTGTTTTTTCCTTTCCTTTTCTCTTTTTATGGCTCAGTCTTCTTTTTTTCTTTTCTTTTTCTTTGATATCAAGCTTATAGTTTTTTGATTTTCTGGGTTTTTTTGTTGTTGTTTTTGTTCCCTTTCCTTTTCTCTTTTCTTGGGATCTGGCTTTCCCCCCTTTTTTCTGGGCGTATTTTAGCTAACAAATCAAAGCACACCTAGTTAAAGGTCCAAACACTCCCCACTGCAAGCAAGGAGGAGCTCTGCAGAGGACTGACGAGTGGGACAGAGCAGCCAAAATGCAACAGCAGAGTGCATACAGCATACACCAGAAATACTTCTGGAAGTTCCAGGCCCTGGACAGAGTATGACCCCTTTTTAATATAGCATTACTCTCAGTTGTGGGAAACATAACACACTATTAAAACACACAAAAGACAGAAACTGAGGCAAAATGATAAGAAAGAGGAATTCTCCCTAAAAGAAAGGTCAAGAAGAAATCATAGCCAGGGACTTGCTCAAAACAGATATAAGCACCCAGTGCTCTTTCCCACAAGAGCTGGGTGTTATATGGAAACCAACCTGACAATAAACTATAAAGTTTAAAAAAAAAACAACAAAAAAAAACAGATATAAGCAATATATCTGAACAAGAATTTAGAACAGTAGTCATAAGACTACTACCTGAGCTTGAAAAAAGCATAGAAGACGCCAGAGAAACCCTTGCTGCAGAGATCAAAGACTGCAAAACTAGTCAGGCTTAAATTTTAAAAATGCTATAACTGAGATGCAAAGCTGACTGGGTATAGTCACAATGAGGATTGAATAAGCAGAGGATAGAATAGGTGATATACAAGATAAAATCAAGGAAAAAAATATAGTTGAAAAGAAGAGCAAAAGGAAAGTATTATATCATAGGGGAGACTTAGAGAACTTAGTGACTCAATAAAAGAAGACAATATCTGTATAATAGGAGTCCCAGAAGAAGAGTGGGGAGAAGGGAGCAGAAGGTTTATTTGAAAAAATTATAGCTGAGAACTTCCCTAATCTGTGGAAGGAAACAAGCATTCAGATCCAAGAGATACAGAAAACTCTTGAAAATCAACAAAAACAGGTAACACCATGACATATCATAGTGAAACTTTCAAAATACAAAGATAAAGAGAGAAATCTGAAGGCAGCTATAGACAAAAGGTCCTTACCCTATATAAGGTTAGCAGCAGGCCTGTCCACTGAAACTTGGCAGGCCAGAAGGGAGTGGCAGGAGATATTCAATGTGCTGAATGGGAAAAATATGTAGCCAAGAATTCTTTATCCATCAAGTCAATCATTCAGAATAGAAGGAGAGATAAGAGATAAAAAGTTTCCCAGACAAACAAAAACTAAAGAGTTTGTGACTCCTAAACCAGCCCTGCAAGAAATTTTAAGGGGGCCTCTCTGAGTGGAGGGAAAAAAAGAAGACCAAAGACTACAAAGGACCAGAGAACATCACCAGAAACACCAAGTATACAGCTAACACATGGCACTAAATTCATCTTTCAGTAATCACTGTGAATGTAAATGGACTAAATGATCCAATCAAAAGACATGGAGTATCAGAATGAATTAAAAAACACCAAGATCCATCTATATCCTGCCTATAGGATACTCATTTTAGACCTAAAGATACTTGCAGATTGAAAGTGAGGGGAGGGAGAACCATCTCCCATGCTAATGGATGTCAAAAGAAAGCTAGAGTAGCCTTACTTACATCAGACAAACTAGATTTTAAACCAAAGACTGTAACAAGAGTTGAAGAAGGGCATTATATCATAATTAAAGGGTCTATCCATCAAGAAGATCTAATAATTGTAAATATTTATGTCCCCAACTTGAGAACACCCAAATATATAAATTAATTAATAACAAACATAAAGAAACTCATTGATAATAATACTATAATAGTAGGGGACTTTAATACCTCACTTACAGTAATGGATATATCATCTAAGCAAAAAATCAACAAGGAAACAATGGCTTTGAATGGCACACTGAACCAAGTGGACTTAACAGATATTTTCAGAACATTTCATCCTAAAGCAGCAGAACACACATTCTTCTTGAGTGCACATGGAACATTCTCCAGAATAGATCACATACTGGGACACAAATCAGCCCTCAACAGGTACAAAAAGATCAAGACCATACCATGCATATTTTCAGATCACATGCTAATGAAACTTGAAATCAATCACAAGAAAAAATTTGGAAAGCCCTCAAATACATGGAGGTTAAAGAACATCCTACTAAAGAATGAATGGGTTAAGCAGGAAATTAAAGAATAAATAAAAAAATACATGGAAGCAAATTAAAATGAAAACATGACAGTCCAAACCCAATGAGATGCAGCAAAGGCAGTCCTAAGGGGGAAGTATATTGTAATTCAGGCCTATCTCAAGAAGCAGTCTAACCTTACACCTAAAGGAGCAAGAAACAGAACATCAAGTAAAGCCTAAAGTTAACAGAAGAAGGGAAATAATGAAGATTAGAGCAGAAATAAATTATATAGGAGCAACAACAACAAACCCCCCCCCAGGAGAACAGATCAGTGAAACTAAGAGTTGGTTCTTTGAAAGAATAAACAGAATTGATAAACACCTAGCCAGACTTATCAAAAAGAAAAGAGAAGGGATCCAAATAGATGAAATCATGAATGAAAGAGGAGCGATCACAACCGACACCAGAGAAATGCAAATAATTATAAGAGAAAAATGAAAAATTATATGCCAACAAACTGGGCAATCCAGAAGAAATGAAAAAATTCCTAGAATCTCACACACTACCAAAACTGAAGCAGGAAGAAATAGAAATTTGAGCAGACCCATAACCAGCAGAGAAGTTGAATTAGTTATCAAAAATCTCCCAAAAAACAAGAGTCCTGGGCCAGATAGCTTCCCAGTGGAATTCTACCAGACATTCAAAGAATAATTAATACCTATTCTTCTCAAACTCTTCCAAAAAATAGAAATGGAAGGAAAGCTTCCAAATTCATTCTACGAAGCCAGCATTACTTTGACTCCAAAACCAGATAAAGACCCCATTAAAAAGGAGATTTACAGGCCAATATCCCTGATGAGCCTGGATACAAAAATTCTGAACAAGATACCAGCAAATAAAATTCAACAGTACATTAAAAGAATTATTCACTGTGATCAAGTGGGATTTATTCCTGGGCTGCAGGGCTGGTTCAATATTTGCAAATCACTCAATGTGATATACCATATTAATAAAAGAAAGGATAAGAACCATATGATCCTCTCAATAGATACAGAAAAAGCATTTGACAATATACAGCATCCTTTCTTGATAAAAACCCTCAAGAGAGTAGGGATTGATGGAGGATAACCTCAATTTCATAAAAGCCATATATGAAAGACTCACAGCTAATATCATCCTCAATGGGGAAAAACTGAGAACTTCCTCCCTAACATCAGAAACACAACAGAGATGTCCATGCTCACCACTGTTGTTCAATATAGTACTGGAAGTCCTAGCCTCAGCAGTCAGACAACAAAAAGAAATAAAAGCCATCCAAACTGGCAAGGAAGAAGTCAAACTTTCAGTCTTTGCAGACGATGTGATACTCTACATGGAAAACCCAAAGACGCCAGCAAAAAATGGTAGAACTGTACGTGAATTCAGCAAAATCACAGGATATGAAATTAATATACAGAAATCGGTAGCATTTCTATACACCAATAATGAGGCAACAGAAAGAGAAATCAAGGAATCGATTCTGTTTACAAGTGCAACCCAAACTGTAAAATACTTAGGAATAAACCTAACCAAAGAGCTAAAAGATCTGCATGCTGAAAACCATGGAAAACTTATGAAGGAAATTGAAGAAGACACAGAGAAGTGGAAAACCATTCCATGCTCATGGATTGGGAGAATAAATATTGTTAAAATGTCCATACTACCCAAAGCAATCTGCACATTCAGTGAAATTCCTATCAAAATAACACCAGCATTCTTCACAGAGTTAGAACAATTCTAAAATTTGTATGGAACCAGAAAAGACCCTGAATAGCCAAAGCAATCCTGAAAAAGAAAACCAAAGCTGGAGGCATAACAATTCCAGACTTTAATCTGTATTACAAAGCTGTAATCATCAAGACAGTATGGTACTGGCACAAAAACAGACACATAGATCAATAGAACAGAATTGAGAACCCAGAAATGGACTCACAAATGTATGGCCATCTAATCTTTGACAAAGCAGGAAAAGAATATCCAATGGAAAAAAGACCATCTCTTCATCAAATTGTGTTGGGGAAACTGGACAGCAACATGTAGAAGAATGAACCTGCACTCCTTTCTTACATCATACACAAAAATAAATTCAAAATGGATGACAGACCTAAATGTAAGACAGGGAACCATCAAAATCCTAGAAGAAAAAAAACAGGCAGCAACCTCTTTGACCTTGGTTGCAGCAACTTCTTACTAGACGTGTCTCTAGAGGCAAGGGAAACAAAATCAAAAATGAGCTATTGGGACCTCATCAAAATAAAAAGCTTCTTCACAGTGAAGTAAACAATCCGCAAAACTGAAAGGCAACCAGTAGAATGGAAGAAGATATTTGCAAATGACAGATGAAGAGTTAGTACTTAAAATCTATAAAGAACTTATCAAAATCAACACCCAAGAAATAATCCAGTGAAGAAATGGGCAGAAGACATCAATAGACACTCTTCCAAAGAAGACATCCAGATGGCTAACAGTCACATGAAAAGATGCTTAATATCACTCATTATCAGGGAAATACAAATCAAAACCACAATGAGGTAGATACCACCTCACACCTTTTGGAATGGATAAAATTAATAACTCAGGCAACAACAGATGTTGGTGAGGATGTGGAGAAAGGGGAACTCTTTTACACTGCTGGTGGGAATGCAAACTGATGCAGCCACTCTGGAGAACAGTATGAAGGTTCCTCAAAAAATAAAAAATAGAACTACCATACGACCCAGCAATTGCAATACTAGGTATTTATCCAAAGGGTACACAAATGCTGATTCCAAGGGGCACATGCACCTCAATGTTTATAGCAGTGCTGTCGACAATACCCAAATTATGGAAAGAGCCCAAATGTCCATTGACTGATGAATGGATAAAGAAGGTGTGGTACATATATATACACAATGGAATATTACTTGGTAATCAGAGAATGAAAACTTACCTTTTGCAACAGCAGGGATGGAACTAGAGTATATTATGCTAAGTGAAATAGTCAGAGAAAGACAAATATCATTTGATTTCACTCCTATGTGGAATTTAAGAAACGAAACAGATGAACATAGGGAAGGGAAGGAAAAGTAAAAACAGAGAGGGAGGGAAACCCATAAGAGACTCTTAACTATAGAGAAGAAACTGAGGGTTGCTGGAGGGGAGGTGGGTGGGGGGTGGGTGAAATGGTTGATGGGCATTAAGGACGGCACTTGTTGGGGTGTTATATGTAAGTGATGAATCACTGAATTATACTCCAGAAACCAATACTACAGTATATGTTAACTAACTTGAATTTAAATAAAACAAACAAAAAATAACCTGGGCTTTAAGGTTATTGAGAATCCAGGTCTGACCTAGCATTGGCTCAGTGGCTAACTGCTCTGGTTCTTAACTTCCTCTTTGCTTTCACATCCTGTAGATTTGCCTTTTTTTATACATGCTCAGCTGCACACTTATGTAAGTTATATTTTATCCAGTCTTTCTAGGTATTTCCTGGTGGAAGAGTTTTCAGGTTACCTGTTCTGCCATATTGTAGGCGGTAAGGCTGCCATAATGTGGGTGGAGGGCACATCCCTTGGGAGGGAATTTGTGTTTATTCATCACTAGCTTTGAACAGTTTCATGTAGGCCTAAGTTTATGTCTGGTATTCTATATCTCCTGGTTGAAAAACTACTTTTAAAATTTCTCATAGCATAGCTCTACTGGAAATTCTGTTTTGTCTATTTGAAAAAAAGTATTTTGCCTTCATTTTTGAAAGTTATTTTCTCTACAGCTTAGAATTCTGGGTTGACAATTCTGCATAATTTTTTCAGGAGTTTAAAGATGTCATTTCATTGTCTTTTGGCTTACATTTTTCTTATGAGAATACTGCCATAACTCTTATCTTTGTTCTTCTATACATAAATGCGTCTTTTTCATGGGCTGCCTTTAAGAATTTGTGTTTATATTTGATTTTTAGCAATTTGAATAAGATATGTCTAGATGTGGGCTTTGGTGTTGTCTTTGTTCTTGTTTTAAGGATTTTGTTTTGCTTTTGTTTAGTTTTGGTTTCCATCCTGAATGAGGTTTCAAGCTTCCTAGATCTTTTATTATTTTCGGAAAATCTCAGCCATTATCTCTTCAAACATTTCTTCTATTCCATTCTCCTTGCTGTTTCCTCTGCCTGTAGGGAAGTTCTGTCTGCCATAGTTAAAATGGTCTGTGCCTTTCCCATCTCCCTCGAGGGCAGGGGAATTGTCCAACTTTAGATTTCAGGCTACTTGTTTGCTCTGCAACATCTCCTTTCTGATTGGTTTGAAAAAATTTGTGATTTTGTTGTTTACCTGGCTTTTATTCATTGTTAGGGTGGGCAACCTCTTTCTAGCCTTCTGCATCCCAGGTAGAAGGAAGACCCATTGAGCTAATTTAGCTAAATCAACCAGCAAAGGCAAAGTTCTTTTGAAGATCAGTGTCTTTTGACATTGTCCCTAAGTGCCTATAGAGCCTTTGCCATCTTGTGAGATTCACAGAGTTTTATTGAAGGAGAAGGAAGCAGATTAACTGGCTCACCATGAGTTAGAAAGCATGAACCTTTTTTGATTTAAAAAGGTCCTTCCACAGCCACGTTCCATAATATGCATTAAAAACTTCCTGTTACACTGGTATTGTTCCCATGAAAAAGAAAATCCACTTAAGGTGGAAAACCAGGTGCAGACAGGATATCTTCCTGGACTGGTTTGACTAAATCCTAAAAGCTACACATAAATGGCAAATTTTTATATATCACATCCATGCAAAAGTAAAGCAAAATCACTGCATGGATTTCATTGTATGAAGTTGCAGGAAAAGATTTAAAACTTTTCTATCCATATAACTATGAATGTGAATCATCTTCTCCTAATATAGAAATACTTGCAAGGTAAAATGGTAAGCCCACTCAAGGACTAGCTAGGAATCATAAAGACATCAGAAACTCTAGGTCAGCCTTCCCATTTTACAGATAATGGAAATAAGGCCTGAGAAGGGAAATGACTTATCCAAGTTCCCCCAGGAGGTTAGCAGCAAAAACCCTAGATTAGAACAAACATGGGCCAGTTCTTGGCTTACTTACCCTCAGATCCACTCTTTGCCCTTCCCAGGCTCTATTCAGTATCTCTGGGCTGTTAGCCTTCCTAGCTGCCTAGGCCAGCTGGATTCCTGCTGGGTTTTACCCCTGGGAGGCAGGGGGAAGGCACTAGAAGGAGATTGCATGGTAGCAAGGAGCCAGGGCATTTCTCCTCCTCCCTTTCTGACTTCAGCAGAGTCCCCAGCAGTGAACCATCTCCTCTAAGGTTCTAATTGTCATCAGACTAGCCTGCCATGGTTTCAACTTCTGCCAGGTCTCCAGGATCTGATAACACTTCCTCCTTTTCTTGTGTCTCCAGCCCAGGAGTGGAAATGGCTAACTGCTGTTATTAATCCCTGAGCAATCTCACCATCTTAAGTTGGGCTTCTCATCTCTCTAATCAATCTCTCAATTAAATTCCGTTTGCAAATATTTTTGCTTTCCTGTTTAGATGTAATATCTATTCATGATATAGTAAGTTCGTGTTCTTCCCACAAAATGCATATTTTCCAACCATGCCATCAATTCTGTGAGCTACTGCAAATCCTTCCAATAAATCCCTTTTCTGTTTAAGTTAGCTGGAGTTGGTTTCTGTTGTTTGCAACTGAGAACCTTGCTGGCTACAATGAGAAAGGATGTAATTGAACTTGTGGTCATATTGTATTGAATTAGAATTTTAGGGAGATGCCCTGACAAGCATCCATTCTAAAAAATACACAGGTGATTGTGTTGCCCCCACAGTGGTGAGTACCACTCTTTCAGTTAACATGATTGCCAATAGACATGGGAGGGCAATGGATATACTGTGAGACTTTGGAGTAAAAACCCTAGGTTCTCCTATTCGTCTGGTCCCTTTTAGAGTTAATACACAGTTAGAGACAGTATCTCAGGGGAAATTACTTAAAAAACAGATCATATTCTTTTCATTGAAATGGTTAAGTTTATAAATGGTTAGGTTCATATAAATTATAAAAATCAAACTTTCTTTACATGTCTGTTGTCCCTCATTAGAATGTGAGCTCAAATGCAAGGGTTGTATCTAACTCTTTTCATTTGTATTTTCCTAGCATCAAATATAATGCCAAAAAGAAATAAGTGCTCAATAAATGTTTATAGGATGCCTGTCCAACAGTATATCACAAAGGCAAAGCTACAACTATAAACCTGTACAGTAATTTAAAATAAAAAAATTCTCCCAGTACTATAAAATAGGTATAATGTTTTTTACACTAATAAAAGGAATTGCAATGAACTATAAAATATACAGAGAACATAAACAATTACTCTTCAACTTTATTACAGATTTGATCTGAAAGTCTAGTAGGTACCAGAATTATTTTGACTATTAAAGTAGAATTAATTTTGGAAGGTGAAAACGAAAAGATTAAGAAGGAATCTCAAGGGCGTCTGGGTGGCTCAGTCGGTTAAGCGTCTGACTTCAGCTCAGGTCATGATCTCACGGTTTGTGGGTTTGAGACCTGCGTTGGACTCTGTGCTGACAGCTCAGAGCCTGGAGCCTACTTCGGATTTTGTGTTTCCCTCTCTCTCTGCACCTCCCTCATTCATGTTCTGTTTCTGTCTCAATAATAAATAAACATCAAAAAATTAAAAAAAAAAGGAATCTCAAAATATAAACCCTCAGGTTAGGAATCAGCTAATAAGAAAGATTGTCTGAAGAAAACATACTAATATTATATTCCATATTTAATATAACAGAGCCAATAATGACCTTTTGCTAAAATACTGAATCTAAATTGAACTAAAATATTAATTCTCAAAAGCAGTTTATAGGAGATTGAACGAAAACTCAAAATCTTTCTTATGGCTCCTGATTTTTCATAAACTCGAGTTCTGTCCCTAATCAAGCACTCAGTATTAATGAGGATATTATATCAGAATCGAACATTTTGGTAGTCAGGGCCAGCCTTATACCCTTGAGAAACAATGCCTCTTTGTTAAGAGCATTTTCTGATACTCGATATTTTCTGGCCAGTGCAGCCTGTGTGCCTGTAGTAAAATGGAAATCAAATTACAGACAATGTTTAAGCACCAGAAGTTAACACACTCTACCCAATTAACGTCTGATTTATTCAGGAAGCTTAGGCAGCTCTAAGTAGCACTGGTGATCCCACGTGATTTTTTAACTGTTGAAGAAATTTAGTGTAATATAAACCCCACAGCAAGCATAACAGGAAAGTATCTGTTACCTTTGTATAGAATTTGGATTTCTGGAGGTCCTAGAGAGGGGTCTCTTTGTCCATAGAAAATTAGCTTGGGTTGTGCAATGTAATGCTTTCCAACTGATTTCAAAACTGTTCTTTTTGCTACCAAGAAATGTTTGAAAAGAAAATGAAAGTACCATGTAGGAAGAAAAATATTAGGAACTAGGGAAGCAAAGATAGAAGAAAATATCACAACATTGTTCCCCAAATCAGGAAACTGGGCCCAGTTCTCGATTCTTAAGATTCTTACAGATGCCATAAGGGAGGAAGGAACTTTTAAGACTGTGAGATTTATTTCGGATGACTTACCTTCATCTCAGGAAGCAGAAATTCTTGAGATACTGAAAGTCTGCTCCGTTTTTGTTCCACCAAGATGTTATAAAGATTAATGATTACATATATTTTTATTTCCCTCTGAAAGTTGGTTATAATTCAATCCATAACCTCTTCTGAGAGGCTTCTGTGAGTAAAGAACTGTGTGTGAGGTGAGAGACACAAAGGTAAACCTAACTACGTGCCTTCCATGTTCAGGGGTGGTTTGGATAGGCAGAAAGAACTTGAACTTGAAGGCAGCTCCACCACTACCTGGTTGGGCAACTTTGGGCCAGTTGCCTGCCCTTTTGGAGCATCTGTTTTTTCATGTCTAAAATGCACTAACAATACCTATTTACTAAAGGTCTTTCCCAGGATTACAAGGATTGGCATATGTAAGGTACACAATGTGGTGCCCAGTATGGAGTCCGTGCTCATGGAAGTTTATTTGCTTTCCCTTTCCTGTCATCTTAAGAGTCTGTAACTATTGACAGGGGCAGACATGAAAACTAACTGTAGTACAAGGTGAACTGAAGCAAGAAGTAAAAAGAAAGTCACAGCCTCTGAGAGGAAAGAGACTTTGTTAACAAGACAGGGAATTAGGGAAGAGTCTAAGAGGTAGCTTTGAGTCTGAGCAATTTTAAGTGGCTGTGGGAAAAGTATGACCTGTGGAAAATGGTAAGTATTCTTGTAAGACCTTAGTGGTCTGTGTAGAGGGCACAGTCTGGTTGGAAGAGAGAGGGGGTATAGCACTATGTGAGGTTCAAGTGAAGGGAGCAGAGCCCTCCCACCCTGCCCCCTCCCCAGCCTGACTTGGAATGTGACAGATGTGTGGGACATTTGGACAGATGTATGTGTTTAATAAGAATGCAAAATGTAGTTGGGAGCAGATTGTGTGGGACCTCAAATGCCTAGGACTTTGAATTTGATTACATAGATTATGAGGACCACAGAAGGTGTTTGGGCAAAGATGAATATGTTATGAACTGTCTGTGTTTTTTACAGTATCCCTAGAGCAGTGTGAAGGATTGAGAGGAGAATAATAAGAATTCAAACTCATCTAAACACCCAAGATCATCCTCAGGCTCATCTTCCACCTAGAGGCTGCCAGTGAGGGAGATAACATAAATAATAATAAACACTTGTTTAGCACTTCCTATGTGCCAGGCATTATTTTAAGCACCTCACCTGTACCAGCTCCCTTAGTCCTCCCAACAGCCCTATGAAGTAGGTGCCATCATCACCCTCATTTTACAGATGAAGAGACTGAATGTTCAGTGACTTGCTCCAAGGTCACGGCAGAGCTGGATTTTGAACTTTCTTAGCTGGCTTCAGGCTAGGGACCGCTACCCCATATAGCCTCTACAGCAATGTCTGGAATTCACTGGAGGATTGGTGCTGTAGGTGTGGGAAAAGCAGAAGACATAGGAAGATAAAGAAGTGAAAGTAGAGGGAGATCCCAGTAGAGAGCCCCAGGGAAAATAAACAGATGCCCGTGGTAGGAAGCACTGGACATCCTGCAGTGATGGCCTCGGGTACCACCAAGTGCTACCCTTGCCACAGCTGTCTCCGCACAAAAGAAAGCTCAGGTTTTCTGACTTTAAGTTCATTATCTAAGAGAAGATTTAGGGATGAAACTAAAAAATGGTTGTGATAGAAGTAAATAATCAGAAACAGCTTAGCCTGCCAGATACATTGTACAACACATTACTTTGAAAAACTAGCAATTTAGAGAAGTGAAATGGACCATGAAAATAATTAAATGGGCTGGGTTTCTATTGACAAGGAAGAATGCTGTAAGTTATTTAAGGTACTTCATGATTAGATCCAGCTTCTCTCTTACCACTTCCTTCCAGGGAAATTAAATGAAACTATTTCCTGTTCCCAAATCTACCCTATCACCCCATAATGTCTACATGCCCAAATTCTATTTTCAAGCACAGGACTTGTCCCCAGTTTGCCTTTCTAAATGCTTTCCACCCTTCTCCGGCTTGCTGTCACCCAGAGGGTTGACCTGTATGGCATAGGTCAGCAGGCTCCCGAGCCTTTGGCTTCTAGGTCGGTTCAGCCAGTAGGAGTCCCAGCAGGTGATGACACAGGAGGATGTGAGGCCAGGACACTTTTCCCCCTAGTATCTTCCCTGTGAGGCCACCTGGGCTGGCTATCTGTCTTGACTAAAGCTCTTTGCTCCTCATAAGGCAGCATTCTCAAGTAGGACTCTTGTGGGTTTCAAAACCACTGCTGTTCCTTGGCTCTTTGGGCCCAGAGGTCATAAAAGCTTTACTGTTTATTACCCCAGGGGATTGTACCCTCTTTTATAGTCCGCTGTACCCCTATGCCCCTTTTCAATAGACCCTTTGTTAAACTCCCCTCAAATTATCCTCATGTGATTGTGTGATATTTTGGGACTCTATATTTTTCCATTATGAAATCTTCTCTTCACTGAACTGTCACAAAACTTGATTTTTATCCCTTTGAAGGTACTTTTCTTTTGCAGCTTACAGTATTTGCATACATGTTTTAAGTCTGACCACTGGAATCAACTCAATGAATGCTAAAAGAATAGCTGAAAGGCAAGGACACAAACAAGAATGTTATGATGTCATTTAAATTTCTCTTAGACTTGCTGGTCTATTACTGTTCTTTTAACATTAAAACCAAAGTCCTTTCACATAAGGGGGTAAGGTATACTTTACTTCTGAATCGCTGAATGGGGCAGGGGGGTCTGAGCTGTGTGCAGAACTACAAGTCCTGTTTGTATTCTCTCCTCCTCCTCTCACATGTGTTAGGATGTGTTCTGACAGTGTGTTTCCATGTGTCCTGCAGGCCTTTCTCGGTAGAGCCATCTGTTGGAACTCTTAATGTGGGAGAGTCCATGCAACTGGAAGTGGACTTTGAGCCACAGACTGTGGGCAATCACAGCAAAAGACTTATTGTGCATTATGACACAGGTATGTGTTATTCTTTGTCAAAAGTTCTACATGTTAAGAAAGGTCAAGCGGAAAATATGGTGAAGCAAAATAGGAGGTGGTTATTTTGGCAACGTTAGAGTAAGCTAAGATCCACAAGGTTAAGAACCAAAGAATGAATGTGTCCAGCAGAAATAATGTTGAGCCAGATATAAATCCCACCTGACTGGTTTCTCCAGGGCTTGAAAGCCTGAGAAATACAGCACTCTGGAAGGAAACTACACCCTGAAGTCATGCAGGTAGTTTAAGGTTAGTTATATGTACTTGGAACTTGAAGGTAACTTAATACTCCATGGGATTTCCATTTGACTTATTACTGCATTTGGTAACATTATAAAAATGTAAACCCCAACTCAGAATATTCTTGTGTGTATGCACCAGTCTATGTAAGGTCCATCTGCTTTAATTCTTAGAAGGTGCAAGTATTTTAATATCAATATCTTACTTAAATATAGTACTGTGTCTACTGCCCCTAGCATTCTTTTTGAAGACCACAGTCTGTATAATCATGAAAATTATGCACTGTTTTTGCTAATATTTAATTTATGGTCATGTGGACTGCATGTACATTATGCAAGTCTCCAAAGTCGGTTTTCAAATTAATATTTTACCATCACCATTTATTATTTCATGATTTTTCTCATTTCCTTCTTACTTCTTTTTTAACCATTCATGTTTATTGACCCAGATTGTCTGCATCAGAAGGGCATTGTAGGCAGAAAACAAAAGTGCACAGCCAGGGACAGAGAAACAAATGATAGTTCATAGTTCAAACTTGCTAGCTTTGTGGATGCATATCTGAGCAAGACGTTCAAGTGCTTGCCTATGGACCTGTGGTTAAGTGGTCCAAGTCCCACATTGCCTGGCATAACAGTGACACATATCCAGTGGTACATTCTATGTATCATCTTTTAGTGTAGGACAGAATTCACTGGCTCCTCTCAAGACAAACCTTACCTGAACTAGCTTAAGCAAAAAGGCGAAAGCTTTGGCTCATGTAATACAATAGAGGAAGGTAAAAAGCAGTTTGTAACACATCAGGGATGTCCATTTTTCCATAGTTTTGCCATTTTACACTCTCACCAACAAAGCGTGAGACTTTTAATTGCTTCACATCCTTGCCAATAAAGTATTGTCTTTTTTCCTCTGCTACCACATAGTGTTATCTTGAGCATTTTAGACATACTAGTCGTGTCAAGCTAGGTCCTCTAGTGATTTTAATTTTCATTTAATGATTAATGATGTTGAGCACCTTTTCCTGTGCTTACTGGCCATTCATATATCTTTTTTAATGAAGTGTCTGTTCAAGTCTTGCTCATTTTTTATCGAGTTGTTTTTCTTTTATCATTAATTTGTAAGAGTACTTTATAACTTGATATTCTCAATACTAACCATTTGTCAGACATATGCGCTGTTAATATGATCTTCCAGTCTCTGGCTTGCCTTTTCATTTCCTTCATATTTCTTGATCAGCAGAAATTTTTAACTTTGATTAAGTCAACATTCCTAATGATATTCCTTTAAGATTAATGCTTTTTGCCTTCTTGCTAAGAAATTGTTACCTTCTCCAAGATCACAAACATAGTCTCCTGTGTTTACTTTTAGAAGAGTAATAGTTGTAGCGTCAGTGTTTAGGTTGATGACTGATCTTTGTTTTCATATTTGTACATCTGTGAGGTAGAGACTGTGTTTAATTTTTGTTCCCCGTATAGATTATTGGCTCTTCTCCCTTCTGTTATCTTGTTCTAGAAATCCAATTAGTTACTCTATTGCTCTGTTTCTGAGTCTATTATTACTTTACTATTTATTCCTTTTAACCTCTATTTTATGTGTTCCATTTCTTTGGGTCTGTAAGACTTCTCTGGATACTTTCTTCTCTATTCAGTCATTCCTTCTTCCATGAAGTCTCATCTGCTGAATTAAAAAAAAAAAATGTTTGTTTTTGAGAGAGAGAGAAAGAGACAGAGAGAAAGAGAGCGCAAGCAGAGGAGGGGCAGAGAGAGAGAGAGAGAGGGAGACACAGAATCTGAAGCAGGCTCCAAGCTTTGAGCTGTCAGCATGGAGCCCGATATGGGGCTCGAACCCATGAACCCTGAGATCATGACCTGAGCTGAAGTCAGATGCTTAACTGACTGAGCCACCCAGGTGCCCCTCATCTGCTGAGTTTTAATTTTTCAATTCTTATAAGTAATTTCCTTTCTGAGATTTTATTTGGTTCTTGATTAAATCTGTTCTTAAATCTGATTGCTGTCTACTCTTTGATTTTTCAAGTTTTCCTTTCATTTCTTAAATATGTTAAACATTGTTATTTTCATTCTGCATCTCATAACTTAAATATATTATGTTTGCTTACTTATTTATTTAGTTGCTGTTTATTGTTTCTGATGGTTTTCAACCAAGGTATCGATAGGGGAGGAAAAATGTCTTTTTCCTCCACTCTTCTAGGCTTTGGGGGCAGGGCCCCTGTAACAAAAGACAAATCAAGAAGAGAAAAGCATACACATAAGTTTTCCTTTGGTCAGGCAGGCTGAGTCTGGGGACCCCGACGGGTCCCGCAGGACCAGCCAAGAGGGTCCTCGGCTTTGTGTAGGACAGAAATCAAACATGAGCCCATAGGAAGTAAGAGCAGAATTTATTGAAGATATAGAGAGAGCTCAGATACAGACTCAGTGTTCGAGAAACTCAGAAAGGAAAGGGGGGTTGTCATGTCCTTGTTGCCTGTGTCCCCTCAGGCATCCAGGAACTGGTTAGAAGACCATAGCCCAGGTGTTATTCCTTGGAGCAGGGGACCTTGGCATGGAGATGTCTGGAGCCTTGGTCTGGAATGCACGTATGATGACCTCCTCAGGTCCTTCTCACCTGGTCCTGTATCATCTATTCTAGAGGAGTCATGAACTCCTTGTCCTTTACCAGGAGGACATTCTGAGGCATGTGTAAAGTGGGCTGGGGGTACAGGTCCTGGCAAGGACAGAAAGCAGGAAGAAGAACAAAAGCTGATTTTTATGGGGTCCTTCTGTTTCCCTATCTCACCTTGGCATGGGAGCTTTCAGAAGGAAATGAAGACTTGAAGAAGTAGTTAAACCTGGGTATTTTTCACTAGGTTTGATGAAGAGTAGAGTTGTGGAAAAATGTGTTAGGACCAAAAGGGTCCACTTTTGCTAAGTGTAGTAAACTTGGGAAAGCAGCTTCCTCTCAGTGTCATTCAGATTCCTCTCAGTCTCCCTCTGCCTGCAGACAAGGCTGCTCCTTTCATCCAAGTATAGGAGGGCACTTCTCACATGTGGGTCTTACAGCCTGCTTCGGTGAAAGGTCAGAAAATCCTTTCTTATCTGCCATTTCTCAGATTCCTTCCACTTGAAATAGTATGCCAAGGTGTGCCATATTTTGGGACAGTGTGTGCTGAACCCCATCGTATCTTCTGCCCTTTTTGTGTGTCGTAAATTCTGGACTTAGCATCCCCACTTTGGGCAGGCCCTAAACTTTATCTCCCATCATATGCACACAATGCAATAGTTAAAGGAGGAGCTCAAAGATTACAGGAAGCCGTTAGGACAAAAGACAGCCTTGGCACTACATTATTTCCTGCAATTCTTCACCTCACTTTGATGTTCTTATTATCCTATAGGGTTTGTGATGAATTTTAAAGTAGTTTAAAAAATATTTTATCAAGTAGTTTAGTTATTTCAAACCTCAGTTTAATTTGCTGCTTAAAACTGACTCTAATTTATGTGTTTTTTTCACATCGTGTAGCATTATTTATTTCCTGCTATTTTATAATTCTCTCCATATATCATATTATAAGCACAGTTTATCCCTCCATGTATTTAGTTTTTCTCCAGGTTCTCGTCAGCAGTTTTCTGGGTAGAAATCTCAAACGTTGTGGTTAGATTATTCCTATACATTCATTATTTTTTATGTTTGTGTAAGTGATTTTTTTGTTACATTTTTTATTGAGGTATGATTTAGATGCAATAAGAGGCACAGATGTTCACTGTACAGTTTGATGAGTTTTGTCATGTGTAACGACCACTCCATGTGAGACAGAGAACATCCATGGCTTCAGAGAGTCCCTCATGCTCTCTCCAGTCAGTTCCTCCATCCCCATCCTAGACATTTGGGGTCCTGTCACCCCATATTAGTATTGCTTGTTCTTGGACGTCAAATAAGTGTGCTTGCATAGCATATACTCTTTTGTGTCTGGTTTCTTTCACTCAACAGAATGTCTTTGACATTTATTCACCTTGTTGTGTGTTTCAGAAATTCTCTTTCTGCTCCTGAGCAGTATTCCACTGTACAGTTATACACAGTTCATTCATTCTCCTGCTAGTGTGATCTTAGATCATTTGAAGTTTGGGATGATTATGAACAAAGCTTTAATAACCATTCTTGTACAAGTTGTGTGTGTGCATTTGTTATTACTTCTCTCAGGTAAATATTTAGGAGTGGAGGTGCTGGCTCCTAGAGTAGTTATATGCTTAACTTTCTGAGAAGCTTCCAAGCAGTTTTCTAAAGCGGTTGAAGCATTTTACATACTGCCCCCCCCACCAACCCTTCTCTCCCCCCGCCCCACTGACAGTAGATGAGGGCTCCGGTTACTCCACATTCTCATCAACTCTTCATCATTGTCAGCCTTTTATCTTCAGTCATTCTACTGGGTGGGCAGTTATCACCAGCCAAATGTCAGCAAAAGCCAATGTATTTCATTTTTAATTGACATTTCTGTTTATGGCTATTAATGTCGAGTGCCTTTTCATGTGCTTTAGACCATTTTTATGTCTTCTCTTCTCACGTCTATTCAGATTTTTTGCCTATTCTTTATGGGATTATTTGTCCTTTTGGTTTTGACTAATATTTTTTTTAAATATATATATTCTCAATACAAGTCTTTCAGAAATAATTATTGGGAATATCTCCTCACAGTGGATTATCTTTCTAATTTTCTGAATGGTGTCCTCATTAGTGAAAGAATTTCATTTTTATGAAGTGAAATTTATCATTTTTTCCTCTTATAGATAGTATGGTATTTTTCTTCTAATTTTATTTTCTGAATTTTGGGAGTATATCAAAAAGGAGTTGACTTTTGTATATTGGTCTTTTATATCTTCATACCCTGATAAATTAACTTCCTGACTCACAGTTTATCTGTAGATGATTTTAGATTTTGTACATACACAATCAGGTCATCTGCAAATAATGATAGTTTTCTTCTTTTTCAATCCTTAAACCTTTTATTTCTTAGTCTTTCTTGCACAGCTAGGCCTTTAGCACAGCATTCAATGGTAATGATGATGATGGCAAACATCATTCTCTTGCTGTTAGTCTCAGAGGGGGAAGTACTCAGAGTTTCATCAGTTACTGTGATGTTTTTAGTGGGCACTCTCTCAGATTAAAATTCCTTTCTATCTCTAGGTTTATAAGACCTTTAATTTTGAATGGGTGTTGATTTTCATCCATTACTTCTGCATTTTTTGAGATGATCATATATTTCACCTTTTCATGTAATAACTTTGTATTTGATCTGAAAAAACAAATTGGTCTCATAAAAGGGAATTATTCTACTTTTTTATTCTCTGGAAGGCTTTTGTTGTCATTTCTAATATTCATGTTATTTCTTCTTTAAGTGATTGAAAAATTCATTTTTCAAGCTGTCTGAGCCTGGAACTTTTTTTGTGTGTGGAGGTTTTTAGTTTTTCAGTTATTCAATTTGTTTAGTACATTTAGATCTCAGGTATTTCTTTTTTTTTTTTTCTTGTGTAATTTTTGGTAAACTTTTTCAAGGAATCTTTCCATTTAATCTAAAAATTTAAATTTGTTGGCATAAAATTGTTCATAATAATCCTAAACTTTGTGATGTCTGTAGGATCTATAGTGATATTTCCTCTTTCATTATCGATATTGGTAATTTGTGTCTTTTCTCTTTTCTTTCTTTCTTTCTTTCTTTCTTTTCTTTCTTTCATGAATTTCAACAAAAGCCTTTGTGTTGTTAGTGTTGATAGTGGATGAAGGTGAAAAATATGAATGTTAATAAATTCAGTCACTGATACATTTCTTCCATCTGGATCTCTTTGTGAGTATCATTTTTGTTTATGTCAAACCCTAAAATTAAGTATTGGAAAAAATGTGGCCTTAGAATCATGTTTTGATACTATATCACAAGAATGAACTGTAGTCAATCTTTTGTTGGTAAACACATCAAATAAATTATCTTTAAAATATTGTTCATGTTTAATTCATCTTTTTAAATATTTTGGGTCATAATTTTTTAAATATTTATTTTTGAGAGAAAGAGCGCGAGTAGGGGAGGGGCAGAGAGAGAGAGGAAGAGAGAGAATCCGAAGCAGACTCCAGCCTCTGAGCTGTCAGCACAGAGCCTGACATGGGGTTTAAACTCATGAACCGTGAGATCATGACCTGAACTGAAGTTGTACCCTCAACCAACTGAACCATCCCGGTGCCCCTGAGTCATATTTTTAATACATTTGACATGAGTACTCTAGTATATTGTATATAGTATATAGTATAATTTATAAATAAATAAGTACACATGGCAGGAGTATAATGTCAAAAATTTTTATTTGTTTGTATTTTGAGGCCAACAGCTTAGAGTGCTCATAGATCAATAGAATCAAAGCTTGAGAGAAGATATAACTAATAATCAAAGCTAGATTTAACTAAAAATCGAATCATTTTACAAACAAAAAAGCTTTAAGAAATTAAGTGGCTTGCCCAAAGTCGCAAACAGAGCCAGAAGTGCTATTAGAACCCAGGCTCAGACTCTAACCTCCCATGCAGTATTTCTCCACCAGAGTGAGTCATCTCCCTAATTTCTTACATCACTCCCTATGCATTTTTACTCCCTTAATCCATCGACTTTGAAATGCAGCTGCTTTCTCTTAGTGGCCCTCAATCTGGATTTTACTTTTAGGTAAATATCTGTATTGGCATCCATACTTACATTTGTATGCTGTGCTAAAGGAAACAAATATCTGTGTACTCAAATTTAATCACCATGGCAAAGTTTATTTCCACACTAAGGTTTGATGTCAACTTTGATTTACAAATAAAGTCACTTTTAAAAATTTTTTTATAGTTTATTGTCAAGTTGGTTTCCATATAACACCCAGTGCTCTTCCCCACAAGTGCCCTCTTCCATGACCATCACCCCCCTTCCCCTTTCCTCCTCCCCTTTCAGCCCTCAGTTTGTTTTCAGTATTCAAGAGTCTCTCATGATTTGCCTCTCTCCCTCTCCGTAACTTCCCCGCCCCCTTCCCCTTCTCATGGTCCTCCATTAAGTTTCTCCTCTTAGACCTATGAGTGGAAGCATATGGTATCTGTCCTTCTCCACCTGACTTATTTCGCTTAGCATGACACCCTCGAGGTCCATCCACTTTGCTATGAATGGCCAGATTTCATTCTTTCTCATGGCCATGTAGTATTCCATTGTATAGATAAACCACATCTTCTTGATCCATTCATCAGTTGATGGACATTTAGGCTCTTTCCATGATTTGGCTATTGTTGAAAGTGCCACTACGAACATTGGGGTACATGTGCCCCTATGCATCAGCACTTCTGTATCCCTTGGGTAAGTCCCCAGCAGTGCTATTTCTAGGTCATAGGGGAGTTCTATTGATAGTTTTTTGAGGAACCTCC
>CM053563.1:43683957-43706236 GCA_028646485.1 Cryptoprocta ferox
ACATCAAAAGAGGGTGAAATACACTGCATGTAAATTATTATGTTTTAAAAGGAACATGCTTTTAAAAAAAAAAGTTAATTCATTTATTTTGAGAGAGAGAGAGAGCAGGTGAGGGACAGAGAGAGCGAGAGAGAATCCCAAGCAGGATCCATGTTGTCAGTGCAGGAATGGATATAGGGCTTGAACCCACAAACTGTGAGATCATGACCTGAGCCAAAATCAAGAGCCGGACACTTAACCACCTGAGTCACCCAGGCGCCCCACACTGCATGTAAATTATAACTCAATAAGGCCAGCAAGGGGGCAATGAGATTGTAAGTGAACTAAATCCTCATCTTTCATGGGGGGGATTCAAAAGGTAATGTGTGAAGTTGGTAAATCAACAAAATAGCAATATAAACATAGCATTAGTAAGGAAAATCACCACCACAAGAAACATCCGAAAGTGCTTTGTCTTGAAAGTAACATTGGACAAGTAGACTACTCTTTAGCTTTATAATCTTATTATCTACCTGTTTTACTTATTTATCGGCATTAGTATTTTAAAAGAGAATTCTGAGACATTTTTAAAATATAAAACACCTTCCAGAGGAAGACGAAGAGCCTCCATACATCCTTTACCCAATAATCTCCTCTGTAGCAAAGGATCCAGTCCAGGCTCATGTTTCATCCAGAGGTCATGTCTCTTGAGTCTCACACAATCTGGAACAGTTCAGTCTTTTCTTGACTTTCATGAGCTTGATATTTTTGAAGATTACAAGATGCTAATTTTGTTTTGTTCTTCAATTTGGGTTAATCTAATATTTCCCCATAATTAGATCCATATTAAATATTTTGACCCTAATATCATTAAGAGATGTTTGTTTTCATTGTATCCTAGTGAGGAGTCCATGAGGTTGATTTGCCTTATTACTACCGGTATTAACTAAGATAACATCTCCCAATTTTCTTCATTGTAAAGTTAGACTTATCCCCTTTATAATTAATAAGCATTTTGAGGCAGGATATTTTGAGACTACATAAAATCCTGTTCTATACCCTGCTTTCACCCATTATTTTAAGATCCAGTGAACCTTCGGAATGCTTTTTACCTGAATTCATTATTCCCATAATTGCTAGGTGGTAAATTTTTATTTAGCAGATTCATAGATTCCTATTTAATCAATGTATTGTAATCTATTAGTTATCATTATTTATTTTGACTCTTGTTTCAGATTTGCTCAGTGGGAGTCCCTTTGCTGGCTTCTGCATAACTTTGACATATCCCTGTCATTCTTTGAGCATTTCCTTAGCTTTCAGCAGGAAAGGAATGTTCCCAGCTCATCTTCTTTCTCTGCCTCAGTCCTGGAAAAAGGCCCTCATAGCAGAGGGTGGGATTCAGAAACCAAACTTTGGGTACTCAGTGTGCTCATTGCAATTAGGGTCTTAAAGCTGCCAGGATTGTTTAATGGACACAGTTAGGAAATATGCATCTGTATGTACATAAACATATATACACATTTATACATATATTTATTTCTATCTCTATGCATATCAACAACCATGAGTTCATAGTTATGGAACTCCAATTCCATTCCATTACCAAAGCCTCATCTTAGCCTTTTTCCTTTCCATATATACATATCTGTCTACCTGCCTCCTCCAAGAGTGAAAAATACTGGCTTTTGTTATCCTTAATATATTTACTTTTTTTGTTTAATTCCTCTACCTATATCCAATCTTCTAAAGCTATCAGGTTACCACTCTATTAGTACATCCCCCTTGTGGCTTCTAGCCACTGCCAGGCTGTCTTCCCATCCTCCCTGTTGTGTATTATTTTGATTAAAAACTCAAAAACGTAAAATTTCAAAAGCCAAATACTATAAAAAGAAAATCAAATTCTGAGGATTTGTACCAAGTAATATTCTTATTGCTCTAAAACTCAAGGGTAAACCCAGCTCTGTGGTTTCCCAACCCTCTGACTACACCATAATTGTAATGTACTTCAAAGTTTGATCTGTTCTAGAAAAACATAAGAAGTGCATAGCTTGACTCTATTATTCCCCTATTGATATGATGCACTTCCTACAGTCCGAACACAGACACACACACACACACACACACACACACACACACATGCACGCACCCCACTTGATGCTCTGGGCACTTGGTAACCTGAGTTTACCACACAGAGAAAGTCTTTACCTGAAATGTCACAGTAAACTGTCTGCTGATAGAGCTTGGCTTCCAGAGGATTAAAGTACACAATGATTTCAGCTGATGAGTTAGGCCAGACATCACCTTCCTAAATCCATGAAAGAAATATTAAAAAACAATGTGATGAAGGGAAGACACTGCTTTTAAATGTTGCTATTATGTTATAACCTCAGAAAATTTGAAGAAAATATTTTTACAACAAGTTAAAGAAAGCACTATTTTACCCAACAGATAGTAAATTTATTCTTCTTGTTAAGAGGTGGTACCAGTTGGAAATGAGCTTCAAAGATAATTTCAGTGAGTTCATGAATATATAATTATTAAAGGAAAATAGGATGTTTGGAACATTTTCAGTATTTGTGTATTCAATGGACACTCATTGTATGCCAACAGATGCCCAACACTGGGCTTTGGAAATGAAGAAAGGTGAGGTCTGAGACTGCACGGAACTCACATCTTAAAGGGATGATAAGTATGCTTACAAATATTTTATGACATATGTGATAGGTGTTGTACTATATAATAACTAATAATATATACAGTCCAGATGGTCTAACTTACTTGATGGAGGGCCCACATTCCTAACTTTTGAGGTGACAGCACAAGGACAAACTCTTAATTTGTGAAAACATAGCAATGGTCCAACACAAAACAATGTCCAGATCAAATGCTGGTTCTAATCCAGTGTGATATTTCTTGTTTTAATGCAAACCACTCTAAAGTAAAAATAAGCCAAATTTTGAAATTATAATATAACAGGCCACATATGAGAATCTCCTTGAGGTATTCATTGAAAAAGATTTTTGTATTAACCATGTAACCTGGGGCGTCTTCATTAAATTGTAAGGGCTGTAAAAGGAGATGCTAGAGGCACCTGCGTCAAAGGGTTTCCCACCCAAGGCCTGACAAGGTCATGCAGGTCAAATGCTTTGCCCCATGCTTGATACATAGTAAGAGCTCAATAAATAACTGTTTAATATAATTGATGCTATTTTTAAGCCACCTGGAAAGAATAAGATGAAAGAATTTTTCAAAAATTAGAGGGGGGAATTGTGTATTTTTCTATGGTTTTTGTAAACAGGCCCAGGTAGGGCATAAGTGATAATCACAACAGAAAAGTTGCAAATGATCCCATTAGCTAAAGAGAAAACTAAGAAAAGACAACTTAGGCTCCATTTCAGACAATCTCCAATGCATATTCTATTCATTCCAGTCTGGCTGGAAATGCATATAGTACTGGAGTAAAGAATCAAGCAGAGAACAAAATGGTTCCAAAAGCAGACATGAAACAAGAGGGTGGAAATAGAAAACTTGAGCCAACTTGGGTTTGTTCATGAAGGGAACAGGCTGATCAGTGCACTTCCCAGGGACCATCCCCCTGACTTAACAATGATGAAGGGCACAGAAGCTGCGGTGAGGGCTGTGAGTGTCGTGTGGGTCCTGGGAGCTCTCACATCCCAGATCAGCCCACAGAATGAAGGCCCCATGACTACAGGGACTGTTCTATTCCCAGCACCTAACACACAGGTGGCTCCTAGTCCTCAACATATTTATTTAATCATCCCTATCTACGACTATATAGTCATTAGCAGATGCCTATTCATCCTTGCAGACTATTTCTGCCATTTTCTCAATTGGACAAAAGTCTACAAATTTAGAACTGAAAGGGACCTTTAGGACCATGTGGGGATAGGGAAGCTCTAAGCACTTGCACTTATTGAGGTATTTCACTTTTCCAAACCTTGAAACCAGTATTTGTTCCCTTCTGATAAATGGCAAGTGCTGGCCCCTTATGACTTGGGGCTCTGATGATATGGAATGTTAGGAATACTCATGGCTAGAAAGGACAAAGAGATCAGGCACAAGAGGTGGCTCATCCATTCACAGGACCATCGGTGTTCAGTTCCATCTCGGAACTGAAGACACGGACTTCTTCCTAACCAGTAGACAAATGTATTCTCCTGGTGGGTTTAGATGTTGTTCTGTTCAGATGACTAACCTGTTCCAAACTGACTGACGAAAGGAGCTACCTTGGATCCTAAGAAAACCTATGCTAGAAAAGTCTCACCAGGCCAGTAAGATGTGGTCCCAAGAAGGATATACTGGAAATCAGATAAGCTCAGTATATGTGAGAAAATTCAAGCCTCTTAGTGTTTGGGGTGAGCCAGACCACTTTCAAAAGCATTACCCCAACAAGAGAATCTAGGGTTCATATGCATACAAATGGCAACACACTTAAGTTCTATCCCAGAAGCATTCTTGGACACTTCATCACCACAGAAGTCTGATTAACAGAACTAGTGGATTGGAAAAACAGTGGGAAGACACTCCAGAAGTGACCAGAATCTCCCCAGAGGAGGGAGCATTGGTGTTTGGATGTGATCCATAAGAGGATCCTCTGATATGGAGGCTCCTGGAGGCTGAGAAGCCTTTCTGCATAGTGAGGAAAGATGAGTGGGAGGGAATCTGAGTCCACAGGGTTCAGTCTGAGTGAATGGGACCATGGGGTTAGTGCCTTCTTATCCTGGGCTGCAGCAGTTTTACTGTGCCTGCAACATCTGCTAGTCACGGGCAGCTTTTACTGAGCCCTGGGAGAAAATTCAAGGAAAAATCAACCCTCTCCTGGGGGTACCTGGGTGGCTCTGTCAGTTAAGCATCCGACTCTTGATTTGGGCTGAGGTCATGATCTCACAGTCATGAGATTGAGCCCCATGTTGGGCTCCACATTGAACGTGGAGCCTGCTTAATATTCTCTCCCTCTTTCTCCCTCTGCTCCTCCCTCGCTGTCACACACATGCTCTCTCAGAAAGAACAGGAAGGAAGGAAGGAAGGAAGGAAGGAAGGAAGGAGAAGGAAGAGAAAGAAAGGAAGAGAAAGAAAGGAAGGAAGAGAAAGAAAGAAAGAAAGAAAAGAAAGAAAGAAAGAGAAAGAAAGGAAGAAAAAGAAAGAGAGAGAGAGAGAGAAAGAAAGAAAAAGAAATAAAGGAGGGAGCGAGGGAGGAAGGAAGAAAGCTCTCTCCTGGTCTTGTAGGAGTTAATGTGCATTAAGAAGACTATGTGTATCTATAAAAACAGAAATGTGGTCATTCTGTTTCCTCTCACAGAGGGACGCTTTCAATATCAGGTCATTTGAAGGAGTTAGGAACATGTAGAAGGACACTTACTTTTCAGTTGGGATTTAAAAGTTAAATAACTTCTATTTATTTTTTTCCTTTTCTTTCACATTTTAAAAAAGGTTCTATTTATTTATTTTGAGGGGAGGAGGTGGAGCAGAGAGAGAGAGAGAGAGAGAGAGAGAGAATTCCAAGCAGGCTACGCACTGCCAGCATGGAGCCTGGCCCGGGGATCGAACCCACAAACCGTGAGATCATGACCTGAGCTGAACTCAAGAGTTGGTCATTTAACTGACTGAACCACACTGGTGCCCCACTTCTTTTTAAAAACTCTTTACTGTACCTTCTAGCAAATCGGAGAGCACACACCTCAGAAACAGGCAATCAGCCTAAAGTGACCCCACTTTTACTTACATAGCTCTGAAACATTTCCCTTCTCCAACCCTTCTGAAGTTAAACTTCTGTGTCATTTAAGTCTCTGAGAAGAATTTTTCCTTCATTATCGCTCAGTTCCAAAGTCTCTTTCTGAAAACCATAACATTCAGAATTTTCCCTGCTGGCTCTGCCATCAATATTCTTTCTTCCCAGTCCTCTGAAACCAGCCTCACCACACAGAACCCCTGCTGTTCTGCTTTCTTCCGTGTGTGTGTGTGTGTGACCCATCTTCTATCACTGTCTATTCTTCTACTCCAAATGAGAGACTGAATATATAGGATGTGACCTGTAAGTGACTATTATTTTGTTTGTTGAAAACAATTGTCAAAATGGCCTTCAGTTGTGTTGTAATTATCTTCCTTCTTAGTCTTAATGCTTTTTTTTCCCTCAGATCCCTACTGCATTTCACTTCTCAATCAAGTAGCCTTCTAGAAGGGAATCAACTTTGAATTTTCAGGTCCAAAGCTAACTCTCATACTGCAGCTTTTACTCAAATATTAAATATCTCTAAAAATGGGATGTCATGTTTCCTTCTGGAATAAGAACAACCAACCAGAGAGTTTGGAGACTTTGGGCAAGCTGTCTGGGAATACACTGCCACTAGTTCATAACAGGTGATTGAGAGCATCATGAGAATGGTGTATTTTTAAAATTATCTTCTTAAAAACCCACAATGACAATGACTAAAGGGGCTCTTTTAAAAATATCCCTTGAGAACCCTTAAATAAAAAGCAAAATATATTTTTTAAAGTTTTAATGTTTATTTATTTTTGAGAGAGAGAGAGAGAGAGAGAGAGAGTGAGTGGGGGAGGGGGAGAGGGCGAGGGAGACACAGAATCTGAGGCAGGCTCCAGGCTCTCTCTGAGCTGTCAACATAGAGCCCGAGGTGGGGCTCAAACTCACAAACTGCGAGATCACGACCTGAGCCAAAGTCCAATGCTTAACTGACTGGGCCACCCAGGTGCCCCCAAGAACAAAATATTTTAAAAATCACCTTCCTGGGCACCTGGGTAGCTCAATCTGTTAAGTGTTCAACTCTTGATTTCGGCTCAGGTCATGATCTTGTGGTTCATGAGTTCAAGCCCTACCTCAGGTTTTGTGCTGGTAGCATGAAGCCTGCTTGGGATTCTCTCTCTCCCTCTCTCGCTCTCTGCCCCTCCCCCAACAAATAAATAAACTTAAAAATTTTTTAAAATAAAAATCACCTTCCTTCCCACCTATCACCCATCTCCTTCCTTCCTGCCTTCCTTCCTTCCTCCCTCCCCGCCTTCCAATGAAAGATTATTGAAAATTTTGCAAAATTAGAACCCAACTGCAAGAATAGAGTTAATATATATGTTTAATTCACTTGGTTTATCTGGAAAGTAGTTTACAATATGGCTCAATGCCTACATTTGTCATGTAAGATAGTTGCATTTTAATCTCTAACTTAAATTTAGAAGAGTGATCCAAATGTTTGCTACTTAAATTTTATACTTTCCAATCACACTCCCTAATCTGATGAGACTGAATTGAATCTAACTAAATCAAATATTGGCAACCATGAACCAAGAGCTCATGTTCCCAGCACTGTGTTAAGTGCTGATATACATTATCTACCTCAAACTTTACAATCTTGTGAAGTAGTATTATCCTAATTTTAAAGATGAGACAACCAAGGCAAACAGAAGTATCTCACCCAAGACCACACCAACAGTAGAGCTGAGATTTTATAATGTATTTTTCTTTAATTTCTTTAATTTCCTGACACCCTCCCCCACCCCCGCAATAATAACAAATGGTCAGGCCTCACCTTTCTCACATCATAAAAAAAAGAATTTCAGAAGAAGAAATCTAAAAACACTACAACTGATAAAATCAGGCTTAGATGAGGCCAGCATGACCTGGTGCTCCCATCTGGCAAACATAGTAGGAGGCCCTGTATGCTCATATGTTCAGTTACCTTGGAAGGTGACTCACAGGAGGTTTTTTTGGATGACACAGTCAACATTAGTATGAGGCAGCTCTTGAGAAATACACTGGTATATCTTTATAATGCATTGGTTTATCTTTATATCCTAGTTGGGTCAGAGTGCAGTTGACTGAGAACAAGTACAGTGAATAATGACTTCAAGAACATCTGTATAACATGTGATGAATTCCATCATGTTCCACCAAAGTGGAAAAATTGCCAACTACATCAATCAATATTTTCAACTGTGTTATTGTATTTAAGAAAAAAATTTTTAATTTCTCTTGGGAAATAAAAATACCTTCTTAATCAGGTTTCTATCAATCAATTAAAAACAGAAGCACTGATAAGAAGCTATACTCTGTTTCACCACCTACAGTTGCTCTTCTAGAATCTTCCAGATCAATAAGAGAAATCATGCTTCTCTTTATCATCACTCAGGACAAGTTGTCTCAAAGAGAAATAAGGGAAAAATGGAAGCTAATATATTGAAGGTAAGCTATCCTAATTATCACAGAGAAAGATTAAGTTGGCATATGACAGGCAAGGAGACACTGCTACTCCATTGTAATTCCTGGAGCAAGACGCTGTGCTTTTCATAAAGTTTTCATTCTCAAAATAATGACCAGAAAAAATTTTTAAGAGAGAGATCTAAGATCTGGCCATTTGTCAGAGCAAGCTTCACTAAAGATGTGAGATACTCCATCTCAGCGAGATACTCCAATCCATATGCAGTGAAAATTCCACTGGGGTTTTATAGGAGATGAGGTAGTTGTGTGTGATTTTCATGCCCTTCTCTAGAGAGAACAGATTCTTGTCTCCTTCAACACAGAAGGGTGTTAACTTATTTAATGAGCCATGAGGAACTTTGCTGTTTCAGAGACTCCCCCAGGCCTCCCTCCACCTACAGTGGCTCTCCAATACAACAGTGGATATACCAGCACAATTGGAAAAGGTTTGCCTAAGCACAGAGATCTGAGAGGACGAACAATAATAAAAGGAGACTGAAGAATGGAAAACCGTACTGACAGAAGAGCTGTGACTTGTCAAGGACACTTTGCTCTCAGCAGATTCCTGTCCTCCTTTCTCCTTTCTGGTGTCCATTTCCGAGGAGTCAGCTCCCACATGTTTGCAATGTGACTCACGACTAATGGTACAAGAGTGGAAGGGGTTTGTAGCAAAAAGCTAGATCTTTCCTCTTTGGTAGCCATCTGGGCTTCCACCCAATCTGGTTCTGCTGAGCCTACATGCTATGACGATTTGGGAAAAATAACGCAAACTGAATTTGAGCTGTGCTTTCAGTCTGAATTGCTGAACCACATGTTTTCTGTAGGCTTAGGTGACGACAAAGCATGGTTTACTATTACTTACATGGTAATAAAGAAATTATCAAGTTTCCTTCTGTTTTTGAGGCTTAGTTAAATTAAGCTAAAGCTTCCCTTGGAATACTGGATGAAGGGGGAGGAGGAGAGAGAGGGAGTGAGAGGCGGGGAGGGGGAGAGAGGGCTCTGTGCTGACAGCAGAGAGCCTGATATGGGGCTCAAACTCATGGAACCATGAGATCATGACCTCAGCCGAAGTCAGACACTTTAACTGACTTGAGCCACCCAGGCGCCCCTGGATGAAGTTTTCTTAGATGGAAAAGACATTTGCTAACAGAAGGAGAAATGTTTTCCCTGCTCACCGATGTGAGGCAATCAGTGAGGACCAGTTTGGGCAAATACCTTTAAATTCTCAGGCCTTCCTTTTTGACAAAATATCAACTGTTCAACATTCAGAAAACTGCTGCATCTTTTAAAAGTGTGACCTGAGCCAGTGGTACCAAAGTCCAGAGATAAGGCCAGCATATCTGTGCTGTGATTTCTCAGAGGACTCCCAGAAACCCATGGAAATTTAAAGCTTAATTCTCTTTTTGCTCTGTGATATTCTTCTGCCTCACAGTTCTCAGAATTGTGATTTTCATCTTTGAATCTCTCTCACTCAGGTACCCGAGAGACCTAAGTAGAGGATGCAACATAATGAGACTGTCAAAATTTTGTATAGCTAGAGTCCGTCTAGTAAAATAGAATATTATATTTCTTAAAGTAGTCAATTCCACTTGCTTTTCTGGAAGACACAAAACATGCATAATAGACTCAATTTTGTAATTTTTTTCCAAAGGGGGAAAAATGATACAGAAGCAGATAGCTTGAGAAATAATAAGTATTCTACCAAACTCAGTACCTTCCCTGGGGAAAGCATATATGGAAAATTTTAGGCCAATACTCCAAGACATTATCAAAAGAATTGACATGAGGAATTTGATACAAATAGTACTAATACACCACATGCACTGATGACTAGAACAAAAATCATGGCTACCACTAGAATATCAATAAATTACCAAGTAAAGCTAAAAAAAAAAAATCCATCCAGATCCCTGTCCTGTGTCTGTCCTGAACCGACTTCTCCTTGTAGTTATTCAGGGTCCTTATCTACCCCATTTCTCTATCAGTGAATACGTTTGGGGTTTCTCCAAAGACAAACTCCCATCTCTGCATCCTTAGACCATATCAGTACCCAGGATACTCCAGGATAACTCAAGGTTTTAACAACAGATTTTATGGCAATGTTATAAAATGAACATATTGAGAAGAAAGTGAGTCAAGACAATGGAACTAACCAATGGCCAAGTGGTGAACAGGTGGTAGAAGAGAGTAAGAACTTGCAGTTCTAGAGTTTGGGTCAGCATTGAGTTAAAGTACTTCCCACATGATCAAATTAATAAAATTTTATTAAATTCAAATTCATCACCATCTCGGGGCATTATAGGGACAGTGACTGATCTGAATCTTAAATCTACTTGCTTTAATCTAAAAGAGCCTCTAGAATAGGAACAGAGTTTCCATAAAATATTCAATATTCACAGAACACAATAAGGGCTAAACTAACCTTGGTTTTAGACGATGCATTTGAGGAACCAAGATATTTAGACAAAGGTCTGAGAAAATAAGCATATCATTTATTTCTTTTCAGACCTAAGGTAACAGATGTTTTTTCCTTTTTAAGTTTACCTCATTTTAAGACAATGTTCTTCCTCAGTGGACACAGAGGCTGAAGAGCCCGTCAGAAAGCAAGGTGGTCTCTAAGTCACTGCATCAGCCTTTTATTTTCATTTTTTGGACAGGGTATCCATTAGATTGACTGTTAGATCAGTAGGTGATACTTCTTAGTTTTAATCCTCCCTGATTCTACAGTGAATTAAGCTCATATCAAAAAACTAATTAAAAGGAATCACACCGTAATAAAAAACTAATCACTGATGCATAGCTCAACTGTCAGAAATTAAATAATGGCCATTTGGCATAGCTGATCTAATACACAAGCAAGATACAGAAGAGAAGTTCAGGAGAAAATGGTGATGAACCTGCCAGAAAAGGGTAGAAAGACATGTAAGATATGGTGATGAGCTCTCAGTTGGCTGGTTCTCCTCTTAGCCACCATTATCTGTGAATTTATAGCTTCTCCTCTCTTTTTAGGGTCCCCAAAGGTGAGCATCTGAGGGCTGTCTTAGGCCCTGTGCAATTTTCTTAGTTTGCTCTCCTCTTAGAATTTCCATCTTCTTTACATGCCTTCAATGAAGATCTCTATATAGTACTCACAAATCTTGCTTCTACTTCTGATTCCACTCTTAGAAATTTAGTACTGCATTTCCAAAATATCTCGGATATCTATTGTCATCTCAACTCACCATACTCAGAACCAAACTCATCATCACCTACTGATTTCCATTCCTCCTTCCCTTCTTCCTCCCTCCCTCCCTCCCTTCCTTCCTCCCTCCCTCTATTGGCATGGTGGTAGGCCTGGGACACAGATAAGGATAAGGCACTCCTTGACCTTAAGGAGCTCAGAGTTTGTTCCAAATTGGAGAATCAAAACTTATGAGTCAAAAAAAAAAAAAAATCTAAGTGTCCTACCTCAACATCCTTATTTTGTGTACAAGGCAACCAAAGCCCAGAGAGATCAAATTGCTTGTTTAAGGTCACAATTGCTATTGGCAAAGCCAGGCTTTAAACCCAGTACTCCTGATCTGCTAATTTCCATTAAGGACATCATAGTTGTCCCAACCACTCTACTTCAGATCTGAGGAGACACATGATTCCTCACCATGTTCCACCCTCAACAACAAATCAAAAGCACTTTAATGTCTTTCTTTTGAACATCTCTCACATCTGCCATTTCCTTTGCTTTCCAACCATCGCAAGGCCAGCCATCCGGGTCAACAGGATCTTCACACATCACCCTGGACTTGCCTGCAGAGATGTTCAGTCTCCCTGGTACTTCCTGCACTAGCACATTTCCCCTGCCTGACCTACACCCCCCTCCCATCCCCCTCCAATTTGATCCACATGTGGCTACCAAGATAACATTTCTAAAACACTTTGTACACATCACGCTCCTGCTCCAAACCCCACAATGAATCTGAGATATGCTCAGCATGCTGTGGGGGAGAAGGGGTCTATGCTCATGGGAAAATATCCCTTGCACTCTACTCCTTGGAGAATTATTTTCTCTTGAACTAGTATTTCTCAAGCATATTTGACCACAGAACTTCCTTTTTGCAAGGAACACACATTACCACCTCTCAGATCCACTGATGGCAGAAACACACTGTGGGAAGCAATAGCCTGTAGGCTACAGTTTGACAGGTTGGCCAGGAAGCCAAGACTTCCTCTACTCTCCTTCCCATCCTTCCATAACTGCCTTCTTCAGCAAAACTGGTCCATTCATCATTATTTAATACTTTCTTTATTTTCACAATTTCTCCAACTGGAAATATTCTCCTTCCTTTCCACTTACTTAAATCTTACCCTTCCTTCAAAATTCAGTTCAGGTATCATCTCTTCAATAAATCCTTTCCCAACTCTCTAATCCAAAACTACTGTAGTATTTATTTACTTGTATCAGAAAACCAGCTGAAGTCTCAATAGCAGAGACTTTGAGCTATATGCATAGCTCTCATCGGGGTCAAGAAGCTAATGAAATGGCAAAATTTTCCCTATCAAACACCTTTAAATTAATTTACAAGATAAGATTATATTACATTCACAAGAACTGCATTTCTCTATAAAGCTATCAGGATCTTGAAAGAGAGGGGAAAAGGAGATTTAACAACAATAAATAATTCACTATTACTGACAATGAATTCTGCTGTTTTGACCAGAATAACTTTAGGAAGACACTAGGAAAATTTCATGCCTTCATTTTCATTTTGCAAAAATTGTCAAGAACCAGCTAATGAATGCTATCATGAGAAGAAAAGTGAATAGCGTACAGAAAGAACAAAATCATTACAGATGCCATAAACACCACTTAGACTCTAAGTGAATATTATTCCCTTCCTGTTTCCAGTATTTTTTCACATGATATAAACAAAACTAGTCTCATTTGTTTAAAAGGTACCATTTCTGTATATCATCATTTAAAAAACTTTTTTCCTAATGGTGAAAAGATGCCTTGTGATAATAATGCCCAATTCAGTGCAATAATTAAATGCCATATTTTAACACACATGTATCTCCGCAATCTCCCTAAGAAGCTTCAGGTTATGGAAGAGCACGTGAAGAGAAGGAAATCTGAGGTAACCCTAGTCCTTCTACTTTCTGAATTAAAAATGTACAAAACTCAACTGTGGATCTCCTACTTCCTCCTGACCACCAATGTTTGCCATCCCAGAGCCATTCACTCTCCAAAAGCTATGACAAACAGGAGAGCAGTCATCAGCCTGGATCTCCAGTATAAGCTAAGAAGAACCTTGGACTGTCTATACTCTGGACCTTACTGGTATGTCTAAGACTACCATGACTGATTGCTCTTTCCTGCCTCTGCTCAGCTCAGCCTGTGCTTGGTTGGACTTATAGTGCCTTCCTGATCTCTTTAATATCTTCAGGCTAGACCTATTATCATAGGGACCAGTCCCATTCTAAGACTGTATGTTCATCTTGTTGTACCCTCTTGCTGTCTACCACATCATATGTGAAGATCCCTTTGCTCAGTTGAGCCATAGACAGTCTTCTGAGGTGAGAGAAGATTTAGCCTCAAGTCATATCTCCAACCTTATTATCCCACATGAACCCTTCACATCAAGGAAAATAATTCATTCATGGAGGAATTATCCATGCCATACACATCCCCCATTTGGTTTTTCAAAAGTCCTGTCCTGTAAGACCCAGTTCAAGGCTCTGCTCCCAAGAAACCTTCTCTAATTTGGCCTCAACCTCTGAACTAGTGTACTGACTGTCTTCACCAGAGATTCATGCAGCAGGTACTGCAAAACAACAGTCCCAAAGCCTGTCTCCAAGAACACTCTCTCTTGGAGAGTTATAATGCAAATTATCATATTAAAGACTTAGAAATCTTACATCAAAGAAACTTTCAAACAATATTGAAAGCCCTATTTCTCGACCTTATTTAGCTATGGAATCCCTTTTCTATCTCCTATCCTTTAATAACAGTTTGGAAGCACAGATATAAGGAAAATAGGTCTCCCACAAGTCAGCGGCATTTCCCATAAGTAATCTTGTATTCTAATGTGTCCATGTGCCCATGTCTTCTCTCCAACTGGTTGTAGTGGTAACAACCCAGCAGCTCCAATTAGCTTTGGGCTTTCTCAACATCTATTGCTATCTTTACCCTCACATCACTCTATGCTTGCCAAGTGTAAGGTCATGCACAGTGCCTAGAACATACTGAATATAGAAGATTCTAGCTACTTTCATTTTGAAGCAGTAGAGAATGTGGTTAAGATTTTGGTCTGTGGAAAATGACCAACCCCGTTCTAAGTCTGGCCCAGCCCTCACCAGTGAGATTGAGGACTATGTCTGTTTTGCTCATTCATGTCTTATATACACACAGTGCCTAGTACAGAACATAGAGTTAAGTATTTATTGAGTGAATTAGGACAACACAGTTCTCAACCCAAATGATTTTGCCTACCAGGAAGACATTTGACAATGGCCGGAGATAGTCTGGGCTGTCACAATTAGCATGTGGTGAGTGAAGGTCAGGGATGCTATTAAACATCCTACAATGTACAGGACAAAGAGCTATCTAGCCCCAAATGTGGAGAAATCCAGAGTCACACTGATCAGGGATAAATTTCTAGATATGAACACTATTTGGCTTTGAGTAAGTTATTGAGTTTTTCTAAGTCTTAATTCCCTCATCTGTAGAATGCAGAACTGACTATATCTTATAAAGTTGTAATAAGATAATATATATACAAATGAGATAAACTGAGTAACACATATGAGATGTTTAATACAGCGACTGGTGAAGAGAAAGTATGACCTATAAATATGACCTGTGAGCATCCTTACTGTCAGCCTTTATTCATTGTCTCATAACAATATGAGGCTTTCAGGTGAAATCTTGATGGTCTTAAAACTCACTGTTGTCAATTCCAGAGTCTGTAATTTTATCAGAATAAGCCCCGCACCCCCATTTATGTCTCCTTTATAGTCAGATTTTATTTATGCGCTCACCAGTGGCTCAATAGTGAAAACGTCATTCAGGAAGAGCATGCTATCTTCCTGAACCAGCTTCCTCTGATTCTCAAAGGTGCGGGACAGAATGGAAAGACGTTCTCGGAGTGAAGGATCAATAATGCACTCTTCAAGAAACTCATCAGTCTCATTGTTTTCCTCTTTGCTCAGATCATCACAGACCCTAAAGAAAATAGAGGAAATGTGAGATTCATTTTGATACTCCCATGAAGAACATTGCAAAGGGCTCCCCTCCAGTCTGTCCTCCTGGAAGTGGTCGTGCCCATCACCCTGAGGTGGTCCCTCTTTGCCCTACATCTGTAACATACTAGCTGGGTGACTCTGGACTTTAACCTCTCAAGAGCATCAGTTTGCTCATCAGTCAGTCACTTCCTTCAACAAGCCCTCCCGGGTTTCCTGTTCCACTCAATGCCAATTTACTTACTCCTGAGCCCTTATGTATATTTAGACAAATATTATTTTCGTTCAGGTAATTATGTTTCCCAGGCTGCTTTTTTTTTAAGTTTATTTATTTATTTTGAGAGAAAGAGACCACCAGCAGGGGAGAGGCAGAGAGAGGGAGAGACAAAATCCCAAGCAGGCCCTGAACCATCAGCACAGAGCCCAATGTAGGGCTTGAACTCATGAACTGTGAGATCATGACCTGAGCCGAGAACAAGAGTCCAATGCTTAACCAACTGCACCACCCAGGCACCCCTCCCAGGCTGTTTTTTACATATTTAACATCTACCTTGCCTCTTACACTTGAAAAACAATTTTGTTTCTTTTTAAACTTGCTTAGCTTTTTAAAAAAAGTTTATTTATTTATTTTGACAGAGACAGAAACAACGTGATTGGGGGAGAGGCAGAGAGAGAGGGAGAGGGAGAGAGAGAATCCCAAGCAGGCTCCGTGCTGCCAGTGCAGAGCCCGATGCAGGGCTTGAATTCACAAAACTGAGAGATCATGACCTGAGCCACCCAGGAGCTCCTGCTTAGCTCTGATTCTTTTTCAGCTGTTAGTCTCCTAGAAAACAGAATCTGGGACCAACAAGGACCAGTCTTGGTTACTGATTCTACTACCATTTACTAGCTCTGTGACTTTGGGAGTTATTGAAGCCTTCACCTAAAAAAGAGAAATAATAGAAGCTCCTCCATCATGAAGACGTGTTGAAGATTCAGCATGATTAAGGACTTGGTGTAGTTCCTAGGACACAGCAGGTACTCAATAAATACCAGTTTTCTCCCTGGGTCAACCATAGGCAATTACCAAGCTGTCAAGCTTATAAAATGCTTGACCCACACCTAAAGAGAGCTCCTCTTTTCTCTCCTAGCTTTTAACATCCATCGTGATAAGTCAAAAAAGCAGCCTTCCCCAACCCTCTCCACACTGCCCTCACCAAAGTTGTGCTCCTATTATTCCTAGTATCTGTTACTTCATCTGCACTTTGAAGACTGAATTCTATCTCTTCCCAGGATGTATGACCATCTTCCCAGCATTTAACTGGTATTACCAATGGTGAGAGACAACATATTTAGTTAAGTGAGTGCTCAGTAAGAACCCTGAGTCACCAAATCCCTGTCTCAGCCCCAACTATTTTCTAAACGACTTCACGCAAACTTCATTGTTCAGCAACATCAAATAGCTCTTTTTAATAACTTTAGCATTCAGGGTCCTTTGGTCACAGAGCATAAAGAAGTCAAAGAAATGGGTTCAATGTGTTCTGGTCCCAAGGAAGAAAGCATCACAGGATGCACAGGCTTCCTTTTCATTGCTAGTTGGAAAGTAGTGTCCAAGGTAACAAGAGCAGCAGACCTGGTACACTTCTGGGACAAATTAAAGAGAACTCAATCCACAGAAAGAAAGGAAACCACTTACTCCTATGAGTGGAATTTCTGATACCTACCTTTAGTATACACCCTGAAGAAACAATCATGGATAAAAACGACAGAGCCAGAAAGATGTTCATCAAAGTGCAAGCTACACTACCGACAGATGTGGGTAAATTTGACATGAGAGACTGAAGGATTGGTTAAACAAATAATGGGAATCATAAATATTACATTTCTTTAGGATATTGGTTTATTGGGAGTGCAGTGTAGGGATAAAATGTCTTGTATGGATCGAGGATGATAATGCTGCATGAACTGATGAGAATGATTAACTCAAACCTTACAAAAGAAAACAAAACAGAACAAAACAAAAATTCCCCAAAACTCTTCTCCCACACTGTTGGGACTCATAAGTCGCGAACTGTGTAATGCGAAGGGGGTCATGATATACTGTATGTCTTCTTCTTTGCCCGCTGATTAGAGAACTGGAGCCATGGCTGAGAGTCTAAGAAGGGAATGTGCAATAATACCTTGAGCTGAGTTGACTCCAACAAGTGCTTCTATATATCTCAGTCTATTGTTTGAGCATCTTGTCCTGCTGGTATTCATGGTCTGCTACATTCAGAGGGGGTTCTGTTTTACATTGAGGAAACCTCATGACAACATAAAATTTCAGCCTTCTATCTCAGTAAAACCATGGATTTAACCCATTTAACAAATAGCCTGGTAGCCACCTTCAGGCATCAAGCACAGTCCTGCCTATAGACTATGGTGAATAGGGAAGAAATGTGTCTCAGGTACAGTAACATTGAACCAGTAATGTTCCCTCATGTTGAGGTGCTAGAGACCCTGCTCCTTTGCAGCACCCTCAAAAGGTAGTAACTAGATGCTGAGGAGATTAAAACCTAAGGGCCTGGGGCTTCAAGAGAGAAATACTCCCATATCCACACTTGGCATGGAAAATATGAAGCCATCCATCTTCAAATGGACCATGTGACCCTGGACACCAGGCAACTGTGTGATGATAAACTCAAGACTAGAGGTCTTCCTTCCTGTTTACCAAGTACCATTCAAGTCTTCAGATTCTTGTACAACCCTGCAGAAGAGAAGGGCCCCTCAAACACAAGTAAGATTAAATTTATTACTAGCCACATAGCAGGTTCAAAGTTCAATTAAAACTGATCTATCTAGAGAAACATATCACTTCCTACACCTGAATGGTGTAGAATAAATCCATGCTGACAATTTTGTGGGGGTTCTATTGAGGATTCTCAGAGTTTTTGTATAGAACTAACCTAGAATTATAGTCAAATGCTGTTAAAACAATGGCCATGACCTTCATGGAGTAATGGGGAGCAAAAATCCTCAAAAGCCCATGCCAAGTCTCTAAATAGAATAAACTGTGATGAGAATGAGTATGAAAGAATCCTGTATGATGTTTTATAATCTCTCAGGACAAGGAGGAGAAAGTAAGGAGAGTGGAATGAATCTTCCATTTCTGAAGAGATTAATTTCTCTGCAAGTCCCAGAATAAACATCAACAAAGAGAAAGACCCAAAGGATAATTTTTTAAAGGTCCCTATATCTCATCCTGAAGGTTAAAAAAAAATGAAAAACAAAACAAATCCCAGAACTTCTTCCTAGGGGGAGAGACATCTTCATTGTCAGAGTCTAGAGCCCGGGATTAGCCCAAGGTCCTCAAATTATGGGCATGTGTCCTAAAGTGGGTACCAATATGTTTTGGTAGGTAAAGAGGAAGTCATCCTTCTTAGAATAGAAATAATAAATAGGGTTTCCTATTCCTGATTAAGGCTGAAATTCCTCCACAGAGAAAAGAGATCTCCAAGTCTTGACTCAGTCCACATCATCAAGATGCTGGAGGACAGAAACCACAATGGCTAGAATAGGGTCTTGAGAGTATCCATTAAAATAATTAGTATTCTCAACCTAACAGTGAGCAAATTTTAGCCCCTGTAAGATGAATGCCTTAGGACAGGTTTTAAGCTATACTATAACTGGAGAGCAATGGGCAGATACTTGAGTCTCACCTAAAAATCTACACTGAAGTTTAAATTGTAGGTCCTTGGGGAGCTACAAAGGGAAACTGTAGTCTTTCAAAGTATGCATGAGCTCATTTAGAATAGATCGTCTCTGTTCCAGGTTGAGGATCAAACTAACTGCATTTGCCTTGCTTTTCAAGAGGATTGGCACTCCATGGCCAGTTATGTCCAGGACAAAAATTCATAACTAATAACATGAACTTTGATTTTAAAATATACATTACAAAATGAAAGTTGTGGCATATTTGGGGACATATCAAGGCACAAGAGAGGTATAAAATAGAAAGGACACCCAGTCAAATAAGAAATTGGGCATAAATGGCTTTGTTTCTCCTCTCTTTTACCTCTTGCCCTAGCCATCTGGCCCTAGGAGAGGAGAAGGGAGAAGGTAAGGAGCAGCATACAATAACTTTTCACTTAGATCAACCAATCCAGTTTGGAGAAACATGGGTTATGCTGCCATGTGTCCCCCGAAGTGAAAATGGAAGTATCCTTATTTAGTCATCTGAAGCCACTTTTCAAGTTATTATTAGTGGAGGGGCATGGTCTTAGATGATGAAAGGAGGCTTCCAATCATGGTTATGGAAATGGTATTTCATATTATTCCTTTGTTACCAAAAAAATGCTACAGGAACTAATAGAAAGAACAAGAGAGATAGTAAAAGAAAGACAATACAAGAGAAAAGGAAGAATAAGCCTCAGGATAATATGAAAGAGATAGGGGTATGAGTATAAGGGGAGGTAAAGTAGAGGGGAAAAAAGAAAGAAATATCCATCTGTGTGTAGTTTAAATTATATTCTCTATCCCTGGCATCTCTGATCATAACTGGTTCAAACTTCCTTAAGTTTAACTGTTGAAATTAACTTCCTTAAACACTTTTTGGACATTGGCATGGCATCAATCCTGTCTTATACATATAGGCAAACGCACAGAGTTGAAGCTAAAGCTGGCTTTCCTTCTGATAGTGTGTACCCATCCTCCCAAAAAGATTATGCCCACAGGACAAATAGGATATTGAAACACTGTGTTTACTGGCATTTCTGTGTTTGTACTTGATTTCCTATTTTATCTTTAAACATGCTTGGACCATGAATGCTCATGAACGAGGGAATCAGGACAAACGAAGCAGTGGATGAGCAGTTTCTCTTGTCATTTTGAACCAGTGGTATTTCTATGCTATGAGGCAAACTGAAGTTTTTAGGCAGGAAAGGCTTTTCTTTTCTCACTTTTTAAAGATGGCACAGTGGTAATCCAGTGATTAAAGCTCATTGTCTGAATGATAAAGCTTCTGGTCCACTGTGTCCTGCCATTGTCACAGCTCCTTCTGATTCAATTAGGGATGGCACACTGGGGGATTTCTGCCTGGTTTCCGTGGACCTAAGACTTTTATTTTTATCACATACTAACTTGGTTTTAAACAAAGCTTTGAAGCTTCCCAGGGCTAATCTTTAATGAAAATGGAGAGGCAAATAAAAAAGGCTGAAATAAATTCCAATGAAAGCAGCAAAAGTGCTAATTCAGGGAGGGTGGAAGGAGATAAAAATGAATTGGATTTTAAAAGAGGCAAGGACAAACTCGGTAAAAAGAAATACTCAAAATTTAACAGTGATGAGATTAGTGAAAAGAGTTTGGTTTTACATTTTATTAATTTTCTCCTGCCTGAAATATCATTTTAGAAAGTAGAAAATTAAAGATACCAACAAGGAATCATTATTAAATTATATGGTTAGCAGGGATTGAGCAATGCTACTAAAGCTGAGAATAACAAAGTCCTTCTTTTTCCTAATGCTTCCTGTTTCCTGGAAATATTTTTTAACTGAAAAAAATTCTACATTGATCCCAATCCAAAAGAGATTATTTTTAGAAACTATGAAATCTGACCAATCTGACTAAGGTTATAAGACAAAATACAGACCTGTAGGTTAGTTTTGAAAGAATAGTGAAAAATGATATATTCGGTCTTTATTTTTCTTTTAAAGTTTATTTCTTTTGAGAGAGACAGAGACAGCGCAAGTTGGGGAGGCGGGGAGAGAGAGAGAGAGAGAGAGAGAGAGAGAGAGAGAGAGAGAGAGAAAGAGAGAGAAAGAGAGAGAGAATCCCAGGCAGGCTCCACGCTGTGAGCACAGAGCCCAAGTCAGGGCTCAAACCCATGTAACTGTGAGATCCTGACCTGAGCCAAAGCCAAGAGTCGGAGGCTTAATCTACTGAGATACCCCGGTGCCCCTGATATACTTGGTCTTTAAAATCCAGGAGTTTAGCTACTAATAAATATACCCCGGTTAAGATTAACTGGGGATGGGCAATACTGTGTTCCACATAGCTCTTTAAATGAAATTCTTTAAGTGAAATTCAAGTTTTTTAATTCTTTTCTTTAAATGAAAAAAGGAGCATCATACACTGGAACCAAGACCTTGTTTCAGTGTTAAAAACTTACCACAAAAGTCACCGATTTTTCATAATAACTGAGCTCTGAGGTCTCCCAAATTATAGCATATTGGTGATTTTTCTTACAAACCTATACTTTTCTCTGTCTTCCTCTTCCTGGGTAGCAAATATCTTCCACTGGAAATGTGCAATGATGTTACTGCGGTTGTGAATAGTTATAGTTCGCTGGCTGGTCAGAGATATGTAGGTTTTCTCAATGATCAAGGAATTCCTGTCCAGTCTTATATTCATGTCTATGGCAGCTCCATACAGAGATAAAAATACCTTTTCACCTAGAAATTAACAAAGCATAAACACAGAGATTTATTCTAGAACGATGCTACTAGGCTATTTTTTCCCAAGATGAAGTGATACCACAAGCAGTAGACATTTTATTCTTTTTTCTCCCCCATCAATCCAGAGATCAGACATGATCAGAAAACTTAAATATTATGTCTGGTGTAGTTATAGAGAATCAGACTATCTTATTTGGTCACTGTAAAAACCACATAAAATATGAATTGCTATGACAGGTGTGACAAGACCTTTTCTTCTTTGTAATATTTTAAAATCCTAAAGCCTGACCACGAGGGTACTTAAGTTCTAGAATTATAACCATATGCCATATGTCTTTATTCCAAACATGAATTGGAAATCTGATCCCTTTTTTTTAAGAAATTGCTTTTTTTTAAAGTTTATTCATTTATTTTGAGAGAGAGAGAGAGAGAGAGAGAGAGAGAGAGAGAG
>CM053563.1:43706736-43733733 GCA_028646485.1 Cryptoprocta ferox
GGTTCCTCAAAAAACTATCAATAGAACTTCCCTATGACCCAGCAATAGCACTGCTGGGGTTTTACCCAAGTGCTGATGCATAGGGGCACATGTACCCCAATGTTCATAGCGGCACTTTCAACGATAGCCAAATTATGGAAAGAGCCTAAATGTCCATCAACTGATGAATGGATCAAGAAGATGTGGTCTATGTATACAATGGAATACTACATGGCCATGAGAAAGAATGACATCTGGCCATTGGATGGACCTCGAGGGTGTCATGCTAAGCGAAATAAGTCAGGTGGAGAAGGACAGATACCATATATTTGCACTCATAGGTCTAACAGGTGAAACCTAACAGAGGACCATGGGGAGGGGAAGGAGGAAAAAGAGTTAGGGAGAGGGAGGGAGGCAAATCATGAGACACTCTTGGATACTGAAAACAAATGGAGGGCTGAAGGGGGAGGGTGAAAGGGGAATTGGGGTGATGGTCATGGAGGAGGGCACTTGTGGGAAAGAGCACTGGGTGTTATATGGAAACCAACTTGATAATAAACTATAAATAAAAAAATAAACATTAAAGAAAAAGAAGATGTGGTTTATATATACAGTGGAATACTACATGGCAATGAGAAAGAATGAAATCTGGCCATTCGTAGCAATGTTGATGGACCTCGAGGGTGTCATGCTAAGTGAAATAAGTCAGGCAGAGAAGGACAGATACCATATATTTTCACTCATAAGTCTAACAGGAGAAACTTAAGAGAGGAACATGGGGAGGGGAAGGGGGGAAAAAGAGTTAGGGAGAGGGAGGGAGGCAAATCATGAGACTCTTGAATACTGAAAACAAACTGAGGACTGAAGGGGAAGGGAGAAAGGGGAAGGGGTGTGATGGTCATGGAGGAGGGCACTTATGGGGAAGAGCACTGGATGTTATATGGAAACTAACTTGACAATAAACTATTAAAAATAAATAAACAAATAAGTAAAACATTTTAAAAAATAAAAATAAATAAATAAAAGAGATCTTATTAACATACAAAACAAATTACACACACACAAATAAGAAAATAAAGGAATAGAAAGATATAACAGGCATATGCTAACTAAAAGAAAGCTGATGTAGAATATTACTATCAGGTAAACCAGAATTTAAGTCAGAAAGTATATATAGGAATTAAAATGGACAATATATTATGAAAAAAGGAATAATATGACAAGGAGAAATAAAAGTCATGAATTTATATGCAGTTACTAACATAGCCTTGAAATACATGAAGAAAAAATTGACATAATTACAAGGAGAAATGGAAAAGTGAAAGATTTTGATAAAATCTATCAAAAACTGTTATATCATATAAATAATTAGTAAAGATTTAAACAATAAACTCAATAAGCTTGATCTAATACAAACACACAGATAGATAATTAGCCTGTCATACTTTTTTATCACTAGACAGTCTATGTTCCTTTTTAAGGTGATGTGAAATATTTATCAAAAGCAACCATAGCACTGTATTCCAAAACACAAATTCAAAGACTATGTGTCACACAAACCATGTGTTTCAGCTTCATTGTAGGTAAAAGTTATCTATCAAATTTCTATACTAAAGAGAAACAAAAAATTAAAAAAATATACCCATATATAACTCACATATTAAAAAGAAAATCACAGTCAAGTTTATCAAATATTTATAAAAGAGTATTAGAAATAAAAATGTTGGGAGCTAAAGTGTTATAGAAAATATTTATAAACTTTACATGATTAAACTAAGATTTAAAATATTGTTAAACATTCCAATCAAGTGCTTGAAAAAGAACAAAATAATTGTAAAAAATGTAGAAAAAATGGTATAACAAAGAGCAGAAATCAGTGTATAGACATTTTTAAATCATAAAAAATTGGAATAATTTTATGCCAATACATTTGCAAACAGATAAAATGAAAAATTTCTAGAAAAATTAAAATCTAAATAATCATTATAGAAAATGAATCATTAGTTGAAATTTCTTTACTATTTCTTGCATGCTAGTTAAAATTTCTTTACTACTTCTTTCACCCTCAATAAACACAACAAGGTCCTATGAATTAATAGATTTCTCATGAAGGAATGGATCCTACTTTATATAGATTATGTAAAGATCTTTTCAAAGATTCAAATGAGAAAAAGTTAACTCATATTGTAAGAATACAATTCTTGATACCCAAACCAGAAAAATGCATATGTGAAAAAAATTGTGAACAAACAGATGCAAAAATCTAAATATGATAGCAATCATATCAGTAGCATACTTAAATAACATTATAACTGGTTAGAGTCATCCTGGGAATGTAAAGGTGATTCACAACCAGAAAATCTATTAATTTAATTCACTGTATTAACAGATTAAAGGAGAAAATCACATCATTTGAATAGATACAGGAAACTCATTGAGTTTTAGTACATATTCATGATATGAGAAAAGGGAAGGATGGGAACTTCCTGAATGTGGCATAGGTATTTATCAAAAATCTGTGGAAGATATTAACTTAAAGTGAAACATTTGAAGCTTATTCATTAAAGTCATGGATAAGACAGAGATGCTCATTCTAACTTACTTTACTTTTCAACATTACATTGAAGATCCTATCTAATGTGATAAGTCAAGAATAAGAAGCAAGGTATAAGGACTGGGAAGGAAGTCTGCACATGAGGGTTTACCAACAATTAGAATTAATTAATGGAGGTGTTGCAAGATTGAAGGCTGATACAGATGGATATACATAATTCAACAGAGTTCCTATACATGGTTAACATCTAATTAGAAGGTACCATTCACAGGAAGAAACTCAGAAGAGATGACAAAGGATGAATAAGCCTTTATTAAAGGACATAAAAGGAACCCTAATAGAAATCCAGACTAATTATAGCAGTATAGCTCTAGTGTTCATTTTATAGTCATGTAAATTTGGACAACTTATTCATCATCCCTATGCCTCATACCCATGTAGTCAAGTACTTGAGATTATATAAAATAATATACACAAAGAACTTAGAACAGTGCCTGGTACATAATAATGTTAGCTATTATTTTATCATTAAGCTGCATCATTTAAGACACTAGGGATATTGACTCTGAGGTAGATAAATAAAATACAACAAAAAGCTCAGAAACATATCCAGGCACATATTAGATATGAAATATAACAGAGGAAAATGAAAGGACTATTAAGAAAATGGTGATAGAACAACTGGCTTTCTTTACGAAGAAGGAAATAGACTTTACTCACATTATATGTAAAAATAAACTTAGCTGGATTAAGGACATGAAAAATAGGAGTCTAAAGCTATTTAAACAGAAGAACAGGGATATATTTCTTTTTTTTTTTTGGTTTATTTATTTTTGAGACAGAAAGAGACAGAGCACGAGTTGGGGAGGGGCAGAGAGAGAGAGGGAGACACAGAATCTGAAACAAGCTCCAGGCTCTGAGCTGCCAGCATGGAACCTGATGCGGGGCTTGAACCCACAGACCGCGAGATCATGACCTGAGCTGAAGTCGAACACTTAGCCGACTGAGCCACCCAGGCGCCCCAGGGATATATTTCTTAAATCACAAATTAAAAGCAGACACAAGGAAGAAAAGATTCATAAAGTTAACATTAAAAACATCATTAGAAAATCCAAAACCCCATAATAAACAAGAGTTAGTATCCACAATGTATAAGAACATCTAGAAATAGGTAACTGATAATAGATAATTGACAGAAGAGGATATTCAAATGAAAAAATTCTCAAACTTAATAGGAATAAGGGAAGTACAAATTAAATTGTATTCTATTTTCAGACTAGCAAGAACTTGGCCAACTAAGTTTTAGCCTGCTGAAGAAATAGATGTCTCAAACAGTGTTGGAGGGGCACATTGATATAATCACTTTGCTGAGTAATTTGGCAATATCTAATGAAGTTGAAAATGCACTTGTCTTAAGAACCAACAATTCCACTGATAGATACGCCCTACCTATATGCACCCAAAAGTATATGTATCTTGCGTATGCATACAAGGAGACCTATATCTGTTCACTAAAGTAATGTTATAATAACACAACTGTCAACTAGTGGGCAAAGAGATAAACATACTACTGGTAAATGGAATATACACAGCACCTAAGATGAATTACCTAGGTTGATAGTATTAACATGAATAGATACTGAAAACATAATCTTGAGTCTAAAAAATGAGTTGTAAGATGTTACATGCAGTGATATAACATATACATTTAAAAAGCAATAAAATGCCACTATATAGTATTTGTGAATACATATATATTTATACTAAAATATAAAAAACATGGGTTATATACACATCAAATTCATGAGAAGTTTGCCTGGGGGAAAAATAAAAATGACACTGACAAGGAGGATAGATGGGATTCCAACTTTAACATTATGATGTGATTTCTTTTAAGTAAAGGATCTGAGGTCAAGGTGGAAAAGGTTAATATGTGTTAGCTTCTAGTGCTAAGCATATTCTTCAACTTTTATGTATTAAAAAATGTGTTAAATATACACAGTTTCTGACCTCTAGAATTCAATATTTCTATGATAAAACAAAAGGACTGGACTAAAATTCAGAAAATCTGAGTGACAGCAGAGGGGCTGCCATTCTTTTATCTGATCTGCTCGATAGGGACACTGCAAACCTTAAAGGATGTTTGAGGACACAGAAAGCTGTGGCATAAATCATATTTAAAAGAAGGGTTGCACTAGGAGCTAAAACCCAAGTATTATATTGTAATGCCTTAGTAAACAAAGCTACTGTTTTGCAAAATCTATAAGAAACAAAAAATATATATTTATAAAGAGGCATAACAGCTGCATTTGGTCTCTGATTCATGCCCATTTCTTTCCTTTCTCCATATACCTTTTTTCTTACTTTTATCCGTCCACAGATACAGTCATTCATTCACAGGGCAGAGCTAATCTACCTATTAAAAGTTGAGGAAGAGCTCATTCTATCTTCTCTTCACACACATGTTATGGGGTATGATATCTTTTTTTTAAAGTTTATTTATTTATTTTGAGGAAGAGAGAGCAGGGGAAGGCCAGAGGGAGAAGGAGAGAGAGAATCCTAAGCAGGCTCTGCACTAAAAGCACGGAGCCCAATGTGGGGCTCAATCTCATAAACTGTGAGATCATGACCTGAGCTGAAATCAAGAGTCAGATGCTCAATTGACTGAGCTACCCAGGTGCCCCTGGGGTGTGATATCTTAATAATCATCTATCAAAAGGCCTTGGAGAATTAGTTTGTCCATTAGGAATTTCTCTAGCACTAATTCCCTACTATAGTAAGCTCCCCAAAGCGAGGACTAAGTTCTAGATCTAGTATGAGTTTCAGATATGTCAGGATGGTGTAGTGTATGAGGTATATCTATAGATTTTAACAAACCAGTTGTTACAAGCTAAAAATGAGATCCCCAGGGGCACCTGCGTGGCTCAGTTGGTTGAGCGGCCAACTCTTGATTTTGGCTCAGGTCATGATCCCAGGGTCATGGGATTGAGCCCTGCAATGAGGTCTGTGCAGAGTGTGGAGCCTGCTTGAGATTCTCTCTCTCTCCCTCTGTCCTTCTCCCCCACTTGTATATGCGCGCTCTCTCTCAAAACAAACAACGAGCTCTCCAGAATGGCTACAATTCCACTATCTCCTAAAATGGGCAGGGTCCAGCACCAATAGTCTCACTGGATGTGAAATGCCTGCCAATCTCCTTCTGGGTTTGTCTATTTATTTTGCTAAAATAGGTCATAATTTTGCGTTTAAACTCTTCTAAGAGCTATAGTAGTGAGGAATTTCTACACGTATTTACATATGTGAACTGAATATTTTGTCATACTACATTACAAAAATCAATTAATTAAATGAGGAAGTAGATTCTGTGCCTTTATTTCAGATATACAATGGAAGGGGTTATGGTTGGCTGAAAAATGACATGATAGCTGGGGGGTGGGTTGGGAGGGGTCAGTTGGTTAAGTGTCTGACTCTTGGATTCAGCTCAGGTCATGATCTCAAGGTTTTATGGGTTCAAGCCCTGCATTGGGTTCTGCACTGGCAGTGCTGAGGCTGTTCAGGATTCTCTCTCTCTCCCTCTCTCTCTGCCCCTCCCCCACTTGCTCTGTCTCTCTCAAAATAAATAAACTTTAAAAAATGACATAATGGAGATGATTTGCATAGATATATTTTAACACACGTCTGAATAAAACAGAGTATCTCTCTGGGCCTTCTGTCTATTTCAGAAACACTCCTTAATTTCTTCTCCTGACCTTTTAGAAAAATCTGCTCTTCTCAGTATGTATACCTGTAAGGGTCTTTCATGAACATGAAACCAAAATCCTTTCACCATTTCCAGGTCCATTTTGATAACCAAAGATTAGGCAAAGTTAGGCAATACAGTGGAAAAGAGCATGGGTCTGAAGTCAGACCACCAGGTGTTGGAACCAGGCTTTGCAACTTAGACTTTTTTAATGCCAATTTATTTAACCTGCCTGTACCTCTGTTTCTACCTCCTTAAAATGGGCATTATAACAGTATTTCTCTCAGAGAGTTATGCTAAGTGAAATACTGCATATAAAGTGGCAAATAGAATGAAATAAACGTTAGTTATAATTAATGCCACCATATTGTCATCATCATCTGTCCAAGCCTGCTGCTAGGTGCTGGGAATTCAAAGCAGAGACCCTTGTCATTTGCAGGAGACAAGCATACAAAGAAGAAAATATAGAAAGGGCATCCCTACTTAAACCAGGGAATGCCCCAAAGGCTTAGGGTCTGAAGGAGATGTGAAAGCCCAATAATTCCCTGGATGCCGGATCACTGTGAATGGCTCTGGCAAGTGACCAAGAAAATAAATGTTTAAAAGGTACCATGCTTGATTCAGGCATCAGAATTCTCATTTCCTGGATCCTGGAAACTCTAAAGGTCTAACTACAATGGCCTTTTCCACAGATCACAGAGGCAGAAGGCCCCCGCGAAATGCTTAGTGGCAGCTGAATCCCTACGGTGTCACTGACATCCCTATGCAAGTTCTGGAGTTAACAGTTCCCCTACGTTGAATGGATTCCACATGTTTCCGGACAAATGCTGAGCAATGCACTTTCTCTGTCTAGCAAGGGGTACCCATGCAAAGAAGGCATCTCTATCTTCCAGCACAGTGCAGAGGTCCTATCATATTCTTGCCATCTTTCATGCTGTCACCCAAGAAGCACTGTGTGTATGAGCCCAGCCCACATACTCTTGCCCAAACAGCCTCTCTCTGCTCTGCTCTCACAGTCTAATATTTTTTAACCTTCAACGTGGAGGTGACTTACAGACCTAAGAGCTACACACTTGACTGACTGAGCCACTGAGGCGCCCCGAGCATTTGTTTCTGAGGAATTCAAAATCATTCTAAGTGTCGTTTATCGTCCCAGCAGCACGGTGAAGGTGGGCTTCCATCTTCCCATCTCCTGACGCTCCAGGTGATAATAAGCACGTTTCTTGCCCGGGGAGAAGCTAATCACGGGGGTTGCTGAGATGTGCAGGCCACGCACAAGGCTGAGAGTGACAAACGGTTAAGTGGGTGCAGCATCTGGCGAGAGCTGATGTTCACCATTCACCAACAGCCATAACAGGAGAGATGATGACCCTTCCTGACAGGGCACCCAGTGGGAAAAGAGAACTTCTGGACCTAAATTCGTACTAATAACAGAAGAAGTGAAGAATGTGCCCTTGTCCTGCTTTTTTCTGAGTGAGAAATTAAATGCAATAAATATTTGACCACCGCTAACCTGGGTACTGAGCTCTCGGCTTAGATGGGGAAAAAACAACTATTAATTGAATTGAAACTTTTTCCTAATGCCTGGGAATTTCTGTGAGAATGAATTTGCAGGTTCAGTACTGTACATCAAGTTAAACTTTAGTAAATGGTATTTCTATTTCTTCCCACTGTAGTTAATTTTCAAGTTAGTGTCATTCAATTCCTATAATATTAACACATATAGTGTTTATTAACTAGGATATCCCTCGAAACTCCAGCTGAAATATGAAAGGAGTTTAATCTTCACCCATGAGAATTACAGTTGAACTACCTCTATGCTGGAAGGGCAATCAAGTCAATAAACACCAGTTTTCCAGGAAAGGATTGCAGGAAAAGCACATTCTACAACAGATCACTTGTATCACACATTTGGCTCCTTGGAAGCGGAGCTTGCTGTTTCGAGATGATATTAAAGAATCAAAAGATGGAATCATGAAGCCTTTGTGGAAAAGAAAAAGTCTCATTTTAACAAACAGCTGGGTTATTCAATATGTAAAGTATATTAGTAAAAAATAATAGAACCTTGATGTGCTTTTTGGTTCTTAAAATGTAGCAAAAGGTACCATAAAAAGTGAAATCTGGAGTTATCTGAAAATGAGCAGGTCGGTGGTTGCTCCATCGGTGCCTAAGCGCTCCTGTGGTTTCTGCCCATCTCCTGCGTCTGTAATCTGCCAGCACCCTCCTGGGTCACCTCTCATTGTCCTTGACAACTCGGCTGCCTCGCTGTCTCTCCACCGTGGAACTCTGCACGTACACAACTGCACTGAGAGTAACACTTCCTAGGCAACACCCCAGTTTTTCCAGCAAACACATCAACTAACTCACTGGATAAAGACTAGCAAAGACGTCTTTTCTGTCGGATTTTTCTTTAAGTACCATTAAACATTATTCTCCACACAAGATCCAGAAGGCACTGGGACAAGTGTGGGGTTGTGACCAAACCTCACGCTAAAAAGAGCAGTGACTGCACAGGAAATGGCTGCCTTTATAAGGAGTAATGACGAATGATAATAAAAAGGAATAATGATAATGATAAATGAACGCTAATTGGGACCAATGTCTCTGAGGAGCTGCCACATGTCAGCAGAAAACTGTGATCCTGTTCCTTCTAATAAGTGACTTTGAGAAAATTAATAATTGATTTTTCAGAACTATCTGACAAATGCTGAAACCAAGTGTTAGTGTTCATCCAAATGTGAATAATTTGGGGATAGGATAAGAGCTATGCTATTCGAAATTTATATTTAAATTTAGAAACCTTCTAAAATCAAAAATATTTTCAATTGCTGGATTAGAAATTCCTAAGTTCTGCAAAAATTAGTAGTATTATCTCTGTTAAAAAAATTAGCTTATAGAAGACTAGCAGATCTAAATGTCGTTATAAAATACACAGACACAAGACAGACTCATTTCTAGGACTATTATATATAATTTTTGTATCTATCCTTGTTTTGGTGTTTTCTTTAATTTCTACTTTTAGCAAATATTATCTTGCTGTATTTCATACTTCTTACAAACTACGTTAAAATATTGCTTTTTAAAAGGAAGAGAGAATAAAACTAGAATAATCATACTAACATATTTGTGGCCAAAAGGGTTCAAATTAAATGTAAAAAGGCATTTTCAGTTACAGAGATATTTTAAAGGGGTTTTTTGGAGGTGGGAGGCTAGGCTTAGGTACAGTTCAGTAAGAAGATATTTGAAGCATTTCCTCAAAACTATAGTAAATGTATTTGCTTGTTTACCAAACTACATGCATGTTGTGTTTCTTAGTCAACAAAAGGATTATAATGAAGAGCAACCAGGGATGAGAATGACATAGTTTAATGCAATTGAACCATATAAATCTCTATTCCTGCTGATCAATTTCAAAGGCATTTTGCAAAAACAGGACCACTGCGTATAAGATAGAGGTAAAGCTGTATTTTCATCACATGATGGCCCCGCCATCTACTCACCATGCGTGCCTGAAATAATGCGGGGATAAAGGACTGGTTAGATAGGTTGAGAATCCTCGAGGAGTCCTTCAGGACGTAGATATTGCCAAAATCAACTTGAGTGGGATGTACGTAGATAACTGGGCCTTCTCCGATGCTCTTTAAGTGACATACCTGTGTTCCATGCAAGAGAAAGAACATGAGAATAGCTGAAAACAGCTAGCCTTTCAAGATCACTTGAAACAGAAGTTTCTGGCCATCTCTTTTATGAAGAGCAGGGGCATAAAAGGGTGCTTATTCTTTATCCCTGTACTCTGTGGTCAGAGTGACCCATGCTGGTCAGACCCATGAATCCAGCCTGGAATTCCTCCCCAAGAAGGATGATTGGCTTCCCTGGTCAGCCCAAGCCGTGCACTGAGGAGAAACCAGAAAAATGGTCCTCTGCATGCCAGCCAGCACTGCAGCCTCGAGAACACTTAGCGTGGGGTTAAGGACTGACACTTCAGAGTCAGTAGTGGCTGGGTTGAGCCCCTGTTTTGTTGCTAACTAGTGGCACAACAGGACTGCCCACTGCACACAGCTGTGAAGGCTGGGGACTGAACTCCACCTTGCTCTGCTCCCTTAGTCCTGTGCTTTCATCCAGGCATTATGTCTGCCTGAGGAAGAGGGGCTTTCTTCTTTCCTAAAGAGCCATCTGCTCAGCAAGCAAGGCACCTTTTGGGTTGGCTGGACTCTGATGCTGCTTTCTAAGTCAGGTGGCTTATCTATGGCATCTTACATGGAAGAGATAAAATATATTCTACTCTCTGAGCATTCAGAATCCCTTCAAACAAAAATACACCCACATCACCCAGCTCTCAAATAAACCAAATGTCTAGGGATTCATTGCCTGTTGGGCAACTTTCTTCAAGATTCAAGATTCATCCTTTGATTCAGCTCAGGCAGCAGACAGATTTCCATGTCTCCCTCTTCCACACTTGGAGAGAGGTTACTTCTCAGAGCTTCAGTAGGTTAATTTGGGCCATGGGTCTAGTCAATATACAGAAAAAGATCCAGTGAGCAGTGACTGAAACCACTCTCAGAGCCCACATGCAGCATACGAGTGATAGTCAGCTTTGTACCAGGAACAACTGAGGAGGACGTTAAACACCCAGATGTGCTCTCCCCTCAGAGATTCTGATTTAATAGGACTGGAGGGAGGCCAGGCATGTCTGTGTGTGAGAAACTCCTGATAGGAGTTTAAGAACAAGTGCTATTGACAAGAAAATTCCACACACACACACACACACACACACACACCATATACCATGATATGTATGTATGTATGTATATATACATGGTATTATTCAGCCATAAAAAAGAATGAAATCTTGCCATTTGTGACAACATGGATGGATCTAGAGAGTATAATACGAAGCAAAATAAGTAATAAGTCAGGCAGAGAAAGACAAATACTATATGATTTCACTCATATGTAGATTTAAGAAATAAAAAAAAAAACAAAGGGGGAAAAAAGAGACAGACCAAAAAACCAGACTCACAACTATAGAGAACAAACAGATGGTTACAAGAGGGGGGCGGGATATGGTGAAATAGGTGAAGGCATTAAGAGCGCACTTATCATGATGAGCACAGAGTAATATGCAGATTTGTTGAATCACTATATTGTACACCTGAAACTCATATGACACTGTATGTTAACTATACTGGAATTAAAATGTTTAAAAATGAAAAAATTTTAAAATAAAATAAAATATCAATTTTTAAAATTGAAACATTTTAAATTAAAAACATAAAGAATAAATTGTAAAAAATTTAAAAATAAATAAAATAGAATAAATAAGAAAATTAAAAAGGACAAATGCTATAAAACAGCACTACTTCTCAATGGATCTGAAGATAGATTCCCAAAGTAACACAGCACTAGTATTTTGCCACTGCAGAGTGAAAATGTAAACTAGAATTGCGAGAAGGCAGAGGATATGCAGATATGGAATATGCAAGCCATACAGCGATTTTAACTGTAATTCTGAAAACTGGCTCTCACCATAGGGGGGTCCGGGCTCCCAAAGGTTGAGATGTAAACAATGGACCTATACTCCCCAGTGACCTGTGTCTCCAGGGCCAGAGGTATGTGGACGGTGCTGTGGGGGGGGATGACTCCACAGGGGGTGGGACTGGAGAGTAACACGGCAGACATGTCTTCATGTACCTGGTGGGAGAGACAAGCTGGATGGATAAGCAAGCCCCTGGCAAGGTATGAAATAAATAGCATATTAGATTATTTTGAAACAAGTGTTGCCCCAAGTCCATGTAGGTTCTTTAGGAGTATGTCACCATTCAGACAAGTAAATGGGGATGAGCACCTCAATTCTGGTAAAGGGAAGCGGGGAGTATAGAAGGCCCCAATCCAAACTGCACAACCCAGCAAGATGCAGAAATTATCCACAGTGTGAGTGGAAACAGCTCCCCATGGCCAAATTCCTTCACCTGGCCCTCCATGTCCTCCACCACCTTGTCTCTTCGCACTTTGTCAACAGAGGGCACTAGTTTTTCCTGAACACGTGATACTGCTTCCTACTTCCAACACTCTGCACTTACATTACTCTTCCTGGAATGCCCTCTCCCTTCGATGGACCTGCACATTTATCCTGAATGCCCACAGGTATCCCCTGTGCTCTAGAGTAAGGGCTTTTCCTCTGTCTCCAGGGGGCATCCTACAGTCCTTTTCCACAGCGTGTACTATCTCTGTCCATCTGTTCCATGAGCTGTCAACTTCCTGGCCCAATTCCTGGCCCAAAGCATATGCCAAGTACATGTTTTTTAAATGGCAAAATAGGTAGGTGAATGAATGAATGTTATCCAGTGTTTATTATCAATGTATGTCCTTCAGAACCCTGCTCTGCAGCATATTACATATTACATATTACATATGCAACAGCAGCAACAAATAAAACTTTAACTAGATGGGGGCACCTGGTTGGCTCAGTTGAGCATCTGACTCTTGATTTTGGCTCAGGTCATATTCCAGGGTTGTGGGATCAAGCCCCACATTGAGCTCCTCGCTGAGCAAAGAGCCTGCTCTGGAATTCTCTCTCTTTCTCTCTGCCCCTCCCCAATCTCTAAAATTAAAAAAAAAATACACACAAAAAAACAAAGAACAAAACCCAAAATTTTAGCTAGACATGTAATGGGTATTAAAGAGGGCACTTGTTTGTTGTGACGAGCACTGGGTATCGTATGTAAGTGGTGAATCACTGAATTCTACTCCTGAAACCAATACTGCACTGCAAGTTAACTAAGTATAATAAAAAAAAAATCCAAGGGAACCTGGGTGGCTCAGTGGGTTAAGCGATCAGCTGTTGATTTCAGCTTGGGTCACGATCTTACAGTCTGTGAGATTGAGCCCCCACATCAGTCTCTGCTGGCAGCGAGAATTCTGCTTGGGATTCTCCCCCACTCACATGCTTGGCTCTCTCTCTCAAAAATAAATAAACATAAAAAAAATCTTAAAAAAAAATCTCAGGGCCAAATAAGTTTAGGTAATTCTGGGAAACCTTAGCTGTTGGAGAAAGACAGAATGTACAGATTTCACCTGTCCAGGGACCCCCATGGTCTTTGTACACCTAGGCGGGCCTAACATGGCCTAATCTAACTTATCCTGCCTATGTAGCAGTGCTCTGCCCAGCCTCACTGGAACCTGAAGCAAAAGGGAAAATCAGCCAATTCTGCCTTTATCTAATATTTTTATATTTTATTATGAACTATTTTGCATCAATTTTGCTTTTAAAATGTGACATGAAAATATGATTTATCTTGATTCCTGAGTTTTTTGGCTCCCCCCACCCAAATTCTGTGCTCACAGCAAGTGCCTCACCCTTTTCCCAGCCCGCCTGTGCAGAAAAAGCTTCCTCAGCACCCCATATGTAAGCTGTGCTCTGAGTTCTTGAGATGATCAGGCACTACTCACGGCTAACCTATTCCATTGTTGATCGTCTAAAAGTTAGAAAAGTGGTCTCCCATCAACCCAACACTTGGCTTCTGGTTTTGTCTCAGAGAAGCTCATACAATAGTTCTAATTTCCTCTTTTATGTAACAGCTTAGGGAAGGATGGCTATTTCATCCTAGTTAAGGCTTTTCTGTTCCTGATTAAACACTGTGTTCCTCATATAAGCTGGATTTCCAGATGACGTTGATTGCCATTCTGGTTACTCCACGTGTGATTTTTTTTCTCATGTTTCCACTAAAAAAATACAATGTCAGTATCTGGAGACAAAACCTGGCACTTCCTTGACCAGTAGCTATCTCCCTTCTTTAGCTGATCACTGTGTTTGGGGGTGCCACTATGGTGGCCTAACCCACCTTGGTTCCATGGCCTCCATACTGGTCTTTGAACACATTTTGAAACTGTGGTCAAATAAAACCCCCATCTGATTTGTTTTTTGGGGGTTTTTTTGGCATGAATTTTTACTAGAGTACTGTCCTTATAGGACAATAGAGTTTTAAACCCAAATGCATTCTTGGTAAATTGTATCCTATTAGTGACCTTCCATTACTTTGGTCTATGCAGGTCTTTTTGAATCTTTAATCCATATGTGCTTAATTGCTCAGGGCCCCACCTAGCTGGATGTAATGGCAGGTGGACAGATCCATTTCATAAAACATTAAGAGGCAATTTCATTTTTTTTCTTTTTGTAGTATCTCTAGCCTTCTTGTTCAACAAGTCCATTTATAAATACTGCATTACTGTATCTTAGTGATGCTGTTAAAGTCACAGCCATAGCCATAAATGAAAACTCCTAGCTCTGCCTCATTTCCCATGAATAATTAATTCATAGGCAATTATTTGTAGGTGTAACTCCTGCATGTTGGCTTAATTGATCCTGGCCTTTCTTTATCAAAGGCAATTTCCCTGGGAAATTAAGAACTGTTTACACCTGCAGCTGCTCAATCATGCAGGTGGCAATCCAGCTGTGGCTTTATGACCTCATGCCCAGATTATCCCAGGGTTCAAAATCAGAATTACAGAAGGTCAGGTGTTCAGGAATATGGCTCTTTAGAAGGGTTTCTCTTTCTCATCAAGGGAATCCAACTGAAGAAAAATCAACACTGAAAAAGGATAAAGTAAGTCACCTGGGGCAGGACCTCATAGCATCCTGGGAGGTCATCATGATTGACAAGCTGGACCGTTTTCTCATAGGGGTACTTCAGGAAGCAGCGCCCAAAGTCCACCTCTGTGTTCACCAAGTGGAGGGTAGGTACAATACACCTGCTCAAAGGAAAAAGCCCATTAAAGAATTCAAAAGTATAGAGAGCTTATTTACATGAGGAGAATGCAGAGTCCCAAGTTAAACACATTTGTCATTGTCACATAGTTTTTCTCTAATAACTACATTAATCATTTTTAAATCTTTTCTCCTGTCATTCCTATCCCTCAGCCCCCAGTCACCACTGTTTAATCAAAAAGGGCTAGAAGCAAGACTCCTTAAACAGCGGTCTTCCATGGGTAATGACTAACATTTCCATTGTTTTTCATATTCGGTCTTCTTTTGCCAAGGGACCCCCCACAGTGTAAGTTCCTTAGGGTAGTGGATCTGTTTCCAAGGCAAACCAGCGTGGGGTCCTAACTAGCTGTGACACTCTGGACCAGTCAGAGTCCCCGGAGGACGAGCTACAGTTTGCACCATCTAAATTATGGTAATAATTCTAATTCCTATGCAGAACAGCTGTCTTGGATCAGGAGGCTCAGGCAGCTGATCCACCCAGAAATGGCACTGTGACAGTGGTGCTCAGTGCGAAGGTGGGTGTGGGGGGAGGGGAGGGAGAGTGGGGTGCAGGGGAGGAGGAGTTGAAGCCCTGTGTGTGCAGCTGGTCTATCATGAGGTTACTTGGGTTTCATTTTGTGTCTGCATCTCGAAGTCTGCCCTGCCTCGCTGCACTGTCACAATATAGTGCTGTGGTGAGGAGCACTGGCATCTGTATCAGAGCCAGGCTCAAAGAGTGACCTTAACAAATACAACCTCGAGCAAGTTGCTTTCCCTCCCGGAGTCGCATTTTGCTCATAGGTAAAAGGAAGGTAATTCTAGGGATTGATGTTAGCATAATTAACTCAGAGTGTTGTGGCAAATATAGGAGCTGATGTGGATGAAGAGCACAGCACAGTGCCTACTGCACTGAGCAAGAGCTCAGTACGAGATGATTAACCTGTGTCAGAGGGCACAGCCAGCTGTCACTGCTGGCTCTCTGCAAGTTCTGAAAGCAATTCTTTTGTTGAGGGTCTTCAAGCAGTTCCTACCGATTAGACCAAAAATAATGACATGAAAGCGAGACTTGTTAACCCAAAGTCTGAGGTTTAGAATGGGATGAGCGTTCATTTTTAGCTAGAATGGCAGCTGTCAGTTGACCCGATGACTTTCACAAAGCTAATCCTTCACTACCTGAAACACTGTGGCTGACAGGACTTACAGTATTTGACTTGGGTCACAGAGTACAGAGTACACATGGTAGGAAACTCATAGCCTCTTAGGACACTGTTGTTGTTGTTGTTTTTCTTTAACTCAGGGTTTCCCACTGATAGCTGCAGGGAAAGGGGGCTGAAAGAGGGAAAGTATCAGAATCAACCCACCCAGAAAAGAAATGCAAGACTAGACAAAAAAGGTAAACCTGGGTATGGAAAGGACCAGATGAAAGAGGTTTTGCTGTTTTTAAACAAACAAAACAATTAATTAGGTTTTTGGAAGGACTAAATAGACCATGGCAAGGCCTTGACCTTCAAGTTCTTTCTGATACATTTTCCCAAATTCATGAGGCCTAAACTCTGGGGATGGATATGTTATAGGGTTTTATTAAGTAATTTTCTCGATTTCATTTACATGGCATTTTCATACACACCCTCTAAAGCCGCAGATCTGGACACTTGTTTGCTTTGGCAAGAGTGTGGCCCATGATTTTATTTATTTACTCAGAATCCCTGTCATCATCAGTATCACACTCCACTCTCCAGAAGACCCCAACTTGGTCACGGAGACACATCAACAAATAGCAGAGCCAGGATCTTAACCTGACCCGAGAGTCCATCGCTGCCTCTATTAAAATAGAAGGTGAGGATGGTTCTGAGGAGTTTATGTTGGTAGAGAGCCTCATTTGGGAGGCCTGCTTGCAGCCTCAATTAAAGTCATAGTAAGTGTCCGGAAGTGGGACTGTCTTGCTAAATGGACCTTCCACTGCAGGTCTGCACGTTCTTTCTGGGCAGAACCCTGGAGTACTGTATTTAAAGATAAAAATGAAAAAACAGCAACTGATGGGGCAGCTGGGTGGCTGAGTCCTTTAAGCATCCAACTTTGGCTCAGGTCACAATCTCACGGTTCGTGGGTTCAAGCCCCGCATCAGGCTCTGTGCTGACAGCTCAGAGCCTGGAGCCTCCTTTGGATTCTGTGTCTCCCTCTCTCTCTCTCTCTGCTCTTCCCCTGCTCGTGCTCTGCCTCTCTCTCTCAAAAAAAAAAAAAAAATTAAAAAATTTTAAAGAAAAACAGCAACTGTTCACCTTTTCCTGGTAAAACCTTTTTAGTTACATACTTGGAAAGTCAGACCATTAGAGAGCACTATTATTATTAACACTGCAAACACACACACACACACACACACACACACACACACACACACATCCCTTCTCTCATCTCCACTAAAGGTGCGTTTGCTGTTTTAAAGCTTTGTCATTTGAATATGAGATTCAGTATCAGATTTGCCTTCCCAGCAAAGCAGAACAAATGCAGAGAGAACTGGTTGCAGGCCTGCTGCCTCTGGGAGAGGCGGCCCATTGCTGGAGGCTCAGGGGAGATGCAGGAGGAGAGAAAGCAGGGGAGTACGATACCTCGCTGTGATTAAGAGTGCCAGCACTTCTTCCCCGATGCCCTCCACGTCCACCACCAGGGCCAGCTCATATTTCTGCACAGTGTTGGAGCATAAGGTCACCTGGAAAGACAAAGGTGAAAAGCTGCTCTTCCACGAGGCCGGGCCTCCCTCTGCGCAGGGGAGAAAGGAGTCAGGGGAGGACGGCTCTGATGAGGGCAGCTTCTGAGTACTTTTTTATGGGGTGTTTGGCGGTTTACATTTTTAGTTGAACAAGTTACATTTTGGGGTCAGGGCATGCTGAGTTTTTTCAAAGGTGAGGTTAGAAACCAAATGGCTTTTAGTACAATAGGTTTGCTCATTTCTGAGAAGACTGTATCAAAGAAGTCATATACCTGCATAAGAGGAAAAAAATGACCGTGAAGGATGAACCATATCAAACAAACTTTCATTACTCAATTTAAATTGTTCTCTATGCCTCCAGTCTATAGAAATTATGAAAATTCAATACACCAATAAAACACTACAGCTAAGTTTCTCTTACAGCAAAATAAAAGAACATAAAACCATGTCAGTTCCAGAAAATGGCCTAAGAAATCAACTAGATAGTCTTTAAAAAAAAATCAAAATCTTGTCTCCCCACTGTCCACCATATTCATTATTAGAGCAGAAAATAAGAAGCTCCAAAGAATGTCTATGCAAGGACAATATGTGCCCAGTATATTTTACCCTCTGGTTTTTATTTATTATTGTGAAATTTTACATTTAGCTGTTGAGGTCCTGTCACAATTTTTAGTTGCTTAAAAATGATTTGTAGCAGAAGAGATACTTGTAAGTCTAGAGAACAGCTTCTGGCACAGGTTAAAGCTTCCCATACATCAATTATGTATGAAGGACTAATTAAACAACTTTTTTTGGTTGCAAAGGGAATCACTGGATGCAAATTTGAGTCCACATAGACATGGTTGATGTAGTTCAGGAGCGAAAATCGAAGCCTGGAGAAACTTTTCCAAATCTAAAGGGAAAATAAAGTGAAGGTGGAGCCGTTGATTTGGAAGGAAAATTTGTGAGATTTGGAGAGAAGCAGCTGACCCAGCATGCAGAGGTTCCTGGGGTGACTCTAATCCCTGTCCCTGTCTCTGAGCTCTGGTTAGAAGGCAGAACAAGTGGCTCTCACAGAAGGCAGCTAGGCAGGTGCTATGTCTTCTCAAACCTTCCTGTACGATGTGCGAGAGGCAAAAAAAGGAAAGGTAGGTGATGTGTAGGCTGAGCACAAAGTAAAAAATAAATTCTTTGCAACAGCACTTCTTCCCAGGAAAGTCACAGTTAGCAACTGCTATGATCTGAATGGTTGTGCCCCACCCCCCAAATTCATATGTTGAAATCCTAACCCCCAATCTGGTGGTAATTAGGAGGTGGGGCCACTGGGGTGATTAGGTCAGGAGGGTGGAGCCCTCAGGAACAGGGTTAGTACCCTAATGAAAAAGATCCCACAGCTCCTCCTTGCACACACGTGAGGACACAAGTCAGCAGTCTGCCCCTCACCAGAACCCTACCATCTGTCACCCTGATCTTAGACTTCCAGCCTCCAAACTGGGAGGAATAAATTTCTATTGTTTATAAACCACCCAGTCTCAAGTATTTGGGTTCTTTTTTAAGCCTTTTTTTTTTTTTTTAAAGTAGGCTCCACGCCCAGCACAGAGCCCAGTGTGGAGCTTGAACTCAACGACCCTGAGCTCAAGACCTGAACCAAGATCAAGAGTGGGACACTTAACCCATGGAGCTACCCAGGTGCCCCTCAAGGATTTGTAATAGCAGCCCAACCAGACTAAGACTGCAAACTTGAGAAGTTACAATGATATAGGATATAAACCTCATCGGGCCCATGGAGAAGCCCTGGGGAGAGCCAAAGACTCCCAGAAAAAATTTAGGATGAGCAGCTTCGTGGTGAGATATTATTAAACATTTAAAACAAATGTGGGACCTAAAACCATAGCTGAATTAAATATTCGAAGGTAATGACTAAAGAGAAAACTACCGACCTTAGCTATGGAAGTCTTTTCTTTTTTCTTTCCCAGAAAAGATAAAATCATTTCAACTTAGCAGCCTTCAGTAATGCTAGACCTAACTATTTGGAGAAGCAAAAGTAGGTGAAGGAAGACAGTAAAACCTTTCTCAGTGAGCTGTGAAGGAATTCTGCTGGTGGCTCTGCTAGGCTGTGCCCAGAGCATCACTGTGGGCCTAAATATAAAGTACTGTTAGGGATATCACATCTGCATTCACCATGAAGCCCAGATTTGTATTACAAATCTGAATAAACTGGGTATCATCTGTGGCACAAATCTCGACATTCATTGGTATAAACAATTAGATGCTGAAGGAACGGAGCTCCTAATTATCAGTGAGTTCTTAAATCTTTTTATGTCTATAACAATGACTGTACTATCTACATGGAGCAGTGGTTTCACTAGAAATCGCCCATGGTTCTGGTGAAGGCGATGCCTCTGGATTGATGGAAATTCATGGGAGCAGTGTCAGTCCTTATGCCCAAAATATTTGTTATCTGGTTTCTTTTACCCTCGTGGTTTATTTCCTGACAGGCCCACCTTCCCACGTGAATTAGAGGCATTCCCACTGACAGTGGACGTTACAGAAAGCAAACCCTAGCTGCGATCCTAGTAACTATTTGAGAGCGTGGCTGCCTGGCTGTATGTGCTGGGAGGTTGTGCACTTTACCCTAATAGCAGCAAATCCTTGGGAGCGAATGGTGCCACTGCTGGGAGTGATGGTGAATTCTTTTGGTTTCATTATGGGTCTTTCATCCTTGTTCCAAAATGGTCTTTTGTTGTCTGAATACTGCTTGCAACTTGAAATGCTTTTATGGCCATCGCCATCCCCAGGGACACGCAGTTTGAAGGTCATGGGGACCAAGGAGGTATTATTGAGGGAACATATCAAGGTATGAGGGAAACCTGGAAAACAAAATGTGAGGTGAGATATAAAAGCCCCAGTATTGCCTCCCTTGAAACTTCAAAATTGCTAGCATTAAATGAATTGTCTGTGCAATTCATCACCACTTGCTTAACTCCACCTCTCCCTGATGTTGTCCAAAATTGTACAATCAATAAATGCATTTCATTCATTCATTCATTCATTCAGTCCATCAGTACGTCAGTCAGTGAATACTCTTATACACTTACTATGTAGCAACTATAGACATAAAACAAATCCCTGATGTTCATCCAGGTCCCTCTCAAGAAGCAGCCTCTATTATCTGTTTGGTAAAGAGTTCTCCAGAAGTATATTTTGCATTTAAGTTTTACATAGAATACAGATTTTTTTAAAAATGAATCATGTTGGCTCTTTTCATCTGCCAATGTGTGAAAGGAGAAGCCTGTGTGGTTTTCCCCACTGTGTGACCCAGAGCCTGCCAAGATATTATCTAACTTCTCCTGGACCTGTGTGAGGTCTGTGCTCTCAGGGTCGATGACACAAAATCAGATAATAGCATCTCCTGAGAGAGACTTTACAACCTGCTTTTGAACCAGCCAGAGACTAACACACTGGCTTTTACCTCCCTTAGACAAAGCGACTTTTTCACGTTAAATCTAGCCTTCCTACGTTCAGTTTGGTGAGCCTCCTGGCCTTTTTCTAAGATACGTGGATCCTCCTTGCCTGGGAAGCAATAAACTAAGGTCTGGATTCCCTAGGTGGCCACTCAATCTGCTACCCCTTTCAGAACAAGAGGAGAATGAATATGCATTTTTCTATGGGATGCGAACACTACTGTTTCTACCTCAAGCCCTATTGCAATAAAACACAATTGGTCTCTGCTGGAGTAGTTACTATATTACTGCCGGGGCTATTTTGGACTGATCTACTTCTCTCCCCATTTCTGGGCCTTTGTCTACACATTAGGACTGTTGGAGGAAACAGGTTTATGTCTCCTTTGTCCACCTGACAATCTACTTGGAAGAGATCTGTTATGGAAAAAGAATTGCCTGCTTAAATGTGCCTAAAGGACTTTCTTGGAAATTCCAGAGGAACTGCCAGAAAGTCCATCTAACAATCACGTATTGCTACATTCAGCTTTCCAGAACTTTCCCAGCAAAGACTCTTGAAACTGTAGATCCCCAACCCTTGTTTATTTTTACTTGACCATTTATGGGATCAGTATTCTTCTAATGTATAGGGTACCCTGGAAATGGCTTGTATAAAGGTTCAGATGTGTCCTTCCAAACCATTGCTCAGACTATTTCCCTGAAGCTAGAAGGTTTTCTGAGAATAAAGCCAATTATAACCTCCTAGCTAGAATAATTCCTGTACAATGACCTATAAACCCCATATTGCTTATTAAAAAGCCTAAATAAAGAGGTATTATTTTGTTAAAGACTGAAGGGTCATTAATAATACAAGTGTTACTCCTAGCTTTCTGCTTGCACCAAATCCTACAACTACCGGGTTTAGGCTTCCCTCATGCTTTCAATGATCTCTTCTGCTAACTTTTTTGAGATCTTTCTATAATCATTGTAATTAATATTGTAAGGGACAGGGGCGTCTTAGTGGCTCAGTCAGTTAAGCACTCACCTCTTGACTTTTGCTCAGGACATGATCTCACTATTCATGAGATCAAGCCCTGCATCAGGCTCTGAGCTGACAGTGAGGATACTGATTGGGATTCTGTCTCCCTTTCTCTCTGGCCTTCCTGTGCTTGCTCTCTCTCTTTCTCAAAATAAATAAAAATAAACTTAAAAAAAAGATTGTAAAGGACAATTACAACTAATTGTCCCTGGATCCCCACTTTACAACATCCTAAAGTCAATTTAAATATTTTTTCTTGAGTGAAATACTGCCTGATCATACCTGGGCCGAGGAAGACAACTATCATGAATTTTTTTTTATGTTTATAGTCCGTAAACCCTAACTTCTCTGGCCAAATTATCCAATGGTCAGGTCCACTGAATACCTGAAGCCTTCCAAACTCCCTATTCTCATTTGACATATTCCTGTACCTCCTGAAAAATAGTGAGTTTGCAGACACTTACACTCTGCCCCTTTTGGTCTATAATCTGGCATATCAGTTTTTACTTGGTTCATTGTATTCTTTGACAAATCTGAGGATTTATCAAAGTTTCACTGTTCTTTCAGAGATAATCACCACCTAAATTCTATAATCTGACTCTTTCATGCTACTACTATTGCTTCAGTCAACTTAATTAATTATTATATATGTCATCCAACATCCAAACCTACCATCAAAATATTTATAGCCATACTTTAAACATCTCAGATACCAAACAACAGTACTGTTACCTGTCATCTACTTTAGGGTATTTATAATAACCTGACACCATCAATCCCAATAGGCCCTGATGCCTAATCTAGATCTGTGTCTCTAAGCAAATAAAGGCCATGTCTCTAACGCTAACCTATAACAGACATCTCTTTAGGAATGAGCTTTCATGCCAAGATGGGGACAATATCGCCAACTTTAGTTGGCTCAATGCACTCCCCAGAGCTACAAATCTCTGCAAACCTTGTTTAACTCCATACAATGTCTCTCATTCTGAAATAACTAAGAAAACTCCTCTAATCCCTGGCTTATTCCTGTAACAGTTAATTTCTCTTGCGTTTCGAACTATATGCAACCCCATTGGTCTTTCATTCCTGAGCCAATCACATGCTTACTTTTGTCTGCCTCATCAAAGCCCTATTTGCACATGTGGGGTAATAATTATAAAGTTTCCAATAAATAACTCTTCAATGTACCATATTTCTTTGTGACAGGAGACCAATCTTCCTGGAGAAGTAAATAATTATACTTTGGGTAGGAGTCATGAAAGAACTCTAGTTCCAACGTTAGGACTTAAAAATATTATCGTAAAATAATTCTGAAATTGTATCACAAAATGATTCCTAACTTTGGCTGATACATTACAGAATCCCGAAGCACAGCAAAGTAGCCTGAATTAACTGAGCCAAGTGGTTTTGAAAATGAAATAGCCCTAGATTTCCTGTTGGCAAGCAAAAAGTATGTTTTTCATTAATATTTCCTGCCACACTACAGAGAAGATTAAGGAATCCATATCCAAACTAAAAGAAATGCAACTTGAATTTTGAAGGTGGACTTAAATGGGATAAGTTTTCCTCGGGAATCTTATGTCATTGGCTCTGTAGTGTCTTCCCACCTCTTATCTAGCTGCTTTATTGCCAAATGGTTCAGCAAGATATTATACAACAAAAGAAAAATAAACTTTTTTGTAATTTTCATCTAAGCTAGTTATCAAAACTTCTAGCTAGACTATGAGAAACAGCTGTTGATTATTATCTCTATAGCTCAAGGAAACAATGAATAAATTACCCAATAATGGCTTTTCCTATATACTTAGGGATAAGAGAGGGCCAAATGGAAGATGTTAATAGGAAAAGAATCTACCTAGCTTTGGAGAATGCATAAATGGTTTTACCTACTGTATTACCAATATCAAATACAGAAATTTGAATAAATTAATGGTATCTAGGGGGTATATATACACCTCCTGTTGGCCATATTTCACTGAAATGTACTATTAGTGGCCTTGATTTTTTTAAATGTTTTGATTCGAGATAAAAGTGTTCTAGATATTCTTGGGGCTCAAAAGTTGGCTTATTGTTGGTATAGTATTTACATTAACCTTTCAGAGGTGAACAAGAGGGCAGATCCTAGATAATGAATCAGTATGATATTTCTTGGAGTGACTGATTTGAGGTTTTTATTTGGATTATTTTTTCTCTCTCCTGGGCAATATGATATAGGGCACATCTTCCAAATGTTCTGCGTTGGAGTTCATATTTAAATGCCTGTGGAAGGGTAGGCTGCTATTATGCATCAGTTGCTCAGACCTCTCTGTGGACTCAGTTGAGCTGTTTGGAGAGTAACTGCATAGGTCTTTGGGTAATTCATCTCTCAATGCACATCAGTCACAGTTTCCCTTGAGAGAGTATGTGCCTCTCTCAGTTGGCCAACAGACAATTTTCAAGTTATAGGTCACTTTTACTTTCCTTCAAAAATTCTACCACTCAAACATGCCCTACAAATTTGTAAAAATTCCTCCAGCCATTTTCATATTCTATGATAAGAAACATTCAACTCCATTTACATAGATTTTCCTATATGTTAGGTAATGTTAAATGCTAAAGCAATGGATAAAAACATTATTAATCAGCTTTTTGCAAAGAAAGGATATTGAAAAAAAATTTTTTAATGTTTACTTATTTTTGAGCAAGAGAGAGACAGAGCACAAGTAGAAAAGGGGCAGAGAGAGAAGACAACACAGAATCTGCATCAGGCTCCAGGCTCTGAGCTGTCAGCACAGAGTCTGATGCAGGGATCGAACTCACAGACCGTGAGATCATGACCTGAGCCGAAGTCAGACGCTTAACCGACTGAGTCACTCAGGAGCCCCAAGAAAGGATATTTTTTGTAGAGAAAAAATTTTCCCCAAGTAGATGGCCATACTTGAAGCAAAAGAACTGAAACTCAAAATTGGAGGCAACAGAGAAAAATGGAAACGATTATGGACTATGGATTCAGACTAGTGTTTCTCAGTCTTTCCTAAATTATTATCACCTCCTAAAAAGAACCACTGTGATGAATTAATTTTCAAAGAAATCAATTAATTAAATGTAATTTAAATTAGATAAATTCCCTTTTATGTGAAAAAACACTTTTTTTCAATCCCAAACAAACAATTTTTGCCCCTGTGGGGCAGCACCATCCCTGTTGACAGTGCATGATTTAGAGAGAGCTCAGATGAAATACGCAGTCTGCCACTGCTGTATGATCATGGGAAGTTATTTACCTGTTTGAACGCTCAGTTGTTCCATCTCCAAAATGGGAATCTTAAATAGTATCTCCTCAAAGGATTTAAAGGGTTAAATGTAGTAATGAATGTGATTCACTTAGTAGAGATTGGAATATGAGAAAGAACCAATAAATGGAAACTTTTACTGCTAATGCCACCACTGCTGTTACCATTGTTATTATTTGGAAAGGTGGAGACAGGAGGAAATGATTCAGGGGAAGTAACTGAGCAAGAAGACAACACAAAAATACAGAAGTCTTCAGCTTGGAGTGATAGGACACCTGAGTCGAACCACCACTAAATTCACTTGAAACTTGAGAGCATCTCTATGAAAAGGCTGCATAGACACACTGCCAAATGAGAATCTGCATATAACATAGAGTGTTCTGAACATTCAGATAGCAGTGTCAAGTTTAAGGCTTTCTGCTGCTGAAAGAGCAGGGACAACCATGGCCTGACAGCTATTCGTGCCCAGGACACAGTTATAACTTTAACATATAAACTAGGAAATAGCACCAAAATGTCACTGCTTCAGAGGAAGAAGAGAACAATTCTAGACTCTCTTAGCTATTACCTATAAAAAATTGGTAAGAGAAGTTCTTTGTAAACTTTCCTCCTTCCATGTAGAGAGAGAGGCAATTCCATTCAATTTCTAATTTAAAATGGAAAAATTACTCACCAAAGGAAACATCGCCAAAGTGCAGAGCAGGAACATTAAAGTGGAAGGTAGGTCCAATGACACAGCCTCTGGAAGTAGGAATACAAATTGGGGGGAGTGGATTGAGAATCCAGTGAATTCAGAGTAACAATCAGTAAAGACAGTAAATATTAAAGCCATAAACTGGAATTGAGTCAAGTACAGAATCTAGCACTTAAAGAAACTACAAGCTGATGGTCTTATCACAGTGGTTCTTAGAATTCTTTGTCAAAACTCAAACCATTGGGTTTTAGCAAATGATGCCGCTGTTAACTTATCACCAAATTCCTACCAATGAACGAGGCAGAGCAGAAACATCACCAAACCAATGACACAGAGTATTAATGTGGAAAAGATACATATCATAAAAAGTTATTCTCAGGCAAGAAACAAAAATTATAGGGCTGGTCATATAATAAGCATTAAAAACTTGGTCCCACATTTTTATAAAACTGTTTTTCCAATTCCCACCACAACTAGTTGTGATCTTGGCCAGTCACTTTACCTCCATAGCCCCTAGTTTCTTTTCCTCGTGTATAGAAGAAAAGACTGGAATCTGGAATAGGTGACCTTTAAGGACCATTTGCTATAAATGGTCCTTTTCTCTCTCAGTGCAAGGCCTCATGATCTTGGAGTGATTCGCTAACTTAATAGTTGAGAGATTCTACAGTTTCTAGTTGACTTCAGCTGCAGAAAATAGCATAATGGTTCCCAACGATGTCTATGTACTACTCCTCAGAATGTGTGAATATGTTAGATTACATGATAAAGAGGAATTAATGTTGCAGAAGAAATTAAGGTTCATAATTAATGGATCCTAAAATAGGCAGATTTTCCTAGATTATCCTGGTGGGCCCAAT
>CM053563.1:43734233-43753783 GCA_028646485.1 Cryptoprocta ferox
GTTGTCTTCTTTCTGGCGTCTGTTTCTTCTTTCCCCCACTTGAAAATCCAAGTTTTATCCCTTCAGTCCTTCTCAGTTCAATCCATACAGGTGTGCGCGGATTACAGAGCTCCCTGCTTCTCCGCCATCTTGCCCGCACCCTCAAAGTGTCCTTTTATTAAAAAAAAAAAAAAAAACAGGGGACCCCGGGTGGCTCAGTAGGTTAAGTGTCCAACTTCAGCTCAGATCATGATCTCAAACTTTGTGAATTTGAGCCCCACATCGGGCTCTGTACTGACAGCTCAGAGCCTGGAGCCTGCTTCTGATTCTGTCTCCCTCTCTGTCTCTTTCTCGCTGCCCCTCTCCTGTTAATATCTTTCAATAAAGTTTTATGATTTGCCCCTTGAATATCTTAAGTATATATTGTTAGATTTATTTCTAGGTACTTTATATTTTTGTTGCTATTGTAAATAGTGTCTTGAAAATTAATTTTTCTGGTTGTTGCTATATGTAGAAGTGCACTTTTATATATTGATTTGGTAACCATCAATATTACTATATCTTAATAATTAAAAAAATTATTCACAGAGTCTTTAGGATTTTCCAGGTGGATAATCCTAAAATATGTGAATAATGGCAGTTTGTTCTCCCTATTTATACTTTTCCCCCCTCTTTTTTCTGGTTTTACTGCACAGGAATGGAGTTCAAGTATAATATTGGATGTCTAAGATAGATGGCAAGTTTTTGAAAGCCCCTAGTTATATTTCTTGGATCACTTTTAATGCAATGTGATCCTATTGCATTCAGGGACTTCAGGGCTGTTAGAGTGGGTTCTGTAGTGCATTTCTTTGCTTCTTGTGTGAAATCAGGACACTGTAATCAGAGATAGGAAACTGCCCTATTTTAAAGAACCTTTTGGGGCACCGGGGTGGCTCAGTTGGTTAATTGTCTGACTTTGGCTCAGGTCATTATCTCTCAGTTTGTGGGTTCGAGCCCCGCATTGCGCTCTGTGCTGACGGCCCGGAGCCTGCTTCAGATTCTCTATCTCCCTCTTTCTCACTGCCCCTCCCCTGCTTGCTCACTCGCTCTTGCTCTCTCTCTCTCTCTCAAAAATAAATGAACATTAAAAAAAACATTTTAATATTTTGCTCTTCTAACAAGGAATCTGTCCTTAGAGCTTACTAGTTCCTTCAGGTTTGTCCCTCTTGCCGTCTTTTGCCAAGACAAGAAAAATCCCTACTTCATAAATATTGCAGAAAAGTAGCATTTGTAATGCAACCTTAAAATTTAGACTAACTCTTGCAAAAGCAAGGCTGGTTATCACTTGTACTCCTATTCTATCCTGGGTGAGGGAAATGCCTAGCTACACATAAAACAATCTCCGTTGAAGTAATTAATTCCCAAAGAAACATTGGCTCCTGCTTTATTACAACAAATCTCCTTTTTAAAAAATTATTATTAAGGAAGGCAGTCAAGGAAACAGATGGGGAAAGCTTTAAGCCTGACAGTTATAAATAGTCTTGCTGTTTATTCCACAGTATATTTGCAATTCTCCTTCTTTGCCGTTCTGAAAGTTGGATCTCTGTCAAAATACTTTTCTCCTGACCAAGCAGCACAAATCATTACCAATACATTAGAACTCTAAAATAATGGAGTGAGTTGATGAGGTTCTCTGAAAGTTTTACTTATATTCTAGAATATTGTCAGCACAAACACTTGATCTTCAGAGCGACCTCTTTTCCAGGGATCAGATGGATTGGGGGAACCCTTTGAATGAATCACCTGTCCCAAATATTGCTGATTGCTCTTGTTTCTTATGATCAAAGTAATTCTTGTCTAATGACCACTGTGGTGCGGAGCACTAGAGGGGACACAGAGACAAGTACTCCTGTCTTTAAAAGGACAGTCACGGAGAGAAAACATTAAAGATACAGAAGCTAAGTGGCAACAAAAGACTGGAACATAAATTTCCACAAGGCATTTTAATGATAATAATAATAAATTAGAAATATGACTTGATTATTCAAAGCACATTTGCTATAATACTGAAGTTACATCTAACAGAGCATTAAGAGTATTTTTTAATGTTCAAAATGTTACACACAGAACAAATCTATTATTTTTGCTTAAAGAACTTGAAACATAAATGGTATACATTTAAGGACAACCTATCAAATTATCAAAGATTTTCACAAGTGGTGATATCCCCACTATCAGGGACGGTGTGGAAAGACAGACATTTAAATACTACTGTTGTTCATGTGCAAATTCCTACAACCATTCTGGAGGGCAATATGCCCATAGCTATCAAAATGTTAAATGTGCATCCCTTTGTTCTGGGAATTCTATTTCCAATAACGGTGGGCTAGGCAATTTGGAGTCTCTGTCTCTGTCTCTCTGTCTCTCTCTCTCTCACCTTCTGAAAACAACTAGAAGAGCAAGGCAAAATATTTCAAAGTCTTTTTGTAGTCAGAAGAGAACTACCAGATCAGTGGAGAATTACAGGGCCAAGATCCAAGAGAAGAAGAAACCCAAGACAATCAGACTTTGGGGGGCCACTTTATCCTTAGTGACACCACCTTTGTGGTACATACTGCAGACAAGCTGAAAAGTTAAGTTCAGTTAGGGAAGAAATATAGGAATTCATGGGATGGCCAAGGAGAAAGGGTCCTAGTAACCCCCCAAACTTTACAGTGGAAGCCAGTGAGGTGAGACCTGGAAATAGACCGGCCCTCCCAATGACTGAAGCTCAGCTTTGACTCCTTTTTTAGTTATCAATTTGAGTACACCGGTTCTTCACTGAGGTTCTAGGAAGTAATCTCTAATGTTCTATCTAAGACATCAATTATATATGAGGAATTAACTTCTCTTTTATAATTAGCATAGTATTACCTATATGCCCTTCTTGGGAGAACTGAGAAGATAGTCACGCAAATGACTTGGTATAGAGCTTAATTCTGTCACAGAATCTTAGTGGAGAACAGTAAGATTGGGGAATGCTAATACCCCCTAGTCACCAGCCAGAGGTTAGAGGAAGTTACTGTCTTCTCAGGGCTTCCCAGGACCACTCCAGGTTTTATATACACTGACCAGCACTCAGTCAAAAATGATCAACCATATCAGGAGACAACACAGTCTGATAGAACACCAAGATAAACAAGAGAAACTCCATAGAGAGCCAGAAAACAGAATTATTTATAAATTTCTTAATGTTGAAAAAAAATTTAATGTTCTCAAAAGATTGAGCAGAGGCCTGGCAACTGTAAAATATCTAATGGGAAATCTGGAACTGAAAAGTTACAATGACAAATTAAGAACTCAGTAGAATTGAATAGCCTGTTACATACAGCCAGAGATAGATTTTATAAACTGAAAATTAAATAAATCTAAAGAAAATATCCATACTGAAGCACACAGAGACAAAATATAGAAATTCTATTTGACATCAGGGTCAAATAGAATGTGGCAAAAATTTATCTCTCTGGATAGAAAGAAGTGAGAAAATGGAGCATAGCCAATATTTGAAGACATAAATGACTGAAAAATTTCCAAAAACTGATGCATGGCACTCATCCACAGATGTATGAATTGCTATAAACCTCAGGAGGAATGCATGAAAATGACACCCTGGGAACACCATAGTGTAACTGGTAGAAACCAAAAACAAAAAGAGAATCTTAAAAAAAAATTTTTAATGTTTATTTTTGAGAGAGAGAGAGAGGAGAGAGAGAGCACAAGCAGGGGAGGGCAGAGAGAGAGGAAGACACAGAATCCAAAGCAGGCTACAGGCTCTGAACTCTCAGCACAGTCTGATATGGTGCTTGAACCGACGCGGTGCTTGAACCCACAAACCGCGAGATCATGACCTGAGCTAAAGTTGGATGCTTAACCAACTGAGTCGCCCAGGTGTCCCCAAAAAGAAAATCTTAATGCAGTTAGAGGAAAAGATGTATTACCTCAAATGAGAAGTAAGACAGTAAAGACAGTAAGCTGACTTTTCAACAGGAGCTGTAGGAGACAGGATACAATAGAATATCTTCAAAGTACATAAAGAAAATATAGGAAAATTATTCATAAATGTGTTCAAGGGTATTAATTACATTGTAATTTACGGAATGAAAAGTTGGAAACCATTTAAATATACAACAGGAGGGACTGGTTTAAAATATTTACCTCATCTTCAAGGTAAATAATGATGGTGTGTAAAAAATGTTGCAGGTGTTGGAGTGCCTGGGTGGCTGACGGTTAAGTGTTCAACTTCGGCTCAGGTCATGATCTCGTGGTTTGTGAGTTCGAGCCCTGCGTCCGGCTCTGTGCTGACATCTCAGAGCCTGGAGACTGCTTTGAATTCTGTGTCTCTCTCCCTCTCCCTCCCTCCCTCCCTCGCTCGCTCACTCTCTCTCTCACAAAAATTAAAAAAAAAACATTTAAAAAATTACTTAAATGTGTTGTAGATGTATTGTTAAGTGAAAAAAAAGAGGGTTAGAAAATAGTAATAGCATATGCTCTCATTTCCATTAAACTTAATATAGCATTTACTATTTAAATATGACCATGTAGTACTTTAGTATTTAAACATGATTGAGTATGGAAGGGTAGGCACCTAAATACTAATAGTAGGTATCTTTGGGTAGTAGAATTATGTGAGAATTTCCACTTTCTTTATAATATTTTTATAATGGTCATATATTATCAGATAAAGATATATCCATTTTTAAAGGAAACAAAGCCAGTCAGTAGTTTAAAGGTTGTGTTCTCTGTTCACCCTGGGTCCGCTGTGGGTGTGCAGTCATGGATATTGTGTACTGGGTCCCATTACCTCTATTGAAAGAAACTCTGTGGTCAGATTCCTAGGCACAGATCCCTTAATACCATGATCTTCCTAAATCTGGGGAAAATCATTGAGAACGATGTCCCTTGGAGCCCCATGGTGACTCTCATTTTATGAGAAACATCTATCAGTGGTCACTCTTTTCTGATTTAGAGAAATTGCATTTAAAAAAAAAATAAGAAACAAGAATACCATTAAGACTGGGTTAAAATTTTAATTTTTTTCTCCTAAAGTATCAGCCTAAATTACAATATAAGCTGCTCCCTAAAAATAAGAAACTACCAGTATTCCTGTTTCCTAAAGATAAGCAAAATCTTCAGCATTGGTTACACTGCAGTTCCCTGGGTCCAGCACAGGGAGTTGATGCAGAGCTCTTGATGGCTTACATTGGCACCACGTCATGTGAAGTTTGGGGTAACGAAGCATCCTTCAGGGTAATAAAGTCTGACTTGTGTTTATAGGCCGAGAGATCCGTCTGCCTCTCCGCATCAAAGGGGAAGGAATGGGACCAAAGATTCACTTCAATTTTGAACTGCTGGACATTGGAAAAGTTTTTGTTGGATCTGTACATTGTTATGAGGTAAGCACTAGAATTGTCATTGAGATTCAGATAGTACTTGGCTTTTTTGGTTTATTTTATTTTGTGTATGTGTTTATCGAGAGAAAATGTGTACAATCACATCCATTTGCCATTACACCTGCTCAGACTCCAGAATGATCTGGTTCTTCCTTTCCTTCCTAACAAGCCTCCTTGAGGATTTCCCTTCTAACTTTCCTGAAGGCAACAAAGCCATAATTTAGTTGGTTTTATCCTCATCCTCTTGTGGATTGCAAAGGAGAAAATCATAATCTTATCCCCATCTGATTAATGCTTGTTCTCCGACAACATAAATCCTATAGACCAGAGGACAGAGAAACTTTCAAATTTTCCAGAATGTCCTAATTAAGATAGGCATTTTCACACTTCAGAGTTTTCTCTGAATGCCCTAGTCTTCAATTTATGATGAAAAACCAGTCATTGTGCTTTCTGGAACTCTATGTTTGAAATTCCCTGCTTTGTCTTTCCAATTAAATAGAAAATGATCCTTTTACAAGATGTACTCATGGGTTTTTCAGGATCAAAGTCACTTCAGTGTCTCCTCACCACTAACTTTGTATCTAGGGTAGTTTTTTTGCACTGTATCAAATTGTAACCACTGAAACTTTATTTTACAGAGATTCCTCAACTTCAAATGTTTGTATTTCTATAAAAGTAATAATAAAAGCAGTTATTTAATGAGTGACAAATAGGTGTCAGGTTCCATGCTTTATTGTGTATGCATGTCTATCTTTGTGTGTTTAGTTTCTAATCCTTTCAAAACTATGAAAGGTAAGTTTTATTATTCCTATTTTTTTTATTTAAAAAATTTTTTTAATGTTTTTATTTTATTTTGAGAGACAGAGACAGAGAGTGAGCAGGGGAGGGGCAAAGAGAGAGATGGAGACACAGAATCTGAAGCAGGCTCCAGGCTCTGAGATGTCAGCACAGAGCCCGACGCGGGGTTCGAAGCCATGGACTATGAGATCATTACCTGAGCCGAAGCTGTACGCTTAACCGACTGAGCCACCCAGGCGCCCCTATTATTCCTAATTTATAAATGAAAAATAGAGTTAGAAAGTGGTTAATACCATAAACAATATCATCCTTCATGTATGTTGAGCACAGTACCAGTGCTTTTATATTCATTAGTTCGTTTGGTCCTTCCTAAACCCTATGCAGCAGGTGCACTGGCTATTCTTATAGCTGAGGAACCTGGAGCCTGGAGCAGTTTTACAGTTAAGGTAATACTATATACTGTAACAAGCAAATATGAATATCTATTCTATCTCAGACATGATAGAAGTCTATCTTGTTGCTTACATAAGGTCTCAAGCAAGGTTACCTATCAGCAGATGGCTCTCCACCAGCAGAGCATTGGCACCCTGGCTCCTTCCATCTCATAGCTCTGCCACCCTAACGTGTGGCCCGCAAGGTTGCAACCCCATGTGTGTCATGTGGGCAGAAGGGTAAAGAGCATGGAGAGATGCACGTGAAAGATCTTTTATAGGAGTTGGCCCTGTAGGTGCACATCGCTCTCATTCACATCCCACAGCTGCACAAGTGGCTGGGAAATGCGATCTAGTTGTAAGTATAGGAGGAAGAGGGAGCAGGTTCAGTGAATAGCAAACCTGACTCTGCCACATCTATTAAGTAACTTGGCAGAGTCATACAGCTTGTAAATGTTAGCACTGGGTTACTAGGGCTCTGTAATCTGGGGAGAGACGGCTTTGTGCTGCCCTTTCAATTCCTGGGGCTCTCACCACAGGGCAAATCCATCCTACAGCCAACTCAGCTCTCGGCCCAGCCCAGCCTGGCGTGGGAGCCAAATGTCCGGCTGCTACTGAGAGCTTCCTACTGTGTTGTTCATCCCCACATTCACCAGAGTAACTATGGCCTAAATGGGATGATGTGAAAGGTAAATAGAGATGTTAATGTCATCATGAGTTGGAATATATGTAAGAACACAATTTAAATGAAAAAAACAATCATATGACTGTCATGAAATGAAAACTGGCACAGCTACTATGTTGCATTGTCTTTTGCATTTGGAGAAAAAGGGTCATTTCAGGAGGAAAAAATGTGCAATACTTACTAAATTGATATTCTGTCCATAATTTATCCAGTGTGAATTTCCCTTACATCTTACATACTGTGTCTTATGGATGCCATGATAAAAAAGGACTTTAGTTCTGATACAAAATGGATAAGGTTTCCCTGAGTGTGACAGTAATTTCTAACAAATCTAACCGAAGTGTATTTGAGGCCACCACCTTCCCACCCTCCCAGATTTGAACAGTAAAGTACACCACAGCCAGCTAAGTAAGTGTTATATGAGGTGCTGCATCAGTCTGGACAATTTTGAGGGCTGTTCAATGGCAGAGAAGGACATGGTGAGTTGCTTCTTATGGGAATATTTTGCACTCTCTGCGTATTTAGTGCTGATGCCTCATTGCATCTCTCTTTCAATTTATTACGTTACCTACTTGAGACAAATTTGAATAACTAGCTATTGCCCTTAGTCATTGCTGAGCTTAGCAAATACATAAAAAGTAAACCATAGCCCCAAGAGTGTTCACTATTCCCCAGTGTAATTAGAAGGAAAACAAGGTGAAGCTCTATTATAAATTTTTTCCTCTCCAAAGAATTGGACTGCAAGGGTAAGGTAATCAAAAGGTCTCAGGGTTTTGTCCCAAATGACTTGCTGGATTCTGCAGACACATGAAGGTGCTCCTTTGTCAGGGCAAGAAGAATGACATGTTTGTTCTTCAAAATGGAGGAGCTGGTGCATTATACAAAATCTGAGTAAAGTATTGCCATTAACCAAAAAATAAAAAGGTAATCTGTGCATTTCCTCGGAGAGGAAAACAATTACCTGTGAATTGAATTCCCTTTGAATTACCACAAACACCTTTGAGTTGCCTTTAAGTTACCACTAATGTGTGTCAGTTGCTTCTTAAACACAGGTAAATTTTAAACCCATTCTGCATAGCGCTGGGAATATAGGTAGCAGCCACTGTCATTTATAGGCACTCTTTGTGAGGCACTATTCTAAGAGTTACAAAAATTAATTTCATCTTCACAGCAATCTGAGAAATTAGCAGTACTTACACTTTACAGATGGAGAAACTGGGCACAGAGAGGCAAAGCAGGTTTTCTAAGGTCACACAGCTAGGAAATCAGTGGTAACGCTGGGATTTGAGCCCAGGCTATTTGGCTTCTGAGTCCCTGGCCATAATCACTTTCTACATGGTCTCTTTAAAAGGAATGAAAGGTGAAGCTTAAATTCTTTTTTTTTTTAATTTTTTTAATTTTTAAATTTTTTTTTATTTATTAGTGAGACAGAGAGAAACAGAGCATGAGTGGGGGAGGGTCAGAGAGAGAGACACACACACACAGAATCTGAAGCAGGCTCCAGGCTCTGAACTGTCAGCACAGAGCCCAATGCAGGGCTTGAACCAACACACCGTGAGCTGAAATCAGACGCTTAACCGACTGAGCCACCCAGGCGACCCTGAAGCTTGAATTCTATGACCAGGGAACTTGAAACAGAGTGAGGGAGAATGGGAAATGAATGTAAAAAGATGAATAAAATATCAAGCAGCAATTAGTTATGTATCTCTTTTGGTCCATCATCCATCTTCTCTTGGAAGAAGTGGTGGTTTTCCTTTGCAAAGGCCCCTGACTTTATTCTATATATACTCTTAGTTCCCTCTTCTTTGCTTCTCAGGAGGCAACCTAAGCTGGTGGTCACTCCACATCCACTGAGACAGACTCCATTCCCTTGGTTACCTAGTCCTCTTCTCTTATTACAAACAAACATATGGGCCTAGCACTGAGTATGCATTATCTCATTTAATATAAATATACTGGGTCTCCTCTACCATACTTCCCACAGCTTTGCCTCCCCCACTCTCACTCCTCACCTCTAATCCTCCCAAAACAGGAATCTTGAATAGTCAACCACTATTTCCTCCACACCGACTCACTCCCTAAACATTGGGACTCTGGATTCTACCATCACACTCCATTGGAGTTACTTTCTTCTTCAAGGGCAGGGATGACCTCTAATTAAAAATAAAAAATATGTAACATTTTCTCAGAGTTTATTCCCTTTGAGCTCTGTCCACAGTTAACCCCTTCTGGAAATTCTCCTCCTTCTTCCACGTTCCTGATATGCCCCACATGCCTTTCTGAACATTTCTTCATGATCTCCTGTGCTCTTTTTCCTCTAATACTTTGAGCATAGGTTGAAGGTAGTACGTATATAGACAGATTGTGCTGTTTACCAATTCAGGTGTAAGCACTGGCAAGGAATAGAGACTGTCTTGGAAGCCCAGGAATAGAGAGCTGCATGGCCACAACACAGGCTCATTGGACAGGAACCAGGGGAGGTGGGAGTGGGAGCAATGGACCAAGCCAGGTGTGGAGGACTCTGAATGCCGGGCATGGACTTTTCATACACATACACCTGCCGTGCAAGCAAATATGGGCAATGACACTAGTATATAGGAACAAAACTTACTTATAGTAAAACAGTTGCTTACATAAGCATCCCCAAACAATAGAGTTGTTGTATCCATGCAGCAGAGTTTGAGATGAAGGTATCCCAATAGAATGAAATCTAATAGCACAACAAAGAGAATCCTTGTCATCTGGAATCCACAGTGATATCTCGTTCACATTCCCCAGACTACACTATAGATGTAGGCTTAGGTAGCTCTTGCTCCTCTATTCTGACTGCTTATTATTCAGTATGCCACTTATTCTCAGCCTTCTCGTGCATAGAAGAAAAATACCTACCTTCCCTCAGTTACCTTATAGAATATCAGAAAGAGGTATTTTAAGGCTCTTTTTCAGCAGATATAATTACAATCAGTATTTATAACATGGCTACAATACATGTGCTAACTCTATTTTAAAGAGGATACTAAAAACACAAAATGCTTTTGGATTGGGATTCCTATCTTCAGACCTTCAAGGCAGAAGACTATTCATTTCTCGTTTTTCTCTGGCTTTACTTCCTGCAACTGTCTATGTGTTGGTATTAAACAGTACAGCCACCTGTTTCTATGAAAATACATCAGATGTCCATGCTGTATCTTTGCATTTTTCGCTTTTTATTGATACAGGCAATACTATCCAACAAAGGCAGCATTGATGCTCTCTTCAATGTGGTCCCTCCAACTTCGGCTTTGGGGGCCTGCTTTGTTTTCAGCCCCAAAGAAGGCATCATCGAACCAAGTGGAGTCCAGGCGGTCCGGATATCTTTCAGTTCTGCCATTCTGGGGCACTTTGAAGAAGAGTTCCTGGTCAATGTCAACGGGTCCCCTGAGCCTGTGAAATTGACCATTAGGTAAGATTATCTATAACTAATGTGGAAGCTAAACAAAGCTTCAAAACCAGATCGTGTCTTAGAAGTCCATAACTGTCTTTGTTGATGGGAACACATTAAAATAATGGAGTGTTTTAAATTTCCATGAGTGTTTACCAACTGAACACGGGTAACTTACTGTTGTAATATGGATACAGATGCTATTTGGGGATCTAGTTTTTCTAGAAGCTATAACTTTATAACATAAGGACTTGAACCTAGTTATGCTGTTTCAGGATATTTAGGGAAAATAAATCAATACAGTAACACCTGGAAAAAATCATCTTCTTGACTAGGCTTTAGCTATTATCACAGTTTCTCTAAACCTTTATCTTTCATTTTTATTTTAAGGAAATTCTTTAAATGCTCTTACCTGTAATACTTTGGGGTATTGTAAAAGAATCTACTTACTGCGTCAGTCAGCCAAGGCTAGACTTGCAGCTTTTCTGCTAGAAGTCCTTTGATGGCTTTTCCAGCTGTTTCTGATAATTGCAAGTCATAAATAGCAGAGTTTGTCCTCAGGTTTTAAAAAGAAGTTCTCTCTGACCATCCCATTGGGCAGATCTACAACTTTGGTTCCTGGTGCTTAGAAAGATCATATCTTCAGAGCACATTGCAGATCCTATCTGGATTTTCACAGCAACAGGTTGTTAATTACCATGGCAGTCTCTCTTATTATGGTTACTGCTTGCAGGACCTCCTTCCCTCTGCAGCTGAGATCTCCCTCAGGGTCTGGGGATAACACAAAAAAGAGACAGACACATATGGCCTGAAGGCTCCTAAGAAAATTTATCAGTCTCATGATATCTACTGGAAATTCAGAATCTTATGATCAGATTAAAGGTTATTACCACTTCTTTCAATTCTTCCACCTAAGCATCCCTGTTATGGGGTGAATTATGTCCTCCTGAATTCATATATGTTGAAATCCTAATACCCAGTACTGAAGAATGTGACTGCACTTGCAGAATTACTTTTAAAGAAGTAATTAAGGTAAAATGAGGTCATATAGGTGGGTCCTAATACAGTGTGACTGGTGTCCTTTTAAGAACAAGCACACGGATAGGAAGAGACCATTAAGAGAAGATGGCCATTTACAAGCTGAGGGGGGAGTCCCTCAGAAGAAACCAGCTGTGCTAACATGTTGATCTTGGACTTCCAGGCTGTAGAGCTGTGAAGAAATAAATTTCTGTTGTTTAAGCCACTCTGTCTGTGGTACTTTATTATGGAAGCCCTAGCAAACTAATACAACCTCTAACAAATAAGGAGAGTGAATGTATGTGTCTCAAGGGTTCTGTGGCATGGCTGAGAAAGACTGCCATAATCAGAAACTTTTTTGAAATCTCAAGACCTATCTGAAACATTCAGAAGGAATTTATGTTTTCTTCTATGACACACCTGTGTTTGCGACAATAGAGAAAAAAATCACTGTTGTTTTCCAAATATTTGAATAACATTGACTCTTCAAGAAGATGCACCATGCTTACCCTGGTCCGTGACTGACATCCTTCAGTGATATACAGAAAATGAGGAGGACAAGAGTACTTTTTTACATCATATGAACTCCAGTTCACCTCCTACTTCAATAATTCATGTCTCATTACAAGCAATGGAGGAGGTGATCTGGAGAAGCAGGAAGAGCAAACTTGGAAAAGCAACCTTTATCTCCCTTTCAGAGATTGTCTGATCCTTGAGAGTCCTCAGTAAGCGCCAGCCTATCAGTTCTTTAAAGTCCTCTTTGAATAAGGTTTTCCAACTTCCTGGCTTCAAGAGGTATCACTCAGAATTATGAGTACCCTCCACAATATCCAGCATCATTGATGGGCCTCCATACCAAATGGGGAAGACGAAACCTTAAAGCTCTGCTTTTATAAACATTTAAGATCAAAATAATCACCCTATCTCAGGGTAAGAGAATATAGGATATTAAATGATCATAATTTTACTCTTCATATAGGGAAAGGAAAATAATGGCCAAGACAGGTTGAATAAGAAAACTCATCCCCATTTCATCTCGCCACTCCCTAATTAAATACAGGCCAATAATACCACATTTACTGATACACACACATGTGCACGCATGTGCGCACACACACACACACACATTTCTACTCTATTAGGAATAAATATATTTTGGATATTCACTTAAACTTTTATTGAGCACCTCCCACATTCAAGGTTACTAGGGACAGTGACTGGTAAATTTGAGTTTGTTAGACATTCCTGTTGCGTAAGTCCCACTGTCTTAACCTGTGACTGAATTATTTTTCCAAATTCAGAAGGTAATTGCCCATTCTCTAAAATACTCCCTAAACTAACTAAAAATGTAGCAAAAGAAATGACAAGGGAATTAAAGGGCTACATTAAGATAATATCCATTTAACATAAAGGGAGGCAATAATGGAGGAATAGAGGAATAAAAAAAGGGCAGTAAGACATATAAAAAACAAATAATAAAGTGGAAGACATGAATCCTACTTTATCAGTAATTATATTAAGTGTAAATATATTTAACACTTTAATTAAAAGGCAGAGATTGGTAGAATGGATTTTTTTTAAAACCCACAAAACACAGTCCAACTATATGCTGTCTACAAGAGACACATTTAATTTAATTTACTTTTTAAAATTTACATCAAAGTTAGTTAGCATATAGTGCAACAATGATTTCAGGAGTAGATTCCTTAATGCCGCTTACCCATTTAGCCCATCCCCCCTCCAACAACCCCTCCAGTAACCCTCTGTTTGTTCTCCATGTTTAAGAGTCTCAAATGTATATATATATCTGAAATTCCACATATGAGTGAAGTCATATGATATTTGTCTTTCTTTGACTAATTTCGCTTAGCATAATATACTTTAGTTCCATCCACATAGTTGCAAATGGCAAGATTTCATTCTTTTTGATTGCCAAGTAATACTCCATTGTATATATATACCACATCTTCTTTATCCATTCACCCATTGATGGACATTTGGGCTCTTTCCATACTTTGGCTATTGTTGATAGCGCTGCTGTAAATATTGGGGTGCATGTGCCCCTTCGAAACAGCATACCTGTATCCCTTGGATAAATACGTAGTAGTGCAATTGCTGGGTCACAGGGTAGTTCTATTTTTAATTTTTTGAGGAACCTCCATACTGTTTTCCAGAGTGGCTGCACCAGTTTGCATTCCCACCAGCAGTGCAAAAGAGATCCTCTTTCTCCATCTCCTCACCAACATCTGTTGTTGCTTGAGTTGTTAACATTAGCCATTCTGATGGGTGTGAGGTGGTATCCCACTGTGGTTTTGATTTGTATTTCCCTGATGATGAATTGAACATCGTTTCATGTGTCTTTTGGCCATCTGGATGTCTTCTTTGGAGATGTGTCTGTTCATGTCTTCAGCCCATTTCTTCACTGGATTATTTGGTTTTTGGGTACTGACTTTGATAAGTTCTTTATAGATTTTGGATAGGAACCTTTATCTGATATGTCGTTGGCAAGTATCTTCTCCCATTCTGTCAGTTGCCTTTTAAGTTTGGTGATTGTTTCCTTCACTGTACAGAAGATTTTTATTTTGATGAGGTTCCAATAGTTCATTTTTGCTTTTGTTTCCGTTGCCTCCGGAAATGTGTTGAGTAAGAAGTTGCTGCGGCCAGGTCAAAGAGATTCTTGCCTGCTTTCTCCTCGAGGATTTTGATGGCTTCCTGTCTTATATTTAGGTCTTTCATCCATTTTGAGTTAATTTTTGTGGATGGTATAAGAAAGTGGTCCAGGTTCATTTTTCTTCATGTCGCTGTACAGTTTTCCCAGCACCACTTGCTGAAGAGACTGTCTTTATTCCATTGAATATTCATTCCTGCTTCATCAAAGATGAGTTGGCCATATGTTTGTGGATCCATTTCTGGGTTCTCTATTCTGTTCCATTGATCTGAGTGTCTGTTCTTGTGCCAGTACCATACTGTCTTGATGATTACAGCTTTGTAATACAGCTTTAAGTCTGCTTGGTTTGTCTTTTTCAAGATTGCTTTGGCTATTTGGGGTCTTTTCTGGTTCCATACAAATTTTAGGATTGTTTGTTCTAGCTCTGTGAAGAATACTGGTGTTATTTTGATAGGGATTGCACTGAATATGTAGATTGCTTTGAGCAGTATTGACATTTTAACAATATCTGTTCTTCCTATCCAGGAGCATAGAATATTTTTCCATTTTTTTGTGTCTTCTTCAATTTCTTTCATAAGCTTTCTGTAGTTTTCAGTGTATAGATGTTTCACCTCTTTGGTTAGATTTATTCCTAGGTATTTTATGGTTTTTGGTGCAATTGTAAATGGGATCGATTCCTTGATTTCTCTTTCTGTTGCTTCATTGTTGGTGTATAAGAATGCAACTGATTTCTGTGCATTGATTTTATATCCTGCCACTTTGCTGAATTCATAGATCAGTTCTAGTAGCTTTTTGGTGGAATCTTTTGGGTTTTCCATATAGAGTATCATGTCATCTGCGAAGAGTGGAAGTTTGATTTCTTCCTTGCCTATTTGGATGCCTTTTATTTCTTCGTGTTGTCTGATTGCTTAAGCTAAGACTTCCAATACTGTGTTGAATAACAGTGGTGAGAGTGGACATCCCTGTCTTGTTCCTGACCATAGGGGGAAAGCTCTCAGTTTTTCCCCCATTGAGGATGGTATTAGCATTGGGTCTTTCATACATGGCTTTTATGATTTCAAGATATGGTCCTTCTATTCCTACTTAAGTGTTTTTATCAAGAAAGGATGCTGTATATTGTCAAATGCTTTCTCTGCTTCTATTGAGAGAACCATGTGGTTCTTGTCCTTACTTTTACTGATGTGATGAATCACATTGATTGTTTTGCAGATATTGAACCACCCCTGCATTCCAGGTATAAATCCCACTTGGTTTGGTGAAAATTTTTTGTTGTATTGTTGGATCTCATTGGCTAATATCTTGTTGAGGATTTTTGCGTCCATGTTCATCAGGGAAATTGGTCTGTAGTTCTCCTTTTTAGTGGGGTCTTTGTCTGGTTTTGGAATCAAGGTAATGCTGTCTTCATAGAAAGAGTTTGGAAGCTTTCCTTCCATTTCTAGTTTTTGGAATAGCTTCAAGAGAATAGGTGTTAACTCTTCTTTAAATCTTTTGTAGAATTCCCCTGGAAAACCATCTGGTCCTGGACTCTTGATTTTTGGGAGATTTTTTATTACTAATTCAGTTTCTTTACTGGTTATGGGTCTGTTCAAATTTTCTATTTCTTCCGGTTTCAGTTTTGGTAGTTTATATGTTTCTAGGAATTTTTCCTTTTCTTCCAGATTGCCCATTTTATTGGCATATAATTGCTCATAATATTATCTTATTATACAAGAGACACATTTTAAATCTAAAAATATGAATAGTTTGAAACAAAAAGAATGGAAAAAGATACACTATGCAAACAGTAACCAAAAGAAAGCTGTACTAATATCACACAAAACAGACTTTAAAACAAAAATTGTTATTTGAGACAAAGAGGGACATTTTATAATAATGAAAGAGTCAAGCCATCAAGGAGATAGAACAATTATAAACATATACGCACCTAACAGCCGAGCCCCCAAATATGTGAAGGATAGACTGACAGAACCAAAGGGAGAAATGGGGGTATGGTTGTTGCTTAGGGCTGGGGATGAGGGACAGTGCATGATAGCTAAAGCCCATGGGGTTTCTTTTCAAAGTGATGGAAATGTTTTAGAATTGACTGTGGTGATGGTTGCACATATCTATGAATATATAAAAGCTATTGATTTATACACTTTAAGTGAGCTAATTATATGGCATGTGAGTTATATTTCAAAGAAGCTGTGATTGTTAATTCCAGGAGCCTGTAATATTGGATGATGGTCAGTTCTTTCATTACCTGGGTGAATTTTTAAAATCTCTGTATCTTCTCCTAAAGACCCAAACTAGTGGTACACCTCACTAGCAATGCCTGAATAGGTTAGAGTGCACTGGAGTTTTCCACTGTGAATATTAGGATTTAGGGATCTCCCAGGAACCTACGCACAAGCAAACTTGGACTAGTTAATACTTCAGCTGCTCTGTGGAGGATGTCTCTCATTTTATCTTCTGGACATTACATTCACCCAAACTCCCATACCAGTGTCTTATTTTGGATGTTATTCCTGTTTTTTTTTTCAAAGGGAAGTAAAAATCTGATTGGGGAAAGAATGTGTGTATCCAAAACTGAATCACAAATTTCTAAGAGAAATATTATTTTTTAATTTTTTAATTTTTTTATTTGGGTATAACTGATACACAATGTTAACATTAGTTTCAGATGCACAACATAGTTCAGAAATATCCTTATCTAAATCACATTTGTCCAAAAGTGTTCTTGCACTTCACACCATGAATAATAGTTTTTAAAAACCTGGTAAATATCTGGTATCACAAATATATGTCTAATGTATAATTATATTTCCAGCCCCACACATTAATACTGACTTTACTTATGACTTTTCCAGAAATAATTTTTTAGACCTATGGCCTAAGAAATCTCTGTAAAGTTAATATTGTAGATTATGGACTTTGGTTTCATATTATTTTATTGTCAGGTACTCTTCTTTCCTCAATACTGCATAATTTTGGCCAGTCTCCCTTGAAAGATCAGAACAGTTATCATACTTTTGCTGTTTCTATTTACTCCTCTAACTACACGACCCAGTACCTTAAGTGGCTGCATAAACAACACTGTAAAGTTAATGTGACTTAAAAAAAATTACCCATGAGTAGCTTTGTTGCCTGCAATTTTTACATATGTAATTTCATAAAGTATTAACCATAACATAGATATATTTTGTATTCAACTTGTTTCACCTAATATATCATAATAATTCACTCTTCCTATCTACTGTCTTTAAAATTACAATTGACCCTGAACAACAAAGGCTTGAACTGCACATGTCCCCTTGTATGTGATTATTTTTTTATAAATACAGTACAGTAAAACTTGTATTTTTTTCTTCCTTCTGATTTTCTTTTTTTTTTTTTTACTTTTTTAAATGTTTATTTATTTTTTTTTTAGAAAGAGAGAGGAGAGAGAGAAAGAGAGAACACAAGCAGGGGAGGGGCAGAGAGAAAGAGAGAGAGAGACATACACACAGAATCTGAAGCAGGCTCCAGGCTCTGAGCTGTCAGCACAGGGCCCAACACAGGGTTCGAACTCAAAAACTGTGAGATCATGACCTGAGTCAAAGTCGGGAACTTAACCAACTAGGCACCCAGGTGCCCTTCTTACTTCTGATTTTCTTAATAACATCTTCTTTTCTCTAGTTTACTTTATTATAGGAATACAGTATATAATACATATATAAATATGTTTTAATTGTCTTTTTATGTTATCAGTAAGGCTTCTGGTCAACAATAGGCCAATAGTAGTTACGTTTGGGAGAATTAAAAGATATACATGGATTTTCAACTTCACAGGGGGTCAGCACCCCTAACCTCTGCATTGTTCAAGGGTCAACAGTATAATTTTAACAGACCATTGCATTGATGGAGGTACAAACTTGCAGAGACTATTCAAATACTCAGAATACCTTCTAGAATGAATGCAGCCATGCCCAATTCCAGTTGGTATTTATTTGGCCACAGTTCCCTTAGTTATATGTGCCTCTGAACAGATGTGACTTAATTCTGGTTCTTTCTACTTCCGCACCTATTAAACAATTGCTTTGTACAATTTTGTGAGATTCTTTCTTACTTTCTTTAGCCTTTGTGCATTTCCATCCCTTTGATCTCTTGTTACTTGGCCTGATAAAACTTACAAGTCCAAGTATCTGTCCTATAGGCTTGTTTGACCTCGTTCTCAACTGGATCCCAATTCTTTGCCAAGTACCAGCCACTCCTTTTGAAACTACTTTGGATCATTACCATGAAATAGAATAGATGGTCTTGAGAAAGGCTTTTAGGATTGAAATTTGCTTTTAGAATTGAGTCTTTGCTGTGATGTCCTCTCCCAGACTTGCAACAGCCTCTGACCACATTATGTCAGACATACAGCAGCCTGAAGTACCGCTAGGGCACCAACGCATTCAGCACAGTATGACACACCCACTTCACCAACATCAAGCCGGGTGAATTAGGATGTTCATGATTATAGTGTTTTCTGATATCTGTGTGTCTATAATTTTTAAAAACTTGGCCCATAGATGGGGATTATCTCAGTTCTTACCTAGCGATTTTAGGGACATGGATTATGGTGAAAATCAAGAATACACAAATACATATTTATTTGTCTTCTATTGCTTCTACATTAAACTTTGTAGCTTAAAACAATACAAATTTATTATTTTACGGCTCTATACTTTTGAAGTCCAACATAGGTCTTATTGGGCTAAAATCAAGACCTTGGCCGGACTGTGTTGCTTCCTAGAGGCTCTAGGAGAGAGTCCATTTCCTAGACTTTTCTAGCTTCTTGAAGCTGCCCACAGTCTTTTATTCAGGGTGCCCCTCCTCTTTCTTTAAAGCCAGCAACATCTGGGTAAGTCCTTCTCACATTGCATCACTCCAACCTCCTCTTCTGCATCCTTTTGTATTTTTAAAGACACTTGTGATTACATTGGGCCCACCAGGATAATCTAGGAAAATCTGCCTATTTTAGGATCCATTAATTATGAACCTTAATTTCTTCTGCAACATTAATTCCTCTTTATCATGTAATCTAACATATTCACACATTCTGAGGAGTAGTACATAGACATCGTTGGGAACCATTATGCTATTTTCTGCAGCTGAAGTCAACTAGAAACTGTAGAAT
>CM053563.1:43754283-43801787 GCA_028646485.1 Cryptoprocta ferox
ATGTCCTTCTTCATCTTTTGTTACTGCCTTTAAAGTCCAGTTTGTCTGATATAAATATGGCTACTCCGGCTTTCTTTTGACTACCGGTCGCATGATAGATATTTCTCCATCCCCTTACTTTCAATCTGAAGGTGTCTTCAGGTCTAAAATGAGTCTATTGTAGACAGCAAATAGATGGATTTAATTTTTTTATCCATTCTGCTACCCTGTGTCGTTTGATTGGAGCATTCAGTCCATTTATATTCAGTGTTATTATTGAAAAATGTGGGGTTTGGATTCATTGTGTTCTCTGTAGGTTTCATGTTTATAGTGGTGTCTCTGGTGCCTTGTATTCCTTGCTACATTTCCCTCATAGAGTCCCTCTTAGGATTTCTTGTAGGGCTGGTTTGGTGGTGATGAATTCTCTCAATTTTTGTTTATTTGGGAACACCTTTATCTCTCCTTCTATTTTGAATGACAGGCTCGCTGGATAAAGGATTCTTGGCTGCATATTTTTTCTGTTCATCACATTGAAGATTTCCTGCCATTCCCTTCTGGCCTGCCAAGTTTCGTTAGATAGGTCTGTAACCACTCTGATAGGTTTCCCTTTGTATTTTAGGGACCTTTTATCCCTAGCTGCCTTCAGAATTCTCTTTTTATCTTTATATTTTGCCAGTTTCACTATGATAAGTCATGCCAAAAGTCGATTCAAGTTACGTCTTAAGGGGGTTCTCTGCACCTCTTGGATTTCAATGTCTATTTCTTTCCCCAAATTCGGGAAGTTCTCAGCTATAATTCGATCAAGCACCCCTTCAGGACCTTTTTCTCTTTCTTCTTCTTCAGGAATTCCTATGATACGGATATTGTTCCATTTGATTGTATCACTCAGGTCTCGAATTCTCCTTTCATGCTACTGTATCAATTTCTTTTTCTTTTTCTTGGCTTCCTCTTTGCCATCACTGTGCCTTCTAATTCACCTATTCTCCTCTCTGCCTCTTCAGTCCGTGCAGTGGTCACCTCCATTTTGTTATGCACCTCTTTTATAGCCTTTTTTTACTCATCGTAGCTATTTTGAAGGTCCCTAGTCTTTGTATCAATAGGTTCTCTGATGCTTTTTCAAGTCCAGCAATTAATTTTATGACAATTGTTCTAAATTCTTGTTCAGTTATGTTGCTTAAATCTGTTTTAAGCAGCTCTGTGGCTGTGACTTCTTCCTGGAATTTCTTTAAATGAGAGTTCTTTAGTTTTGTCCTTTTGGCTAGCTTTCTCTTGCTTGCAGTTTTAAAAGCTTGTTATGCACTGTGCACCTGTTAGTATTGCTCTATTAAAGGAGGCTCATTGACTGTCCAGGGCCTGTCATTTCAGGAAGTATTCTTTTAATGGTGTCTCATTGTTTCTCTTGTTGTGCCTTTGATTATTTTACTTCCCTAGTCAGTGATGTTTGGGCCTCTCCCAAATATGTGTACATTGGCTTGTTTCTTGAGGTAGCCCTGAAAAGGAAAACAGACAAACACACAGGGAACAAAAGCATGCAAATGCACAGACAAATCAAACAAACAAGGAAACCAAAAGGGGAACGGAAGTAACGGAAAGGAAAAAAAAGAAAAGAAGAAACAAAAAATAAAAAAACGTGGCGGGGGGGGGGTGGTGGACAGAGACAGCAAAAGACTACGGACAGTCTAAAAGTGTGTATCCAGCCAAGGGGAGAGATAAGAATGAGATAAGGGAAAATATATCTGGGCGGTAAGAGAAAAAAAGGAGAGGAAAAGAAAAAGGTAAAGGAAAAAAAGCGGGGGCAGCTCTCCCTTGTGGATGGGCATGGTTTGGTGTAGGTAGGTCAGGTCACGGGGGCTGCTCTCCCAGGCCCCGCCTTGTGGTGGTTGCAGGGAGAAGAATGGCGGCACCCCAAGCTCTGCTCGAATCAAGCATTCCAAGCCGCTCTTTTGAATCTGATCTCCCTGTGCCGCGGGCGAGCCAAGTTGTATTCTCCAAGCTCCGCCTTGCTTCCAAATCCTAGTCCATGCACTTTAATGCTACCACCCCGGAGATGAGATGCGCTCCCGATGGCCGCCGGCCTCCCAGCTGGGATCGCGCCGGGGGCGGGGGCTGTTTCTCCTGCGGCCGCCTGGAATGGGCACCACTGCCCCCGAGCCCAAGGAGGAATTCGCCAGCTAGATGGGACGGATTTCTCTCCCTGGGCCCACCGGTTATATATGGGGTGACAATCTCTCTCTCCGTCCTGGGGTGAGTTTTTTTTATATCTTCTTGAGAGACAGTTCTATGAGCGTTTTCAGTCTCTCTTTCTCTTCCCCTTGTCTCTCCAGGGCACCGTGCACTCTCCCTGTGTTGGGCTGGGGCTCCCACCCCTCTGCACCTCTGGGGCCCAGCCCGTCCTCCAATTTCCCCAGTTCTCAGTCCCTCACTCAGGCATCTTTGAAGTTGTCTTCTTTCTGGAGTCTGTGTGTTCTCCTCCCACTCTTGCAGATCAGAGTATACTCTTTTCAGTCCTTCTCAGTTTAATAGTTGCGGGCAGGCGAAGATTACAGGGCTCCTTACTTCTCCGCCATCGTGCCCTTCTCCTCTTTGCCAATTCTGATACCTTTTATTTCCTGTTGTTGTCTGATTGCTGATGCTAGGACTTCCTACCCTATGTTAAACAACATTGGTGAGAGTGGACATCCTTGTCATGTTCCTGATCTCAGGGGGAAAGCTCTCAGTTTTTCCCCATTGAGGATGATATTAGCTGTGGGATTTTCATAAATGGCTTTTATGATGTTTAAGTAAGTTTCTTCTATCCCAGCTTTCTCGAAGGTTTTTATTAAGAAAGGATAGAACTCCCCTATGACCCAGCAATAGCACTGCTAGGAATTTACCCAAGGGATACAGAAGTGCTGATGCATAGGGGCACATGTACTCCAATGTTCATAGCAGCACTTTCAACAATAGCCAAATCATGGAAAGAGCCTTAATGTCCATCAACTGATGAGTGGATCAAGAAGAGGTGGTTTATCTATACAATGGAATACTACATGGCCATGAGAAAGAATGAAATCTGGCCATTGGTAGCAAAGTGGATGGACCTCGAGGGCGTCATGCTAAGTGAAATAAGTTAGGCAGAGAAGGACATATACCATATGTTTTCATTTATAGGTCTAACAGGAGAAACCTAACAGAGGACCATGGGGATGGGAAGCGGGGGGAAATAGTTAGGGAGAGGGAGGGAGGCAAATCATGAGAGACTCTTGAATACTGAAAACAAACTGAGGGCTGAAGGGGGAGGGGGAAAGGGGAAGGGAGGTGATGGTCATGGAGGAGGGCACTTATGGGGAAGAGCACTGGGTGTTATATGGAAACCAACTTGACAATAAACTATTAAAAACTTTAAATTTTAGAAATATTAAAAAAAGAAAGGATGTTATATTTTGTCAAAAGCCTTTTCTGCATCTATTGACAGGATCATACGATTTTTATCAATAAGATCTCTTTTAAATAGCATGTGACTGGATTTTTAAACTCTAATGTTGGACTCTGTCTTTTAATTGACAAGTATATTAGTTTCATATTATTGCTGTAACATATTTATTATAGTTCTGGAGGACATTAGTCTAAAATGTTTTGATAAGACTGTGTCCATTTTTAAGATTCTGGAGAAGAATCTAATTTCTTGCCTTTTATAGCTTCTGGAGACCACCTGCATTCCTTGGCTTGTGGCCTTTTCCTCCGTTTTCAAAGCCACCAGTGTACCATCTTTTCTACTCCCTGACATCTGCTCCCATCGTTACATTGCTTTCTGACCTTGACCCTCTTGTCTCTTTCATATAAGGACCTTTATTCTTACATTAGGACTATCCCAATAACCCAGGATGATCTGTTAATTTCAAAATCCTTAATCACATCTAAAATCCCTTTTGTCAAGTAAGGCAACATATTCATAGATATCAGAGATTAGGACATGGACATCTTTGAAGGCCCATTATTCAACTTACCATACCAAGACTTTTTAAAATTTATTGTGATTATTGATATATATGAACTCACTTCTACCCTATCATTTCCTATATTCACTGTTTTTTCCTTCTTTATTTATTTCTCTTTTTGCTTTGTATTGGATTGATGAATTTTCTCCAAGCTTCCTCTAATTCCTACTACCTCTCATACAATTTTCCTATATTCATTTGAAAGCTGTAGAACTTATTAATTTTATTTAAGTAGCTCTCCTCATATTGTTAGGATATAAATCATATCTTTTTCTAATAATAATGAAAGAATTTAATACCTTGGTCCTCCTCAAGAATAAGACAAGGACCCCATCACACATTTATTATCTCTTGATATTTCCCCACTTCCATAATTTTTTATTATTGTATAAATTTGGATCTTCTCTTGTTTACCACAAAGTTGTTGATTTTTGTCAGTCAGGCATTAACTACTCACTAGTTACCAAAATAGTTCGCTGATTTTTCTTTATTCTTCTTTTTTTCCCCTTCTATCTCTCTGCTTCCCACTTGGTTTGTATTTTTTCTTGCTAAATTATATCCTTCTAAGTTCTGTGCTAGAGGTCTCATTGTTTATGTATATTTGACTATATCTTGATTTCACCTTCACTCTTGCATGATAGTTTAGCTGAGTATGAAATTCTATGTGACTGCTTTTTATTTCTTTGAAGATTTATCTCTGGCACCAATTGTTGCTGATAAAATTCTGTTGTGAGTCCGATTATTACTCCTTTATAGGTAATTTGTTTTTCTCACAAGGTGCTTTTAAGACCATGTTTTTATCCTTCATTTCCTTAGATTTCTCTTTACTACATCAAAAGATTTGAACCTGCTAAATACTGGAAAGTTTTTGTCATTATCTCCTCAAATATTTCTTCTTTACCAATCCTTCTGTTTTGCCTACTTTGAGAAACACACACACACACACACACACACACACACACATACACACACACACACACACTTTCCACCACAATTCTACATGTTTATATTTTTTCTCATCCATATCTTTTATCTCTTCATCTCTGCTGCCTCCTCAGTGATATGCTCCAATTTATAAATTCTGTCTTTGATTTTGGCCAATGTAAAGTTTATCTCATTTAATTTTTTAGTGTAATTTCAGTGACTATATTTTTAAATTCCAAGATTTGTATTTGATTATTTGTAGCCACTATTCTTAATTAATACCTGTTTTTGTTTCATAATACTTGTTTTATATATATTATCCTACCCTGCATCTCTTTTAAGATCTCAGAAACATTTTCTAATCAATTTCAGTTAGTTCTGTTGATTGCTCAAGAATGAATTCATTAGCTGATTGTTTGCAACTGTCCTTCTTAGCATTTGGAATTTTAAATGATAGATTAATCTGGTGTGAGGTGTATTTTTTCTCATTCTCAGTAGTCTTACCTCCCTGTGTAACATTTCTACATTTTCCTTCACCTTGGATAAATATCACTAGTCCAGAATCAGGTGTTGAGCCTTTTTTTTTCATTTGGAGATATTGGAAGAATCACAGATTCAGTCATTACACTTGACAGTGCTTACATAGGGCCTGTCTGCATGACAGCTTCTACTTCACCACCACTGGCTCAAGTCTGTGTGTAGACTACTACCTTGGGAATATCACAGTTTTTGTTTGGCCTTCTTTCAAATGCAGGGAAGCTCTCTTGGCTGGAAACCCTGGAACCCTTACTTCCTGCGGGATCTTTTTGGTTTTCATTTTTACCCCTCAGGCTTCCTTTTACTGATTTCAGGACCTAGAGCCCAAGATGTCTGTGTGCTTCTGTTCCACTTCTTATCCCTACAATGTTAATTTTGTTTTTGAGTATAACTGTGCCTGGTTCTTCCTTGTTTCAAAATAGTATTTATTTTTTTTCTGTGTGTTAGAGTGAAAGGAATGTTTTAAAGCTTGAACTCACTGATTTATAGTCCATTCTCTTAACTAATTTTATAGTGCTTTATATACTATCAGTGGGTGCTTACAAAAGGGTGGTGAAATGTGTCTCCAGTTGGCATAAGAGAGCAGAATTCTTGTATCTTTGCCTTAGTTATGGAAATTCTATAAAATAAACTCACAAGAATAGGTAAATAGGAGAATAACATTCTAGTTTATCATGGTCGGCATCTTTTCTTTAACACTTTGGAATGTAACAGCCATTCCAAAATGGATTGTGCTATTCCTGAACCATTCCAAGGGACTCATTCAGTGATGAGAGGATACCAGGGACAGTAATATCAGGAGGCTTATAGAAGCAAAGATTTGTGCTTGACAGAGAGCTGTGAGCCTCGTACCCCGACTCTTACATGAGACTTCTTTTACTTTGGTAAAGATAAATGCAAAACCCAGAAGACAGATTCCAGTAGGTCATATTGATTATAAACCACACTTAGAAAAGGAAAGCTATAAATGAATGTTAGGTAACATGATGGGTCAGCACCTTCCCTAAATTTATAATGATAGTTCTACTGATTGACTATGATTAGTTTGAGTGTAAGCTAAAGCAGAATGAAAGGAGGAGGTTTTGTTCCCTTCATTAAAAGTCTATCTAGAAAACAAAAGAAAAATATATTAGTTTCTTGCATGCTTTGCAAGACTTTCCATCTTCATTCTGCCTGTCCCAACTATTAATTAACTTCAGCAAATTGTTTTTTTAATTAATTATTATTCAGGCATACAGTTATTACTTGTCACCACAGAGGAAGATTAAGGTAAAATTCCTTTCTTTATATGGATCAGAAGTGGGTTTTTTTTTTCAAATTCTACCTTTCCTCCATAAAAATTTATAACTAATTGTCCATTATCAACATCATCATCTAACCAGTTGTTATGCACTAAATGTTTGTGTCCCTCCAAAATTCATATATTGAAATCATACCCCCCAATATGATGATATAAGGAGATGAAGGGTTTGGGAGGTAATTAGGCCATGAAGGTAGAGTCCTCATAAGTGGGATTGGCACCTTTATAAAAGAGACCCCAGAGAGCTCTCACCTTTTCTATTATGTGAGGACACGATGAGAAAAATGGCCATCTGCACCCTGGAGGAGGGCTCTCACCAGAACCTGACCATATTGACACTCTGATCTCAGACTTCCATTCTCTAGAACTACGAAAAATAAATTTCTGTTGTTTATAAACCACCCAGTCTTTGGTATTCTGTTAGAGGAACCTTAACTAACTAAGATTCCAACTAATGTGACTATTAAGGGATGGCTATCATTGTCATTATCAACTAAAGGATTTATTCTGATTTTGCACTGACAGTAGACAGTCATATTCAATAATAGACTAGTATAAAATGAAATAAACACTTTTATATAATGAACAAAGATAAGGAGAGATGTAGTAAGTAGTATGGTGTAAAGGTTTATTAATGGTATGAAATCCCCAACACACATATGTCAAAATTATATAATGTTTATCAAGGAGAAATGATACTCCTTCTTACTCTCATTTCATCTTCCTTGTCACAAACACAAGGACAGAGACTGGAGGGGCATATATGACATGGTGGAGCTCTCCGTAGGATGGCACTTGGGGTATGTCTTTTTTAATGTCATTTGTGATGAAATTGCTTATGCAGCATTAAGTCTCATACTTTGGAAGAAAAAACTCTCCTCTGGGATGTTAGAACATTAAATTGGGATGTATTTGAGAGGGAAGGGCAACATTATCTGAGGGCAGGCATGGTCATATGTCACACACTGTTGTTTTACATGTGGTATTCACTAAACAAAGAGTTGTTTAGTATATGAGTGTTGAACTAGTACTCTGTACTATCAAGAGAAAGGATGTTGTAGTCAGGCAGATCTGGAATGAAGTCCTAACTCTATACATACTAACTCTGGGAAAGTTATTTAACCTTTCTAAGACTTTGGTTCCTTCCCTTTAAATGGAACTAATAATGGCATCTAGAAGATTAAACATGTTAATGTATCTAGAGAGTGCCTGGTGAAAAATAATCTTTTGGTATTCAGTAAATGCTAGCTTTGATTATTAATGTTGAGAGACAGAAACATCTAGGTAAAATGATTTGTGGTAAGACTTAAATCTTTATGACACTATCTTTTTTTAAATTATAGTTTATTGTCAAGTTGGTTTCCATATAACACCCAGTGCTCATTCCAACAAGTACCCTCCTCCATGCCCATCACCCATTTTCCCCTCTCCCCAACCTCCATCAACCCTCAGTTTGTTCTCAGTATTTAAGAGTCTCTTATGGTTTGCCTCCCTCCCTCTCTTTAAGTATTTTTCCCCCTTCCCCTCCCCTATGGTCCTCTGTTAAGTTTCTCCTGTATGGTATCTGTCTTTCTCTGCCTGACTTATTTCACTTAGTACAACACCCTCAAGTTCCATCCACGCTGCTATGAATGGCCAGATTTCATTCTTTCTCATTGCCCTGTATTATTCCATTGTATATATAAACCACATCTTCTTGATCCATTTGTCAGTTGATGGACATTTAGGCTGTTAACATGATTTGGCTATTGTTGAAAGTGCTGCTATGAACATTGGGGCACTGTGCATCAGCCCTCCTGTATCCCTTGGGTAAATCCCTAGCAATACTATTGCTGGGTCATAGGGGAGTTCTGTTGTTAATTTTTTGAGGAACTTCCACACTGTTTTCCAGAGCGGCTGCACCAGTTTACATTCCCACCAACAGTGTAGGAGGGTTCCCATTTCTCCACATTCTCGCCAGCATCTATAGTCTCCTGATTTGTTCATTTTAGCCACTCTGACTGGCATGAGGTGGTATCTCAGTGTGGTTTTGATTTGTATTTCCCTGATGATGACTGATGCTGAGCATCATTTCATGTGTCTGTTGGCCATCTGGATGTCCTCTTTGGAGAAGTGTCTCTTCATGTCTTCTGCTCATTTCTTCACTGGATTATTTGTTTTTCAGATGTGGAGTTTGATGAGTTCCTTATAGATTTTGGATACTAGCCCTTTATCCGATATGTCATTTGCAACTATCTTTTCCCATTCCGTCGGTTGCCTATTAGTTTTCTTGATTGTTTCCTTTGTCGTGCAGAAGCTTTTTATCTTCATGAGGTCCCAAAAGTTCATTTTTGCTCTTGATTCGCTTGTCTTTGGAGATGTGTATGACACTATATTTTTTCCTTAGATAAGAAAGAAAAAACAAATAAGCTACACTCAGAGGGTCCCTAAGAATTCAAATTAACTGATCCATATAGTACAGAGCTCTATGAAATGGGACTCTAATGTTGCCTTTTTCTTCACTTATCACTGTTTCTCTAAATTTTTGACAGTGAAGCCATCTTGTAAAATAGAAAATATTTGTATTAATGAATGCATGTATGTTCTTCCACATCAAAGAAAAGAGGTTTATTCGAAAATAGGTTTCTATTTTGAAATGTCAAGTTCAATACTTTTCTGATTCTCTATCTCCTTGGAGCTTATTTATTCATAATTGTATAAATACTCCCTGGAACCTGTGTAAATAATTTCCAAATGCTCAGGAGCTCTCCTCTTTCCTTTTAGTTAACTATCTTCATGCCTTGTGTTTGATCTGACACCTTTCACTGAGTTTTGAGAATGCAGTGACTTTCAGAAAGAACATTACAGTCCTTGTTCAAAGATACATCCTAGTAGCCTGAAAAGATTGTTGGTACATATTACTAAAAATCAATGTAAATTACATATACCTGCCTCCCTCATGCAACCAAACTTAGCTGGCCTTAAAATTATTATCGACTTTTCCCCCCACAAACAGGGAAATCAAGAGGTAGGGCTATTTCTTGACCCCTAGAAACTCTCAGCAGATCAGTGACCAAGCCTTTCCTAATCTTTCTATTATGCCAAACTATTTCCCTCTAAGAACAAGGAGAAAATCTGGGCAAAACATGAAAAATTGTTAGTTTAAGGGAATTACAGAGCAACAAAGCCAGTGACAAACAAAAAGAAAAAGGAAACCAAGAGATATATGCTCAGGATTTGTTACTATTTGTCCTATGTAGTTCCAGCAGAGGTTGAAAAACTGAAAAGAAGGGCACCTGGCTGGCTCAGTTGATAGAGTGTACAACTCTTGATCTTGGGGTTTTGAGTTTGAGGCCCACTTTGGGTGTAGAGATTACACAAAAACAAAATCTTTAAAAAAAGAAAAACTGAAAGGAACATTCATAAAACTCACTGGTCTATGAATATAAAAACTGAAATCAGGACTGGCTAGAGAGATAAAAATAGGAGAAGGACATAGTTGGTAAAATTCTCAGACTTTTGACTAGGACTCTGTAAAGCTACACCCTGGGGACAAAGGTAAACTAGTACATATCTTCATTTCAGAACATTTTAATCTCTAAATGGGCAAGACACATCTAGAATTGCTAGTTCTCCCCACATCTTTCCTAGGGGCAAATATATATTACTCTCACCAAAGGAAGAAAACATTATTTCAAGCTTCAAAGTATTTTGTGTATCTACAGTTTTTATGTACAGTATACAACAGTTAATTTTAAAATAACCAGGTGTACAAGGAGATAAGACTACTGAATAGAAAACTACAATGTGCTTAATACGCTCTAGGAACTAAAAAGCAAGATTTAAAATTTTTGTAGGGATATACAAAGTATTAAAGAGAACAAATGTACCTGAAGACCTAAAAAATAAATTGAAATTAGGGACTCCATAAATGGGTTTAACAGCCTATTAGATACAGAAGAAGAGAGAATCATGGAAATGGAAGATAGGTCAGAAGGAAAATAAAAGATGACTTTGCATCCATGAACAAGAACAGGATGTTTAAGAAAAAGAGCAACAAAGGTGTGCTCATAAAAGTTAAAAGTACAATCAGAGAAATTAAAATTTTGATAAAAGAATTGAAAATAAAATTGAGAAGCTATCAGAGAGTAGAACAACATGAGAAAAAGCTAGAAATGAGAAGAGAAAGATTAGAAAATTATATGATTTGTTCAACAGTTCAAAGATCCAAAGAAGCAGTTCTATAAAGAACAAATTAAAAAATGGAGGTGAGGAGATGACACAGGAAAGAATTCAAGGAATATATATCCAGAACTAATAGAGAGGGATTTATGGAAAAGACTCATCAAATATGCTGCATAATTGATGAAAATAGGCCCATGTGAAGACACATCATTAAATTCCATATGGAAAACAATTAATGGTCAAAAAACAAATAAATCAGGAACCAGAGTGGCATCAAACTTCTAGACAGCAATACTGAAAAGAAAAAAAAAATTATGAAGGAAAATAAATCTTAGTCTTGAATTCATCATCCAGCCAAAAGACTAATCAAGCACAGGGATAGAAGGAAAACGTTGTATAGATGCAAGATCTCAAAAAATTTACCCTTCATGAATCCTTTCTTGGGAAGGTACTGAAGAATGTTCCCCACCAGAGTGAGGAAAACGAAATCCAGGATACAGGGTCTCAGACACAGGAGAGAAGCTCAAGGAATACCCAGGATGCTGCATGGCCTTTTTAGGAGGCCAGCTGTACTGTAGGCCCAGAGAGCATCCAGTATAGACGAGATTTGCAGAACAGACGGCTCCAGGAGAGATTTGTCTCTAAGAAAATGGAACTGATAGAAAGTCTGATGTTTCTGAAACTATTGAGAGGATACTTACTCCTTTGATTGAGAGTTTGGGGAGAAGACCATGATAGATACATTTAAAACACAAGCAAAGACAAGACAATAATTCCTTGGAAAATAAAGGTTGTACAAGAAAGAAAATGCAATCATAGTATGCTTTTCATAGTTCTCTGTGAATTATATTTGCACTCCCATAATGGTATAGATTCTTACCAGAAAGTAAGTTTTAATTATATTGGGAGGATGGGGAGAAGAAAGTAGAGAAAGAAAGGGACAGGATAGAGAGAGAGAAGAGAGCTGTCATTGTCTTCTATAGAGAAGAGTAAATTGATAATGCTGAAACTGAAAAATTAAGAAGTAGTAGTAGACAAGAGGAAGGCAAACATCAAAAGAAAAATGCAAGAAGAATTGACAGTGGTTGCCTTCGTTTAATGGGTAACTGTGGAACTAACGGGGAAGGGTGGGAGAGTGGGTTCAAGGGACTACTGCTTTTCATGTTTTTTTCCCCCTGGAACCATTTGACTTTGCAAATTATTTGTAGGTGTACATTTCATAAAAATACCACTTAAAATTTTAAGTCATACTGTAGGACAGTATTAGAGTATGCTACCATTTGTTTAAGAAAAAGTAGTACATATGTAAATGTGCTTTTTTTTTTTAAGTTATAACGTATGTCTGGAAGGATGTGCAGAAAACTACTAACAGTGGCTGCCTCTCAGGATGGCAGCTAGTGGCCATGAACAGACAGGAAAGGGAGAGACTCTTTGCCCTTATACTCATTTGAATTTTATACTGTTTACATGTTTTACTTATTTACAAAGAAGAACTTCTAAGAAAGAAAGGAACTGGGAATGAAATGGAAGCAACAGAACAAACAAAGTTAAAATTAAATGGGTTCTAAAGAAAGTGATGATATCCTTTTAGGATGAGTTCTTTATTCAGTAAATATTAGTGTGTGTCTTCTTGTTATGCAATTGACATTATCCTTGTAGAACAAATGGAGGAAGAAAAAACATCACTCATAGTGCCACCATGCATATAACCACTATTAAAATTTTGGTGTTTATCTTCTGAAACATTACTGTGTATGTGCGTTTGTGGATTCTTACCCCCTTGCATGGGATAATACTATTTAATTACCATCCACTTTTACTCAACAATGTAATGTAGTCACTTTTGATATGAATTATTAAGGAATATCCATGTTCAGGTCATTTTCAGTGACTGATTTTATTACATCACTTGGCTCTACCACAGTTGATTTAATTAATCCCCTATTGATAGTTTTCAGTTTTTCACCACTATAAACAATGCTCATGTCCTAATTGCTGATCACATTCCTGTTTCCTTAGACTAGACTTCCAGTAATGCATTTTCTGGGTCATATGGCATGAACATAACTGAAAATCTTTATATAACTTATGAAATTATCTCCCAGAAAATGTATACCAATTTATATTCCATCCCCAACAGTGTTAAAGAATGTCACCCTCCCCCAGACCCATTGCCAGAATTTTGTTTGTTCTTGCCAAAACTGACAGATGAAAAAAAATGTTGTATTGTTAGTGTTTCTTTGGCTTACAGGTAAGGCTGAACATTATTCACATATTTATTGACCAAAAAATATTTTTTGAGCACCCCCCATTCCTGGTACCGTGCTAACTGTAATTAGAGGCATAAAAGCATATAGAATGGTCTCTTTCTTCAAAGAGTTTACAATCTCAAAACACAGAAATGAATCCACAACCTATACAGTATTACAATGCACTGTGCTATGATATGCAACCATAGGGACAAAGTGATTAATTCTAATATAAAATTTAAAATGTTCATAGGTAAAACATTTTGAGTAGAGACTTGAAGGATAAGGAGGAGGAAGTCCAGGAAATGGAGTGCATATTTCCAGAGTGTAGCATAGTTAAGTTCAGCATTGATGTACAGCACATCTGGGAAGGGTGAGTGAGCTGGTATGGCCGAAGCCAAGGGTGCATGTTGGAAGTTGACAGTGCCTAGGAAGTAAGCTGGAAAAGTGCATTGGGATCCTTTCCTGAAGAATTTGGAATAGATTCTTCAGGCCAAAGCCTCCTGTCTGATATACCAGTCTTGATTGTAGGCTGCCATGTTTCAAACAGAAAAAGTGACAAATATCCAGCATGACACCCTGGAAATTATATGTAAAGTTTAGGGAGAAGTGTGTGTGTGTGTGTGTGTGTGTGTGTGTGTACATTTTCTGTGGTGGGGTTCCATAGCATTCTCGAGGGGATAGAGAATTCAACATCACTTGTCCAGCCTTTGGAGAACCCTCTAGTATCTTCAGCAGGAGAGGAACAGGATGAGACCTGTGAAAAAGAACCATGTCAATGATACAGATTGGGGAGGACACACTCAGGAAGAACTGAATGTGAATTTTAATAGATAACAATAATACCCACCATTTATTGAGCATTTACTCTGTGGTAGACAGAGTACTAGATGCTTGGCACCCCTTTTATTTAATCTTCAAGCATCACATTTAAAAGATGAGGAGACTGAAACCTAGATTTTAATCCTGGATCACCTGGTTACCAATGGCAGAGTCCACAGTTGACCACCAGGTCATGTGACTTCAAAGCCCACTCTTTTAAACATTACCCTCTACTGCTTCTCTTGTAAAGTTCTGGCATCATTTCTTTTATATTTCCTTTTCTAATTTCCAGTTAATTGTCTTAACTAGCAAAGTGACTCACTTCAGGAAAGAGAATCAAAAGACTCTGAGATACCATTTAGCATTTGAAAAGGAGAAAGGCCTTGGTGACTGTTCATTGTTCTTGTTCCACAAAGAACTGATCATCTGCTGAGATAATAGTATTAATCCAAAGAAACCCCTAGCTCTACACACTGGTTCCTGTTGTTATTTGTGTCTTCTTATTCCATGGAAGGAAATTCTTGCAGATTTCAACTGGCAAACAAATCATTCTGAAGAAAGTGCACAATTTAATTCAAGCTTCATGGTCATTAGCACTGTGGAATAGGAGGTCTGCCTAAGTATATTCACTCTCATTTATTATTGAAATGACATGTGCAAACAATAGCATGCATTTATGTCTTTCATGGCATATATTAAATACACCATAAGGAAACTTACAAAAGCTTCCACTGTATTACCTTGGGAGCTGAGCACTGCCTAAGAAGTACGCTGATGCCCTATTGTCAAATAAAAAGCAAATGTTATCTCCGGAAACATGAAACCTCAGGGCATGGCACGAATCACCAGTGAACATGGGATTCTGAACTGCAAAAGATTACCATCTTTCCATCTCTCATGGTTGTATGCACTTGCATGTACTAACCTTCTGTATGTATTGTTCATGGGCTGCTGTCATGACTGTGGCTTTTTACACCCAATTCACAGAAAAAAAACAGAAGCAGCTGTTGCTGAAGTTTTGATGGAAGGCTTAGGAAAGCTCATTTTTATCATCTTTGGAACAAATATGTGAAGCCCTGTGTTTGTTTTCTGTTGCTGTGTAACAAATTACCAAAAACTTAGTGGCTTAAAACAGCACAAATTTATTATCTCAGTTTCAATAGGTCAGAAGTCTGGGCATGACTGGGCTGGATCTTCTCCTTAGGATCTCAAAACACTAAAGTCAAGGCAGTGGCAGAACTGCATTCCCTTCGGGAGCCTTGACTAGGGAAAGATCCACTTCCAGGCCCCCTTGGGTTGTTGGCAGAATTTATTTCCTTACAATGAGAGACTAAGGCCCCTGTTTTCTTGCTGGCTGTCAGCTAGGGACTGCACTCAGCTGCTGTTGAGCCACCCACAGCCACCCTGCCATGTGATCCCTTCCATAGCCCCTCTCACACTTGAAGCCTCTTGACTAGGAAGAGCCCAATCCCTTCTCAGGGCTCATCGAATCCATTAAGTGTATTCTCCCTACCTTAAAGTCAACAGATGTAGGGTCTTAACTCCATCTGCAAAATCCCTTCACAGCAGCACATAGATTAGTGTTTGATTAAATAACTGGGAGAAGATAACTATACATCGAGAGATGGACATCTTGGAGCCCACCTTGCAGTTCTGCCTGTCACAAATCCTTATAAGCTCCTTCTCTTCTGGCAGGTGTATAATACGTTAATATACTTTCTTAGCATCCAACTTTGTTTTCTCAGTTCTGTAATCCATATTTTTAACAAATACTATGGAGCCCATAATTATGTGTCATGTGAGACATTTCATATTTTGGTAAAATGATGACAATAGCTAGGACTTTCTATTTGTCAGACACTATTCTGAGTTTTACATGCATTACCTCCTTTAAATATTACCACAATGTTATGCAGAAGGTACAGTTGGTGTCCCAAGCTACAGATGAGAAAACTGAGGTCAGGCATGGTTAACATGCCCAAGACCCAACAGTCAGAACAGAGTGGAGCTGGGACTCAAACCCACATCCCTTTTCCTTCAGAGTCCTCCTTCCTAACCTATTTCCATCAGTTGTTGTCTTACTATATTGTGTTTTGAAAGGTTATTGAATGTCCTCCATAGCTATGCTGATTATCATTCATCTACTCCTTTTCTGTCAAATTTGTCATCTAATAACAGAAAATGTCACATATGCCAAGACCTTCCTAGTAGCAAAGGACATCCTCCAAAAGTCAAATAGCAAAGAGACACAGGGGTGTTAAAGCAGTTTAAAGGTTGACTTTGGGTGAGGACAGTCCAGTACCTTAGCAGCTGGTGTTTTAGTGTGCCTTGTTCGTGGATTCTATGATATACTTTGCTGCCTGGTTTTATGCCAAACATTGATTAATAATCTTCATCAAAAAGAAAACTCACCAGTTAGCCCTGGAGAACAACTTCATGTCTTCTTGCCAGAGCAGCCAACCTGTGTCAGCAGGAATCAGAATAGAAATGGTACCCATCCATTGAAAACTAATGTCCCCTGACCTGAAATAGCACTTATGCTAGTGACACCCTGTCTTCATTGTGAACAGAGGACTGACCTGTGCTACTGGCTAGGGGAGGAAAATAAATGGTTATAATGGGAAAGATGACATTGAAAGAACCCTCTTCTGAAAGGCATTTGCTTTTTGATAAAAGAAGAAGAAAAATGACACTTATTTGTGTTTTAATTGTAAGCTGGGTCTCATAAATGAGTAAAACTATGTAGAGTGCTCCAAGGCCACTAATTTGGGAAGAAGGGCCAACAGCTGATATTATCTGGCCTAGAACTTTTTTATTTTCTCTTCTAGCTGCCCTTCCATTTGTCCTAACAACAGGTAGATATAAACTCCAGGGCTGCAATCTCCATAGGAATTGAAATGCCAAGTTATGTGCCCACTTCTGTGTTCTGATGGAGTAAATCCTTCACCTTCCAAAATCGGAGATCCAAGGAAGTTGGGGAAGACTTAAGGACCTGGCAGTAGACTTAACCATCAGGGTAGCTTTAACAGCAAGTAGTTGGCAGTTCACCACACCCATTCCCTTTTACTCTTAGACTCAGAGCCAGATGACATTTCTCAGCCTTTTTTGCAGTTAAGGTGGCTGCCTGACTGAGTTGTGGACAGCAGAAGTAGTAGAAGTGATGTGTAGCACTTCCAGGGTTGGTAGATAAAATTTCAGCATGTGACTCTCCATCCTCTTTCTTCTCTTCTTGGTCAGCTAGATGCCATTATCTAGGGTTGTTGAGATGCTGCAAGTTAAGCTTGTCACAATGAAAGGTTTTCAATATCCTCTGTTTTGGAGAAGCATCTTGTTCTTTAGGTGCCTCTGAAGCACTTTCAACGGAGCCTCCTCTGACTCACACTTTTGTTGTTTACATGTGAAAGCAAGAACATAATAGGTGTATTTAAAAGTGACTTGCACACAGCTGAAGAAAGAATTAATGAACTGGAAGATAGCTCAGAACAAATAAAAAATGAAGCACAAAGAGCAAAAGAATGGAAAATGCAGATGGGAGTCTGCAGAGACAGAGAGGACACATTAGAAAAGTCACATACATACAAAGATAAGAGAGAGAATGAGGCAGAAACAATATTTAAACAGATAATGGTTGAGAAGTTTACAGAAATAAGAGATATCAAACCACAGATTCTAGAAAAGTAGCAAATTCCAAGAAGGATATGCAAATAAACGAACTATATACCATATGGGGAGCCTGCCCTACACACAGTTAAATACAAGGAGAAAATCTTAAAAGCAGCCTGAAAAAACAGATAAATTACCATCAAGGAAGCAGAGTTTATATTTTTAGATTAAATAAGATGTTTACAGCATTAGTCACTTTTTTATGATTTGACACCTTAACCAAAATTTTAACTTTGGAGCCTGATTGTGCTATATGATATTTTCTTCTAAAGCTGGGATGCAGGATATGAAGGGCTCTTAAGTAAAGAGGAAGCTTCAATTTATTCTATTTAGCTCCAAGGGAGTAGACCAAATACCAGTGTTGTGGAAGGTACCAAAAAAGTGTATCTCTACTTACCATAAGGAAGCGATATTTAACAATTTGAGGTGTTAAAATCTGGGGTAAGTTACCTTAGGTGGGAATTGAGTTTTCTAACATCAAAGGCAGATACATTAATTCATTTACCAAATATTTGTTAAGCACCTACTATGTACCTGGCATAGTTGCAGGTGCTGGGGATATATCAATGAACTTGAACAAGAACAAAAAACAAACATCCTGTCTATGGAGAGCATATATATATCCTAGTGCAAGGAGACAAACAAGCATGATAAATAAATCAATTGTATACTAAGTTAGAAGATGGTAAGTGCTAAGGGAAAAAAATAGAACAGGGTAAAGGGGATCAGGAGTACTGAGGGAAGGTTTGCAATTAAAAATGTGATGGGCAGGTTAGGCTTTGTTGAGAGGTATTGTTTGGGCAAGAAAGACCTTAGGGAGGAAAGAATGAGCTATGAGGGTCTCCGCGGTTAAAAGAAACAGATTAGTGGGCATCACTTCCAACTCCATAATTTAGTCCTGTCATATATTTCAAAATAAGTTTGGAATTTTGCAAATGAAATTCCATTGATTATTGTGAAATAATATAAATCAAGATGACGTCCTACATTGTGTTTATTAATGAGAGCTGTTTATCCTCACTATCACATCATAGGCACTTTGCACTTGAAAAACATTTGCTTTATAAATTACAAATTCCAGGAAGGATATTGTACCTTCTGCTGGTATCTCAGAATTTGGAGATTAGAGCAGATAATTAGTATAAGCTTGATAGAGAACTGGACTGTCATCTTGAGAAAGAGATGTAAAGAATCTTCACAGAGCATTCAAAAGTAGAATTGTAGGTTTGCTCTTCAGAACCACATTGCTTTTTGAAAACAAGAAAAGCCAACAAACACCCAGCTGCTTTGATTCAAAAAAATAATGTTTGTCTCTGATGTTCAGTTCTGCAGTGCCAGCCATTTGAAGTATAGAGGGCTTTGACATGTGCAGAATGAAAAGCCAAGAATATCTTCACTGTTAACTTGTATTCTTGTGTTGCAGGCACACAAAAAATCCCTTTGGACGATTGAACCCAGTGAAGGCATGGTTCCCCCGGAAACTGATTTTCAACTGACACTGACGGCCAACCTGAATGACATAGTGACATTCAAAGACACAGTCATTTTGAGCATAGAAAATAGCAACACCTACCAGATTCCTGTCCAGGCTTCAGGGGTTGGTTCCACCATTGTTTCAGATAAACCCTTTGCTCCAGAACTCAATTTGGGAGCACATTTCAGGTAGGGAAATATCCTGGACTGATTCTGATAGATACCGCATCTGTTTCATAAACTGAGCATCACCTCTATTTGGAAAAATTACTTTCAGGAAATAGAACGTCTTCAGCCCCTCTCCCTTTTCCTATTTTCACTTTCCCCCCTCCAAATGGGTACATCAGCGACAATTTCCTAGGCACAGAGTGGTTGCATTCTCCGAGCTGTGTCCCTCTACACCAGAGAAGACATTTTTCTCTTATACAGTGGTTTCTTTGTGACAAATTTAGTATTTCAACCATGACCCCTCCTCTTTAATTCCATCCAACGCATTGCTAATTCCTCTCCATGAATGTGGAAAATACAGTTATAACTTGGTGGTGACCTAAGTACAGTATATGTAGGAAGGTTGAAAATTTATTGCAAATGTATATTATCAGGTATTGCAAGGCCAGTCGTGTTTTTCTTTTTATGTCTTCTGCTCATCTCCTCATCAAAGCACCAACCACTGAGATGGTTGCAATTGGCTCCTCCTGAAAAGCTACAGAATCTCAATATTTAAATAAAAGGTAGTACAGTATAGACATCTCTGAGCAGAACAGTCTATCTAAATGTGTGTCTCCGAAAGTGTATGAGGTTTGAATGCTAACAGTGGAGGAGCTATACGGGAGTTTATCGATGGTTCCTCAGTGGAGTCACGTGGCTGCCGCTTGTTGATTCTTGGGGCCAGTTGAATTTGGCCTGTTTGTTGTAGTCCTGTGAGCAGGTCTCAAAAGGGTGCTCCTGCCTTGTGGTGTAACAGGCCTGGAAACCAAGATGGACACTATGCTTAGAGAGGACGTACCTGACAAAAACCAGTTAGGAGCCCTCCCCAAAAGCCCATCTGCACCTCCTTTCCTCTGCTCCAAATACAACACATGACACTTGCTTGAAAATACATTAACGAATAGAAATTAAGTAACAGGCAAGTCAGATAGTTGAATTGCATATGTTTTCAGAGAAACATCCAATTACAGTTTTTGTGTCAACTAGATATAAAAATGTTCCTCTCCGCCCATCTGTTGGCCTTAAGCTAGGGCATTTTGTCATCGCATACCATGATTCTATTTCCAAATTTCTTTCTTAAGTGCACTCAAATATAATTACAGAAAACAATGTACTGCTTACCAGACTTAATTACATGTTCTCCTTAGTCTACAAATAGTGTCAGATAGCCCCAAAGGATATTCTGACACTTGCCTACCTAATAGTTTCCTATGAATATAGAAGCAAACTGCAGCTTTTAACTGCCAATTTCTCCTCTGGCTAAGCCCTGTAGTTATTCTTTTTGACAAAATCATGATGCCAGCAATCTCCAGAAAAATGGTCAAAAGCAGGGGTGGGCATACTGCAGCCCACTGCCTTTTTCTATAAATAAAGATTTATTGGAACACAACCATGCCCATTCCTATACATACATTCATTTTCTATGGCTTCTTTCACACTGCAATGAAGAATTGAGTTGCTGTGACAGACCATGTGGCCCAAGAAGTCTTAAGTATTTATTATTCATCCATTTATGGAAAAAGTTTGTCAACCTTTTGATCATAAGGGTCTGAAGAAATACCCATATGCCACCTTTTCTGACTGCATATTTTTGGGCAACTCCCTTAAATTTTCATAGCATCTATCTCTTTATCTATAAAATGAGAGTAAACATACTTATTATTACTGTATTGCTGTGATAGTTGAAATATACACTGTGTACAAGTGACAGAGATACTGCCTACAGTTTATATTATTTATATTATATATTATTTATATTTATTATTTATGTATTTATATTATTTATTATTATATTTATTATTTCCCCAAAGCCTGGAATTAGCCATGAAGTCAAACTACTCCAGTAAGCATGCTCTGTGAATACGTATTTAGATAGAAATGGTTACACCTGACAGTTGGCAAATATTCCTTATTATTTATTTATTATTTATGCTTCAGTTTACTTATTAGAATATGATGCTATTTCTAATGAGGAACAGAGGGGATGAAATCTCAAAGCCTAATAAAATTTTAAAAATAGAAAACAGTCCTGATGTGATTTTTCTCCCTGAAAAAAATAATTTAAGTAAACTTATAAATCAGTTTTTTAAAATTCCAAACAAAATGACGTTTAAGCCATGTCCAAGATCTCAGAAATCCCAGTGTCTTGCAAAGAGCCAGACAATCAAGAGGTTCTTAATAAATGTTCATGGACTAGATGAATGAATGAACAGACGACCTGACGAATGAAATAGCATTTTTAAAGCACTTCTCTGAGAAAAGTAACCAATCCAGGTGATGTTCTGGCACATGGTACAGCCCCTTGAGCTTAGGTCAGGTTTGGAGGATGTGTGGCTTCTCTTCCAAGTTCCCTTCAAGCTGAGCTCATCACAAGATATTTCACTCAGTCAGTAGAAATTTATTCAACACAATTTGAAATATATTTCTCTTCCAGTACCTATTTTGCTTTATGGTACTGGAACCATTTCTCATAAATTAGAATGATTTTCGCATATACCACATCTGTGTTCATGTACCGCTTCCCGGTTGATGGAAACTCAGGGACCAAGCCCAGGTGCTGGACTCCAGTTTGTGGACTCCATGAATAGATACTACCTTGTCCCCTTACTGTGGTAGCTCCTCAATAGCATCATGACGTAGCCTTCCTAAATTTTTAAAAATAAAGTCTATTTCATTATTCACCTTGTAAATACTTTTCAGAGGAGAAAATCCTAAGGGTGTGGAGCTGAACAGTACACCCCAAAGTTGAGCCCTCTCAGTCCCTGCCTCCTCTTTTCCAGCCTGGACACCTATTATTACCGCTTCAAGTTGACCAACAAGGGACGTCGGGTCCAACAGCTGTTCTGGATGAATGAAGATTTCCATCCCCAGAACAAGCTGAGCAAGAAAGGCCTGGCTAAGAAGGGACTTGCTAAAAGCCAGCCCCAACCCCAGCACTTCCAGGAATCTGGGGTTCCCCAGAGCCCTGTGTTTCAGATCCACCCGGTCAGAATGGAGTTGTACCCAGACCAGACAATCGACGTGATACTTGAAGGCTATTCTGCTACTCCTGGGGTAAGAGGACAGCACATTTAGAAGCCGTTTTTCTCCTAAATAAATCTTTGCTCTATTTCTTAGGAGAGTCCCTTGACATTTATCTGAATGCCGTTTCTCAAGGTTTTCACACGGCACTGAGTTACCATGGTAACACTCATTGCTTCCAGGGTTCGGCTCTGCTCAGTTTTCTGTTTGTTTCTACAGCTACCATGAACCCAACCCTAAAATGCCATTTAAAGTAGGTTCTCATCCCCAGGTCAGAAGGACATCCAGCATTCACCCAAAGCTAAGCCCCCTCTTAACACATAACAATATTGGTTTCATATTTATTGAAAAAATGTTTTTATAGACACTCCACTGCCTTTCCTTTCCAGGTATTGGGACATCCTTGGTCCCTTTCTTCTCAACCTGACATGACAGCTTCCTGTTTACAACCATCATCTTGTTATGTATCAATTAAAAAGCTGAGTTATCTTCAGCAACTTAGATGTCCTGCTTATATTTATATTAGCACCATTCTGCTTTAAACATTTAAGCAGCTCCAAATCGTGTGTTTATTTATTCCTATTCCCTCATGGTAATTGGAAACCATCAAAAGCACAAAAGTAACTTCCTAAATCACTTATGAGCGTCTTCTACCTCACAAGTGCAGACTTTATGGATGAGAAATGATCATGCTTGAGCTCCTACTGGGGACAATGAATTTGGAGGTGGTACTGAATTTTTCCTCATGAGATAGGAAACAATAGAAATTTGTCTCCCAGCAGACAAGATGGGAAAGCTCACCCACGGCTTAGGTCCCCAGGGTCGCGGGTTCATTTGATTTCATTTGCAGTGTTTCTTCACACTGCGTGTTCAGGTAAAACCCATCCTCGGTGCAAAAACAAAAATGAAAAGGTCATTTCCCATCATGGGAGTGCCTCATGTGCTCTTTCTTTCTGTCATTCGAGGATTCAGCCAACTTTTACTGAGTGCGTACCACAGGACGAACACCGTGCTAGGCAATAAGGATGCAAAGATGGATAGAATGCAACCCCTCAACTCAAGACATTGACAGCCTGTCACAGGAGCACATTTACAATGTTATTACCAGGAGCTGATCATATTTTTAAAGGCATTAAATCTGAGCAGCTGAGATTCTAAATTCAGTTTAAGATTTGCTAAACATTTACCTGAATGTTCTTCCATGTTGTAGTACATAATTGAGAAGAGACTTGAGTTCATTAACATCTAAAACCTGAATACTCTTCAGTGTAAGCTATTCTGATGTAATGTCACTCTGCGTCCTTCCTACTTTATAAAAATCTGGGCCTCTTGGATTCAAAGAAGTATTGGTTTCTACAGCATGCTTTTTATTTTTTTAAGGATTTTAATAGTTTATTTGTTTATCTTAATGATTTCAGGAATAGGAGTTAGTGATTCATCACTTATATATAACACCTGGTGCTCATCCCAACCAGTGTCCCCCTAAATACCCATCACCCATTTAGCCCTTCCCCCACCCAACATCCTGCCAGCAACCCTCAGTTTGTTCTCTGTATTTAAGAGTCTCTTATGGTTTGTCTCCCTCTCTTTTTACATTATTTTTGCTTCCCTTTCCTATGTTCATCTGTTTTTTATCTTAAATTCCACATATGAGTGAAATCATATGATATTTGTCTTTGTCTAAATGACTTATTTCAGTTACTATAATATACTCCAGTTCCATCCATGTTGTTGCAAATGGCAAGATTTCATTCTTTTTGATCACCGAGTAATATCCATTGTATATATATACACCACATCTTCTTTATCTATTCATCAGCCGATGGAGATTTTGGCTTTTTCTATATGTTGGCTATTGTCAATACTGCTGCTATAAACCTTGGGGTGCATGTGCCCCTTTGAATCAGCACTCCTGTATCCTTTAGATAAATACCGAGTAGTGCAACTTCCGGGTTGTAGGGTAGTTATATTTTTAATTTTTTGAGGGATCTCCATACTGTTTTCCAGAGTGGCTGCAGCAGTTTGCATTCCCACCCAACAGTGCAAAAGTGTTCCTCTTTCTCTGTATGCTCACCAACATCTGTTGTTGCCTGAGGTGTTAATTTTAGCCATTCTGACAGGTGTGAGATGGTATCTTTTTGTGGTTTTGACATATATTTCCCTAGTGATGAGTGATGTTGAGCATTTTTTCATGTGTCTGTTAGCCATCTGGTTGTCTTCTTTGGAAAAGTGTCTGTTCATGTCTTTTGCCCATTTCTTCATTAGATTGTTTATTTTTTGGGTCTTGAGTTTGATAAGTTCTTTATAGATTTTGGATACTAACCTTTTATCTGATATGTCATTTGCAAATATCTTCTTCCATTCCATTGGTTGCCTTTCAGTTTTGCTGATTGTTTCCTTCACTGTGCAGAAGCTTTTTATCTTGATGAAGTCAATCATTCATTTTTGCTTTTGTTTGCTTTGCCTCCAGAGACATGTCAAGTAAGAAGTTGCTGCAGCCGAGATCAAAGAGGTTGTTGCCTGTTTTCTCCTCTAGGATTTTGATGGCTTCCTGTCTTACGTTTAGGTCTTTCATCCATTTTGAGTTTATTTTTGAGTATGGTGTAAGAAAGTGGTCCAGGTTCATTTTTCTGCATGTCACTGTCCAGTTTTCCCAACACCATTTGCTGAAGAGACTGTCTTTTTTCCATTGGATATTCTTTCCTGCTTTGTCAAAGATTAGTGACCATTAGTTGACCATAAGTTTGTGGGTCCATTTCTTGGTTCTCTCTTCTATTCCATTGGTCTATGTGTCTGTTTTGTAATACAGCTTAAAGTCCAGAATTGTGATGCCTCCAGCTTTGGTTTTCTTTTTCAGGATTGCTTTGGCTATTCAGGGTCTCTTCTTGTTCTATACAAATTTTAGAATTGTTTGTTCTAGCTCTGCAAAGAATGCTGGTATTATTTTGATAGAGACTGCATTGAATATATAGATTGCTTTGGGTACTGTCGATGTTTTAACAATATTTGTTTTTTCAAATCCATGAGCATGGAATGTTTTTCCATTTTTTGTGTGTATCTTCAACTTCTCTCGTAAGTGTTCTATAGTTTTCAGTGTATAGATTTTTCACCTCTTTGGTTAGGTTTATTCCTAGGTATTTCATGGTTTCTGGTGCACTTGTAAATGGGATTGATTCCTTGATTTCTCTTTCTGCTGCTTCATTATTGGTGTATAGAAATGCAACCGATTTCTGTACATTGATTTTATATCCTGTGACTATTGAATCCATGGATCAGTTCTAGCAATTTTTTGGTGGAGTCTTTTGGGTTTTCCACATAGAGTATCATGTCATTTGTGAAGAGTGGAAGTTTGATTTCTTCCTTGCCGATTTCAATGCCTTTTATTTCTTTGTGTTGTCTCATTGCTGAGGCTAGGACTTCGAATACTATGTTTAACAACAGTGGTGAGAGTGGACATTCTTGTCCTCTTCCTGACCTTAGGGGAAATGCTCTCACTTCTTCCCCATTGAGGATGATATTAGCAGTGGGTCTTTCATATGTGGCTTTTATGATCTTGAGGTATGATCCTTCTATCCCTATTTTCATGAGGGTTTTTATTAAGAAATATTGCTGTATATTGTCAAATGCTTTCTCTGCATCTATTGAGAGGATCATGTGGTTCTTATCCTTTCTTTTATTAATGTGATGTATTGCATTGATTGAGTTGCAGATATTGAGCCAGACCTGCATGCCAGGAATAAATCCCACTTGATCATGGGGAATAATTCTTTTAATGTATTGTTGGATCTGGTTGGCTAGTTTCTGGTTGAGAAGTTTTGCACCTATGTTCATCAGGTAAATTGGTCTGTCATTCTCCTTTTTATTGGGGTCTTTGTCTGGCTTTGGAATCAAAGTAATGCTGGCCTCATAGAATGAGTTTGGAAGTATTCCTTCCATTTCTATTTTTTGGAACAACTTCAAAAGAATAGGTGTTAATTCTTCTTTAAATGTTTGGTAGAATTCCCCTAGAAAGCCATCTGGCCCTGGACTCTTATTTGTTGGGAGAATCTACAGCATGATTTTTAAATATTCAAGCATGAAAGGCCAAATTTTTATAGCCATAGTTCCTGCCTAGCTTGATAAGAAATCATATATCTACCAGAACTATAAGCCTAGTAAGGATTTTACCTGCCTTGTCTGCCTTGTCTGTTTTGTATGTCCAGTCCCTAACAGTCCTGATACATAATACATTTTCCTGTAATATATATATGTATATATTGGTTGAACTGAATGTAAATTGATTGTGTCCTCAGGAACAGTCAGAAACAAACACAGGATCCATCCAGGACATATTCAACCAATCAGACTTTAATTGTGTGACAGAGAGCAATCCCTGAAATGCACTGTTGAGAAAAATATGCTCTTCCCTGGTGTCACCAGGCAGGAAGTTGAGAATCAGCTTGCTGATTGTTGAGAATTGAGTTTTCTGAGCTATGGATATTCTAAAAGCACTGATGCGTCTCATCTACAGATAGTCAAAGAAAAGCTGGTGTGCCAAGCCATCATTGGGGCACAGAAGGGGAAGAGCGTACTGATGACTGTGAATATCATCTGTGAGTTTATAGCACCGCTTATCCAGCTCTCCACGAAGCAGCTCACATACTGCCTGGAGAAGGTCAGTGCGGCTTGCTGCCTGGGCCGGGTGCACTAAGTAGGGGTCAGCATGTTCACATTCTCATTTTGGGAGCTAAATTAATGGGAAGCCTGTTACACCCACACGCAGCCATTGTTTTCTAAGCTTTAGAGGCCAGTACACCTTCAACTAAAACTTCTGAATCTAAACCTACATTCCTTAGAAATATGAATTGTTATGGAAATTCTACTTGCATTGTTCCTGATACATAAAACCAAAGTAAATGAAGGCGTATTCTAGTGTGCTGAAAATGCATTTTAGTTGATCCTTTCATTTTAACATGTGAAATAAACATCACAGTATAGAAAAGGTTAGAGTAGAATTATTGATAATTATAATAATCAGTAAGAAAAGCTGCCACTTATTGATTAGTAGGTGCTGGTGTCAGGCTGTGTCCCTCACCTACATTTTCCCAGTTGTTTCCTTACAACAATCTATGCGATGGGTTCTGCTATCATTCTGTCATGCATGTGAGGGAACAGAGATGCAAGTTAAGCTGTCATGCAGATCACCTAACACTGCTTGAGAATAATCAACCTAAACTCTTTGATTCATACTCTTTAATTTATATGGCTATAAATGCCTATGACTTTATATGGCCATTAAGGACAAGCACTAAATGGAGGAAGCAGAGGAGGGGAAAGCAAGGAATGGCTGCTGTTCAGGGCAGGGGTGTCAGGATGTTGAGGAGGTGGGGGGAGACATAACAGCAGAGCTTGACCTACTCATAGGCAGACTTTGATCCTAGAATTACGTACCATTCAAAATAGATAGGTAGAGAATGCCTCTTCTGAGTTAAGGACGGTATTGGTGCTGGAAATCTGGTGAACCAGCCTGACATCGTCAAAGGTAAGAGATTGGTCAAGGTTACGGACTGTAAACAAATTATTACAATTGAGTTGTTTAAGATTCAATTCTAAACAGTGCTGCGAAGACGAGGTATAAGGCGCTACAAGAGCATGTCTTGGAGACATGGCCATATTTGTACATGTGGTCATAGATGGTTTCTGTCAGCAAATGCCTAGACTTGAGACTTGAAGGAGAAATAGAAGTTAGTCTGGTGATGAGGGATGAGCAGAGAATCAGTAGGCAGAGGGAACTGCACATGTGAAGGGCCCAAGTTAGGAAAGAGCTTGGTGAATATATAGAACTGAAATGCCACCTTAGAGAATGTGCCCAGAATGACACGAGCTCCATCTAGAGAAATGGGCAGAGGCCAGAGGAGCTTGGCATGGCTGGGAGGCATGTTCTGGACTTTGGGTTTTGTTCTGGGTGACCACTAGAGGGCTTTAGGGAGGGTGGGAATTATAAGGTCAGATATTCAATGAAACAGTCACGCTGGCTGTAGAGTGGACTATTTATCGAGGCCTACCATGTCCCAAGCACTGTGTTGAGTGCTAGGGATATAACAGTAAGAATAGTCCTTCCCAGATGAATCTCAAGCCAACTGGGAAAACTGGGTATTAAGTAAGCCATTGTTCTATAGTGTGGGATGTACATAATCAAAGCTAAGTCCTGATGTGGTGTCACATAAATGAACTAAATCTGGCACTGCCTAACTGATTATGGGGCAATCAACCAGGATTCCTTTCCTTACTTGGAGGCTTGCAAAAGAATGTTCAAGACCATTTATTCTGGTAGTGGATTCCATTATATTTTGTTAATATTAAGTGAATATCTATTGAACACCCACCATGGATAAAGTGCTCTGCTAGGGGATGAGTAACGGAGCTTATAATCAAGTAAGGGAGGTGAGATGCAGAAGTTCACTTCAAACCAACAGATAATTTTTGAGCACGTACATTATGTTAGGCTGCAAAGGCACAGCAAAACCCTGGCTTAATGGACTAGTGCGGAAAGCAGACACTGAAGAAGTAGAATAAGTTTTCAGCTACAGGATGATAAACCAACTGTAACAAGCTCCATGAGACATAGAACAAGAAAATACTACAGGAGTTTCTACCAGAGGTACTAAGTTTTCATTGCTGTTTTAAATTCTTCCTTTTTTTAAGTAATCAGGAAAGATATTTATTGGCAACAGCTGCACCAAATTTGGTGGCATCGCATTTTCTCTAAATTCGTCTATTCAGAGAAAATTCAGTGAGTATTTATTGACTAGCTATTCTATGCAAGACATTACAGTGTATGTTAAATATGCAGCCTGGTTTCTTATTAGATTTTTTTTAAGTCCATAAACACCCATAAAAATGTGTGCATAGTGTTCCTTTTCTTCATTTTATATCCTTAAGCCTTGGGTTTGTTTGTTTTTTAACATATTCTTGTTTAAATCTCTGTTTGAGTTTATCGCTAAAATAAAAGAGCAAATATTTTATATATGCAAGCAAGTTATTGAATTAAAAAACGAATTGTCACAACTCCATGTTCATTTGTTTTTGTCCTTCTCTCCCCCCCCATATTATAATTGTGCAATCTGTCCAACTACTATATTTTTCATTGTTTGTTTCCTGCTCATATTTAAGCCACATCAAGGGCAATGAAGAAATGCAACTTTATTAACCAGCATGCGTAACAGGCCTGTTGGTGTTGGTGTTCAGATTTAATTGCATAACACCCAATTATCTGTCCTGTCTCATTTTGGGCTCGAGGCAGCATATCTGAGTTAGTACATTAGACTATAATGACACCAGCCCTGCCTCTGGGAAGAATTTTTTTATAACAATTTCCTCATATTTGATCTACTTTATAACTATGATACCATTCCTAAGCCACACAGATGAAACCACATCTCTGGGGAATTAAAAAGGTCAACTGAAACTAGCAGCCAGTTTGCTTCATGAAGTCCACCAGCAAATCCTATCTCCTGATATTTGGGGAGACAAACAACCCAGAGAGAAGGGGTCATTTTAAAATAGAATGGCTCTGTGTGCATCAACTCCTCCTCATCACTAACCTCTAAATGGCCTCTTACCAACTATGGCTTCTTCAAAGCTTCCTATAGTGACGCAGTGGCCTGGGGGAAGGTCACTGGGTGGACAGCTTATATGGCCCAAAGTGCTGCTTCATCCCTCTCATGAAATGTCATATGTCATCTGCAAATACAAGGTGAATTTGGTACCTGTATTGCCATGTTAGAAGGAGGGAAACAATGCTTGGCATCTCATGGTGAGTGCCAGACTGAGCCCCTCAAAGAACTCTGGGAGTGCACAGGGATCTAGTAGAGTACACTTGAGGCAGGAAGCTTGAGCTAACTGTTATGGACTGAATGTTTGTGTCTTCCCCAAATTCATATGTTGAGGCCCTAATCCCCAGTGTGATGATGTTGGAGGTGGGGTGTTTGGGAGGATGATTAGGTCATGAAGGTAGAGCCCTCAAGAATGGGATTAGTGCCCTGAAAAGTAGAGACATGAGAGATGGTCTCCCTCTCAGGCATGTGAGGACATAGTGAGGATATAGACATCTAAAGCCAGACACCGGATCTGCTGGTACCTTGATCTTGGACTTCCTGACATCCATTATTTAAGCCACCCAGTCTATGATATTTGTTATAGCAGCCTAAGCCAACAAAGACACAATGGGCACTGGTTACCCAAGCTCCTCAGAGCCAGGGGAGCCAGGAACCACAGTAGAAGGAAGACTGTGTTAAACAAAGAAGCAGAGACAGAGTCAGACCAAAATATAGAATCAGAAGGATTTAACTGAAATTGGAACAAGGAGAAAAAGCAAATCAAAACATTGAGGCCTGGGGAAAACAGGCCAGAGTTGTGGGAAGAGCCAGGGAATGAATGGGGGGAGGCTGTTGTTGGAAGCCACAGACTGAGGCTTCTGGTTACCTCCTGCTGATCCTAAAGGACCCCCTTTCCAAAGCACACAAGAAATAATGTGGACTCCAACATCAGAATGAGAAAAATTCAGTCTGACCAGAAATTTTCAGGGTAAGATCCATTTCTGATGCTTTCTTCAGTTGAAAAATGAAATTTGATGTATCTAAGAAAGTGGAAGATACTTCTACATCAACTATCCCAATATTATCAGGAAAAATTTACAAAAATAGTTATGAGCATTTTGTCAATACAACAATATATTACAAATGTATATATTTTTGCAAATTGGGTATTTTAGCATAGGAAAAATATTATATAAGGAAAATAATGTTTTGTTCGTTATAATGATGCATGGGTCCTTGCATTAGATATCACTAATTATTAGACTCTGTTTTATGTACTAGATAGGATAGTACTAGAAACGTCTATAGTAATAGTACTATCCAGAGGCATGGCTTGTATAGGTGTTTTTAATCTGGCAACAAGAGAGTAAAAATTCTAATCTGTGTTTTCTGGCTTATGTAGGATCACTTTTCAGTAGTCTACCATAAATTCCAAATGATTTATCTAAGTCTGTACAAGGGTAGGGGGAAGACAGAGAAAGAGAGACAGAGCAAAGAGGGGTGGGGAATGCTAATTCTGCTGTTAACAATGACGAGGAGACTTTGGTTGCTAAAGGCTTATTATGTTTATCATAACTTGGTTTCCTCTTTTTCCCCTTTTGCAGAAGCCAAACACTGTCCTGGAACCTGATTACCAGCCCTTGGTCATGAGGAACATTTCCTCCCTGCCTGTGAATGTGTTGCTCTCCACAAGCGGACCCTTCTTTATCTGCGAGACCGATAAATCTCCACTGCCATTAAATCCTGATGTAAGTTGACAGAGTGCTATCTTAACAAGCTCCTAGGAGAGTTGTGTGTGTGACAAAGGAAGAGAAAAATGTCAGCATGCTACCTAATTCCAGTCCAGACAGATAGGAAGAATTTAAGAAACAAAGGGGAAAGAATACAGAAAATTTGTATGTCATAAATTCCAGTATCACTCAACTATTTTTTTAATTGTTCAATGTTTATATGTGTGAGAGAGAGAGACAGACAGACAGACAGAGCATGAGCTGGGGAGGGGCAGAGAGAGAAGGAGACACAGAATCTGAAGCAGGCTCCAGGTTCTGAGCTGTCAGCACAGAGCCCAACGCTGGGCTCAAACTCACAAGTGGTAAGATCATGACCTGAGCTGAAGTCAGATGCTTAACCAACTGAGCTACCCAGGTGCCCCTCAGCTATGAATTTTTTAATGGTTATTTATTTATTTTTGAGAGAGAGAGAGAGAGAGAGATCATGGGAGAGAGGGAGAAGCAGAGAGAAAGGAAGAAAGAGAATCACAAGCAGGCTCCATTGATGTCAGTGCAGGGCTCAAACTCATGAACCATGAGATCATGATCTGAACCAAAACCAAGAGTCAGACACTTAACCAACTGAGCCACCCAGGTGCCCCTCACCCAACTATTATTAATGGTGTAAGAACTTTGGCTCATTATGATAACCCTTCATTTTTGCCCATTGTAATCTTTAGAAAATAGTGACTTCCTATGAATGATAATAGAAACCTTTTAATTCTACTTTTCTAAAACAAAGTTCTGTACTCTAGGCGATAAGGAAATAGCTAAAACCCAGTCCCTAAACCAGGGTGCCCATCTCCAGATACTAAGAAATCTGAACGGGGCTGAGGGAGGAGGCTGTGAGCTTACTGAGCCACGCCAGTCTGATGCAGGATGCAGTGTTCTCTAAATATCCCTACAGGATCATCCCTGTGCAGGGCACCTGGGTGGCTCAGTCAGTTGAGTGTCCAACTCTTGATTTCAGTTCAAGTCATGATCTCATGGTTCATGGGATTCTCCCTTTCCCTCTGCCTCTCTCTCTATCTCCCTCTCTCCCTCTCACCCTCTCACCCTTTCACCTTCTCTGCCCGTCTCCTACTCATACTCTCTCTTTCTCTCTCTCAAAATAAATAAATAAACTTAAAAAAAAAAGACCACCCTTTTATCCTTTGCTAAACATGTGGACACTGGTGGAAATGGCCAGGCCATGCGGCCAGTGGCTCTGCAGAGCTGTAGGGAAGGAGTGAAGGAGAAACCAGATCTACACAACATTGTGTTCAGCTTCCCAGTCTGGGGAGACAGCTAATGAAGAAGAGGTAAAAAGGAGGAAGGGAGGGCAGGCAGCAATCCTGAGATCTCAGAAGAGGAGCCTGTGACTGAAGGAGATTTGCCCTGAGCCTTGCTCAGGGAGAAGGATCTTGGAAGGAAACAGGGGACAGAGCTGTTTAGTGAGAGGGTTGCAGACAGTACCTGACTGGTGGCTGTAAACTGCACTACCACCTCCCCTCCCCACCAATTCCTTAATGGGTTTCCTTCAAGCCTGAGCTGGGAAAACACCAGATAAGATCTTTGAGTAGAGAAATAAAAGGGAGAGGCAGAAGAAAAACCTACTGCAAGGGAACCTATACAAGGAAGGAGACCAAAAGTATAAATGTAGTTTTCTGCAACCTCAGAGAAATGATAGATGACAGGACCTGTCTTTAAAAAGAGCTTAAAGATGAGATGCAAATGTTCAAAGTGGAGATGAAGAGGGTAAGCTCGCAGGGCAGAGGAGAACAAATGGATGATAAAGTGAAAATTCAGAGATGAGCAACTTTCTCCATCTGGGTGGTAGATTAGACACATTCTCTTGTCCCTCCTGAAATCCTAAGATAAAAGTAGAAATGTTCAGAAGGAAAGAAGCCCAGAACAATAAAATAAAGAAGGAAGAGGACGGATATAACCAAATAATGAGAGATTTAAATAAATTCTAGAAGACAGAATGAGGATGGAGTGGGTTGACCAAAAAGGCACAAAAACCAGCATTCTAGAAAATTCTCCAATGGGACCACAAAGATGTGAGAGTCATTCAACCTGAGTATCCTGGGCTCAGAGGCAACAAGTGTGAGGAGAACATTGAAACTAGAGGGATTCCATGTGCACTAGACAGCTGTCCCACCTGACCCCCCACACACACACACAAAAACACGGGCAGCTGGCTTTTATCCCAAGACCTAAAGGTAAGTGCTCTTCCCAAGAGAAATTGATCAAAATGCCAGGGGAACTTTAATGTTTCTAGTGTGATTTGTAGCCCTCCAGGATAATCACTGGTGTCTGGGGTATGTCCACCAACACATTGCCCCCTCTCTGCCCAAGGAAGCTGTTCTGTAGACCAGCCCTCCTGCACAAATTGAGAGGTGGTGGTCTCTGGACTATTAGGATGCCAGATTGGGTCAGGAACTACTTCTTCCTATAATAACTCTTATAGCATAGTTGGACCTTTCATATTATTTGCATGTGTAACTTTAATAAAAGCATACATATAGTTTAAAAAATAAAGCGCTTTGGGGCCTGGGTTGAGCGTCCAACATCAGCTCAGGTCATGATTTCGCTGGGTTCGAGCCCCGCATTAGGCTCAAAGCCTAGAGCCCACTTCAGATTCTGTGTCTCCCTCTCTCTCTCTACTCCTCCCCTGCTCACGCTCTGTCTCTCTCTCTCTCCTCAAAAATAAATAAATATTTAAAAATAAATAAATAAATAAATTTTACAAATCGACAGGAAAAACACCAATAGAAAAATAGGCAAAGGAAATGAATAGAGTTCACAGAAAGAAAAATAAAATGGCTCTTAAATATATAAAATGTGCTCAACTTTAATCACATTAGAAGAGATGCAAATTACAGTTTCCTATCAGACTGGCAAAGAGCAAAAATTCAATAGTGCTCTGTGTTTGGGGGCCATGTGGAAATAGGCACCCCCACAGTTTTGGGGAACTATACATTGGAAGACAGTATGGCTACAGCTATCAAAATTTCAAATGTCCATACCCTTTGATCTAGTTATTCTTCTGCTAGGAATTTACCGTTCAGATATAGATACAATATACAAGATAACATATAGACAAGGATATTCATTGCAACACTGATTATAAGAGCAAAAGATTGGGAGCCAATATCCATCAGTAGGAGATTGGTTAAATAAATGATGGCAGAATTATATTATGGAATAAAATGCAGCTATGAGGCAGCTCCATATGCACTGATGAGTGATCTCCCAGTGAAAAAAGCACTTTGCAGAACAAGAGTGCACAGTGTGCTATCATGTATATAAAAATTTTAAATACATATATGAATGTGATTTTTTTTATCCATACACTATCTCCACAAGGATAAGCAATACACTTGTAACCTTGGTGCCTCGGGGGCGGGGAACAAGGGGCTTGGATAAGAGGTTTAGATTTTTAAAAGCAAGGCCATACCCTGTCGTGGGACAAAATGTTATGGAATATTCAACAGGGAGTCATATCTTGGTGAAATTACTGGTCTTAGTGATAACCAAAGAATTCTATAACCTCCAAGCAGAAAAGAAGGGACCCATCAAGGGAAGAGTTTAGACTAACCTCAGACTTTTCCACAGTAATACTTAATGCCAGATGACAATGCAGCAATGGCTACAGAGTTTTGAGAGAGTCACCCAGGGCTAGGAAGGCTAAGCAGCTTTGCTGAAATTCACTGGTAACTGATAGAGGCTGGATTTGGACCCAAGCAGTCTGGCTCCAGAGTTTATGATGGGATTATTATCTCTTGTGTAAGAATATTTTTTCAAGTTTTTTTTTTTGAGAAAAAAAATTCAAACATTAAAAAAATAAATTAGTCTAATTTCATTTTTTTAAAAATGTTATTTATCTATCCATCATGTCTGGACTCATGTTTACAAAATGTTAACTCTGAGAAATAATATATGGTGTAATTTTGGACAAGTTTCTAATTTCTCCTCCTTGTGCTTTTATATATAATGTGAATTTTTGTGGATGTGTATCATTTCTACAAAACAAAAACAACAAAGGGGGAAAATGTTTAACTCAGTCCTCAAAGATACATAAATACCAGGCATTGCAACACCATGTGCTACAGTCTGCGAGAATGGGTTCTAAATTGTGCCGAGCCACCTGTACAGGGGGATGGCCACGCTTTCAGATGGAATTAGCTGCCTGAAGAGTCATTGCCCTCTCTCTGATTCTTGAATCAGGTGATTGGCTTTATTAACAGAAACCATCTAATCATGTCACCAAAGTGCACAGTTAAATACCTGAACCTAAAGACTCAGCAAGAGAGGGAAGTGCTCTCTGAAAGACTTATCCCTGGGTGCATGCCTCCCGACTGCCTTGGGGCACTTGCTGCAAAACCAGGAGGTGGCTTTCCTGTGGATTAACTGTGTGAATTGAGCAATTCCTAAAAAAAGCTAACTCATAGCCAGGCTTTCTGTGGTAAGGTGTTCCAGTGGCCTTGGCATCAAGGAACACACAGGGATTTGAATCAAAGAGAGAAAAGAATAAACATAATCTACTGAATAAACTCTGTCAAGCTTCCGAGTGTCATTTTAAGTTGAATAGAAGACAGCAGAAAGTAGATAACACTGTGCTTAAGAGTTAGAATTGCAGGTATTAGAAAAGAAATTAAATTGCCTAATCCATCCCTTTCTGGGTCACCCTCTACAGAGCCCCTCCCCCAGGGCTTTAGAAAGCCTTTTTAAAAATTTCTTAAGCCTTGAATGTTTCCCACTTGTCTAGGAAGAGCATTTTACAATCTAATATTTTTTCCGTTAAGAATATCTTATAAGTTATTCATTGCAGACTTTCCCTTTTGCAACTCCGCAATCCTTACAACCTCACAACTATTATCAAAATCTCTTCCTTCAAATGATTCCCATCCAGATTTTCCTTGCTTTCATGTTCAACTAATAAATTATGTGTGTGCATATATGTATATAAAATATCTATAGTTATCGATATAGTATAGATATCTATATAATTTAGATATACCAGATATTTAATTATGTTTAATTGTGAATACATAATTATGGACAAAAGAAGTGTGGCCCTGTATGTATTTCATACTAATCTGTTTGTACTTATATGTGCATCTGTATGTGTGTATGTCCATACATATATATAAATTCCTTTGGTTGTCCTGTTCACGGAGCAGGTTGAATGTGTATAGTGCCAAGGTTGGTAATTCCCCATTGTCTTGTTTGTAGCCTATCAAGCTGGAGATTGATGGAGAAAAACACTTGCTGGTCAAATTTGACCCTTCCTACAGAAATGATTTGAACAATTGGGTAGCAGAAGAAATTCTAGCAATCAAATATGTAGAGCACCCGCAAGTAGACAGCCTAAGCCTGCGTGGAGAAGTGAACTACCCCAACCTCAGCTTTGAGACCACGGAGCTGGATTTTGGCTGCATCCTGAATGATACAGAGGTGATCCGATATATAACAATCACCAACTGCAGCCCCTTGGTTGTGAAGTTCCGCTGGTTCTTCCTACTAGACAACGAGGAAAACCAGATAAGGTACCCCCAGCCTGTCATGCCCTCAGAGCTCTCTGCTATTCCCTTCTCTCTCCTTTGGGCTTTGTACTGGGTTTCCCGGAATCTGTGTACTGGTCTTTCACAGTGTTCAGTTCTGACAATTAATTGTTGGCAGAAAGAACAAAGGACCTCAAATCATGGTTCATTCTAGATTTTCAAATAGGAAGAGCAGCTAAAACATCTTTGAAAGCCCCCAATTACCACCAGATTCACAAAGCAATATCCATAAGCCTGCTTTAATTTTGAATCTAGTGGTTGGATCATTAGAAATGTGTCACTAACAAAATGAAGTCTTTATAGAGTTTTCTTAAGCATTTCAAACCCAAAGCATGGATAGAAATGATGATACATTGAGTACGTGCTGCACCAAGCTCCATGTTCTGCATATCTCAGTGGGTTTCATTCTTTTTTTTTTAATTTTTTAAACATTTATTCATTTTTGAGAGACGGAGAAAGACAGAGTGTGAGTGGGGGTGGGGCAGAGAGAGGGAGACACAGAATCTGAAGCAGGCTCCAGGTTCTGAGCTGTCAGCACAGAGCCTGATGCAGGGCTTGAACTCACAAACCATGAGATCATGACCTGAGCCGAAGTTGGACGTTTAACCAACTGAGCCATTCAGGTACCCCTTGGTGGGTGTCATTCTAACCCATACATATACATACAGGTGTATACATATGTACAAAATAATGGGAGGTGGTGAGTGTGGAAAGAGGAAAGCTGTCTTCATAATAATTTGGATTTAGAAATGTCTCTCTGTTCATTTAGAAGCTAAATCCAAACTTAGTTTGGAAAACACTCCTTAAAAAAAATATAAACAGCCTGTTTTAGTCAAGCCTTAGTAACATTTTCATCTGAGTCTGAAGCCTCATTGGTGAGCAGGACATAGAGGCTTCTGTGTATCTCCTTACTGGATGTCTGGACAGCTCTGGGTTCGGTACCTGAATGCCAAGCTGCCACTCTGCATAGGGAAGCCTCATGTTGTTTCCTCGGGTTGTCGGTACATCCCATATGCAACCTTCATCTTGCATATGACAGCCAGCTTTTCCCTTCTCTGGCTCGTTTCCACGGTAACAAAGGCTTGCTCTGGATGTCTTCCATAGACATCTAATGATGACCCAGCATGGCCCTGAAGGCGGGCCTGGGCCTGAACGACAGAGCCTGCTCATTAGGTGCGGAGGACTGTTTAGGTTTGGGGTGAAATCAGCCAGCCTGACCTAATGAGCTTCGAATACCAGATTCTGTGAAGTTATTCTGATGTAACATAGCTACATGGGTTTATTCTACCCCGGCACAAGAGACATGCTTTGTTTATTTTTCATTTTTGAGAGGCCATTTCCATAATTAAAATAATGGCATTTTGAAAATGGACTTGTCCAGGACTAGAGAGGATGCACTTTATTTTTCATTGCGTTAAGCATTTATTTAACCATTTTTCTCCCTTTCTGCAGTATCTTCCTACATCTCGATATTGAACTTTTGTTTATAATTCATTTGTTCACTCATTCATTCATTCAAAGAGTCATTCAGAAAGCATTCAATAAGTGACTCTTATGCACCAGACAACGTATGAGGCATTGGGGTTATAAAAGTGAATAAGAACTTATCCCTGGCCTGAGGCTATTGAGGAATCACAGGGAACATGTGGTAATGCCAGGCTCTGAGGAGGGGCATAGGTGGGAATGAGAGCTCAGAAGAATCCAAGAAGGCTGCACCAAGAAGCACAGTTAAATGTCTCAGATGGAGCAACAAGGAAACATTCTAAGTAACAGGAATAGCATGCTTATATCAGTTAGGATTCATGGATCCTATTCACAAGTCACAGGAAACCTGACCCTCAACAAAAATGTAAAGGAAAAGACATTCACTGGTTCCTACAACTCAAAAGTCCAGATTCACTCTGGCTTCTGGCCCAGCTTAAAGCTCCATCTCTTAGCTCTGCTTTCATGTGTTAGAGCCAAGTTTTCAGGTCAGCTTTTCTCCCATGGTCCCACATGCCAGTTCTCCTGGAGCCACATCCTTGCAGATCTGAGCTCCAGGAAAGGAACATTAGCCTTTGTACGTGACCTATCATGAGATTCACTCTGATTGGACCAGCTCAGTCACATTTCCTGTCCCCTCCCCAAGTCTGTCACTCAGTGGAGGGCAAAGCACTGATCAGCATTAGCCTGGCCACATGCCCCACACCAAGGGCTGCTGTGGTGACCTCAGTCACCCCATGAACTGAATGGGGTGGGAGAGGGGCAGATCTCTAGACAAAAACTGACATATGAGAACATGAATGCTGGAAGGGCAAATCACATGCATCTACCAGTGTCCACGGAGGACCCATCAGCTCCAGCACGGCCACAGCACAGGCTTCACTGGCGAGGGATAAGCCAGGGAAAATTCTGGGATGTTGATTGGCAATCGTGTGTAAGAAGCCTGGTGCCCAGGATAAGGAGTTTAGACTCTTGGAAGCAGCAGGGAGATTTTTAATCAAGAGGCAATAAAGTCTGCCTTTTTTTTTTTCCAGAAAGATAACTCTTAGCCTCATTCAACATGGCTTCCCAATCCCTCCTTCCGAAACCCCTGCCTTTCTTGCTTTGAATACCACTGGATTCTCCTGCTCTCCTGCTTATCCCCTTAACCTTTCCCTCCTTCTCAACCCTGGAACAGCAGCAGGTGCACTGAGTATGTATAGGATGCAGGGCTCCATCCTAGGCCCCTGCTCTCCGTGCAGTGGTAGTTAGTGACTGCACCTGAGGCTTCCAACCATCTCCACTTAGGCTCTCTGCTGAGTCCCAAGGGCATCTCCTTCTTGACAGCTCCTCTTGGATGTTTCCCAGGTGACTGGCATCCAACGTGCCCCATGCCAAACTCAAGTTCTCCTCCTGCCCCCTCCCTGCCTCTCTTCCAGGCCCCCCCCACCCCCGCAAATGACATCAATGTCCTGAGAGGCATCCAGATTCCTTCCTCTCCCTGAACTCGCCCATGAAAACCATCACCAAGTTCTACCTATTCTGCCTTCTAAAACCCCCTCATTCCCATTTCCATGATGATTATCCTAGTTCAGGTCACCATCCTCTCTTGTCTGGACCATTTTGATGTCTCTAACTGGACTCCATCATCCACCCAGTAGCCAAGTGATGAACGTGTCACTGCTCTGGTTTTCAGCCTTCAACAAGCACCCATCCTTCTTAGGGTGAAGTACAGAATACTTACTGTGTTCAGCAAGGCTCAGCATGGGGTTTCCCTGTGTTCTACCCCAGTTTCTTCTCACTTCACTCTGCCCTCACCACGCTGGCCCCTTTACTGTCCGGGGCCATTCCTGTCTGAGCACACACACTCTGCTGGAAGCTCCCCCCTCCATGCCTCACCTCACCAGCCCCTGCTCCCTTGTCGAGTCTCAGCTCCAATATTCTGCCCTGCAAAGCCCTGAGACCCTTCCCTACATGACCTCCCCTGGCATAGGCCTAGGTAGCCCATCTCCTTAATGACACATTACACTTGCAATTATGGCCCAGTGTCCAACTTCCCAGCTGGCTCTTAAACCCTTGAGGCCAGGAAGCACATCTGTCCTGTCACCTCTGGATCCCAGGGCACATAGCGCAGGGTAGGTGGCACAAAGTAGGTCCTCAAAGGGTGTTTTCTAATTTGTAACTGCTCCCCCCTGGGTATTTGTGGTGAGGGAGAATCATTTCATAACTGATTAGAGATTCTTTTCTGTCAGCTTCTTGGCACCTATCAAATGAAAAGGTTTAAGGTATAAATGTCACCTTGGGTAGCAAAAAAAAAAAAAAAAAAAAAAAAAAAAACCCACTTGCCCTTCAGACAGGCTTTCTCTACAGACCTCCAGGAAAACTAAACCACTCATTGGCTAAAGGTCACTTTTATCAGATATACCAACACTAACCTTTCTTTTCCAATTAGAATTCTCCTAAGCCTTACCGTTAGTAAAAGAAACAAAAGTAAAAGAGGCTTTTCTTTTTCTTCTATTAGAGCAGCATATTAGAATGCCCAGACAGTCTCAACATCCTACCTGTCACAACACACATACGAGCCATGTGTGCACACGTGTGTATACACGTGTGTGTGTGTGTGTGTGACCCTGTAGGCCCTGACTGGGCTATCTAAAGCATCTCTTGTTTGGGCATTTTTTTTTCCAAGTTGGCCCTCATGTCACATATAAGAACAAAGAAAGAAATAAAATGGACAAGTATGCTAAAAAAAAAAAAGCACTCCCTAAGAGGAAAGCTGGTCACTGTCTTAGAAAACTGCTCATCCACTGAGTTCAGATGTATGGCTGGATTTGAGACTGACTTTGGTAGATGACAGTCTATGCCTGGCATAGATACACATTTTGTGAGGAAGCTGCCAGCACTGCAGGAATGTACCCTTTCTTGGGTCTGTCTCTTTGACATGACTGCTCAGCTGGTCGAGAACATGATGCTTCATCACATCTGTGTGGAAGGGGCACACAGGCAGTCCACACCTGAAGTGGCCCTTACCTCTAAGAGGCCATAGAGTGAGCCAGGTGGACCCTAGCTGGGCCAGCATCTCTGCCCAGGCTCAGGGCCACACAGCTGATGCTGGGACTTACAGCACATGGCCAAGTGGTCTCTAAGGACAGCTTTACCTTTTTGTTTCCAAATCTGATTAAAGATAAACTGAATACAGGGGGCTAAGGGAGCCCAGCCCTGCAACAAAGGAACACGTGTTGTTCTCATGTTGATTTTTCTGTGATGAGCATCAGTTGTCCAACATTGTGATTGGAAGAAGAGGGTGGAAAGACTGGAGGGAAGGTAGGGAAGCCTCATTTCTGGATGGAAACTTCTGTCTCTCCATCATTCTTCAATTTCTGTTGCCTCGAAAGTAGAACTTTTTTCTTTTTTTTTAATGTTTCTTTACTTTTAAATGTTTATGAGAGGAGTGGGGAGGGGCAGAGAGAGAGGGGAACAGAGGATGTGAAGCAGGCTCTGAGCTGACATGAGTCCCATGTGGGGTTTGAACTCACCAACCATGAGATCATGACCTGAGCCGAAGTCGGACGCTCAACTGGCTGAGCCACCCAGATGCCACAAAAGTGGAACTTTTTTTTTCTAAGACATGATATGTTAGTGGTAGTTGAGGTCCTGGGCTGTGGCATCGGACATGGCCGGTTAGAACCTGGGCTCAGTCCTCCTGGCCATGGGACTCTGTGCTCTGGTTTACTTCCCTATAAATGCAGTTAACATGGACACCTAAAAGAGCTATTGTGAGGATTAAATGAGATGTATCTATAAAATGCCTATCTCTGAGATAAGAAAGAAAATCTGAAACTGGTGGCTGTTTTAGGGTTTTCAGAGGGTCCCTTTGTCTCCTCTATTTCCTCATACAAAGTGCTGCCAAGTGAAACACTCCCCAGAACCTTAAAGTCTTAGAGCTATAGGGTCCTCAGACACCAAGGAAAGGTGCTTTCTGACAAAGGGTAGAAAGGAAACCAGCTTTATCGATTGCATGGGGGCAGGCCCTGGGTATCCTTGCATCCAGCTGTCCCCAGCTGCTCAGTGCGCTGGCCAAGAGCCTGGACTCTGAGGCAGCCTCCCACTCGGCTGCCTACCTCATGTGACCTTGGACTCCCCTACCTGCAGAGCTCTTGGAACAGTCCCTGTCATGTAATACATGCTCAGCAAATGCCAGGCTCTTACAGACATTCCTTTATGGAGGAAATTGAGGAGACTAATGTTAATGTTCATTAATTAAATGTTAATACCAGGCCATGTTTGAGAACCAGCATCCCAGAGGCGGCTCTGAGACATTTTCTCCTGAAATTGGTCTGAAGCCTGAAGTCTTAGGGTGGCTGAGGGTGGCTGGCTCGCTGGCCTAAGTGTTGGTCCCTTCCGTAAATCTCCCTCTCTGTTCCCCACCAGCCCCGCATGCCTCAGGATGCTTTAAGCTTCTGCACTCACACGTTTTTTTCTTTTGCATCTCCCAGAGAAGTTTGGATAAGAGAGAGAAGCAAGCATGGAGCCCTGGCACTAGAGGAAACGTGGCTCTGGTGATGGAGCAACAGGGGCCAGAGTGGGAACAGGAGCGCGGGCACAGCTTGCCTCGGGCACAATGCCGAGTCAGGCTCTAAGCCTGTCCAGGTCCCTTTCTTCCTTCAACTCTCCCCTGTGTGTGTCTCAGCCAGAATGACAATTTCACAACCCAAAGAATGAATCCAACAGGAATGAGGGCTGTCTCCCTTCCCCGTATTAGGTTTCTTACTATGCAACAAATCACCATAAACTGGGTGACTTAAAACAATATGAATTTATTCTCTTCCAGTTCTGGAGGTCCAGAGTCTGAATCCATTTCACTGGGCCTGAGCCAAGTGTGGGCAGGGCCACATGCTCCCTCTGCTCCCTCCAGAGGCTCTAGGGAAACCCTAGCAAAGTCCCCATTTTTGCCTTTTCCAGCTTCTGGAGCTGCATTCCTGGCATGCTTGGGTTCCTGGCCCCTTCTTCCTTCCTCACAGTCCACAGCAGTGTCCTCCCATCTCTCTCTCCACTGAGATGGCCACATCCCCTTCTCTATTCTCTGCGGTAGTATCACTCTCTGCCTCCCTCTTGTAAGGACACTTGTGATCATTTCATGGGCCTCACCCAGATCCATCTCCCCCATTGCAAGATCTTAACTTAATCACATCTGTGAAGTCCCTTTTGCCATATAAGGAAATGTTCCCAGGTTGTGGGGCTTCAAACAGGGACATGTAGAGGATGCCCATCAGTCAACCTACCAGACGCCCTAACTCTGCCAGCACCAAGTTCTCATGCTTTCTTCACTCTGCCAGGACAAATTGGCTTTTTAAAATGGATTTTCAATACTGATGACTTTATAATGCCTTTATAATAACGTTTTGGTTCTAGTTTATAGCAAACCTGACTCTAACTTATATTTAAAAAAAAATAGAATACACTGACTCATGTAACAGAAAGTGTCTAGTATGGGCTTCAGGCACAGCTCAACCCAAGGTCAGGCAGTGTCACCTGTGCCTCGTATCTCCCCCAGTATCTCTTCGCTCTGCCCTCTGCTGTGTCGGCTCCATTCTCTGGCAGGTTCTGCACGCACTGTTGTAAGATGACTCAGAAGCTCCAGCAGCTCCAGCTCTCATATGCCAGGTTCAAGTCTGGGGCAAGAGGTATAGGCTTTTCTCTGAACAAGCCCTGGCAAGTGTTTTGCTGCAACTCACTGGCTTTGGTTCCTGTGTCCATCCCTGAACTAAGGCCTGGGGAATCCAGTGTTGCCCCTGGACTAGGCTGAAAGTTAGAGACAGGCTAATTGCCAGAAGGGAATGTAAGGCACCTGAGCAGAGAAAGGGAGGCTGGATCCCAGGTAGCAGAGAGCAAAGATGCCCAGCACAGTGACTGATAGAACAGTGTGTTTCTCTTGCAAATCCCAAGCCAAAGAAATAGGCATCTAATTATGAAATGAGGGACCTTACAAGTACCCCAGGGACATGATAAGCTGATAGGTCCCTCAGACACTGGAAAAACAACTCATGATGAGACCTTTGCACCTATTCCCAGCACTGCTACCCTGTGACCATGGAGTGCAGAGCACCAGCTTCATGGGCACCTTCACATTTACTGGTTCTGCAGCTTTGATCTTTCATATGAAAGATAGTATCCCCATCTTTGAAACCTTAGGATTAGGCCACCAATACAGTGAACAAATCTACATCTTTACTATTAGTAAAACCCCTTTCAACAGCTTCCCAGAGCAAAATATGTCTCAAGTAGGAATTATTTCCTGTAGACAATGGAGTAAGGCCAAATCTCCAGTAAAGAGATAATATTAGGAGCATGAGAGGAAGATTCTATAATTTTGACCATAAAAATAACCATAATTGTGTGCTTATCATGTGCCAGGCACAATTCTAACTCCATTATGTATCTTAGCTCATGTCCTACAACAAACCTGGTAAGTATTAATATCTCCCCTTGAAACTGAGCCCACACAATGGATCCAACATGCCATGTGTGTGCTGACTACAAAGCCCCTGCCTTAACCACTGCCTTCTGCTGACGTATGAAAACACCTTTTTCTATATATTTTATTACTGTATGTCCATCTTTCATTTAAATTAACCTTTTGTGAATACTCCATCCAAATGTTGTGCTAGGTGCTGTGGATACTGCAGAGATAAATGAGACCCATCCCTGTCCATACAAATTGATAAACCATTGTTGATGGTAGCGGTCCATCGTGGTCATGGTTTTAGTATTTGTCTGATTTGTTCTTGCATGCTCTCATCCCCACTCACCATCAAAGGCTCTGAAGGGACATATGTGTGAAAACACGTGTGCTGAGAGGTGGAGAGGCAGCTTGTGGGGCCCAGCCACCTCCCTGCACTTCAGAAGCGAGGACCCCAAACTGAGCTGGCTCTTCCTTTACGTTTATAACCAGAGAATCATTGCAGAACCTCACTTTAAAACCTTTCTGTTTTGATTTTTTAACTGCTTGAAGGACACCTTATTGGCCTCTAAGAATCAGGTTGGCCGGAGCAAGAAGTAACAACAGAACTTGACAGCAGTCAAGTTGGAGTAGCTGTTGGGTTTGCTTCAGGAGAAAGAATGGAAAGGAGAAACTGACAAGTGAGATCCCGAGAATGACCTAAATGCATAAAGGTGCTGTCCCAAGGACCATGGTAACGTGAGAACTGTCATGGTCTATAGCTAGGTGGGAGGTATTTTAGAGGAGGACCGAATGGGACTTGCTGAGGGACTGGATATGAGGGGGAAGAAAAGAGTATATCAAGGTCGGTGCCTGGATTTTCAGTTCAAGGAACTAGATAAGTGATAGTGCTGATGGGTGAGGAGAGGAACAGTTCAGATTTGCATTATAAGGAGAAAGAGGGTCTAGGTCTGAACAAGATTACAATAAAGCTCCATGAATATGTACCTTCCCTCCCACCCCACCCCCGCCCACTGGCCATAGAGCAAGAATCAATGTACAAAATTAATTGGACTCCTTCAGCACAACCTCATGAGTAGCGAGGTGCTGCGTGACGCCCGGTGAACAACGGAAATAGTTTCCAGTAAACAGGACTTAAGGGATGGATTTTTTTTTAAGTAACAGATTTGCGAATCTCTGTCATAGAAACTTAGCTCCTCACAAGGCATTACCGGATGGACCTTAGCCCCCTCTTTTCATTTAAGAACTTCTGGCAGGAATAGGGAATGGCAAACAGGAAGATGGAAATCTGAGTTCTTTTTGGTCCAGTGACAACATGCAAGAAGTTTGGTGAATATGTGGTTTTGTCTTCCTCAGTCTTTATTCTTTTCACTCTGCAGATTAGGTGCTGGGGATATCAGGATAATGTGCTTTCTCATGTCAGCATTCTGTGCTTCTAGTAGGACCAAGAAGGGGACTTTGAAGAGTAGGAAAAATTAGAGGACTCAACAAAGAAGGCTGAGAAAGAAGAAAGTGGCCACCTAAACCAAGAAAAGGGAATTTGTTTTTAAATGGCAGGGAAATAATTCCATCTCCAGGAATAGAATGGGAAATATGTGTGTGTGTGTGTGTGTGTGTGTGTGTGTGTATACACTAATTTCGAGATATGGATGAGCTAACAGGAATTCCCACAAGTTCCAAGGAACATTGAATGTTTATATTAGTTTCCTATATTGTATTAGTTTGCTAGTTTACCTCAGACTGGGAGGCTTAAACAAGAGAAATGTATTTACTCAAAGTTCTGGAAGGCAGAATCCTGAGATCAAAGGGTTGGAAGGGTTGGTTCCTTCTATGGGACATGAGGGAAGAATCTGTCCTAGGCCCTCTTCTTGACTTGGAGTTGATTGTCTTCTTGTGCCTTTCCTTTGTACATGTCTATGGCCAAATTTCCAAATTTTTTGACAATAAAATGAATGTCACATCACATCCATTATAAATCTGACATTCTTAGTAAATTTGAAGCCCTTTCTGAAAGAGAACAGTGTGAGGTCAGCCTCCAGCTGGCCTGCTTATACTCCATGCTGATGCCTCTAGAAGCCTCCCAGGCCTCCCTCATCAGGCTTTCCACAGCCCACCTGTCTAGAATCTTCTCTCCTGCTATCATGGGCCAGCTAATTTATCTGACCAGGGGATCAGAATAGCCATCAGATCAGACTGATGGGAGGACTGTAGCCATCTCTCAAGTCTAGGCTTCCAGAAACAAGTTCCTGCCTTTGTATTGGGCCTGCAAGAGATGAAGGCCAAGACTTTGAAGGAGACCTTTGAAGAGGGTGGGCCTTTTGCTCCTTTCATATTTAATTTATTTTTTTTATTTATTTTATTTATTTTATTTT
>CM053563.1:43802287-43874836 GCA_028646485.1 Cryptoprocta ferox
CTGCTTTCTCCTCTAGGGTTTTGATGGTTTCCTGTCTCATGTTCAGGTCCTTCATCCATGTTGAGTTTATTTTTGTGTATGGTGTAAGAGAGTGGTCTCGTTTCATTCTTCTGCATGTTGCTGTCCAGTTCTCCCAGCACCACCTATTCATATTTAATTTAAAGGTGATCACCGTTAGGGATCATATCTCCTTCTGTTTGCAGCGGGTCAGTCCAATTTCATGAGATACCATGTCTGTTATCCCATAGAGAAATGAACTGAGCTGTTTTTCATTTCAATTTTGAGTGTTAGGAAACTTTTCATCCTGCTTTTATGTTGTTACAGAAGAACTCTGGCTACCTTATTATAGATTCATTCTTTTTAATGCATCTTCCCAGTGCCTCCAGTACCAGTGGAGGGCATCAGCCTCGTAGATATTCAGTGTGAGCTAAGCTGGCTTCTAAAAAAATCAGTGGAAAGCATCAGTGCGTATTTGAACCTATCCTGAGTTAGGGTTATGTCTGCTTGATTCATTTAGTGATCTGATTCTTAAAAAGAGTCTATTTGATTTATCTACATGTTCATATTAATTAAAATCCCCCAAAGCTAGCTACATCTACTGAAGATCAGACATTAAAAGAAATCAACTTGAAAAAACCATCCTGTTTTGAAAGTATTTCTAAAGGGCTTTGAAACTGATCATAAGGGAGATTTCATAGCCTACCTACCTGTTCAGCCTTTCGAAGAGTATGTAGCAGTGGGGACACCTTCTGGAGCTTTTGTAGAAGTGGCCATTTCTCACAGAAATCCCTCTGGAGAGCTTCAGGGAGATTCTGGGCACATCCCTCCACTACGCACCTTGCAGCAAAACTCTCTGTGGGAAGTCACTTCAAGGCAAGGTCAACTGTGTCTTGCTTCTCCTTACCTAGATTACAATTGCGATGGATCCATCATAGTCCGAAGGAAGGTTCTAGACAATACATTGTGTGTTCTTTATTGTATGTTGTGGGTTCCAGTTACTTTTAAAATGAAAAAGCCTGTGAGTCACTGCCATGGGCACAGCACCGCAGAAGTAATCAAGGAGAAGCCCCTATTGATGAGGTAGACTGTCCAGCAAAGCTATTAAAAGAGTATTAGCTTTGGAGCCAGGCTAACTGATCTCAGCCACTTAGTTGCTTTCTGAGCTTCAGTTTTATCACCTGAAGACTGAGGACCATCCCAGCACCTGCCTCATCGAGCTGCTGTGAAGATTTATCGAGGCAGTCCTTATTAAGTGTTTAATACTGTACCTGGTGAAGAGGAGTAATGAGTAGTGTTGGCTGCAGTTACTTAATTAGGGTCTGTTTTAGTCTGTTTGGACAGCTGTAACAAAACAGCACAGATTTTCCAGCTTACAAGTAACACACATCCATGTTTCGGAGCCTGAGAAGTCCACATGATGGCAGAGACAGACTTGGTGGCTGTGAGAACTACTTCATGGTTCAAAGATGGTGTCTTTTTGCTGTGAGCTCACGGGTAGAAGGGCCCAGCTAGCTGTCTGGGCTCTCCTTTAGAAGGTCACTAATCCCAATTATGAGGGCTCAGCCCTCATGACCTAATCACCTCTCAAAGGTCCCTTCTCCTAATACTATCGCCTTACAGGTTAGGATCCCAACATATGAAATCTGGTGGGACACAAACATTCAGACCATAGTAGGGCTCTTGTTTTACCACTACTTTTCCTGACCTTGTCACCATCTTAGGCATTGGTTCTCAGCCTTGAAAGGACATTAGAATCAGGTTGGAAGCTTTTAAATATCCTGATTCCAAGTAAATTAGAATCTCCACAGTTGGGGCTCAAGCATCAGTTGTTCTTAGAGTATCACAGGTTATTCCAATGCACAGCTGCAGGGAGAATCACTGTTCTAGAAGCTCCAGTTGCAAATTCTTTTGATAAAAATATGATTTCACCCCCTAAGGTCTGAGTAACTTGAGTTTCAGCTTCTCAGTTATGTTCCACCAACTTTCCCCTTAGCACAGGTGACTGGTTCGAATCCTTCTGGGACATAATAAAGTCAAAGGGCTAAGGCAAGCTGTTTTTCATAATGGGTATGTGTCTGCAGTTTGCTTCCCTTTCTCCTGTGGCAGAACTGGAACGATCTGGCAGGGAAGGCACTGAGCCAGGCCCCATCTGTCATTTGCTTCCCAACGTGGGAGGTTCAGCAACTGTAAGACCACAAAGCCAGGCAATAAATAAGGAAACGTGCCTGGGACTTTGTGTTTTTGCCCAGAAAGGCTTGCCTACTTTTAACTTGATGTAAAGCAATGATTATCATCTGCTCCATTTAGAAATAGAAAACAGGGGCTGATCTAATCTGGAGCAGGTTTGTGAGGAGTGGAGTAAGAGGAAGGGAGTGAGGAAGGCAGAGAGGGAATTCATCTGAAGTCCAACAAGGAAAGTGTTTGCCACCAGCCCCAGCACAAGAGCAGCCCACCTGCCCTGGACATTTACCGTGACCCAGGAACCCTGCTGGGTCTGTTCCATGTACTGAGCCTCAATCAGATGAGGAGGGCTCTATCACTAACACAGTACCCAGGTCACATAGTGTGTGAATGGGGAAGCCAGAGTTCAAACCCGGGCCATCTCACCCCTTGGCCTTGAACTGAACCATTGTGCACTCTGCAAGTCTTGCTCTTGGAGCATTTGTATCCTGAATCATACCCATTCCTGTGTCTCTGACTCTGACCCACTCGCCTCTGAGTCCCTTGATGCAAGATTTGGCTTTCTTATCTTTGGAATCATACAATACTGCAGTGGTCTCCCTAGAAACAGAGCCTGAGATGGTGATTCTTGGGCAGGTGATTTATCGAGGGAGCTCTCGGTGGGGGGAAATCTGTAAGGGAGTAAGAAAAACGAGATAGGGCAAGGGGGGAAACTAGGGGATCTGCCTGAGCCCATGGGGAGCTCTGGAATATTAATTGCCTGAAAGTTAATCCCACTGAGAGTCCTCACCCTCATATTGCCATCCTGGCCTGCAGTTCACATCCTAATGGGAGGGAGGGCACAACCTCCGGGGGAGCTCAGGGCAGGGGAGGCAACTGTCAGGGAGCCAGCTGGAGAAAGGTGCAGCCAACACCCACAGCAGCCAGTGAGGGGTGCATCGTCCTAGTGAAGGAAATCAAAACAGTGTGCCAACAGCAACTGCTATAGTCAATAATTTAAATGTATATATTAAACAGCATAAGAGCCAAACAAAACGTACCTTTTTTCCCCAGCCAGTGATGGTTTTCACCCTTTGTAGGGACACTCCCAGAATCCAGGTCCAGTGAATCATTGAATTAGAAGTCATTGTATGTTTACTATGAGGCAGCCGCCACCCCCACAGAGACCTCGGCTGCCTGCTCAGACATCAGCAAGTGGCCAGCATACACCATTCCATCTCCAAATATCATCTGAACCAAGCACAAAATCTTAACCAAAACACAAGCATGTTGGGGGCAGGGGTGGATTATTATGATGCAGCCCTATTTCCAGGGAAGGGAGGACAGCAAATAAGCCTGGTGGACTTTTTAAATTTGCAACACACACAAAAGAAGCGTATTGATCCTAACTCACCCAGAAGTGGAAGATAAAACATGACGAGGGAAGCTGTTGAGCCCAAACCAGTGTGGCTGATGGACAGTGTGTCTGGCCTTCACATGATCTGTCACAGCTAAAGGCAAGGTTTCTCTCCTGGCTCCTTCAGCGACTCTCATATGGCTAGCTCTGGAACCAGAGCAATATTGATTTTTCTTATTTGCTATGTATTCTCTTTTAAAAATAACTGAGTCTAATCCTGTTTGGGTCAGCATAACAGGAAAGCAATCATCTGTTCCTAAGGGTAAAATGAAATCTGATCGAAAAAAAAGAAACTTGCCAACATTCTATTTCAATTTCTTGGAACAGATTTTTTTATTTTAATGATAAATTAAAGCCTTCATTTTGACAGAGGTTTCACTATCTCCTGTGGCTTAGTCTGTTAGCAATGGGGCTGCCTTCCCAGTCTCCTTTGTTTCCAGAGACCTCTCACTTCCAATTGTCCAGGTATCATTATCACCTGAGGTGTTGTTTTTCCTCAGGTCTGCATTTTACCGCTTTGAATTTTTCCATTACAGATATTCCATATGCTTTTTTTCCCCTCTGTTCAGCACAACATCCCAGGGGTGTGCAAATGTTGGATCAGAGAGTGCTATTGTGTGGGGCAACTCCAGCAGACTCTCTAGGTGGTCTCTGCTGACCTGGGGTGATTTAATGAGTGCCCCCAAATCATCCTCTGCTGATTGGCACTGTCCCTAGCTGGTGAGGCTGAGTGATAGCCTCAGATTAATTATCAGCTCCAGTCCTTAGCCATCTTGTTGCCATTCCTACCCACCATGGGTCCAAAAGCTGGCTGCATATTAGAATCACCTGGTAGGGCGGTAAAAATCTAATTCCTGGGCCGTCTCTGAGTCCTGTCAAATCAGAATTTACCCAGGAATGGGGTTCAGGAACGTTTATTTTAATGAGCTTCCCAGCACTCAGCCCGACATGGGTCCTCAGCCCAGAATGGTGTGGTTTCAACCTGAGGTAATGTCAACTGGCGACATCTGGCCTGGAATAAGCCAAATGGAAGTTCATGCAAGGAAATGAAAAGACCATTTATCCACTCTTCTCCAAGGTCATAGGGAATGGGATGGGTGGGGGTGGAGTGGAGGTGGAGATGCAGTGTAAGCCCTGATGCTGGTGGTTCTTTTTTTTTTTTCTTTCTTTGTTTTTTTTTTTTTTAATAATGTAAGTACCTGACTTAAGTTTTGCTTGCTGAGGCATTCATTTCAAAGAGGCAAAATTTGAGAGGCAGCTATCTCGAATAAACACTTTACCAGCCATACAACTAGATAAGGAGCTGGACCACCTCAGCACACTGAGGTTCCTTCCCTTTAGAAATCTTGGTTGATTTCAATAACTGACCATTTGGGCCACTTGTCTCTTCTCTTCCCCACACTTTAAACTCCTGTTGTTATATTTTAAGTTCACCAGTGTATAGTGAGCCTAAGAAGTCCTAGCTCTCACCCCTCCACCCCAATAAAAGCAAAACCTAGGCCCATGCTGTCTTTTTACCCGCGATGTCCCTGTGTGGCCTCAGGTGTGCTGTGTAATTTCCAGGTCCTGTAACTAATAACCTTTTATTTTCTCAAAGTTTCCTAATGGTTGTTGCCGAAGGGCATCTTCCAATCATAATAAGAAGCACAAGGGCTGGTCCACAACATTGGTTATTGATGGGCTGAGACACAAAATACACAAAATAGCCCAATTACCCTGTGTGCTGCTTACCTGTTCTCATTCAACCATCCATGAATCTATCCATCTGTCCATTCAGTCAGACATATATTGAGCTCATGCTCTATAGAAGACCCTCGGCAATGTGGGGCTATGAAGAGGGAACCTCTTAGATGCGCCCTCCAAGTACTCCCAGTTCTCTAGTGAGGTGTTAGCCCATTGTTTTCCCAAGGGGAAACTGGACTGATTTGTCTTCTTAAAAAGAGCAAGCAAGGCTCAGCTCAGAGCCCTCATCGGGTGAAAAAACAATAACATTGATTTTTCTAATACAGTGGACAAAACAGGGTTTTAATTTATAGCAATGATATATGATTTTCCCTTAAAATAAGCCTATTAGTGAACGACATGCTTGAATGGTTCAAACTTAAAACTTAAAAGACTGAATACCAAGTGTGCATGAGGATGCGGGCCCTCCAGAGCTCTCACCTTCACTGTGAAGATAGTGTTAAATGGAGTAAAACCACTTTGGAAGACTGTGTGGGAGTTTCCTATAATTTGAAACATACATATAAATAAGCAGTTCTTTTCCCAGGAATTGGCTCAGGAGGAATGAAAAAATACATCTATGCAAAGACTTGTACACAAATGTTCCTAGCAACTGTATTCATGTATTAAAAGCTGGAAACAGCCATGTTGTCCATCAAAAAGAAGATGGATAAACACATTAGTCATCCATACCATGGAATACTGCTCAGTGATAAAAAAAAAAAAAAGACTACTTAGTGCTCCTTAAAAAAACATAAATGAACATTATGCTGAGCAAAAGAAGTTAGACACAAGAGTACATATTTATGATTACATTTATATGAAACTGTAAGCATATCTAATCTACAGTAATATAAAGCAGAGGAGTGTTTGTCTGGTGCCCTAGTCCTGGCCCTGCTTTCTGGTTGGTTACCTGGGCTCAGGATCCCTGATCATTTATACATTCATAACCATGCCTGAGTGCCTACTCCGGGCCAGGCACTGTATTAGATGCCATATTAGGTACAGGTCCTCAGGGAGCTCACGGTCTAGCAGGGACAGGAAAAATAAGTGTGAAGAGGAAGCCCAGGGGCTATAGGCTGTCAGAGGAGAGTCACTGGACCCAGACTGGGAGACAATGGTGAGGAGACTTTTTAGGAGAAAGTGAAACCCAAGATTTGAACAAAGTAAGTCTAAGGGGTGGTGTAGGGCAGCTCCTTCTAGACCTGCCTGGTCTAGGATTTATTTGGAGCTTAGCCTTAGAAGCTGAGAGCGCACTAAGCACCAATTTGCAAAAGCTGATGTGTGACTGCGTCCACCCTGCTTTTGTAGGTTTGCGCCATGGCCAAGGAAGCCCGACAGTGCCCCCCTGTCCCAAGTGGAATCCATCCCCGTGACCTCAGCTTCTGCCAGCTCTCTAGCAGTGCCAGTAACAGAGTCCCTCGAGATGGAGCAAAGTGGTTTTGTTAAGTAAGTGCAAATGCAAGGCCAGAATGGATTTTTTTAAATAACATTTTTTTTCTATATACTGACTTACATTCTTAAGCCCATCCCTATTTATTCATCCAGCAGCTCACTGGTCAACAGTTTAGTGAGTGACTTCTGTGTGTGGGGCCTTGGACTGTGCATCTTGGATGAAAAGCATCTCTACTCTCAGGAGGTCATAGCTTCCTGATTCCTGGAGGACTAAGCCCTTCCTATCACATAACTCTCTCCATCTGTCCAGGGTTGGCAGCCAGGGTCGGGTCAAGGGTAGCAAGCAGAAAAGCATATGTCAATTGGCCAAACAGTATATCCTCACAGCAAAATGCTCTAGTAAATAATAACACTTAACATTGAGTTCTGGGGACACAGAAAATTGTCTGAAGCATTGCTAGAGTTTCCCAGAATTTTTTGTAATTTGGACATGGGCTTGGTAGGCCAAGAAAGAAGGGTTGGAGTCTGTGGGAAATTGACTAACCTGATGCCCTAGACTCCATGTTTGGGGACAGGGAATAACAGAGCACTGACCAGCTGACCTGTGAAAAAAGCATGCTTTGAGTGAGAACCCCACTTATCCTTTGGGGTATAGTAGAGGGAAAGAGGAAGATGGAGCAATGATGTAGCTGAAGGCTGTGTTATGATGGTTGCCAAATGAGTGATTCTGCACACTTTGTTCAACTCCCCAGGACTATCCTCATGGATGAAGATGTTGGGCCTGAAGAAAGACAACACAAAAAAGCACAAACACCCATCATGATCATCTCCGAAGTACGGTTTCCTCTCCATGGGATGGGTTAGCAAGCCAAGGGTCCTTCCTGTAAAACAAAAACAGAGCCAGGATCAGTGACAAGTGCAAGGCTGAAGTTTGGGTGGGATGAGGCTGTGGAACTTTATCCAGGTCTCTTCCCAACCAAACACCCACAGAGCCAATACCTCAGTGAGAGCCAGACATCTCAGCACATAGATTTTTCTCTATAATAAAAAAGCCAGTTACCTCTAAACCTTGGCACTCTTCCCAGCCTTCAGATAGAGGCTACAAAAGGAGAAAGGTTTTCCTCCATAATTCCTGAGTAAAAACAAAGTGGAGATCAAGTGAGTTTAAAAATTCATACGCCTAAATTCTCCTCCTAGGGAAATCATTGGAGATATAACAATTTATGTACAAAGATGTTTGTCCCAACACATTAGAAATAGCAGAAAAATTGGAAAAATAAATTGTATATCCATGACAATATGCAATCTTTTAAAACAGGGTTTGTCTCAGTGGTGGCAGATCAGGGAGTAAGCAAACATTTTTATACTTTGTAGGTAGGATTATGAATTGTCATCGCCTCTGTGGCATATAATCTGGGGAGTATATCAGAATGTAATGCACATTTCCTCTGCTAGGATACTATTCTCCAGATCTGCCTTTACGTGTACATAGACATGGAACTTTCCTTGCATACTGCAGCTTTGTTGGTAAAAGCAAGAAAAATTGGAAACAACTTGACTCCACCAATAGGAGGCTGACTTGTGTCTGCACAAGGCAATACTATAAAATCTTTTCTTAAAAAAGGAAGTTCTGTAACACTGATTTAAAGCAATCTCTGATATATTAAGTAAAAAACAAATGTTCTATTTTTATTATTTTATTTTATTTTAATCCAGTATAGTTAATATATGGTGTTATATTAGTTTCGGGTCTACAATATAGTGATTCAACAAGTCTGTATATTACTTAGGGCTCATCACGATATGTGTACTCTTAATCGCTATTCCCTATTTCACCCATCTTCCCACCCGCTTCCCCTCTGGTAACCATCTGTTTGTCCTCTATCCCTAAGAGTCTGTTTTTGGCTTGTCCTCCTTTTTCTTTGTTCATTTGCTTTTTTCTTAAATTCCATGTATAAGTGAGATCATATGGTATTTGTCATCCTCTGACTGACTAATCTCAGCATTATACTCCATGTTGTTGCAAATGGCAAGATTTCATTCTCTTTTTTTTTTTTTTTTTGGCTGAATATTCTATTGCATGTAAATACCACCTTTTCTTTACCCATTGGGATACTTGGGCTGCTTCCATAATTTGGCTATTGTAAATAATGCCACAGTAAACTTAGGAGGGGTGCATACATCCTTTGAAATTAGTGTTTTCATATTCTTTGGGTAAATACCCAGTAGTGGAATTACTGAATTATATGGTAATTCTATTTTTAATTTTTTGAGGAACCTCCATACTATTTCCCACAGTGTCTACACCATTTTGCATTCCCACCAACAGTGTATGAGGGTTCCTTTTTCTCCACATCTTTGCCAACACTTGTGGGTGCTTGTTTTTTGTTTTTTTTTATTTTAGCCATTCTGACAAGTGTGAGGGGATATCTTATTGTGGTTTGGATCTGCATAATTGATGTTGAGCATCTTTTCGTGTATCTGTTGGCTACATGTTTGATTTTTAAAAAGTATTTTAGATAATGCTTGTAAAGAATATTTATGGAAAGGCAGCACTCATATCAACTGAAAAATCAGAATACAAATACATAGCCTTATAGAAACACATTGTCCACACACATATATATGTGTATACATATATATAAATATACAATATAACTTAGTAATTTATTTGTATTTCTCTTTGAAGCTTTCTATATTTTCCAATTTTTTAAGAATATATGTATGTATATAAAATGCCTTTAAATGTTAATTTTCTTTTTCTATTTTCAAAGAGGTTTGTCATAGAAGAGTCAAGAATAGAGAAAATGAGGGGCGCCTAGGTGGCTCAGTCAGTTAAGCCTCCCACTTCGGCTCAGGTCATGATCTTACTGTTTATGAGTTTGAGCCCCGCATCAGTCTCTGTGCTGACAACTGAGAGCCTGGAGCCCACTTTGAATTCTGTGTCTCCCTCTCTCTCTCTGCCTCTCCCCCACTCATGCTCTATCTCTGTCTCTCAAAAATAAACGTTAAAAAAATTTTTTTAAAGAAAACAGAAAAATGAAAGCAAAAATCCTCAAAATCCCACCATATATGAAAAAGAGACACTGAAATTTTAGCAAACAACCTCCCAGTAACTCTATTTGCATACTCAAATTTCTGAATGAATTTACACACACTTATACCTTCAGGTGTGATACATGGACATATGTCATTTTACATAAATGGAACTGCTTTTTCACTCAATAATATGTTGCACGTACGATTCCCGATCCCTAAATATACGTATACTGCCCCATTCTCCATGGACAAAGGACCAACACACACTCCATTTATTTATTTATTTATTTATTTATTTAAGTTTATTTTGAGAGAGACAGAGACAGCGTGAGTGGGGGAGGGGCAGAGAGACAGAGAATGGGAGAGAGAGAAAATCCCAAGCAGGCTCAGCACCATCAGCATAGAGCCCAACGCAGGGCTTGAACTCACAAAACCGGAGACTTATGACCCAAGCCAAAACCAAGAGTCACACACTTAGTGGACTGAGCCACCCAGGCGCTCCCTACTCACACTCCATTTAAAGTGGTCCCCTATTGGGGTGCCTGGGTGGCTCAGTTGGTTAAGCGTCCAACTTCATCTCAGGTCATGATCTCACGGTCCACGGGTTTGAGCCCCGCATCAGGCTTTGTGCTGCCAGCTCAGAGCCTGGAGCCTGCTTTGGATTCTGTGTCTCCCTCTCTCTCTGCTCCTCCCCCGTTCATACTCTGTGTCTCTTTGTCTCTCAAAAATAAATTTAAAAAAGTTTAAAAAAAATTTAAAGTGGTCCCCTATTCCTAGGCATTTAGTTTGCTTCCAAAGTTTTGCTACTATAAGTAATGCTGCAGAAAACATCCTTGTACATATATGTTTTGTTATCTCCATAAGAAAAAAAATGTACTATTTTAAAGGTATAGACAACTTACATCAGTTTTCTGTCATCGGTGAGGAGGAGCACCCTGATGACCCATTGTGAATGCTTGCTAGCTTTTCCTCATGCCTCTGATTTCTAGGGATTAAAACTTAACTCTGCTGAAACAGAAAGAATAGACCCAAACCAGAACCAGGTGGAGTTTCAGGAGCCCCCATGGAGTTTTGGACGGGAAGAAATGCTTCCTATCGGGGTAGAAGAAGTAAGTAACACCTCATGGGCCCTAAAGTCAGATAATACTAACTCTTCTCACTGAGCATCTGCCCCAAGTTAGAAATCTAAATCCTACTGGCCACTCTTCCCCTCATTACCATCATGTATAGGCTAGGTGCCTTTCATGAGTCAAACAAGTTAAAGTCGGGAATTAATCTGTAAATTGACTGAAGTCTAAGATACCCTCTGCAGCCCCTTCATCCTGATTGAGGCTCTCCTACAGAATGACTTTCTCTGCAGGTCTTTGATATTCTGCCCCTCTATGGAGTGCTGCAGCCGCATAGTAGACACCAGGTATCATTCACCTTCTACGGACACAGTGACATCATTGCACAGGCTAAAGCCCTGTGTGAAGTGGAAGGAGGGCCCACCTATGAGATAATGCTGAGGGGAGAGGCATCCTTGGTCAACTACTTCTTTGACAGCAAGGATATTAACTATGGATTACAGGTATTACCCACCCCAGGAGGAGATTTCCCAGTTTTGCCTTAAACGCGCACAGTCCTGTTCTCTAACTTGTCCTGGAGCCCCTGATCATCACAGTCTCAGCACCACCCCTAACCTTGACCCCTGATCCGCCTCCCTAACCCTAATCATCCTACTGCCGACTGTTTACCAGACTTTTTCACTTGCTTTTCTGTCTCCTGAAATTCAGCATGTTAGATAGATGGTAAAACTTGCATCTTCCCTCTCTCAATCCAGAAGCCCCTATCAACCTGTCCTGTTTCTTCAATAGCACCACCACCTTCTCGGTCCCTTGAGTTCACAGTCTCTGAGCATTTTCCACTGCACCCTCCCCCTTCACCTTCCCACATCCTACAAGCATCCAGGTTAGCTGATTCATCAAACAGGATCCTTCTGTGTCAGTTTTCCCTTCCCATGGCCACTTCGGTTGTCACACCACAGGGGTTCATCAAGCCATTACTAAGATACTAGAGCAGAACTTGCTGTTGTACCTGGGGGAAAAAAAAAAACGTAATGTGCTTACAAATCACCTGGGAATCTTATTCCGGTGCAGATTCTGACTCAGTAGGTCCAGGGTGAAGGCTCGGAATCTGCATTTCTTTCAAGCTCCCAGGTGATGCCAAGGAGTCCATGGAAGCAAGCACTCATGGCTTCTACCACTAACCCATCTAGACAGCATTGCCACATAGATTTTCCCCAAATTGCATTTTCATCCTATCAACCTCAGCGTTAACCCCAGCAGCATTTAGGAAGCAGCATAGTATTGAGAAAAGAGCATGGTTTTGCAGTCAGAAGAACTGGAATGATATCCCAGTTTGACTTCCTAATGACTATGTAACCTTGAGCGTATCACCTAACCCCTCCAAGCCTCAGTACCTCTCACGTATCAGCTAGGAATGGGGTAGCACCAGATGCTTGTGGTCAGTAAAGTGTCTGGTCAATACTGTGCATGAGTCAGAGAAGGCCTCCAATCATGAGTCCCTTTCTCTGTCATCCATCGGATGAGAGCCAAGCTCCTTCACCTGATGAGGGGATCCTAAGCCCCTCTATTAACTGATGCTCCTTACACATTAAATTTGGTTTCTCTTAGTTTCCCATTATAGCCCATTCATTCATTTGTGGCCAAACTGGTTTACCCACTGACCCTAATACATCCCAGTCCTTCTTGCCTCAATACTTCCTCTTATATAATCCCTCTCATCCTCCACTCTGCCAACCCCAAATCTACACATACTGTAAGATTCAGCTCAGCTCTATCCTTTGGTTATCTTTTTCTTATTTTGCGTTATCTTGGTGTTTAAGTGTATTCTTTGCCATATTCTTTTTCTTATCTTGTGTTATCTTGGTGTTTAAGTGTATTCTTTGCCATATTCTTTTTCTTATCTTGCATTATCTTGGTGTTTAAGTGTATTCTTTGCCATAATATAATATACATTCTAATTTTTGATTTGGAATAATTGTTAATTTTATGTCTGTACATCTTCTTTTACCAGTTAGATTTTGCATTGTATACTTGGATACCATATCCCCTATATAGCTACTGCATGGATGATTATTGAATTGTGTGTGTGCATGTGTGTTTATAGGTTAAAAATTGTGCCTAAAAGCAAATTCACCCAACACCTATTGGGACTTTGTCCACTGAGTTGACCAAATACAATTCCCTTTCATTCCTTATCTCCAGGGTCTCCTGGGAAATTGGTTCTGGCTCAGCTCAGAGTGTATTATTTGAAGCAGCCAGTCCTTGCCCTAGCTTATCCTAGGAACCCCCAAAGTGGCCTCATTTTGTGGTTATTGGGCCTGCTGTTCAACGGCTGAATTGTGTCAGTAAAATCTCAGGAAAAACAACATGTCTTGCCTACTACTTCTCTCCATATAAGTAGAAAATTCTAATTCTAGACTCAAATCTTATCCAAAAAATAAACAAAAAATATTAGTATAGGAAAGCCTGCTTTTAAGGTCCTCTGTTATGAGTTGTTTGTAGTGAAGAAACTGAGGTACAGAGGGTTAGAACACCCCACACACGGCCCTACTAACCTAAACTAGTTGTTGGAAGAGCTAACACAGAGCCAGGTCCTCAGGGTCCGGTGCTCCTCCAGCTCTGGAGGGCACTTTTTGATGCTAGTGAAATGTGGATTGGCCAGCGTCTGCATCAGGAAAGATGAAATCTTGTGTGTGACGCATATTTGTCCCCCAGCCTTTGCCAGGATGATAGTAGCATCTCAAAGGGTGGCTAATAGCCGTTACTCTTCTCCTCTCAAGCTGTTTGACCATGTCACAGAGAGTGAAATCACACTGAAGAACACTGGGAAAGTTGGCTTTGAGTTCAAGGTGCTGACAGACCACCTGTCTTCACCAGACAACCTTCTGCCCGGAGTGCCCCTAATCATGCCCATCTCCGTAAGTAGCCTTCCGCCCATGACGGCCATGTGACAGAGGTACGAGGGTAGGAGGGACCCAAATTCAAATCTGCAAGCTACAACCCTGTGGCACATGAGATTATACTAAACATTCACTGCCAGGATTGTGGGTGTGATTTTTTTAACTAAAAATAAAGTTCTCAGAAGTCAGTAATAATAATATTATTAAGTTGTTATTATTATTAATAATAAATTCAAGCACTTTACTCATTTATTAAAGAAGTATTTATTGAATCCTGCATTAGCCAGGCACTGTACAGGCACCAGGAGCTCCACTCTGAACAAGACAATATAACCGCATGGATTTTTTTTTCATGATTGTAAGAGTGGCTTATTTCCACTTCTGTCCTCGTACTTCCCTCGTAAGTCCTTAAAGCCAAGGACTTCCTCCCCACTTGTTTTTATCGATCCTTTTTTAAAATACACTTTTATTACTCATGTATGTATCCTTAAACAGAGTACTTTTAGTTTATTAATTTACTAAAACTTTTAAGCACCTATGACCAGCCGTTTTTATTGCCCTGAGGATAGCATAGCATAGCAAACAAAACAAATATACTTGATCCCAAAAGTTGGAAATTTTGTTTTATGGGATTTTACTTTATCTTGACTTTTATGAAAATGGCATCAGTAATGTAATTTTGTCTATTTTGCTTTTCTCATCCAGTATTGTGTTTCTGAGAATAGTGCACATTGTCGCATGTAGCTATAGTTCATTTATTTTCACTATTAAATAATATCCCTTCCATAATTATATTGAAAGGAATTTTTCTTTTTCCTGTCAAAGCATTTGGGAATTTTCCCCCTAAAATTTTGCTGGTAGAAACAGTCCTGCTACAAATATTCTTCTACCTGTCTCCTGATCTACAAATGGAACCATTTTTCTTAGGAAATTTTCCTAGGAGTGAAATTTCTGGGTCATGGGCTATGCAGATATTTAATTTGATAAGACAGTGCTAAAACGTTTTCACAGTGTTTTCCCCCTGTTGGCATCCCCACCAGACGTTTACATACTCTCACCAAAATTTAGTAAATTTTGTCAGTATGTGGTTTAAAAATTTTCATTATGGTCCTAGTTTCATTTCCCTGATTGCTTATGAGGATGAGCACCTTTTACTGCATTTATTTACCATTCATTTTTCCTCTTTTATGAAATACCTGTTCACATATACTACCTATTTTTCTATTGCTTACATGTTATTTTCTCATAGCTTCATAGGCATTAATCTCGGGGGAGGAGTGGGAATAGAGAATAACTAGCGCGAGAGGCCTGTGGCACTGTCCAGTCTATTAAATCTCCAGAAGCAGCAGTCCATTGTAAATAGTAACATTCTGGTCTTCCTGCTGTGTAGGGTTTTATCGGTTCACATGAAGAGCAGGTGTTGAAGGTTTACTACTTACCTGGAGTACCTGAGGTCTTTCAAAGGAGTTTCCAGATACAGATTGCCCACCTGGACCCAGAAAATATTACTCTGCGTGGAGAGGGAATCTTTCCCCAAATCTGCCTTGATCTCCCCAGGAAACTTCAAGGTATTACTAGCTACTATAGTTGGGGAACAAAAGGTACATTTTAGCTTTGCTTATTTGAAGGCTGACTGGTACTCACATGATTTGCTTGGCATTCCTCACTAGTTCCCATCTATGTTATCCCTCAATTCTTAAAAAAAAAAAAAACAAAAAAAAAAAAACAAGTTGAAATTGATTTGGTGACCTGTGTTTCCTGAGACAGGATGTGGTCCATGGCAGTCCCAAATTAAGACCCCTGGCCAATTTTACCATCATTGAATTACATATAGAGGGATTAGAAAGTTGCACTTCAAAAGGCCTTTTCCTCCAGCACAAGTTCCTTCCAGCTACAGTCTCTCCCTGAGTTGTCCTTACCGTGGCACACTCACAGATGATCACCAAGAGGCGAAGGCTGATTTTACTCCAAGGAGTAGAATTTGTAAAATGTAAACTGTACAGAAAGGCAGCCAAGGTTCTGACCCCTTCCTTATTTTGGCATCACACAGTTTGCGGGCTAATTTAGACTTTTACTAGTTGTCTGTGCACACGCTTAGCCAAAGTTTTTCTGGTAACATCTAGCCCCTGGAGCCATCCCTCTGTACCAGAAGACCCATCTTGGCAAATCCCAAAACTCAGCTGAGCAGCTCTCTTGGCCATGGACTCTCTGGCTCATTCTTCCTGACGTGGGATACAGGACGAAGGGTTAAGACAAAGTTCTCCCTCTCCTTTGTGACTCCTTTGAGCTCCTTGAAATCTGTGTTCCACAGACAGCTTCGGACTAAGCCCTCGCACTGAGCCTTTCCTCCTCCCCTGATCCCCAAAGTCACTGGCTCACCTATTGATGATCATCCATTATATCCTAATTGCTCCCTAAAACTACAACGCAAATATTAGTAAATCTAACAGCATGTTACACTCTAGTATCTAGGGTTCCAGCCCGCCAGAAGTTAGTTCAGCTCCATATGTAACTGTCAGGAAGGTAAGTCTGTGCCACTTGGTTGAAAAGCAGGTGCCTGGCTGGCCTTATGAAGGCAGTAGACATGTTTGGCCAGCAGAGGGCTTTTGAGGACTTGAGATCTGAATACTATAGTTCCGAATACTATTCATTGGGTCTCCCGTGCTCCCATTCATCACAAGTATAGTGCTTCCTGTGGCTGCATAGTAGTCCCTTTATTTTCTCTGCCTACCTCATCCCTCTAACATTCAAATTTGCACTGACTTACTCGTGAACTTGGGTGTCTGAAATCTTTCCACTGATTGCCTGCATCCCTGATTTGGGGGCCTGGAGCTTGTTTAGTTACAGGTAGAGTTGCAGATATAGTCCTTTAGCTTACTGAGATTTAACAAACATGCGAAGTCACTTAAAGGATGACCGGCCGTGGGGGTGTGTCCAGCACAGAAGGCACGCCCAGGTCATGCAGCATTCAGTCCTAGAGCCAGGAAAGCATCGAGGAAGCCGGCATCTGGTTGATCACCCTATGCGTGACTTAGGATGTTACTGCCATCAAGTTCTTGCGAACCAGCTTGTAGCTCCCTAAAGCATAATCTCATTAAACTCAGTGGGGTCTCTGTTACAAACTGAACTCACTCACAAACTATGTCACCCTCTGAGGCAGAGAAAACATGGCAGGTAAAGCACCAAAAAGTTCACTTCCCTTCTGACTTCATGGACCCTAAGCTGACTGTCTGTGTTTTAGACATAATTCATGTATTTCTAACTATCCTGGTTGCTTTCTCCTTCTTATCCCACAGGGAATGAAAAGTATGAAACCTTCTTGAATCAGGCCAGAAAAAACCTAGGAAAAGACAACAACTGTGAAACACTTGATCACTTAGAGATAACTGAGGAATTGCCTAATGATGAATCTTCTGAGGTAAGATTCACTTCACCCTGCACAGAATGAATGTGGGAGAACAGTATGTGCAAAGACCCAGGGGCAAGAAGGACGTGGTCCCTCTGAGGAACAGAAAAGAGAATAAACTATAGCTAGGGCAAAGAATGGGGAGAGGTAAGAAGCCCCCTAGTGAATCTAATTAAGGGTTTTGAACTTTATTCTGAGCAAGCAAGTCACTGAAGTGTTTCAGGTGGGGCCTGGGATAATCAGAATTGCATCTTTAAAAAATCTCTCTGGCTGCCTTGTGAAGCCCTGAGAAGCTCTTAGGGGTTTAGGGGTGGGGGTGGGGTGAAATAAGAGTAGATGTGCTGAGATGTGCTCAGTTTTTAAAAGCTGATGGAGTAACTTTAGATTAGAGATGGTGGCGGTGTCAACAAGGGTAATAACATAGAAGGTGGAAAGAATCAAGTAGATTCAAGAAATACTCTGGAGGTGGAATGGTCAGTGATTAAGGATTGGTTGGATGTGGAGGTGAGGCAGAGGTGACCCCCACCCCAAGTGTCTTGCGTGAAGGACAAAGTAAGGAGGAGGAGGACTGAGGTGGGAAACTCACGAGGAGAAGCAAGTTTGGGGGGAGAGGGGGAAGGGACATGAGTTCTAATGGTTTGTTACTATACATGAGATATCTGAGCATCACCCAAGTGAGGCTCCCACAGGGAGCTGGCCCCACGGGCTAGGGACCTGAGGAGAGAGATAGGCCGGAGAAAGTTCTTTGAGTCACCAGATGGTCATTGTAATCACAGGAAATGGTGAGATTCCCTGGGAAGTGTACTGAGTGAGCAGGGGAGAGGGTAGATTCAGAATAGAGCTTTCCGGTCCCCAACGGCTAAGTGGGGGAGGGGGCTGACGAAGAGGTTCAGCATGGTGCCTCCAAGGTGGGAGCCAAGCCAAGAGTTGGTCTCTGGAGGGAGAGAGTGTCCCAGCTTTTAAATAAAGGCTGTCCCCCCCAGTGGAAAGTGAAAGCAAAATCCCAAAATGTCTTCCCTCACCAATTCCCTGAAATTCTCTTAATGGTCCATTACTGACCATAAAGCCTGCTTTCTCCCTGTGCTCATCTTTTATTTTATTTTTTTAAATGTTTGTTTATTTTTGAGAGAGCACAAGTGGGGGAGGGGCAGAGAGAAGGGGACAGAGGATCCCAAAGCTGGCTCTGCACTCACCGCAATGAGCCTCCAACTCACCAGCCATGAGGTCATGACCACAAAGAACTGAAGTCCACCCCTCAACCAACTGAGCCACCCAGGTGCCCCTCCCTGTGCTCGTCTTTTAAAATGCAAATGTGCATGAGAATATGGTCGTGAGGAAGAATTACAAATGTAGCTAGAGAGCCCTTAGACTGGTTAAGACACTGGGGAGACTGGGAGCCCCCAAATGTCACCAGCAATGACTTGTTTTACAGAAGTGGAAAGTGCACCTTAGCCCCAAGGATGATCATAATTACTAACACGAGCTACCATTTATTGAACTGCTGTCCAGGCCTGTGTCATTTTACTGACCTACATTATTATTTCATTAATTTTACCGCTTTATAGAACTTGGGGAAGTGAACTACAGGTCCCAAGGCAGGCAGCAGAGCTAGGATTTGAATCCAGGCCTGTCCAACTCCTAAAACCGTATTCTTAGCCTCTGTCCTCTCCCATTGGGCCTCCAGATGTCCTTGAAGGGCAGCAGTGTGTCCCCAACCTGCTCACCACATTCCTACGTGGCTCCTGAGTGGAGCCTTATAGCACCCCTGCCTCTGGCAGCAGCCTCAGACCTGGGGTGGGGCTTCTGCGAATGTGATTAAGGCAGAGGCAGAGCAAGCTGGTTCCCTGCACAGGAAGGGCTCCACCTCTCATGGCTCAGGAGCAAGCATAGGGTCTGCTTTGCTCACGTCTGGATGACCGGGGACACCTGTAGGTGAGGCACACTCCTCTCCCACTGTGTCACCACTTCCCTCGGTCTCATTACAAGCCACTCCATATATTAACCTTCCTGCTGGGCCCCAGACTTAAGGTTTGAGTCTCCTGGAACAGTATTTCTCAATCTTTTTTCACTACCACCTCCCACGACATTTTTTCCCCTAATACCCCATGAAATATTTGTATTATATCTAAAAACCGTAATCTCTTTGAAGAGTTTGATGTTACTTTTTTAAACTTTTTATTTTTGAAATAATGATAGATTCACAACAAGTTGCAAAAATTTGTTTTCTCCACTGGTAACATCTTACATAAAACTGTAGTACATGAAAACCAGGAAACAGTCATTGGTACCAGCCACAGAGCTTACTCAGATTTCAATTTTATATGCACTCACTTTGTGTGTGTGTGTGTGTGTGTGTGTGTGTGTGGTTCTATGCGATTTTTTGCATATGTAGGTTTGTGTAACTCCCGCCACAAATAAGATACACAACTGTTTCATCACCACAGAGATCCCTTGTGCTTGCTGAGGAAACAGAATAAAAAACAAAGTCTCCTTCCAGCCCAGAAAAATCTCTCCACAAAGGCAGAAGAGAAAGAAAACAATTTTATTATTGAATAAGCATTAAACCAGAACGTGATCCATGTTACAGGCAGTTTGCTAAGAGACTGCAAAGACAGAAAGAAATCTCAGCCTTGTATTCAGCCAAACAGATAAAACCCGTTAACATCCATGTTCTCGGGGTGAACAGTAGCTAGTCCTTAAGTAAGAACTATAACTCACTGTAAGGTGTCCTCAAGAGAGAGCACTTGACGGCACCATCCATCCTGCATAGTTCATCCTAAATGCACATGGTAACTGGGGTGACCATCTGTATTGAACAATTGTCTTTATCCAGAGGGAGACCTCTTATGTGTGTGTGGCCGCGCTCTCTGAAGTCAGGCTCCTAGACTCTCACAGAAACTGGGAGATCACATGTCAAAGAGAAGCTTCCCAGGGCCTTGAGGAAACACTCCTGGGTTATAAAGCTGACCAGATTTATACACATTTCCAAAAGAACAGAGAAAGAATTTACAAATTTTCTAAAGTAATTATTCTAAGAAAAGGGAGCAGGGAAAAGCCTCTCCCCTTATTTTCACCAAGGAGAATAAAGGCTTTTGTTTTTCCTCTGTATTTGGCCTTAATAAGCTACTCCTTCATAGCCACCACCCCCCAATCTCCTATCCGTTACACCTGGCAAGCACTGTAATTCTCTATACTTTTGTTATTTCAAGAATATTCTGTAAATGGAATTGCACAGTATGTAACCTTTTGAGACTGGCTTTTTTTTTTCATTGAGCATAAGGCCGCTGAGATCCATCAGTATTAATGGTTCATTCCTTTCCATTGTTGAGCAGTGTTCCATGATATAGATGTACCAGTTTCTTTACCCTACCCAACACCCCTGTGAAAAGTTTAATACCACAACTATACTCTATATCTGTTTATGTACTGTAGCCTTTTGGAATGCAATAAATCATCATAATATCTAAATTTTTTTCATTCACGCCTCCATGAAGCAATTTTTTTCCCCTCTTAGGTGATTTGACCCCATTGAGAATGCATGTTCTAGAAGAATTTTCTCACTTGTTTTTTTCTCTTGCTCCAGTTAAGTGCTCAGCTCCAGATGGAGGTAGAGCGACTTATAGTCCAAGGCTATTCCATAGAACATCCGAAAACAGTTATCCCCGATTCCACAGATGACTTCAGCTATCGGAGTCGTCGTAGACTAGCCAAGTGAGTATCCTTCCATGGTAGGCTGGTTTCAGAGGATAGCGGAGCAAACAGTGTTGCCCACTAGAATGCTGCCTGAATCAATTAATGGTTGGTCATGTAGAAATGAAATGTACTTGCCTCCTGTATCTGTCATCTTCTAGCATCCAGCCAACCAGGCAAGTCTCTGCCTCTGAAAGTCAGAGACCTCTGCCTTTGTCTAATGGATAGGCCTGGCTTCTGGCTCATGAGGGCCCAAACTGACAGTGTTTTGAGATAATGGCGGAAACAGCACTGTGGAGTTTGCAGGGGGGTAGTAATCTTATTTCTAGCCTCCTGTCTAGAGGATGGTTGTTCTACCTTCCAGTTCTGAGGTCAAAACTGTGCAGGAGATAGAAAAGAACAGCACAGTCACTCTTTTGTAAAAGTGACTGGTAAAGAGAGCCTTATTAACTGTTTCAGAGTCCACCTGCCAGAATATATCCTGGACTTTGGCTACATCATCCTTGGTGACATCCGAACACACATCATCAAGATCACCAACACCAGTCACTTCCCAGTGTCCTTCCACGCAGAAAAGCACATCCTTCATGATACGGGTAACCAGGCTGGGGAGACGCTTTCATCTGCGGTTTGTCATTTCTAACAAGGTGCCCATCTGTACTGCTCTTCTGTAGTAGTGGTCATGCTTCTTCTGGGACCAGCTGAAAGAATTCTTGGACCATTAATTGATAGTTTGAGTGGTCATCCTGTCCCAGAAGGGCGCTCTCTCTCTCCTGCAGCTCTTATTTGCCATTACTCTTTCCCACAAAGAAATTTTGTTTATCTTGGCCCAGGTTTCAGTACTGAGTTAGATCGTGTAAAGAATCTGCCTTACTGTGAAACGGAAACATTTGAAGTGAAATTTGACCCACAAGGGGCCAATCTCTCAGTTGGAAACAAAGAGGTCATTCTACCTATCAAGGTAAGATGCACTGCTGCACCCAGCTGATCTTCCCCAGCTACCAGCTCTGCTTGCCAGTTACCCCTAGGATGAATCAGTTACTATTGCAGAGCCATGATTCTTCTCCCCAACCCGATGCCACATGGTAACAGCAATTTTACGCCCATTCTAGGTGGTTGGAGGGCCAACAGTTCACATCTGTCTCCAAGCCAAGGTGACCATTCCTGCTCTGACACTGTCTTGTGAAGAAGTGAAGTTTGCCACAATTCAATGTGGACAGTGCCTTGTGGAAACTATTCAGTTTTCCAATGATCTCCAAGTCCCTTGTGAATGGTTTGTCCTGAGCCATAAGCCAGTTAACAAGGTAAACGGGTTGTGACCCATTGATCTCCTTTTTCCCATCTCCATTTCAGCAAGAGTTTGAATTCTGGGCCTCACTTTCATTATTTCACTCTTCTGCCCAAGACTTGTAGTGACAACCATGGCTTCCTAAATACAATCTAGACCCTTAGCCAGCATTCAAGGACTTACCAGGCCATGCTATCTGGTGAATGTCTTACTCATCTCTTTAGCCCTGGTATCTACACATTCCCTGACACTTGGAAGGGACTCAGTAAATGTAGGCTGGGTGAGTGGAGAATGGAATAAATTTGCTTTCCATGGAAGATGATCTTATTGTCTAATTATCTATTAACCAGCTGGAGAAACACATGCCAAAGTACTTAAGACAGAAACTACGTGCTGAATTAAAGCCAAAGACACGAATCTTTGAGATCCAGCCCACTTCTGGGGTCTTAGATCCTGGTGAGAGGTCCAACGTGCAAGTGAAATTCATGCCTAAAGAAGAGGTAAGCTTTAAAGAAATGTGGTTTCATTCAGAGTCTCTGGATCTCTTTGAACTTTACTCAAAGGCCACTCTTGATTAGGCAGGGCTCTAGGAAATTTTTGAGTGTCCTTTGCCTCACTATTGTGATAAGGACATCAAGTGCTTATTTCATGTAGGAGCTATGTGGCCTGGTAGTTAAGAACACCAGCTCCAGAATCAGATCTGTCTAGCACATTGACTTTTATCAGCAGACCTGGGTTAGTGGCCTTCTGCTTCTGTACTGAGAGACTTCATGGCTTTGAATAAATTCCCTAACCTCACTAAACCTCAATTTGCTCACAGATAAAATGAAAAATAACAATATCATATGTAAAAAATCCCTTATTGCAATTTTAAAATCCAATAAGCTCCAGAAACTGGAGGAGAAAATTTTCGAAGTTTCAGACCCAAGCTGATTTGGTAGAAAAACCTCATCTGACCTGACAGGAGACTATTTAACCTTTATTTATTCCACTTAGTTTGCAGAGTCAAACATTGTAACTGCAGAAATATTAGTGTTTGATTATAGGGAACCTGCCTCCAGCCCTACTGAGGCCATTATGTAACATGGGGTCTATGCACAGTGTTTACCTTTTTAAAACTTTTTAAATTTGAAATCATCTGGCCCGGAGTATTTCAGCTAAGACATTATCTACCTGCAATAGCTACTTCCTAGGATCATTTTGAAGATTATATGAATTAATGTGAATAAAATACATGGCATACTTCTTTCTATGTAGTATCTCAATAACTATTTACTGTTATCATCAATAGTTGGGGTAATAATAAGCCCTTCCTGGTAGATGTACTCCCTGGGCTTCAAAAACATTTCTTTTGTGAATGCCATTAGCACAAAGCTGTTCTGAGCAAAGCACACAATAAAAGTAAAGTCTGGGGCACCAGGGTGGCTCAGTCAGCTAAGTGTCTGACTTCGGCTCAGGTCATGATCTCACCACTTGTGGGCTCGAGCCCCACGTCAGGCTCTGTGCTGACAGCTCAGAGCCTGGAGCCTGCTTTGGATTCTGTGTCTCCATCTCTCTCTCTCTCTCTGCTCCTCCCCCACTTATGCTCTATCTCTCAAAAATAAATAAATATTTTTTAAAATTTTTAATAAAATAAAATCCTAGAGCCAGAGAGGGCCCTGAAGAAGTCACACTGTAAAGACTTGTGCTCAAAGCTTAAGGCATTAGGGAGATGTCTTTCTCTACTTCATTCTTTGAAAAGAAAAAAATCGATGTGGGTTTCACAGAATACCTACAGTTAACTCCCATTTTCCTGGTCATGGAAATGCTTTGAAGAAATGTTTAAGAGTCTGTAGTGAGAAAGAAAAAAAGTGAATTGCTTCATATCTGATTCTTTTTTAAAAAGCCCCTGTTTTTTACATTATCAAAATCTCCCCAACCCTTTCAAAAGAGAAGAGAATTAATATGTTTGTCATTCTTAAAGAGTCTTGAGGAGCTTTACTGTTGGGATTGTCAAGATTTTGGATAGTTTACTAAATGAGAGTAAATATTTACTGATATTTAGTTTGCTAAATATCAGTAAATAAGTAAAAAAAAAATAGGTTGGTTCAGATGGTTCCATATATGTTGGGTTGGAATTGGTCACAGTTAATAAAATGTTTCCACCAATTGGGAGGGGAGTTTATTGGCTACATACAAGGAACTGGTTAGCTCTGCAACCCATACATTCCATATCTATATCTCCTTCAGCATCAGCAGCACGAGAGAAATCACTGATATTATAATATATGTGCAGAACACTGTGTTAGAAAACAAGGAAATGAATGAAATGTTTTTGAAAAATTTCCATAAAAAGCAATTAAAATATAGAAGTTTGGGTCAGAAGGTGCTAAACCCATAACTATATAGAAAATCCTTTTAGCCAATAATTCATTCTCTTACTGTCTCTTTCAATATTTTCTGGGTGTGTATGTACGTCCATACACATTCCATCCATCTGATTTTCCCCCCTGAGCTAAGATAGTTAAGATCACTTCAAATCATGAAGCCAATCATGACCTTCAAACCCACGCCATGAACCCAACTATATCAGAATGACCTGGGCATCTGGTTAAAAATGCAGAATTCCAGCCTTACCCTGCCCCTATCAAGTTGAGATCTCTAGAGTTGGGGCCTATGAATCCACATTTTTAATAGGTCCCCCAGTGAAAACCAGATTAGGATAGTTGATATCACGATTAACTGGTGTTCAGATTGTAATTATATCTGATAAACTGAATGCCTCAGCTGATTATCCCTGGCCTGCTGCTTTACTGTATTTTCAAATAATTTCCATACATTAATTCATATTCTCCAAGAAACAGACTTGGACAAGGATTCAAATGCAAACAGATTATTTGGAAAGTGTAGGGATCACTGATGGAGAAGTAGAAGGTGGTCAGGGAAAGAAAGGCAGCTAATAAGGCATGTGAATGAAGCAGCTGCCTTGGAGACTGGAACATAATCCTACTGGGAAACTCTGAGGAAGTAGACAAAATGCACATTTCAGAATTATCCCTTCCCAGGAGCAAGGGACCTGCAGTATTTATGTGGTAGCTCCTGAGTCATTGGTTGAGAATTGCTCCTGGAAGGGATTAATCCCCAGCACCTCTGCACCACCCATGAAATGAGAGCCCAGAGATGCAGATAGTGGCACATCTGAGCACCCTGGAATGTCTGAAGTATCTGAATGTGGCATTTAGAGGATCTTTTACGAGTGATGATGCACTTTGTCCAGTGCCTAGCATGCTAGAAACCTAGTATTAATATAGTAATATAAGTTGCTTTTATGTAATTTTACATGAAAAGTTTTCTCAATCTAAGTAGGATCAATTTTGTCCCCACAGTGGTTTTCAGGTTACCAAGAGTATAACACAAAAAGTTAAGATGCTTGTTTTGTTTTTTACATTTTCCAGAAATTCTACAGCCAAACCCTGGTTTTCCAAATTTCCCAGAGTCCTCAGAAGCTTACACTGCTGGCACAGGGGCAAGGTCTAGAGCCACGCTTGGAATTCACTCCCTCATTTCTGGAGATGGGGCCACTGCTGCCTTACGCTCCTGGAGATGAGGCTGAGGTGGTGGTGAAGAATCCCTGCAACTTTCCCATTGAGTTTTACTCCTTAGAATTTGACCAGCAGTATCTCCTAGAAGAGAAGGTGAGCAGAGACCAAAACCAAATTTCATTTTCCTACCCCTGCTAAGTCCTACCATGTACTTATGCATGTCTGCATGGACAACTTCCTCCTGACCTTTGCCCATTCTTCCCTTTAAGCCCTTCCTTGTCAATTTAAAGATCACTTTGTAGCCTTTCCTGACCCTTGCTCTAAGCAAAATTCATTACTTCTTTGTGATCTCATTTCACATTTTAAACAACTGATTGAAAAACTAATACGTGCTCATGGTTAAAACTTAAACAGTAAAAAAATATATGCTGCCATCATATTTGAAGTGAGTTTCTTGTAGACAGCATGTAATTAAGTCTTTTTTAAAAAATACACTCTGGCAGTCTCTGTCCTTAATTAGTATATTTAGACCATTTACATTTAATACAATTATATTAGGGCTTAAATCTGCCACTTTCTGTTTGTTTAGGGCTATATATCTTCCAATTGTTCCTCCATGTACTTGTTTTAAACTTTTTTTTTAGAGCAGGTTTAGGTTCACAGCAAAATTGAGGGGAAGGTACAGATATTTCCCATATACTCCTTGCTCCACACACATACATACCTTCCTCCATTATCAATATCCCCTACTACAGTGGTACATTTGTTACAATTGATGAACCTACATTGATACTTCATAATCACCAAAAATCCACAGTTTACATTAGGGGTCACTCTTGGTGTTGTACATTCTTTGGGTTTGGACAAATGTATAATGACATGTATCCAGCATTATAGTATCATACAGAGCATTTTCACTGCCCTAAAAAGCCTCTGTGCTCTGCCTAATTATCCCTCTCCACCCCCCAATCCCTTGCAGCCACTGATTGTTTTATAATCTCCATAGTTTGGCCTTTTCCAGAATGTCATATAGTTGCAATCATACAGTATACCTTTTCAGATGGGTTGCTTTCATTTAGTAATATGCACTTAAGTTTCCTCCATGGCTTGAGAGATCATTTCTTTTTAGCCCTAAATAATATTCCATTTTCTGGACATAGCAGGCTATTTATTCGTTCACCTACTGAAGGGCGGTCTTGGTTATTTCCAGACTTGTGCAGTTATAATTGAAGCTGCCATAAACATCCACGTGCATATTTTGTGTGGACATAAATTTTTATCTCCTTTGGATAAGTACCAAGTAGCACAGTTGCCATATCATATGGCAAGGGTACATTTAGTTTTATAAGAAACTGCAGACTATCTTCCGGATTGGTCATACCATTTTGCATTCCCACCAGCAGTGAGTGAAAGTTCCTGTTGTTTCTCATTCTCATCAACATTGGATGTTGTCAGTGTTTTGGATTTTGGCCATTCTAATAAGTCTGTAGTGGTATCTTGTTTCAATTTGCATTTCCCTGATGACATATGATGTGGAACATCTATTCATATGCTGATTTGCCATCTGTATATCTTCTTCAGTGAGGTGCCTGTTAAAGTCTTTGGCTCATTTTTTAATTGGATGGTTTGTTTTCTCATTGTTATGTTTTAAGAGTTCTTTAAATATTTTGAATAACAAGTTTATCAGATGCATTTTTTGCAAATATTTTCTCCCAGTCTGTAACTTGTCTTTTCACTCGCTTGACATTGTCTTTTGCAGAACAGAGGTTTTTAATTTTAAGGAAGTCCACCTTCTTAATTATTATTTTCATGGACCATGCCTTCAGTATTGTATCTAAAATGTCATCACCACACCCTAGGTTACTCTTATATCACCTTCTAGGAATTTTATAATTGTTTGGTTTTCGTTTAGGCCTGTGATCCATTTTAAGCTTTGTGAAAGATGTGGGGTCCATCTAGATTTGGGTTTTTGTATGTGGATGTCTGGGTCCAGCATTTAGTTGGAAAAACTATCTTTGCTCTTTGTATTGCATTTGCTCCTTTGTCAAAGGTCAGTTGACTATATTTGTTTGGGTCTATTGATGGGATCTCTGTTCTGTTTCACTTCATCTATCCAGGTCCATTTTTACTATCTCTACCCTGCTCTGCTACCTTGAGGCCGAGCTGTATGAACTACACCTTTATCTAATACGCTTAGTACCCTACTTTCTAGAAACTGCCTCTTGGTTCCCTACTGTGAGCAATTATGAAATGAGCCACTTAATTTCTTTTTCTCTCTCCTCACCATCCTCTAATTTAAAATGATATTCTTTTAAAATTTATTTTTTTAATGTTTGCTTATTTTTGAGACAGAGACAGTGAGAGCCAGGGAGGAGCAGAGAGAGAGAGAGAGAGAGAGAGAGAGAGAGAGAATCCTAAACAGGCTCCAGGCTCTGAGCCGTCAGCACACAGCCCAATGCAGGGCTCGAACTCATGAACCATGAGATCATGAACTGTGCCGAAGTCGGACGCTTAACCGACTGAGCCACCCAGTCGCCCCTAAAAGGATATTCTTTTAAATTAATACCTGTTGGGTAACCATCTCATGTTTTGCTTTTTGTGGTTTATCTGTTGTGTCAGAGCTTATAATATTAATATGTCAGAACCTAATTTCTATCACTTAGTTTTAGTTCTATATTTAATATATTCAATGTTCAACACTAGTCCTTGTGATGAAGCTTCTCCAGTAACCACTCTATTGTCTGAAACTCATTCTCTAAGTGGATTCCTCAGGTAGGATCATGGGAACACTATTCCCTGAGTGCACATTTGTTCATAACTATTAATCTGTGGCTTTTATGCTTGAAGATAAGTTTGGTTGAATACAATATCCTTGGCTCACATTTTATGCACTTGAATATCTTAAATGCATTGCTCCATTGTTTTCTCCTAAGGCTTTGCTGTTAATGAGGTCTGATGCTTTTTTGCTTATTAATTAGTTATCTGTTGCTGCAAAACAAATTCCCCCAAGCTTAGCAACTCAAAACAATAAACATTTGTTATCTCATGTTGTCTGTGGGTCAGGAATTTGGGAATGGCTTAGCTAAGGTGGTTCTGCTTCCTCCAGACCCTCCCCCAATTCAACCTTTAAATCTTCTGTCTCCTTTACATCTAATACTTATGCTCTGCCCAATTTAGATTCTGCATCTCGAAGTTTTTCTTAGAAGGGGAATTTGTCCCTCTAGAAAGGAGGCTTTTCATTAGGTATTCATGAAATGCTCAATGGCTTGTGTTGGCACTGCATCCTCTGTTGTGGGCCAGGTTCAATGCAAAGCAGAGTCTAAGACTCTGAGATGTGTATGCAGGTTTCATAGGGAGCACTCTCAGAAGCAACAGCAGTGAAGAATAAGGCAAGCAGTGTGGGGCAGAGAGATGAGCTGTGATGAGATTATAGCAGAGACCTCAGCAAGACCCCACAGGAAGCTCCAGCACTGGGCTATGTCTTTAGAATTGCCCCAGTTGAACCAAGTTGGCCAGGCCCTGTGTGTCTCTATCACCCAGTCTTTGGAATATTCCTTCCTTTCGCCCACTGACCTGCCGTGTCACCTCTGTCGTGAATCAAAGCTCTATATATGAGTGGGTCTATTCTAAGCTCTCTTTTCTATATCATATCATTGGTCAGTTTGTCTATCCCAGTGTCAATCCCACGTCGGTTACTACGGTTTCAACGGTCTTAATATCTAGTAAGGAAATCCTCTTTTTCGTCTTCATTAATGTTTTAACTGTTCTTTTTTCTTTTTTTACCATTTTTTAATATTCAAGTATAATTAGCATACAGGATTATTAGTTTCAGTTGTTGTAACTATTCTTAGCCCTTTGTTCGCCACATAAATTTGAGAATGAGCTTCTTAACAGTGGTTTTCACACAACTAAAACTAGTGATCCTGGAGAAAGGATCAAAACAGATTTTTCACATAAATTGAGCCATACAGAAAGTGATTGCTTTCCAGACCCTTATTATACTGTTTTATAAATATACATATAAAAATATGTATAAATATACGTTTTATATATATATACATACTTTATATATATGTATATGTAAATATACATACATTTCTTTCTACTAAATCTGGTAATGCTAGGGTTACCAGATTCAGTGGAAAGAAAAACAAGTTATGCAGTTAAATTTGAATTTCAGATAAAAAACATACAACTTACTTTATGTGGACATTTTTGTACTAAAAAAAATATTAATTGTTTATCTAAAATTCACATTAAACTGGGCATCCCGTATTTTCTCTGATAACCCTAATACACATTGCCTCCCAACCCCCATCCCCCCAACATATACTCATGCACACATATACTTAATACTACTTTACCTGTTTCTCCCTGGATCCTCTATTTATGAGACAACCACCTTCCTTCCCTGTGTAACATTTCGCACCACAGTATTTTTCAAGAACGTGTCACTCAAAGTGGATACTGGAGTTCTGTACTTTTGTCAATGGGAAAAAAAAGAAAGAAAGAAAAACAGTATATGATATTTGTAAAACAAGAGGAAAATTCTCTTCCACATGTGAAATGCCCAGGCTCAAGTGGGGCAAAACTCAAGATCCCATATCCCCAGATTCAGGGTCCAGCCTTACTTTCTAGACCTCTCCAAAGACCCCTTGTACAGGCAGGAGCGGGGGTTTACCCAGTGGGTAAGTGGACCCTCCCAGGACTGTCAGGAGGAAGCTTCTAGCACAACCAACAACAGTTCTGTTGTCCTCTTGCAGATCTTGCGAGCGCTGAAGGGCTACGATTGCTACAACACGCTGCTGCTGCCTCCCCGCTTTCCGGGCGAAAAGCTACCCCCCGAGTTGTATGAATACTATAAGGAGGTGAAGCGGTCAAAAGAAGAGCAGACGAAGGCGAAGTTTCCGGAGAGTCTGACCCAGGAAAACGGTGAGAGGTCAGGGCCTAGAACCCGGCTCCAGTCGCCACGCTTGCGCCCTGGAAGTGTCCCTGCTGAGGCTAGCCAGTTACCGAGTCGCTGCCAGACGCTCGTGCTGGTGCCTCACCTGTTTCGTCTGTAACCCTCACAAAATGGGCCTGTTCTCCCCACTGTATGAGTGCGGAGACCGGAATGCATTCTGCTTCCACTAGAGTCTAGTGACGAGTTCAAGCTTAAAAACAGCTAATATAGGGGTAGAAGAACACTCGGGCTTTACACATTTATCTGAGAGACTAAAGCCCTGAGACGCCAGGTCCACTGTGTGAAGGGGCAGAATCGGGATTCAAGTCCAGATCTCTCTGACTCTGGCATCCACAATGGTAACCACCATAATCCGTGACTTCTGTGTGTGTCCAGGTAGTGTAAGGTAAAATGTCACATAGTGTACAAGTTGGTGCCCGAAGAGAGGTCGGGAGTGGGGGTTCCCTCAAGGATGAGTTTGGCCTTCCACAGTCCTTAAGGCCAAACCCCAATCATAAAGCTGGACTGTGCTCTCATAATTTGCCCCTTTCTGGCCCAGAGCCCCTGTGTTACCCCATCATCTGTGGGCTGCCTTATGTGCATGAGCATCAGGGCTCCTTGATGACCTGTAGCACCATGCAGCTTGTCGTGATGCATGCTTCTCCTTCCCACGTATCATGCCCTTGTCTTGGAAATGTGCCCTCCCTGTTCTTCCTTGCTCTCTTTTTCTGTGTAATAGTCATCACATGCATAATTTTTTTCTTCATACCTGTCTCCCCACACACAAATAAGAAGCCCCCATAAAGGCAGTGATCACACATTCCCCGCTCGTAAACCCAAAACATGGAACAGCACCTGATATGTCACAGTGCCCAATAAACATGTGCTATACCAGTGAATGAATGAATTGAATGGAGTCCATTTTCTCCTGCCCCTGGGCTTGTCTTGTCTCTCAAGGGAGCGAGTCAGAGAATACTAGTTCATCCTTAAAGGAGAAGATGAGAGAAGACTACCTGTCCCCTCAATCTCCTGGTCAGTATCATTGAGCACTATCAGTTTGCCAGAACTGCCATCACAAAGACCACAGACTTGGTGGCTTAACCAACAGAAGTTTATTTTCTCACAGTTTGGGAGGCTCAATGCCTAGGATCCAGGTGTCAGCTGGGTCATTTTCTGTAGAACCTTCTTCCTTGGCTTTTAGCTGGCTACCTTCCCCTGGTGTTCACATGGTCTTCTGTCTGTGTGTCTGTCCTAATCTCTTCTTAAAGAACACCATTCATGCTGGAGTGTGGATGGAATAGGGCACCCATATGACCCCATTTTAACTTTATTACATAGCCACCTTCTGAGGTCCTGGGGAGTTAGGGTTTCAACCTAAGAATTTTATGGGAACTAGTTAAGCCTATAACAAGCACCTACAGTGTTCCAAGAATGGAGCTGAAGTACTGTAAACAGATCAGTGAAACAAGGCCCTGTCTTTGAGAACCCGCAGCCAGGAAGGGGGTGGGAGGGAAGACAGTGAAACTCAGAACCCCTGGGAAAGAAAGCTGGGGGGGAGGGGGTGGCTGTCATGTGCAAAAGACATCATGAAATCAGAGAAGGGCCCTGTCGCTCTAGTCCCCATCCTTACACAGTATAGTTGTGGATTCGTTTTTTCATTTGGCCCATTGAAAGGTGGCCTAGAACGGGGACCCAGGGGTCCACAGGGAGCCAAGAAGGTGCATGCTCTGCTTTTCCCCAGGATTTCGCTGAGTTTTTGCTCCCTCTGCTCACGTGCAGACCATCCTCCCTGCTTCCCGCACCATGGCCAGGGAGGCCGCTCCCCAGAGAGGTCCGACCTCTCCGCCTCAGATCCAACTTATAAACAAACACAGTGTCTCTCCCCTACCCTTGTAAAGGGGGTCATTTTGTCCAATCATAGCCCAACACCCCCACTGAAATTGTGAGGAGGGTGCCTGGGCAGACAAATTGGCAGGTGTACTTGACAATGACATAGACAAATGTTCGTGACAGATGTAGGGGAAAAACAGGCTACAAATTGGTATATACAATACGACCCCAAGTTCAGCTTTGAAAAATTTAAAATTAACCATCTGAGAGTCTGCAGCGCTGAGGTCCTGGTCTCATAAAGTCCAGCTGCAACTCCTCAATCACCATTTCTTGGTCTATCTACATCTCTTTTGCAGATGAATTGTGTAATTCTTGCTCTTCCGAATTTTCTAAATTTTCTGGAGAAAATATATAATTTTAGTTTTTTTTTAATGTTAAGATGTAGAAACACTCTGGGCAAAGAAACTTTTTTATTAAGTTTATTTATTTATTTTGAATGAGAGCAAGAGTGAGAGCGAGAGCGAGAGAGAGAGAGAGAGAGAGAACCAACAGGGGAGGGGCAGAGAGATAGGGAGACAGAGGATCTGAAGCAGGCTCTTTGCTGACAGCAGAGAGCCCATTGCAGGGCTGGAACCCATGAACCTCGAGATCATGACCTGAGCGGAAGTCGGATGCTTAACCGACTGAGCCACCCAGGTGCCCCTGGGCAGAGAAATTTCTTAACAGCCAACTGACTGCAGATCTTGTTTCTTGGGTTTGGCTAGTCCAGGATAATGGTAACCATGTCAGTGATTCTCCACTTTGTCTCTTTCTTTTTCCATATCTGTCTCCCTTGTCCCCTTCCCAACTCTTCCCCACATGTTCTCCTCCTTGACTCTCTGGCAGAAGATGAAGATATGCCCTTATCAGAACAAGGCACCTCTGTCAGTACGAAGAGGACCTCACTGAGCCAAGGGATCTCTGTTACATCCAACCTGGAAGAGCGGCACAGCCCCATCGTTGAGTCCAAGACCTACCCAGATGAAGATGATGACGATGAAAGCCTGGAAAAAATAATGTTTCAAAGTAACCAAGCATTTTAATGTTTTGGTACCAGTTCTCTCTAAGCAGAAGTGGGAAGACTGTGCAATGCCTTTTTACTTTTCTCCCTAAAATGCACCCTCCAGCCTTTTAGCACTATTGTGTATTAATTCTGTAGTAGGAATATGCCATCATTTATTCAGCAATTTCCCTTAATGTTGCACATTCCACTAGTTTCCAGTATTATTTTTTCAGCAGGAGAGATTCCCCCAGAAATGGAATTAACAGTCCATTAGTCCAGAGTATCTGTATTTTCAATTCTGATAGGTGTGGACCTATTATAAGCCAAAAAGGACACTTCCCATCCACTGCAGGGGGGAGTGGAAACTGTGGCAACATGTGCAGCAGATGATTTGTCACCATGCCACAACAGTGTTCAAAAGAAAGAGTGGGTCTCCTTTCCGTCAGACCGTGTGAATTCTGGGTGTGCCCATGGGCACGCGCTTGTACACGTATATTTTTAATTTGCAGCTGACAAGTTACAGAGCATTGACAGCCACTCGACAGAAGTTGGAGAAGTAGAGAACAACCCAGTGAGCAAGGCGATCGCTCGCCACCTGGGCATTGATATTTCTGCAGAAGGCCGCATGGCAAAGAACAGGAAGGGCATTGCCATTATCATCCACGGGACACCCTTGTCAGGTATGCCACAGCTCCTAAGGGTTGTCACTTTAGGGTTTATGGTGGAGTTCACACATGTAATTTTCGAGACAACAAAATCCTTTTTTTTTTTTAATTTGTATACCACAGGACTATCCCAAAACTTTTAAATTGCCAACCTCAGAGTTAGAGAAAGAGCAGGGACACCTTATTTTTAATTAACACATCTCTGAGTTATTTGAACTTATATTCTTTCAATAATTTAAAAACATTAAAATATTAGAGAAGAATCTGAGACATTAAATTATTTAGAAAGAGAATGGGAAAAAATAAAAATTGATAAAACAAGAGGGAAGGGGGAAATATGTGCAAACTCCTTGAACTGGAAATATTATTTCTATAAACGTACCTTAAGAAAATATTTAGTGATGTGGACAAAGATTAACTGCGTGAATGTTCATTGCAGCATTGCTTACCATAATAAAAGATTGGGAGCAAGTGAAGCATTCAGTAGGGAAGACTGGTTAATTAAGCCTTACTGCATTCACATAGTAAGTTATTTTGCCACTAAAAACAGTGTTTTGTATACCCGCATCCATAGCAGCATTATTCACAGTCACCAAAAGATAGAAACAGCCCAACTGTCCACTGACAGATAAACGGAAAAACAAAATATGACACAATGGGATATTATTCACTCTCAAAAAAGAGGGAAACTCTGACTCATACTACAATATAGATGAACACTGAAGACATTATACTAAGTGTAATCATCACGAAAGGACAATTGCTATATGATTCTACTTACATGAAGTGCTTGGAGTGGTGGAATTCATAGAAACAGAAAGTAGAGTGCTGATTTCCAGGGACTGGGGAAAGAGAAGAATGGGGGCTTATTGTTTAATGGGTACAGAGTTTCCATTTGAGAAGATGAAAAAGTGCTGGAGGTCGGTGGTGGTGATGATCGCACAATAGTATAAATGTATTTATACAACTTAAAATATGGTTAAAATAGTAAGTTTTGAATATATATCACCACAGATTTCAAAGTGCCATAGAAGTGTCCTGAATGAATAGAAAGATGTTCATAATACATCATTTTAAGTAAGAAAAAATGTCATATTTAGGATTTGTGATCTGTATGAATTTCCTATTGCTACTGTAACAAATAACTACACATTTAGTAAGTTGAAACAATGCAAATTTACTTTCTTTCTGAAGGTCAGAAATCTAAAATGTGTCAACAGGGCTGCGTTCCTTCTGGAGGCTTCTAGAAGAGGACCCACTTCCTTGCCTTTTGTAGCTTCTAGAAATGTCACCTGCATTCCTTGCCTGGTGGCCCCTTCTTCCATCCTCAAAACCAGTATCATAGCATCTTCCAGTCTCTCTTCCTTTGCTTCATCATCATATCACCTGTTCTGACTCTGACCCTCCTGGTATTTTCTCCTGTAAGGGCCCTTGCGATTATGTGGGCCCACCCAGATAACCCAGGATAATTTCCCATATCAGGATCCTTAACCTAATCGAAGGTGCTAAGCTCCTTTATCACATAAGGTAACATATTCACAGGTTGCAGGCATTTGGATATGGATGTCTTGGGCGGGACATTGTTCAGCCTACCACATAAGCCATCTCTTTATAAGAAATATAAATAAAGTAATTATATATACATACTTAGCAGTCATATGCTAACTGTAATATCTCTGGGTGGACAAATTATGGATCTTCTTTCTTCTTCCCTCCTGTTTGTTCTTTGAATTTTCTGCTTTCTTTTTAACGAGCAGATATTTTGAAATGAGAGAACAAAGATGAACACAAGTTATTCTTTAAACCAAAAAAGTCTTCCCATTAGAATCAGAGATAGTAGAGCTACAAGACTTTTAAAGGTCATCTGATAGAATTACTATAGACAGAGGAGAAAATCCAGAGAGGAAACGTGTTGTCATCACACGGTGCACAACGCACGGGTGGTGGAATGAGGACAAGAATCCGTAGTCCTGACTTGCCGTTCCAGTCTCCCATCTCTTTTCTGCAGCCATTTCTGACTGCACAAGAGATGTAGAGGCAAAGCGCTTGGAGAGAGAGCTTTACAGAGACCTCCATTCTAGAAGCTTTTTCTGTCTAGGACACTGAGCAGCTGAGAGCCAGGAAATTCAACCTCCTGACCTTTATTGCAGGGAAGTCAGCTACTGCAGTCAGCATGGCCAGGTACTACAACGCAGCCTGCTTGAACATTGACTCCATCGTGCTTGAAGCCATCTCTGATGGCAACAACATCCCAGGGATCCAGGCCCGTGAGCTCTGTATCAGGGCTGCCATAGAGCAGTCCATGAAGGAAGGAGAAGAGTCTGGTAAGAGCCATTTTCCCTGACTTTCTGTGGTTAGGTGGCCGGCAGCCCACTGCTTATACCCATCTTCTCTGTGTCCTCCACTGAGCTTTTCTCCCCCAGCCTTATTGAAGGCTAACTTACAACATGCTGCCAACTTATAGCCCAGGGAAGAGTTGTCTTCACCGAGCATCTAAAGCTCTCCCGGCTGTCCAGACAGGCATGCACTTGGCGCTATGGGGAACAGGACAATGAATCAGAGGCAGCCCACGCCTTTGGGGGTGATGTGGAAGGGAAATAGACATGGGCTTGTTCAGAGCAGAGGGAAATAATGTAACAGGAGCACTGACTTCTGTGAAAGGGCAACTTTGGGGTGGCTGGGGTCCAACAAGCTTGATCTGGGGAAGTTTTCATGGAAATGAGCTTTGAAGGACAGGCAAAGATGAAGTCAAGTACATTCCAGCCTAAGAAAGCAAGGAAGCTGACAGTAAATTAGAGGTGGGAAGGCAGGCTGAGGCCCATCTTAGTTGACCTTGATGCCAAGGATAGGAATTTGGGTTTTATTTTGAAGGAACAGAGGAGTCATGCAGTTTTTACCCTCTGGGAGAAATGGTCAGAAAGCCACAGTAGGAAAGCAGCTCTTGTAATGTCTTATAAAGGAAGCACTGGAGACACCGACAGCGAACAGACTTGGGCCAGCTGACCCCCTAGCTCCTGCGTGGCAGGGAATTGAAAGATGGGGAGGCATTCCAGATGGTCAGCAAGGATTTCCAGTCCCAGGTGGGACATTGAAACCAGGAAGAGAGTGCTGTGGTTTACCAGGGTAGGAAATGTGGGAGGAGAAGAAAGTTTGCTGGAGAGGAGAATTAATTAAGGGTTTGACCCCATAGTAGTGAAGTCTGGTATGACCTGCCTACCAGAGGTGGAGAATTCTGGCTCCATCAGGTAGTCTATGGACCACAGAGCAGGTGAATGTCTGTTCAATGGGAAAATACACTGAAGTTGAGTTACTGCTCTGAGAGGAACAATTTTTATATAAATATTCATTCCTAACAGCATAATATCATTTCTAATATTGTGCCATGCCTGCTGGTTGATTGATAAAAGTGGCTGGGGCTTTCAGACATGTCCCTTCCGTACTTCTGCATAGGATGCTTAAGGAAATAGAAGATTCTTTGCTGAAAAGATCAGAGAAGTAGCTTTTGAGTAGTGTAAGAGAGGAAAAATAATTTTCTCTCTCTTCTGAGTTCTTGACTGAGACTGCTGTAATAAAAGATTAATAAGGGAAAAAACAAGTTTATTAACATGTGTCCTTCCTGTGTACATGCGAGATACTCAGGAGGAAATGAGGTGGCTTAGAGTTCTGAATTAAGTACCATCTTCACAGGGAGAGGAGAGGAGGGAGGTTGTCCTCTTAAGGGAGAGCAAATGAGTCAGTGAAGATGAATGGACCCACAGAAGAGTGGATGAGGGTACGGTAGTTTGTGACAAGTGTGTCTGGGTGTGGTGGTGCCCTTCAGTCTCCTCTCCTCTGATAAGTCAGTCCTCTCTGATGGATGGAACTCCCAGGGCAGGGATTTGTGACAGCTGAGTTCCCTTTGGACTCCTCTCTTTAGGCAGATAAGAGAAGCTCAAAGAAATCTTTTCCCTGCATTTGCTGTTTTTCAAGTGCCCACAGCTCAAAAGCGAGCAGTGTATTTTGAGGTGGCATATCCCGAACCCCAGTAGTCCTATTTTGGGATGGCATATTTCAGCTACCTTCAGTGGGAACCCCAAGCTGCATCATAATTCTGGTTCTCTTAGATTTTGTTTCATTTTCTGTCAATTAAACTGTTTCACAGAGGTCTTTGGAGCTGTGTTGGTATCCCATAACAAACTGTGAATTTGGGCTTCCTATCGGAGAAGGTCATGTCAAGCTAAAGATATAACAGGGGGCACCTGTTGGAAAAGAGGAAATTAGCCCAGAAAGTCCAGAAAGAGGAGAGGGATGAAAAGGACAGGATGGGACGTTGAAAAACACTTAGACTTTAGGAGGAGGGTGGGTAGAAGAAAAGCCAGGGAGAGTCAGAAGGCAGAGTGAGCGTTGGAGGGGTGGGCATTCAGGAGAGCAGGATGCAGAGAAGTCAAGGAAACAGGGCTGTGGGAGGGAGGGGCAAGAAGGGCTTGCACACCTCTCCAGAGCCCTGGTGGGGTCTGGGCACCCTTCCCGCCTTGTCTCTTAGGCCTTATCACTGGTTCGTATACCATTTACCTGACTTCCTTATGCTACTGTCTGCCAACCCCACAGGATGTCAGCTGGGAGCAGGGGTGTGTGTTCGGTCTCTTCACTGATACGTTCCCAGCACCTGGAATGGTGCCTGGAACACAGTAAATATTTCCAAAAGTGTGTCAAATCAATAAATGAATGGAGTCAGAGATAACTGGAAGAACAGATAGATTGAGTCCTAGAGAGGGCCACTGTGGGTCGCAGTTCAGAGGTCATTGGGCACTTTGGAGAAAGCCCTTTGAATGGAGGGGTTAAACCAAAACCTACACTTGCTGTTCGCTATGGAGTCCACAGGCTGTCCTGAAGTGGAGGTGGTAAATCTAACTCTGTGTGTCCCTGTCCCATGCAGTACCCACCAGCCACCTGAAACATGGCCAGTCCAAACTGAAATGTGTTGCTTGGGGGTGGCAGTTCGGGCAGGGGGTTGGGGGTGGCACGTGGGGGTTGAAAATGTAGTAGGAGAAAAAGGTAATAACAAGGTAACAATTTTTTGAAATAGTCACATTTGGGGTATATTGGGTTAAATAAAATATACCATTGAAATCGATTTGTACTTTTTTAATGTGGCTACTAGAAAATCTAAACTACATACACATGATACATCTTTTGGACAGAAGTGGTCCACACTACTGTTTAGAAGCTGGGCAGTGAGGGAAAGAGGAGGTGAAATGATGATGTCTTGAAAGAAATGAGAAATGAAATGAAAACCTTTATTAGTATTGTATCAGGAAGAGCTGGCTTTGTAAGATAAGGCGGGATGATGCCACAGGCAGGGGAAGCTGTAAGACAGGCATAGGGACAGCACAGAAGAGACCCCGCAGCCATCAGTGGAGGCGGGCACAGCCAGGGAGGCACAGGACTCATGGCGAAGTAAGCGGGCACGGGTGGCAAGAGGCTGGAGCCATCATGATTAGGCAGAGCCTGGAGACACCAGGGGTGACGGGGCCTGGGTGAACCAGGGACCTGCCAGCAGGACATTAGTACAGCTGCTCCACTGGTGTCCTCAGGCCCTTTCTCCCCTGCCACTCCCAGGTGCAGTATGGAGTCCTTGTACCTATAACCAGCTCCCAGGGGAGGGACAGAGGGAGACGAGTGAAAAGATAAAGCAGAGTAAGGATAGTAACAACTCTCAAGGGAGTTCTGAGGGCTTATTTGCTGAAATGGCCGACAAGGAATAAGTAGTCTTAGCAAGTCTGCTGAGCTGGAGAATGTGGAGGCTGCCTAGAGCACAGCTGCATCACCCCATTTGAGGTGTCAGCTTTCCAGGGCAGGGCTGCAGTGGACCAGCAGTTTCAGAAGTGCTTGCCCTCAGGGCTGGAAGTACTTGCCCTTGCCCTCAGGGCTGGAAGAGGAAGTGGGGCAGACTAACACGGGATCCACTGGGCCGATGGGCAGTGAAGAGCCCTGGACTCCAGTCCAGCCTCTCCACTCACCTGTCCTCATCCAGCCTCAGAGTGTGGAGCCTCTTCCTCCAGCCCCTCCCTGCCAGCTACAGATGGAGATGGCTATGTGCTCCTCAAGAGAATCACAGCAACCCCAATAGGATTTGTGCCATCCCCTATGATTTCTTTGTCATCAGGAAGTGACTTTTAATATAAACCCACTCTCTCTGTGTAGCCCTTGAGGCTCCTTCAGGCCAAACTGCTGTGGGACAAACACGTCTGAGTATTGAGACTCTGGGCAAGTTGACCTCAGAATCGACCCTGTCCCCTGAAATAAAATCGGCGAAGACTGTTCGTGGGAGCATGATGATTGTCAAAAGCAAGGGGGAGAGCCACGGCTCTGGATCTCAGAAGCAGCACCACCAGCACGCGTCCGAAACGCCACAGGTACAAATCAGGGCTCCCCAGAAGGAGGGGTGGGATCCGTCCTCCTGCCCTTCCTCCTCAGCACCCCTCAGCCATGTCAGCACCATGCCATTGCTGTGGGGGCCGTCACCAGGTTCATGGTTCAGGTCCTGCAAGGAGTGGTCATTCGGCAGGTATTCAGCAAGTGACTTTAACGTTATAGGCACTGGGTTGAGTGCTGACAAAATGAAGATAAATCAAAATCCCTGCACTTAAGCTGCACTAAGAGTCTTATGAAGGAGATAACCTCACATTCAAATATTTGTGATAAAATGAGATTGGTGACAAAAGAGCTTTGTAAAAGGAATTGGCTTGAACAATATGAAATTGCCAACATTCAACCATTGGAACAGCAATTTCATATGGTGCAGCCTAATACTAAAGGAATGCTAAGGATGAAACCATTCATATGAATTGTGGGAGGTCTGCACAGGAGTCTTGGAAGGTCATAAAGAAATCAGAGATTTTGAGCCTCAGCCAAGGGACTTCGAGAACAATCTTGGCAGAATCGCAGGTGTTGTGGCCTGACAGTTGATGGCACCGTGAGAGGCAGTTGATGAGTCATCAGTGGGAAAGTCAATTGAGTGTAGGCTTCCAAGATGTTTCGAAGAACAGGAAAAGAGACTAGTTGTTAAAGGAGCAAATTTAGGGTCAAGAGAGTTGTTTTCTGAAAGAAGGTGGAGGCACAAGCAGGTCTATAAAGGAGAGGAGCTCCTGGAGGAGTGTAAAGTGACAATCCACCCAAGAGGGAATGAAACTCCTGAAGGAGACAGGGAGGGAAGGACTAAGCACAGTCAAAGGGAACTGGGGGCCAGCTCCTTCTGGAGTCAGTAAAGGTGAAAACAGATATAGCTGCCTGTGGAGAAGTCAGGGTGGAGAGTGGAGGTTGTTGAGTGGCTTTAGGACGTGTGCAGGATGCAAAGTCTTTGCAGGAAGTGTTGAGGAGGTTGGTATTGCACAGCATGCTTGAGGAGAGTGACAAAGCACTGATGTGTCCACCAGGAGGAATAGAACCAGAAATGGGTGGTGGACAAAAGAAAAGACAGTTGAGAATGCTGATTCCCCAGCCAAGATAGGAAGCCATGACTTTGCAGTTTTAAGATTTCCCTAACCAGCCACTGGCAACTCATTCAGAGGTAGAGAGAGAAGTCATCACTGCAGGGGCAGGAGTGTGCTCAGAACAAGGGGCAAGGGAGTTGAGAGTGGCATCAGTATATGGGAAGTGCAGTCTATGGAGAGAAGGAATTAAGAGGAGGGCAGTGGAATGAAAGAAACAGGACACGAGGAAAAGTCTGTGGGTCTTGTTACCATCCAAGAGTGCAGTAGTGAGAGTGGGAGAGGTGGGAACTTCAGAGAAGGCTGCTGAGGGAGACAGAGTGGAGGTGAAGGCCCCTGCAAGAGAGGACCCCACATGTTGAATAGGGCAGGTGGATGGAAGTTTGGATGGGGCAGGTGGACAGAAGACAAGGTCTTCACATGAGAAGAGGTATGCAGGTTGGATTGGGACATTCTGTGGGGCTGAATTTGTGCCAGATGATACCTCTGATCTTCATTTCCGTCCCTCCTTCTAACACCTTGAAAATTGGAACCATCAACTCAGTTTCTTTTGCAGCATCATTTAACCTTCTTTTTCAAGATCAAATAAAATGTTCATGGATGAACTAAAACTCATATTTGTATTAAACAGGGTGTCACGAGGAATCATTTTCTTTGATTGGGTTCCATCCATCTGGACAGTGAAGCAAGGCTTTTTAGAATATATCAAAGGCAACAGAAAATCCCAATTCTGATCCCAATCCCCTTGCAACAAATAGGGAACTTAGAGCCTGTTCAAGATCACCCCCGCCCACATGGCCGCCCACACTGCTCCAGTGTGACAAGACTCATGCTTTGGAAAACGGTCACCTTGTTGGCATGCTCCACCCACAAATGGCTGTTCAGTTTTTTAAAGCTCTCCTAAACCATGAACTCTCCAATGACTTAAAGTTTATTCATGTTGCAAGTGGAAAGCAATGTATAATATGTCATATAATGAAGATATGACTATAATATAAGGTCATTTATTTATATGTCACCATGCTCTGGGAGAGCATTCACTGGAAATTCTGATCTTTTGAATGACATTTAATAACAACACTCTGACTTCTCAGTCCCATGCCCACCTCACCTCCTCACTGCCATGGTCATGTTCAAGAACTGGTTCATCATTACGTATAAATTCTGAGACCTCTACACTACACATCCTGTGTCCTGACTACCATCTTCTAACCTTCCACATGACTTACTCTGAGAAGTAACTGGTCCCATCCAAAACCCCAGTCCACATCTTCACTGCCTACCACCCCCTTCACTCCCTATCTTACCCGGTTTGGAATCTGTCTGTCACTTTAGGTGCTCCCTTGCCCTCTTCCCCTTCATCACACTCTCCAAGCAAAACTTCAGCCCTGGTAAGCCTGATTCTCCACCTTCTCCATGCAGGGTGGCTGAACACAAAGCTGAAGACAATCCTCATCTCTCCTGAATGGTATTTTTTTAAAATTAGACCACAAATCTCAAGTGGACCCTTTGGTCTGCCCTAGTAAATTTGCCCTCCATCTCTTCAAGAAAACTATTTTATTGCAGTCATCACTCTCCAAACCCCTAAGACCCTTTCCTCTTCCTCATTCCCAGCTGATGATCTCTCTCCTGACTGCATGGAGGGAGCAACAACAATGAGAAGACAATCACCATATTCTCCCACCACCAGACCTACGAGCCAGGCTGTACCCTAACCCAGCGCTGCCCCCTTCCTGCCATGGAGTCACTACCCCCTGCTCACATCCCAGGCCCTGCACATGTGCACTGGACCCCACTCCTTCTCACTTAAGAGCTGAATTCCTGCAGTCATCCCTTCTCTCTCCAATTTGTTTTTTGCCCTATCTATTGATCCTTCTCATCAGCATCTATGCATGCTTTATTACCTCCCAGCTTTAAAAATATTGTTCCAACATCGCAGATCCCCCTCCAGCTATTACCTCATCCCTCAACTCCTCTTCAGGGCTGTTCCTCCAGAGAATTGCTGCATGCCTCCCTCCTCATCCTCAGCCCCCATTCTCTCTTTCACCTATTCCAGTGAGGCCTTTGTCCTTACCACCCCATGGATCACTCTTCTCAAGGTCTCTGGCATTCATCTTGCCAGATGTTCTGTCTTCCATCTCACATGACCTCGTAGCAGCTGATAAGTCTTCCTCCTGGATGTGCTCCTGGCCACCAGAACACCATGCTCTTCTGCTTCCCCTCTGCCTCTTTCAGGACTCCCCCTGCCCCTGCAGCTTCTCCACCTCCACTGTATTCTTAGGCTTTTGGAATAGGCTGGGACTGAGTCATCTGCTCTTTTCTTTTAGTTCTCTACCTTTTCTCTATAGGTGACCTCATCCAGTTGATTACTTAAGTACTTAAATATTTTCAGGATGTGTGTGCTCCTCACATTTCTATCTCCAGCCCTAATTTCTTGCCCGCCTCAGGTTCACACATGCAAACTCACATTCAGTATCTCTGTTGAATAGCTTAGACACATCTCAGAATGTATGTGTCTGAAAAGTGATTCTTGTGCCTCACCCCAAAGCAGAACAAGACAAAAAATTGCTCTTCCCTCAGTTTTTTCTTTCTTAATAAATGACTTTACCATTTTCCCATTTGCTCAGACCCAAACCCAAAAGATCATTCTTGGTGCCCCTCTTCCTTTCATATCCTATCCCAAGTCCTCATGGAATGGGATGTAAAACAAAGTATCAGCCATTTCTCACCACTTCCACCATGACATCCTTGTCCCTGCCACCATCATCTCCTGCCTTGAACATGGAGATGTCTAACTAATTAGTCTTCCCGCTTCTGCTCTTGTCACCTAATGCAGCAGGCACAGTGGACTTTCAAAAATAAACTCATGACAATAAACTATAAATTAAAAAAATAAATAAAACTCAGATCATTTTCCACCTAAAACATGCCAACAACTTCCCTTAACACTTGGAATAAAATCCAAATTCCTTACTGTGGTCTGGAAGCCCTGACTATGTCTTAGACTTAATTAAGCCCAACCCTTTCCCCCCTTGCTCACTCAGTGCTGGGCTCCCCTGTGCTCTCCGGAGCCCATCAAGCACACTTGTGTGCAAGGAGCTTGCTGTTCCCTCACAGAAAGACTCTCCTCTCAGGATCTTGTCTCATTCTTTCATGTTGTTGTCCAACCCTGTCACCGTTTTCTTTGCCCTTACTTCATTATTTTCTCCCTAGCACTTGTCACTATCTCAGACTATGTTACTGATTTGGATATTCGCATGCTCCTTTTCTGTCCCCTCCATTTGAAATAAGGACCACATAGGCAGCAACATTGCCAGTGTTGTTTGTTGTTGTATCCCTAGTGCTAGAGGGGCCTCTTGCACCTAATAGGTGCCCAGTATTTATTGAATAAATGAACAAATGTGTACATATACAAAGCACCTTCCACAGTGTTCCCACTTGAAGCTTAGGCAATTCTTTAAGGAAGATAGGAATCTCCCATTTTACAAAGCAGTCCCTATTTTACAGATGGGGAAATGAGGATTATACGATTTCCACAAGGTCATATGGCTTGGAAGTGTGAGAGCTGCTGGGACACCAAGCTGGATTCTAACTCCTGATCCTTCTCCCACTTGACAGATTTCCTCCAGCCCTCTCCCTTCCGGGCCCGCACAGCGCCGGCTCAGTGTCAGTGCCAGTATCGGAGGTGAGACCGGGCTCATGAGCTGTGTGCTCCCTGAGGACCTGTTCACCCAGATCCTGGCTGATCGCATACAGGTGCGTCCGTGCCCACCTGCCCAGAGCTGCAGGGCTCATACTCCATCCCTGCGCTGGGACCTGAGATTCCGATCCACAGCCCACCCATGGCAGCTTAGAACCCAGGAGTCTTGTAGAGGAAAGATGAGCTTCTTCACCTCCAAAAGTCATTTGCTCTTGTCCTTTTGACAGCTCTTGTTAGTCCCTGGCCCTGGCGCAGTCTGGTGTCTGAAGCCACTCTCCTTAAAGGACCAGTGAGCTGGTTACATATTTAAAAAAAAAAAAATCAGATTCATGATACAGCCCTGTAGTGGTATATTAAAAATCATAACATGGATCCATGGAAAGTTAGAATTTGGAACCATATTAATTGCTGTAAAAACTTGTCTTCAATGTATTATTGAGAAAAAGCAGATTATGAAATAGTATGTACAGAACAATTGTATTTCTATAAAAATATGTCTAAACATATATCACACAAACACAGTAAAAACTCTGGAAGTGCACATAACCGTGGTTATCTTTGGATAGCAGGATAATGGATTTTTAGTTCTCTTCATACATTTCTGAATTATTTTACAATGACATATTGCTTTTAAAGTCAAGAAACACAATAACCATTTCTGGTTTTAAAATTTTTTTCATAAGCATTGTACAGTTAAAGAAAAGAAAACAAGATCAGCAGGATTTGGGAGGTCACCCCCAAGCCTGTTTGCTGCTTATGGGTTACAGAGAGCTAAATGGCTCACCAGATCCTGGAGTTGTCCATTGGCCTTGGCTTTTCAAAGTAGGCCACGATATTAGTTTCACATTTAAATATAACAAAATGCAGCCTGAGGCTCCCAGGAGATGTTATCACAGGAAATGACTCACATTAAGGTTTGACGGCTACTGTGTTCACAGTGCTGTCACTCTCAGCTGACCTGAGCAAGATGGGCTGATAAGTGTGCTAGTCTTTCATGTACCCAGGTTAAATCACCAGTAAAGTCCAAAGCCAGCAGATCGGTGCTACTCAGAGTACTGGTCTTTGATGAAGCATGGAGTTTGCACTGCTTCCTTCATCGATGGTCTTGCTACAAAGGAAAAAAAAAACTAGCAGCTGAACTAACTAGTGTTTTTAGTGATGTTGATTTTCATTCTGGCGCAAGATTCTGCTCTCATCAAAAACTGGTAGTGATCAGCTCCTGGCCAAGGGTGGCCAGTCTGTGTACCACCCTTTGAGTAACACTGACGTGCAACAGAGGCTGCTCCTCAATGGTTGATATTACCAAGATCGTTACACACCAAGGCAGTAACACCACTGAGAAAGATCTGAATGGCCCACCTGCTGTTGCTGCCCTTGCCGTTACTCTGTGCATGGGGTTTTCGTGCCTTTCCATCTTCTCTCCCTCATGGACCTGCCCAGACCTTCACTTGCACGTTTAGTTTGCTTTCCTTATTTCTATAGAGGTAGAAGAAATCTTTTACTCTATAAATATGTATGGTAAAGCTCTTGCATGACTGATAAAATATGTTTATTTTTCTCTCGTGTTTTATAACAGCGCATCGAATGTAGCAGGTGGAAGGGTGGTATTTACGTGGGGGCCGAGGAGGTCAGAAGAACCCACTGCAGCCCCCACTAAAACCACCCACAAAAAAACAAGCAGCTTTCTCCGTAGAGAACCTGGTAACTGTGGCCTTAGAGACTGTCCTTGTTTGCTCTGGTTTCAGCTGAGTGACTGTTTCCGCGGAGTGGTGTTTGATAGCCTTGAGACCCTCTTTGCTCGGAACACGACGGCAGCTCTCCTCAGCCTGCTGAAGGCCATCGGCAACCGGGAGCACATCTACGTTATCAACATGGCCCAGGATTACTCCGTCATGAAGGCCCAGGAGAAAGCCAAAAAGGAGCAAGAAGGTAAGGCCCCATACCCTCCTGGGCCACCCTTCCCAAGCCTTAATGGCCCTTTTAACAGAGCCTTATGCTTTTTGAAATGCTGCTCCACCACAATCAGCCATCGCACAAATGAAACTATTACGTCTGCCACGTCATCCGCGCTCACCTCTGCCCTGTAAGGTGACCACTTCGCACCTAAGGGAACTAAGCTGCCGGTGACCTGTTGTGAGATTATCAGACGAGGAACGAACCAGCCAGCTCTTCTTGTAACAGACACATCCTCCATTCCCCCCGATATCACACTGCCTCCCTTCTCATCTTTTCTATAATCACAACCAACCCGCGGGTGACACATTGCAAGTCCCATCCCGACTCAGGTGGCTGATTAGCTTGTTGATTTTGTTTAAGGTGACTGTGCATTTCCTGCAAAACTGGAGGTACTGATAAACTTGACAAAACAGCTTCTACATCTTAGCCTCCCGTGTACCCAGCACTGTAGCCAACATTTTGTACACTTGGAATGTCTCTAAATGGCACTCTGGGTTTTTTAATCCTTACAGTAACCCTCTGGAGATCATAGTCCCCCTTTTACAGAGGAGGAAAAGGAGGCTCAGAGACATCAACTGTGTAAGATCACACAGCAAATATTAGTAAGATCTTTGTAACTCTGAAACCTTGCTTTTTTCTGTCATTTCAACAGTAGCCTGAAAAAAAATTCAGTGATTATAAATTAAATACACACACACACACACACACACACACACACATGCGTGCACGCACGTGCATTCAGAGTAATATTAGCTTGAATTCCCAATTTAGTCAGAAGCAGACCTAGCAAATTTTGGTCCCCAAGGGAGGAGGTGACACTTTCCTTGGGAGGCAGACTCTTGTGTCTGGCCTCAGCTCTGGTGACATCACTGCCCTTCCTTACTTGGCCTTACCTCTCTCTTCTGGAAAAACCCAAGCAAATCATTGTACTTTTCCAACAAACTTGAGCTCTCTTAGTTCTGAAACAGAACTTAAAGACTGCTTCCAGGGGCGCTTGGGTGGCTCAATCAGTTAAGCATCCGACTTGGGCTCAGGTCATTATCTTGCACTCTGTGAGTTTGAGCCCTGCATTAGGCTTTGTGCCAACAACTCAGAGCCTGGGGACTGCTTCAGCTTCTGTGTCTCCCTCTCTCTCTGCCCTTCCCTGCTCTCTCTCTCTCTCTCTCTCTCAAAAATAAATAAACGTAAAAAAATATTAAAAAAGAAAGACCACTTCCTTAGATTCTCATCCAGAGAAAAATTAGGAAGAAAATCCCCAGCAGTGTTCTAACATCCAGCTTCCTGCTTTTCCAGAAAGCTTATTTCCCCATTACCATCACCTTGAAAGAAAGTATCTCTTTTCGTTTTCTCATTTACCTGTAGATTGAGGTTTTTCACTGTTGCATTATGGGCTCCTCTCCCTGAAATCATCTGCATTTGAAAAAAGTCCCAAGGCAGCATCCAGTAACAATATTATATTCAAATCTAATTTTTATTGAACATTTATAAATTTACCAGGCACTGGACTAGATGCTTTAGAGGATTGCCTGTTTGATCCCCACAGCAGCCTGTGAAGAAAGAACCATTATTCTTATCTGTTCCTAGCTCTTGGTATGTATCAGAGAAGAATCTTCAGATAAACATCTCCGAGCCCAAAGCACAGGCCTATGAGAAGTAGAGGTTATAGAAAAGAAGCCGAGAGCCTTTGTGCTCGGCACGGCCGTGCTTCTGGAATCTGTAGGGTGTGGAAGATGGTTCCTCTTGGTCTGCAAATGGTTCTGTCACCCTGAGGACTCTGGCGACATATGCTCAAAGTACATTAAGTCCATGGGTGCTATATTACTTCCCTGTTGCTGCAGTAGTAAATTACAGACTGTATGCCTTCAAACAACACAGACTTGATATCTTACATTTCTAGAAGTCAAAAGTCCTTAAAGCGGGGTGTCCACAGGGCTCCGTTCTGTTGAAGGCTCCAGGGAGAGAATCCTTTTCCTTACCTACTCAAGCTTCTAGAGGTCACCTGCATTCCTCAGCTCATCATCCCTACTTCACAGCCTTCTGACCTCTGCTTCCATTGCTACATCTCCTTCTCTGACCCCAACCCTCCTGCACTCCTCTTATAAGGACCTTTGTGATTATACTGGGTCTACTCAGATAATCCGGACAGTCTCCCCGATGCAAGGTCGTTAACTTAATCACATCTGCAAAATCCTTTCCCTCACGCCAGGTAGCATATTCACAGTTCTGGGAATTAGAACACAGACATCTTTGGGACTACTATTCAGCCTAGCACAGATGGAGGCCGGTTTTGGAACTGTGTGAGTGCAAAAAGGCCCAGCAGAGATCAGGAATGCCCCCGCGGCACCACAGCCACCTCTCCCTGGCGCAGACCCAGTGTGGGCTGGGAGCTGAGCCACTGAGGGCCCCACAGCCAAGGCTGGTGAGTCACTTTCCCTCACATTTCATCTCTGTTCCCTCCACAGAGAGCAAACGCAGGGAGGCAATTGAGAAAGAGAAGGAGCGTCTGCAAAATATGGATGAGGAAGAATATGATGCCATGACAGAGGAGGAGAAAATCGTGTTCAATCGAGAGGTTCAGCAGGCCCTCTGGGAAAGGAAGAAGAGGTCAGAATCAAGGGCTAGTCAGAGTGGAAGTGCTTCCCCCCACTTCCCACCCCCAGGGAGTAACACACAGCCCATCCTGGAGACTGGGATCACCTTCCAGGGGAGCAGTGTGACCAAGGGAGACCCAGAAGGATGACCTGCTAAGAGCAAGAAAACACCTTGACCACTGAGGGGATTGGTTGCTGCAACCTTTCAGGGTTTCTTTCCTTGTCCTCTCCCTCCTTCTCTCTGGAGGGCATCTGACACTGGAAGGAGAGTTATATGATACAGTGGTGGAGCACTTCTGGCCCCTGTGCTCTCCAAGGGCGCCCGCAAGCTTCTCCTGACAACTGCCCCCTAGGTGTGACTCAGCTTCTGTGCTGGCTGAGGGGCCGCTCTCTTGACATGAGCTTAATGGTCACTCCCCAGAACTCAGCCATGTCTTCTTTCCTGGCCATTATCTTGGTCTTTTGTGGTGTTATCTGTCTGAGTTCTGGCTGCCTCTCCCACTTGATCCTTGGCCTGGGTAGTTCACCAGAGACCCTGGGAAGTCTCTCAGCCACTTTCTGTGGCCATCACTGGGGACCAGACAGGAATGACTGGATCCCCTCCATACCACCTGGGGCCCAGGAGACTCGGGCTATCTCTGATACATGAGCAGGGCAGCAGGATATATGTCCTTTCTGCCCTCAGATCTTCAAACGTGCCAAGAGAGGAGGGTATATTGCTTACTCTCCATATTCCCTGACAATTCCAAACATTAAAGAGGCAAGCCAAGATACTTGCCCTACTGTAGAGGGAGGTAGTCTCCTTCCACCTCCAGACTCTTCCCACTGACCCCAAAAGAGCTTTTATGCCCTCTGTGCCCCCATAGTACGCCCTCATTTCTTCATCTGCATGGCATGGCATTTCACCTTGTAAAAATGCCCAGGGGGTGTCTGGTGGCTCAGTCAGTTAGCATATGTCTTCAACTCAGGTGATGATCTCACAATTCATGAGTTTGAGCCCCACGTCAGGCTCTGTGCTGGCAGCTCAGAGGCTGGAGCCTGCTTCGGATCCTGTGTCTCCCTCGCTCTCTACCCCTCCCCCACTCACACTCTGTCTCTGTCTCTCAAAAATGAATAAACGTTTAAAAAAAAAGTAAATAAAGCACCATTTCTTACTGTCTGAACATTAGACGTGACAAGTGTAGGACGCTGAGTCCCATCTGAACTGATATAAGAACAACCTTTGCAAGTTACTTTTTGAAAACTACTAACATCAAGCTTGTTTTCAGCCCTTGCCTTGCTCTCTCATGCAAGAAGACTGGAATAGAAATACAGACTGAAAAGTCCTCCTAATTGAGTTTGAGTTAATCATTTTTGCTGAATGACTTTTCAGAGACCCTCCTTTCTTTCTATCTTTCCTTCTCTTCCCTTCTTCTCTCCCTCCCTCCACGCTCCCTCCCTTCCTCCCTTCCTTCCTTCCTTCCTCCTTCTTTCTTTCCTTCCTTCCTTCCTTCCTTTCTGTTTACCCAGATTTCTTTTGTTCATTCTTTTTCTGCCTAAGAAAGCTCTGCCCCTGTCCCTCCATTGGACACTCCCAGGAGGGGGGGGGGAGGTGTGGGTGGTACAGGAGGGGTCTAAACTGTTTTCTCTGTGTGGTTTGATGAAGGGAGCTGGAGAGGCTGGCAAGGGAGATGCATGAAAAGAAGTTACAGCAGGAGCTTGAGCGGCAAAAGGAAGAAGATGAGCTAAAACGGAAGGTCAAAAGGCCAAAGCAAGGACCAATAAAGGAGGAACCTCCCACGAAGAAATCTCAAACAGCAAACCGGCAGGTAGCACCCCTCTCTTGCTCCTTAGCAAGAGGCAGAACAGAGAGAGCAGCCACTGTAGCCAGTCCCTCAATCCAGTACATTTCCCTTCCACAAAATTGACCTGATACTGTTTGGATTTTGCGGTGGAGCAGAAGGTAGGAGGAAAGGGGCCAACGTTTGTCGAAAGCTGATTGTGTGCCAAGAGCTCTGGCTACACTTTATGTAATCCTTTCATTTTGGCCTCCCTCCCACCCTATGAGGTTCAGAGACATGAACCCTGTCTGGGGTTGTGAGAGACAAAGTCGCAGGTCTATGACCTCACCCAGTTACGTCTGACTACAGTCCCTTGCACTTTCGACTGTCCCCCCAAGTCCCCTGGATCGTGCTGAATGGGCTGGTATTCACAGTTGGCCTCGGTAAGCCACAGAGTCAGTGGAGCCCTCTGTTCAACCAGCAGCTTATCTTGACAACAGTCAAGGAAGGTACACCAACATAAACTTGTCCTTGCAGGCAAATAGTGATAGTTTATCAGCCTCCAAAGCTTAGCAGTCACATCTCTGAGGCCATGACCCAGGACAGGCAGAACACTCAGGACAGTGCCGAGGGTGGCACTCACAGCCAAGGAGGGTGGCTAGCCAGCTGATGCGCACAGGGACTATTTCAGCACTGGGCACTCTGAGCGTGAGGCTCAAGCCAGACTCCCAGACAAGATGCAGACTGGTCCCAGTAGGTGAGCAAGGCACAGTGACCACATCTGGGCAGATGTAAGGGCAGAGGAATTAGGCTCCAAGGGTCACAATGAGGTAGCGCTCAGGGAGGAGTAGGGTCTGAGCGTGCAGAAGCAGCCTACTCTTGGGAGCAGAACCAAGCACAAAAAACAAGCAGGCCTGGGGTCTCCACTGCACTGGGCCTCCGGTGCTCTGTGCTGGGCACCTGTAGTCTTCCAAGGGCAAGCCCTCCCTGCCCCTATCTGCCCCCTCCTTCCACACAAAGTCCTCTGCCTGAAATCTGATGTCCAGACAGAACTTTTGGTGTCTTGGCAGTGATTCTACTGACAGTGGAGAAGGACACAGTAGTGGCCAAGCCCCTCCCCTCCATTGGTACGGTGAGGTGAGGGGAAAGCCAACCCTGGCCGAGACTGCCTCGGAGCCCAGCCTTAGGGAGGAGGAGCACTGTCAGCAGGAAAGGGGGTTCTGGGCTGCCCTGCAGGCAGTGATCATTCGACTCAGCTAGACTTCATGTCATCAAAGAATGAACAAAGACCTATAGAGTTTCCAACCAGAGAATAAAATCAGAGCCCACAAAGCAATTTAAAAGGGCAGGAGGAAAGGAATCAAGTTGGTTTCTCTAGGCCAGGTTAATTAAATAAACACATATTTTTTTAAAAGCCAGGCACAGCCAAATTCTAAAGTCCTGTTTGTTCCCCGCCAAGGACCATGGAGAGGATATTTTAACAAAGACCCCCAAGGTGACGTAGACACAGACACAGGCCCTGGGTCTGTAAGAGGCTCCTGGAGACCTGTGAGGCCTTCTTTCCAAACACAACATCCTCTTGCTCTCCCTTATGCTGTTGTTCTCCAGTAGAGAAATGTTTTAAGCATGTTTTATGTGTTTTGCCTTCTAGAATCTTACTTTTTTCAAAGTAGATGTCAAGATGGATGCCATAGAAAGGAAAATATCCACTAGGGAACAGTTAACTGAGAAGGAGGAACTGAACAAGAAGAGAAAGAACCAACTGGCAGATATCCACATGCTTGGGTTGCCCCTCATCCAGGAACCAGAGGACAGTGAGGGGCACCTCCTGAAGGACACTGACAAGCACCTGGCCGAGAAGTTTAAGACCTACGAGCTGACTCTCAAGGATGTTCAGAACATCCTCATGTACTGGGACCGGAAGCAAGGCGTTCTGCTACATCACATGGGCACCGAGGACATGCCCCACGAGCCTGATGACCAGCGCCAGGTTCCTTCGGGTGGGCGCCGAGGCCGCAAGGACCGAGAGAGGGAGCGCGCAGAGAAGGAGAGAGCTGAGAAGGAGCGCCAGGAGCGGGAGAAGGCTGAGAGGGAGCGTCTGGAGAAGCTCCGGGCTCTGGAGGAGCGGAGCGATGGAGGAGAGGGTGATGGGGAGGAGGACCATGAAGGCAAGAAGGATCTAGGTGTGCCATTCATAAACATCCAGACACCCAACATGGAAGGCTTAAGCTGGAAGCAGGCCCTGGAGAATGACAGGCTTCCCAAAGTGGATCAGGTACAGACTTTTCTCCAGGACAGAGATGTAATGAATCAGGTAGTGGGTCTTGTACTAATCTCCATTAAGGTGTTTCTTTCTGTGTTCCTTTAATTCCTTTAATCTCTGATTAATCCCTTGAACATAAAACAACAATGGCTAAAAGGACCTTTTTCTAGTTGGTGAAAATCCATAGAAATTTCCACAGATCTAAATTACTCCATCTAACCTCATTAAAAAACTGCCTATAGGGTTAATTTTTCATATCGATGGTACCAGTGTTATAGGCTGGCAAGGTAGGTATACTGTAGGGTGAAGCAGGAGGCTCACTACTTTAAAATGTTGTTTCCACAAGCTTTCTTTAGTGACAGAAATCATACTATTTATTAGATAGCTTTTTATCCCTAGAAAACATGGCATATTCACAAGTCCCTTTGGGAATGGTTTGAAGGAGATGGTTACTATAGCCTTTTGTCTGAGGATGAATTTTTTCTGTAAAACACCAGAAAGCAAATAGTTTAGGCTGCAGATCATACAGTTTCTGTCACAACCACCACCAATGTGTAAATCAGTGATTTTGTTCCAATATAACTTTATTTACAAAAGCAGGTAGCAGGCCGGACTTGACCAGGAGGGCACAGTTTGCTGATCTCTGGTTTAGTCTATCAGAAATTAGATACAACCTTGACAAGGAGAGAACAGAGCCTGAGAGGAATGTATGGCAGATAAGGGTTGATAGGAGGAAATGGGTAATTCCTCAAGGGGGCAGATTAGGGTGTGATGTGGCCTCACAGCGAGAGTCCGCCACAGTGGGCAAGGTGGGCCAAAGGGCAGAAGACTGTTGGAGGACACAATACCACTAGTTTTCTAGTTCCGCCTCCACTCAGCCTTAGGTAAGGCGTCATGGCCATTTTTCCCCCAGAAATATATTTTTTGAGAAAGAAACATCTTCTCATCTTGCTTTGTGCTCCAGTACTATAGCCAAGATGATCTGCTTGCCTTTTTTTTTTCCTCTCCACATTCCAAGCCACAGGTTAGACTATTGATTATAAAGTTCTTTAACCCTGGCACTATTAATTTAACACTTGGTACAAACTATTCATTCCTTTCCCTCACAGACATTCAAACCCTGGGAGTTAACGCTAGCTAAGTAGTAGGTCTTTAGCCACCTGCCTGGCAGATTAAAAACCCAGGATTCCATGAAGACAGTTGCCTGCTTGGCCTAATAGCCCATTTGGTCCACAGAACGGGTGCTCCAGTGGACTCTAACACCGTTGCGATGATGACAGATCTAGAGATGGCATGCTCATTCTAAGGGGCGCCATGCTGAGAAGGAAGTTGCTGCTAAATTTTAAAGGTGTCTGCTCTGGAAGATGCTCCTTCAGTATATATCAGAGCAGAAGGGGAGAATGCTGTACGAATAAATTTCCTCTCCAGTCTTTTTGACTTCTCTCTTCCTTCCCATCCGTTACCCCATTCCTAGTACCATGGCTTTTTTTTTTTTCTTTGCCATATTTGACCTGCTCCACCCCTATCTTTCAGCATTAGAAGGAAAGAACATTTAAAGGTAAAAGAACAATTAACATGAGATCTGAAAACAGAACAACTCTGTACTATAGACATCAGAGCCTTAGGAGCTATTCTCTAAAACATTTTTTTGAGTGCCTACTATATGCTAGGCCCTGTGCTATATTGTCCTGGCTTCAGTCCAAGTGAAGTTTACATAACATCCAACTGCAGAGACAGGCACACTAAGGTGACAAGGGCCATGATGAGAGAGGTACAGGGAGTGTGCGGCCACAGCAAATACCCTTGCCTGGTCTAGGGGTGTAGGGATCTAGAAAGACGTATAGAGCTGTGTCAGAGGCCTTTCACACCCCTCCTCTGACACATGTCCATGGCAGAGGCATCTCCAAAGAATGTTGAGGAAAAGGCAGAAGGGTCTGAAGCACCCTCTGCTCACTCAGGGAGGCAGTTGGGGGAACCCCACCCTGTGCATAGGAAATTAACGATTGGCTTTTCCTTTAGATCCTGGACATCTTGGGTCTGGGTTCCTCTGGCCCACCCATCCCGCCCCCAGCCTTATTCTCAATCATCTCCTTCCCCACGAAGCAGCTGCCTCTGGCCACAACAGAAAGTCTGAAGCATTTTGTGTTTGTGAGCCCACCATCCGAAGAGCTCCCCCTGCTGGAGGAGAAAAGAGAAGGGGAAGCAGAATCAGAACTTTCAAGCACCTTGGACTCTGGGAAGGTAAAGAGCAAGCCAGCCATCTTGCCCTCCTGACCTTAGCAGGACTTTAGATGGGCAGACAGAGGAGGTCACCCTCCACATGGCCAAAAATTGAGTATGGTGTTGGGTGTCATACTCACTGATGTGTTTGCCCTCGATTCGTCAGGGATCCTGCCTGAGGACACCGCATGAGCCTCTCTCAAAATGGCTCATTCTCATCTTCCACCCTTTTTAGTCCCCATGCGATGGTCTAGGGAACTTGTCGAATTGCTCTGAAGCTCATGTGTGAGAAAAAAAAAATAAGCAAAACCAGCTCTTTTAAGAAAAGATAGAAGGATGTATTGGGAAGATAAGGTAGTTTACACAGTGCATGAGCATACAAGATTCAACAGACACAAATTAAGGCAGACACAGCACTAGAAAAAGAACAGATTACCAAAGAATTTATCAAGGTGATTGGATATTTTGGTAAACTCACTTTTTATCTTTTTATTGACACAATAGAGTAAAATTAATTCCAGCTGGCTTAAAAATATAAGCAATCTGGGGGCACCTCAGCTCAGTCTGTCAACCGTCCAACTCTTGAATTCAGCTCAGGTTATGATCTCACTGTTCGTGAGTTTGAACCTAGCATCGAGCTTTATGCTGACAGCATGGAGCCTGCTTGGGATTCTGTCTCTGACTTTCTCTCTCTCTGCCCCTCCCCTTCTCTCTCTCAAAATAAATAAATGAACATTAAAAAAATTAAAAATAAAAGCAATCCAAATGAAATAATATAAAAGTAAAAGAAAATAGATATGCAATTAATAGAATAAATCACAAAGGAAAAATAGATTTGACCAATAATATGCAGAAGGTATATATATAAAGAACTATAGAGAGGCTTTTTATTACCAGAGGAGTGTGGTAGCCCCAAATTTGAATCTCTCTGCACAGCCTCCTACAAACATACACCTCTGCAAGAATAATAAAATCACCTGAGGGCGCCTGGGTGGCTCAGTCGGTTGAGCATCCGACTTCCACACAGGTCATGATCTTGTGGTTCACGAGTTTGAGCCCCACAGCGGGCTCTGTACTGACAGCTCAGAGCCTGGAACCTGATTCAGATTCTGTGTCTCCCTCTCTGTCTGCCCCTTCTCAGCTCACGCTCTGTGTCTCTCTCTCTCAAAAAATAAATAACAAAATTTAAATAAATAAATAAATAGATAGATAAAATCACCTATAGGCTCTTCCTAAGGCTTAGTTAGGTGAAGAGACCATCTCAAACTGCTATTTACAAGTAAGTAAGAAATTTTCATCTGAGGGGCACCTGGATGGCTAAGTCAGTTGAGCATCCAACTTCAGGTCATAATCTCGCAGTTCATGAGTTTGAGCCCCACATCGGGCTCGCTGCTGTCAGCGAGGAGCCAGCTTTGGATCCTCTGTCCCCCTCTCTCTGCCCCTCCCCTGCTTGCTTGCTCGCTCGCTCTCTCTCTCTCTCTCTCTCTCTCTCTCTCTCCCCCCTCTCAAAAATAAGTAAACATTTAGGAAAAAAAAGAAACTATCATTTGAGATCAGCAGCATACGTGGGCAAGTCTTTCTAGAACAGAGTCCAAATAAAAAAGATTTAAAAATTGCCAACATCAGAGGTGACTATGACACCAACCTCTTTCCTTAAAATGAGCCACAAACAGAAAAAGGTTAAGCATTCTTTAACTTACCATTTTAGGAGGAGCTCTAGTTCATCCCCAATTGTCAGAAGACAGTTCTTCATTCTGGAAGAATGGCAACTAAAACTATAGAAAGAAGAGTAGAATTAGAAAAACACAGGGCACCTGGGTGGCTCAGTTGGTTAAGCGTCCAACTTTGGCTCAGGTCATGATCTCATGGATCATGAGTTTGAGACCTGCATGGAGCTCTCTGCTGTCAATGCAGAGCCCGCTTCTGATCTTCTGTCCCCACCCCTCTCTACTCCTCCCCAGCTCTCACACACATGCTCTCTCTCTGTCTCAAAAATAAACATTTTTTTAAAAAGAAAGAAAAACACTATTCTGTTATCCCCAGGAAAGTATTAATTGAAGAGCACCAACTGATACAAAACAAAAAGCAGTGCTTTGTTGGGGACCAAGATGCGCACTGCGAGCCCAGAGCCTTGTCCCACAGGTGACCAGCCAGCTGCAAAGGCAGAAGCCCATTTCACCATGGCCAGCTCTGGCAGGCACCACTCCAGCCACATGAACATAATGCATCTGTAATCATGCGTCGACATGGCATTTTTTTTTGTCCCTTATTATGTTGGAGTGTGATATATACCGCATCCCCTATGAATCGAATCAAGCTTTGAAGCTTAATTTCTGTCTAACAAAAACTACAGGGAATAAAGGAATAAGTGAAATGACACTCTAAAAACAGTCATAAAATTTCAGAGTATGGAATATTCTATCAGAACACAGATCTGGTCTGTCCAAAAGTCAGTGTGATTAGGAGGGGCTGAGGGGTCTAGAGTAAAAGGTACTAAGGAAACACAACAAAATGCATATAGGAACACATTCCCTGCAGCTTCAAGCTTTCTCTAGGCTTTGGCCTCCTCCTCAGGAAACGGGCTGCCAAGGAACGCACTAGGCTTCTCTCTACACTACTCCTCTTCGCTAGGACAGTCGCCCTCCTCTGCTCTAGGTGGCTGCCAGCATCCTGGACCTACAATGCAGCCACCCCAGACAGTGGACGTGTTGTGGGCATCTGTGTGTCTGTTCGTGTGTGTTTACGAGTATTTAAGACCTCATGCTTGTTTTTAATTAAGGCCCAGGAGGAGCAGACCACCTCCTCTAAGGGGAGCAGACAGAAACTGAAAGAAAAGGCAGAGCAGACCCGAGACATTCAGAAGGACAAACGTCGCATGACCTTCAACAGGAAGGTCCTTTCTGGGGTAATATCTGGAACCATTGCCCCCCTGTCAGATGTGGACCAGAGCAGCTTATCTGAGCAGTCCTCTCAGGAGAAATTAATCAGGTGGGCCTCTGGACCACCTGGGGATGGGGGAGAGGGGGATATAGAAGCCCAAATAGAGGGGGTGGCTATCACAGCACCAGATGGAAGGAGAGTTGTCCTGCCTGTGGGGCCCTCTATGTGGCTGTGCCCAACCCTGGCAGGCAGGGACTCCTCCCAGGCAGCTGTCCTGCCTGCTCCTGGCCCAGAGGAAGCCTTCTCTCTCTAAAAGCCCTGTGGTCTTTGGCAGACTGAACCATTTCCGGTGGATCGTGCCAGCCAACGGTGAGGTGACCTTGAGAATACACTTCTCTTCTGCTGACGTCGGGAACTTTGACCAGACACTTAACTTTGAGATCCTTGGGACTCGCCGCCAGTACCAGCTTTACTGCCGAGGCGTGTGCAGTTACCCATACATCTGCCAAGACCCAAAGTAAGTGTATTGTACTTTGAAAGAGTTGACAGAAATATTTTCATTTTCCTGCCTGGCGCTTTGAGCAAGGTAACTCTCCCTCTCAATGTGGGCCCCGGGTGTTGCCAGGTGTACTGGGCGTCAGTGTCTTGACACTGACAAAGCCATAGGAATGTCATATTCCATGAAACTGAGCAGGCCAGTAGGTGTGAGGCTGGTGAAATGTTCTTCTCTGGCAAGTTAGTTGGCTTATTTAACTACTGAGCTAATTTAAACAGATTCCATATGTACCATCAGACCTTTTCCCCCCATAATATCACTATATGTGTGAAAGTCCACAAACGGACTTTTATTATGAGCTACCAAACACCACTGTGCCCCTTATGCATGACATAAAGCCACCTGGCTGAGCAAGCTAGTGGTACAACCCCTCTAGGGGAAGAGGTCTTTTAGAGCTTGTCCACCAGGAAGACCTATTTTGCAGTTTTCACCAGGGGACCACACTGGACAAGGAACTCAAAAGCTAGCTAATGTCCAGAACTAGTTTTCCACAGGGATTGTTTTTATAGCCGGGCACCCTAGAACAGGAAATCTTAACTCAGCTCTATCATCAGCCCCTCATTATGAAAGACACCACTGGGAATCTTTTTTCTCAAGTTCAAACCATACTATCATCCCAGGGGTGGTGCGAGGGAGGGAGGAGGAATAAAGGCTCAGCTAAGGTCCTCAAATTAAGAATCATTCTGTCTCCAGACACCTGGACCCTTTGCTGAACAGGGAATGTGGGATTCATGTAAACATCAAGGGGAGGCATTGAATTTCCGCTCAGACAGCCTCTCTTCCTCTCTTCCTCCCCTGTGTTCAGAGTGGTATTTCCTCAGCGGAAAATGGACATGAAGACAAATGAGGTCATCTTTAAGAAGTATATTATGAGCATGGAGAAGTATTACTTCGGGCCACTGCTTTGTGGAAAATCAAGAGATAAGTAAGGGTTTCATTTTTTCAAAACAGATTTTAGACTCCAAGTTGGACTCATGAATAATCATACAGACAGGATTGCTATGTGGATGTGGTTTTTATAATGCTGTCTCAGTCAGCCCTGAGCCACAAATCAGGAAAACTGGGTTCATGTGCCCCGAGTTCCTGCTAAGCACCCAGATGAATGTGGGCACCATCTTCCCAGATGGAAAAGCCTGGAGGAGGACCAGGTTTTATTGGAGAAAGGGTAGGATCAAGGGTTCACTTTTCTTGTGTTGTTTGAGATGGTTAGGAAGTATAGCTAGTAGCCACACTAAACAGGGAATAAACTCTGTGGTTTTGATTCTCAGAGGACATCCATGGGGTTCAACAACATAGAGGTCATAGGGGCCTTTTAATAATTTCTGAGGATGAAACCCAAGCAAAGTGAGTTGAAGAGTCAGTGGCCAGTAAAAGAATGGAGATGGGGTGTGAAGATAGTTCTTTGGAAAGCTCGGCTGTGAAGAAAGATAGAGGCGGCAAAGGATGAGAGGGAGAAAGGAGTTTAGGGAACACTGCTCACACACTGTTGTTCTTATGATGTTGGGATGCCAAGAGGACATGGGGCAGAAGAGGTCAGAGTTTTGAAAGGAAGTAAGGGCCATCAGTGGTACAGCTCCCTGAGACTACACAATGGGATACAGAGATGCTGCTCTTGCCGGGAAGAATGGCCACCACCTCCTACTAGGAGAGAGGAAGGCAGATGGCTTCAGGTGCAGATTTTGTTGGAAGAGTGAGAAGGTTCCCATGCAACCATCTATTTTCTCCATGACACTGTTTCAAGGTCATCCCTAACAGGGAGGGAAATGGAGGGAAGATAAAAATGTTGAGAAAATGGAGAGTGGATGAAACAGTTTTTGTGGAAAGCTGGGGAGGGAGAATATTAGAGAAACAGATTAATGTTGTCAGGCAAAATTGGGTGCCCAGATAAGGATGATGGCCATACATTTCTACTGATACCAGTTTTTTCAGTCACATACAAACTTCTCATTGTGTAGGCAAGGAGATTAAGACCAAAACTGGAACAGTTCTAACCATGTCTTATTTCAATCTAGCATTTATTGTGATAAGTAGGCTGAACCAGAAGGCCAAGATGAAGAGGGTTGGCTGATGATGGAGTGGATCTTCAAGGCCCAGTAGAAGGGCTTCAGAGAGAGATGGAGGGGGGTCAGTTTAAGGGACATGATGTACAGAGCAGCCCAAGGTCAGAAGTCAGGGAAATTATCGCCATTAAGAGAGGCATGTGTTCTGGCAGCAGTGGAACCAACCAGACTTTGGGGCCAGACAGCACTGGTCCAGAAGGAGGGGATTACAGTGGCCCAGAAACAAGGCCCAGTACAATGGTTATTATTTATTTATTTTCTTAAACCTTGCTGAACCTCAATGTTCTCATCTGAAAAATGGGAAAATAATAGCACCCACCCACAGATTTGTGAAATTGATCTGGATAATGCACATGAGGCTTGGCATAGTGCTGGATGGTGGAGGTTACCAGTTAGATATGAAGGTCACCCCCCCACACACACTTTGGTAGTGACACAGAGAACATGCTGTGTCTCTGACCCTGACTTGGTCTCTGCCATTTGCTCTCCTTCCTTCCTTTATCACTATCTATCCACAAAGCTCTTCAGACTGTTTCTGGGTAGCAGTGGGGACTATGGTGACTCTGTTTTCCTGACCTGTGCTCTGATCTCTCCTGATGTGTGTCTTCATTGGCATTCCTTGTACCTTCTGTGATTCCTTTTCTGTTCCGTACCATTAACTGAGTAGCTTCTAATGCCAACAGTTCTCAACTCAGTGGCTCTTTCCCAAAGTCATGAAGGAACAGAAACAGCCTTATAACAGTGAACCACACCAAATGAATCCATGTAAGAATAGTAACATCCTGTACAGGTCTAGGAGAAGGAGGTAAAGGAGATCATCTCCAAGACAGATGTGAAATAATAAGTTACTCAAAGGATCATGTTTCCTGGGAAGATATGCCCTGGGAAGGATAGAGCCGCACAGTTCTCAGAATTCTTTGCCATAATAGCTGCCACTGCATTTAATAATCACAGAAATCCTAACACGTATTATCTTCCCATCTTAGAGATGAGGAGACCAAACTTGCAGGGAGAGGGGTCAGGTCATAGCTGCAGGTCTTCACAACTGCATGGCTTGTGTTCTTAGCTGCCAGGCTACTGCCTCGGTGAACCATACTACCTTTTGTACACCCCACACTCTCCTTTTCGGTCTGAACTCCCAGTCAGTGCTCACATCCACACCCTTAACTCTTTTTTTTTAATGTTTATTTATTTATTTTGAGAAAGAAATAGCGAGTAGGGGAGGGACAGAGAGAGAGGAAGACAGAATCGCAAGCAGGCTCTGTGCTTTCAGTGCAGAGCCCAACGCAGAGCTCAAACTCATGAACTGTGAGGTCATGACCTGAGCCAAAATCAAGGGTGGGACAGTTAATCAACTGAGCCACCCAGGTGCCCCTCCACATCCCTAATTCTTCTTCATTTCCAGGTACAAGTCATCCTTGTTCCCAGGCAACACAGAAACGTTGACAATCCTGAACAATTCACCAATGGTCGCAGAGGTGTTCTTCTGTTTTCAGAATGATGTCAAAGCAAACACCTACTTCCTGGAGCCCATCAGCATGATTCTGAAACCCAATGAGAAGCAGGTACAGTCACATGGAAACAAGTCAACCAGGGCAAGTCTTTCTTGGTAAATTTGAGACCTTGGTGTTCTTGGCATAAATGTATTTTGTTTTGACTCTTTCTTTAGATTCTGAACATATGGGCCTACCCTACTGCAGTTGGTGTCTTTGAAGACTGCATTGTCTGCTGCATCAAAGAGAACCCAGAGCCAGCGGTCTTCAAATTAAGCTGCCAAGGGGTCCGCCCAGAACTAGAGCTGGAACCCAGACAATTGCATTTTGACCGACTCTTGCTGCACAGGTCAGAATTCTGGATGATACCAGAACTGCAATGGAATTTAAAGAACATTTAGTTCTAGGGCAACCAACTCATCCTGATTTTCTCAGGACTTTCCTAGTTTTAGCACTGAAAGTCCTGCATCATGGGAAACTTCTAGTCCTATGCAAACCAAGATGGTTAATAACCCTATTCAGTTCACAAGTTAACTTGACTTTAGTGGGGTTCAGAAACCGCCCTCCACCCCTAATATCAATTTCCAAAGTGTGTGCATATTTGCAATTTTCTCAGAAGAACTCACTTTTTTCCAGATTCTCTAAGCAGTCCATTACCGTAAAAGGTTAGGAATCTTTGGTCTAGAAATCAGAACACAAACAAGAGAACACTAGACCAAAACTGGAACTTAACATATTCATTCACTGGCCTCATATTATTCTACATAGAGAATGTTTATTTCTTGGACTACTAGAAGAGAATATTGTTATGATATGTATCCTGTATCCTACATTCCTTGATTGTTACCACCAGGACCCATTCCCTGATAAACACTGGTTAGTGAGCTAAGCAATGATTGAAATAACTAGGAGTGCTTTTTCTGACCTGCCATAATAAATCAGAATCATTTGAAACTGACAAAATTTCTTTTGGTCCCTGCAGAAAAGAATCCAAGGTAGTTCTCCTCCGCAACATCACACCCCTGCCTGTGGCCTGGCGAATCACCAGCCTGGAGCACCTGGGCGATGACTTCACTGTGTCCACCATGCAGGGGACCATCCCCCCCAAGGCTGAGTACAGCCTGCAGATGCACTTCCAGCCCTCCAAACCTGTCAACATCAAGAGGATGATCAGGTTGGAGGTGAGGCTTCACACATCTTCAGACTTGCTCATCAAATGTGTACATATTGGGTTCCCTGATACACACACACACAGAGTCAGGTCTCCCTATTACATGCTCCCAACTGATCCCCGTTTGACAACAATCGACCCACGGTGTCTTGTTCTGCACCCAATCGTAAACTCCAAAAAAGGCAGTCTTACTCATGGCTGATTTCCTAGTGCTAAGAACATAGCACTCATTCAGTGCAGAGTGAGTGAGTGACTGACTGACTGAATGGTGTTACTATCCCTATGTAAGCCTGAGATTTCTGATTTCACACTCCCAAACCCAGTCACTGCTCAGATCCCTATCTCGATAAACATCACCTTTCGCCTAGATGCTCCCAACAGACACCTCGAAACCATCTTTGATTCCCTCCTTTCCATGACAGCCTGTGTCAGGCCCCATCTTCCAACAAGTCTTGTCAATTCTGTCTCCCAGGATACCTCCCACCTGCCTGCTCCTCTGATCTCGCTGCTGCTGCCACCCTCGCCCAGGCCATCCATGGCATCTCTCGCCTGGACTTTGGCAGAGGCCTATTCCCCATCCGGGTCAGTCAGTCCAGGCCCCTCTCCTTCTGCCAGCACTCTGCTGGCTCCAGCTGCAGTGAGGATAGAGCCTAGGCTCCCCTGCTTCTAAGGTCCTGCCTACCTCTGTATCCAAACTCGCTCTCACGCATTGGCTCCATCACGTGGTCTCCTGGCTTTTTCCTGCCTCAGGCCCTTGGCCCTGAGACAGCCCTGCTAAGAATGTCACCCCCAGGCTCTGTGGGGTCCACTAAACAGCACTGCTCCCACTGGGTTCCCCTAGTCACCTCATCAAGGCAATCTCCTGTGATGTGCTATCACTTGCCCTACCTTCTGTCCTTCAGAGCACCTCCCCCTTTCGGATATCCTGCTTCTTTCTCTACTTTCTTATGTGAATTCCATCAGGGAAAGATCTTGCCTGACTTGCTCATCCATCTGTATTCATTTCCAAGGGCTGACGTAACAAATGCCCACAAACTAAGTGGCTTAAACAACACACATCTGTTCTCTCACAGTTCTGGAAACCAGAAGTGTGAAATCAAGGAATCTGCAGGGTCATAGTCCCTCTGAAGGCTCTGGGGAAGAATCCTTCCTTGCTTCGTCCAGCTTCTGGTGGCTCCAGGTGTTCCTGGGCTTGTGGCTGCATCTCTCTAACTCTGCCTCCGTCTTTGCATGGCCTTTTCTGTCTGCATCTTCTCTTCTTCTATCTCTTATAAGGACATTTGTCATTAGGTATAGGGCCCACCCAGATAATCCAGGAAGATCTCACCTCAAGATCTTTAACTCAATTACATCTGCAAAGACTTTTTCCGGGGTGCCTTGGTGGCTCAGTCGGTTGAGCGTCCGACTTCAGCTCAGGTCATGATCTCGCGGTTCGTAGGTTCGAGCCCCGCGTCGGGCTCTGTGCTGACAGCTAGCTCAGAGCCTGGAGCCTGCTTCAAATTCTATGTCTACCTCTCTCTCTGCCCCTCCCCTGCTCATGCTGTCTCTCTCTCTCTCTCTCTCTCTCTCTCTCTCAAAAATAAGTAAAGCATTAGAAATTTTTTAAAAAAAAGACTTTTTCCAAATAAAGTCACATTCCTGGGTTCTAGGGGTTAAGACATGGCCACCATTCATTCTACTACTCCATCAGGCCCCCAGTATCTAGCACAGGCCTAAATGTAGAAGGTACTTGGTAGAATCTGTAAAATGAACGAACGAATGAATGAATGAATGCCACTGACTTTTGTTGCTTGAATCAATTCTGCAACAGTCAAGGGATTATCCAAGCTTCTCTTTGAATAGTTGCAGGAATAGAAAACTTAATAATACTCAAAGCAGCCTGATCTTCCTTGGAACAGGTCTGACTATTAATTCTTCCTTAGGTTAAGTTCAGATTTACAACTGTAACTTACATGAATTAATTCCTATTTCTACTTTTGGGTCCACTCAATGGATCTAATCTCCATTTTCACCTACCTATGACAGTCCTTAAGATAGCTGAACACAGATACTGATAGATTCATTTAATCAACAATTGTGTATGACTAACAGCATTTTGTTAAGTTTAATTTTTTATTGAGAGAGAGAGAGAGAGCACAGGCAGGGGAGGGGCAGAGAGAAGAAGAGACAGAATCCTAAACAGGCTCTGCACCATCAGCATTACAGCCCAATGCGGGGCTCGAACTCATGAACCATGAGATACAATGACCAACACCAGTCTTGGGACTCTGTGCTGGGCGTGGAGCCTGCTTAAGATTCTCTCTCTCTCCCTGTCCCTCTGCCCTTCTCCCATGCACTCTTGCGCTCTCTCTGGCGCACTCTCTCTCTCTCTCTCAAATAGATAATATTCCAAAGAGCACTTTTCTGCAGTGTATACTCACAGCCTCAACTTCAGTAATGTAGTGACAATCATGCAAATAATTTAAAACCCGTAAGTGGACAAGATGAAAAAATATAGTTCCTTTTTCCCTTTCTTACATTGATTGTCTACGCTGGCACTTCCCGAAGGATGTTATGAGAATATTAATCATACCAAATGCTCAGTGAAGTCAAAAGCTAAATACATCTAAAAAATATTCTACACCATATCTCCTTCTCCATCATTCCCACTGCATGGTACATAGTTCAAGCTTCAAGCGTCCTGTGGATCTTGCTTTTACTCAAAAATTTCTCTTACCCCAACAGGTTTTAGATGCAGACAATCTTGTTGGTATTGTTCAGATTGAAAATATCTCAGTCTTCGCAGAGTCTTATGACGTTGCCTTGGACATCACCTTCCCAAAAGGTCTGTTGACCCCTTCAAGGAAAGTCACATCTTTTAGTGCAGTATATTTTTTTAGTTTAAATTTTAGTTAACCAATATACAGTACAATATTGGTTTCAGGAGTAGAATTCAGTGATTTGTCACTTACATACAGTGCCCGGTGCTCATCACAAGTGCTCTGCTTAGTACCCAGCACCCATCCAGCCCATCCCCCACTCACTTCCCTCCATCAACTCTCAGTTTTTTCTCTATCATTAAAATTCTCTAGTGGGTTGTTTCCCTCTCTTCTCTTCCCCGCGCTTCCCATATATTCGTCTGTTTTGTTTCTAAAATTCCACATGAGTGAAATCATATGGTATTTGTCTTTCTCTGGTACTGTAGTATAGTTCTTTTTTTTCCACCTAAGTATTTTTTTAAATATAATTTATCTTCAAGTTAGCTAACATACAGTGTATACAGTGTGCTCTTGGTTTTGGGGGTAGATTCCCATGATTCATCACTTAGTATATTTCTTATATACAGGTAGATAGTGGATGTTGGGGAGGGCGTGAAATTTCAGTAAATAGTAATGCAAATCCCTGAGTAATGTTAGCAACATTACTTTGAATCTTAATTTCTCTAATGGGAGATGACAAGGGGTGGCCATTATTAGAAAGTTTGCAGAGCTTTGTTCCAAACAGTCATTTTAGAGTAAGTATCTGTCTTCCACCCTGTATTAGTTTTCTATCACTGCCATAACAAATTACCAGAAACATTGTGGCTTAAAACAATACAAAGTTATCATCTTACAGTTCTTTAGGTCTGAAGTCCAAAACTGATCTAACTGGGCTAACACCAGTGTGTTGGCAGAGCTGCATTCATATGGAAGCTCTGAGGGAGAATCCATTTCCTTGCCTTTTCCAGCTTCCAGAAGCTACCTGCATCCCTTGGGGCATGGTCCTTTTCCTCCATCTACAGAGCCAGCAATGTTGGGCCAGGTCCTTCTCACACCACCATCCCTCTAGCTCTCCCACTTCTGTCTCCTTCTTCTACCTTTAAGGACCCTTATGATTACATTGGGCTCACCCAGAGAATCCAAGATGACCTTTCTATTTTTTTTTAATGTTTATTTATTTTTGAGAGAGAGAGACAGAGCACATGCAGGGGAGGGACAGAGAGAAGGAGACACAGAATTGGAAGCAGGCTCCAGGCTCTGAGCTGTCAGCACAGAGCCCAATGCAGGGCTCAAACTCATAAACTGCAAGATCATGACCTGAGCCAAAGTCAGACATTTAACCGACTGAGCCACCCAGGCGCCCCATGACCTTTCTATTTTTTAAAGTCAGATGATTAGCATCTATAAGTCCATCTATAATTCTCCTTTGACATGTAAATTAGCATATTCAGAGATTCCAGGGATTAGGACATGGACACCTCCCAGGGGCACAGGCCATTATTCTGCCCAGTCCACTGCCCTAACACCCAGGTTAGATCCCTCCCTTTTAGCATGCAGTTCTCCATTATTCCTCCCTTTTCTGACTGGTCTCCTTCTCAGCAAGATTCATAGAACATGAGATCCACATGTTTGCCTACATGTCATTAGTCTTATGTACAAAGATATTTATTGCAGCATTATTTGTAATAATCAAAGATTGGAAATAACCTAAATACCTATTAAGAATGGAATATTATTATCATAGAAATAATATTGTAAATTATGAAACAGTCTATCATGGCACATTATATAACCATTAAGATCATGTTTATGAGGAGTTTTCAATTATGTGGGGACATGTTTATGACACAGTGCTAAGTAAAACAATACAAATTTATATGCAATATTCTAACTATGTATATTATACACTTGATGCAAAAAAAAATTTAATAGAAGAAATTTTAGCTAATGGAAAGCATGAGAGGAAGGACAGCAGTCCTAAGATGGAAGCCAGGGAGCCACCCAACTTGAACTGGGCTCAAGAGCAGTGTTTATTGTTTCTTGAATAAGATTCAATTACTCAAGGTATTTTTAGCCACAGTGTTTTCAGAAAACAAATCCTCTGAACTTGTCTCCATGGATTTTCCACGTGAACTTCAGTAGGGAGTTCCCCTGCATCTCATCCCCGTGCCATCCACTCACCCTCCCTACCCTGGCCCCTGGCCTCTGCAGGAGCTGAAGGAGGCCTTGATTTCGGGATTGTGAAGGTCATGGAAGAGGTGAAGCAGCCCCTGCAGCTGAAGAACCGTGGGAAATACGAGATCATGTTCAGGTAACCTGAACACCATCAGGCACATGATCGTCCCCATCCACTCACGGGGAGAAAAGTGCAGTCTGGGAGATAAAAAAAAAAAAAAAAAACACACCTCTTGATACGGAAATCACAAGAACTATCTCTGCTTTGAGCCTCACCCGGGCTTCGAATGAATGGAATCCCAACTCCTCTGAGAGCAGAGACTTTCACACTGCTCTCCACTCTGTGGCTTTTCAGGGACCCTCTGAAAGTACCCAGAGCCACAGGGGTCTGGGGGTGGGATGGAAACTCAGAGGGAGAGGTTTGGGAGGAAGACATACAAAGTGAGGGTGAGGGGAGGTCCTGGGGGTGGAGGGAGAGACTGGAGATGGGGACGTGGCCTCAAGCTGGTTCCTATCTGTCTCGTAAGTTGGCATTCCACCTCCGACTGGATGTGAAAAAAGGGATTTTCCAATTTTCTTTTTTAATTTTAAGAACCACTGTGTTCTAGAATCCAAATGGTGTCCTGGTAGAATAGATCTCCGGCTTGTGCTCTTCTCTTGAGGAAGGAAAAATAATGTAAAAGCAGAGAAGGAGATAAGCCATAAGAGGATTCTTAAATACAGAGAACAAACTGAGGGTTGTTGGAGCAGTGTTGGGTGGGGGGATGGGCTAAATGAGCAAGGGGCATTAAGGAGGACACTTGTTGGGATGAGCACTGGGTGTTATATGTAGGTGATAAATCACTAAATTCTATTCCTGAAATCATTATTACACTAACTTGGATTTAAATTTTTAAAAATAAGTAAATAAAAATTTTTTAAAAATGAAACAGAAGGGGTGCCTGGGTGGCTCAATCATTTAAGTATCAGACTGCAGCTCAGGCCATGATCTCACGGGTTCGTGGGTTTGAGCCCCCCATCAGGCTCTGTGCTGACAGCTCACTAAATCTGAAATTTCTCAAAGAGGAATGGGTGGTACTGGGTTGGGGAAGGGAGAAGGTCACTCAGGCAGGGTCACACAAGCCTTGGGGGCAGTGGCAAGACCCGTGGCCAGTCTACAATCTATTCTCTGGACAATTATCCTGCTCCTAGAAAAACTGTAGCTGATAAAGGGACTTCCCTCTCTCTGACTAAGAAGAAACTCAGTGTATTTGTGTGACAGCTTCATTGCAGCTGATGGCTGACATGACAGAGGTCCTGCCTCAGAGCTACCATTACTAGACCCATAAATTGAAATATAGATAAATATAGATAAAATATAGATAAAAGCTAAAAGAAAGCCACTGTCCCCTTGGAATTAGTGCTGAATGGAGTCTTGCCCGTGGTGAGTTTTGTTGTAGGTTATCATTGGGGCATTAGCTCTGCTCTTTGAGGTTACATGGAACAGTCACCTTCAGGTTGGAACAGGTGATCAAAATTCACTGGAAGGCTGTGCGGGGAAGGGAGGAAGCTCAGGTACCAGGTAAGCAGCAGTGGAGCCGCCAGGCCTCCTTGAGCATGGGGGTGACATTAAGGTCCCCACACCAACTCTAGGTGTCCTGCCTCAGCCCAAGTTCCTCGCTTCTACTCCAGTCCCTCTGTCATTTTCATGAGCCAGGTGCTCTCTGTGGCTTCTCACCTCACTCCCATTGGGCCATGGCCTCCCTTTCCAAGTACCCCTGTTAAATGGCTTCTGACCCTGCTTTCTCTCCTTCCTTAGATTCCTTGGCTTCTGCATCACTGTTCCTCTGTATGTGTTGCATGCAGTCACAGAGAGTGGAGGAAGAGCAAGAGAGAGATTAATTAATTTAGTTGATCCTTATCTAGCAACAGGTGTCTCTGTTGGGCAAAGATATCCTACAAAGTCACCTCTTGACCTCAGGCTAGAGATGGCTGTCTTTGCCTCACGCACCAATCCCTGGCCTAGTCTATCCTGGTTGTGGAGGAGTGGTCAGAGTACAAAGCACAGTGGGCATTTCTAGACACCGTGCATAAGCAGGGCCAGGGACATGACAGGCACTCAACAGTCTAGTCTCCTCTCTAGTGTCATGAATTCCCCATAATGACTTAAACTGACCTTTTATTCTTATATTTCAGCTTTTCCGTGGACTCCTTAGGGATTTTGCCAACCAGTGTAAATTCCATGATCTCAGTCGTCCCCAAGAAGGGCTCACTGAACACAACAGAAAAGCCCACAAATGTCCAAGTGGTATTTCGTGCAAAAAATGAAGTGAAGATTGAGTACCAGCCAGTTCTGCGCTGTCAGGTACAACAGCTCAAAAGGAGGATTCACTCAGGGGCAGGATTGTGGGACTCATTTTGAAAAGAATAGTACATGAACTAACACATGCTCCAGGGTTGGTCCCTAGCTAGCAGGCAGCAGTAGGTCAGGTGGGAGGTGTACAAACTCATCAGGAATCAAGAGTGCCAGACAGGAAATGTAGCCCCTGATCTTCGAGGAGCACCAAAGGAGCTGAGTTCAGTCATCAAATGCAAAAGAAGATCAGGGAAGTAAAGGGGTAAGTAAAGTTGGTCCATGTTGGTCCATGGCTGGTACATAGTAAGTGTGATATTAGTGTTTGATGATAATATTGATGCAATAAAGAGAGAATGAAAAACGGAATGGATTGGCTTTGTGTCAATGATGAAAGTAGAGAACTGAGTAGATAGTCATGGGAATTAGTATAATGGCTAACATCTTCCCACTCCTTCCTCCCTTCTAGATTATTGAGCCCAATATCGCAGAAGGAAGTGAAATCATTGCCAGCATCCCAATTAAGTTTTCTGTGAATGCAGTGTACTCCAAATATAACATCAGCCCCTCCTCCATCATCAACTTTGGGGCTTTGATCTGTGGCACTCGGAGAAGCATCACCTTCACCATAGAAAATCAAGGTGTCACTGACTTCAAGTATGCCCTCTATAGGCTGACAGGGGAGAGTCCCATTCATCAAAAGAAAATGTAAGACAAGTATTCACTTAACTCATGCCATTCCCTGGTTAATTAGTACATTATATTTTACAAAGAGCTTTCATATATTTCATCTAAATTCACCCAATCCCTGGGGTGCCTGGGTGGATCAGTTGGTTAAGTGTCTGACTTCTGCTCAGGTCATGATCTCATGGTTCATGGGTTTGAGCCCCTCATTGGGCTCTATGCTGACAGTTCAGAGCCTGGAGCCTGCTTCACATTCTGTGTCTCCCTCTCTCTCTCTCTACCACTACCCTGCTCACACTCTGTCTCCCTCAAAAATAAATAAAACCTTAAATTCACCAATCCCACAAAAGGGTGAGGTCACTAAGATTTAGAAGTGGCTCATCCAGCCCAGAACTGGACCCACAAATGTACGGCCAA
>CM053563.1:43875336-43928103 GCA_028646485.1 Cryptoprocta ferox
TATCAGTAAAACTCCCCTATGACCCAGCAATAGCACTGCTGGGGATTTACCCAAGGGACAGAAGTGCTGATGCATAGGGGCACCTGTACCCCAATGTTCGTAGCGGCACTTTCAACGATAGCCAAATCATGGAAAGAGCCTAAATGCCCATCAACTGATGAATGGATTAGGAAGATGTGGTTCATCTATACAATGGAATACTACATGGCCATGAGAAAGAATGACATCTGGCCATTCGTAGCAAAGTGGATGGACCTCGAGGGTGTCATGCTAAGCGAAATAAGTCAGGCAGAGAAGGACAGATACCATATGTTTGCACTCATAGGTCTAACAGGAGAAATCTAACAGAGGACCATGGGGAGGGGAAGGAGGAAAAAGAGTTAGGGAGAGGGAGGGAGGCAAAACACGAGAGACTCTTGAATACTGAAAAGAAACTGAGGGCAGAAGAGGAAGGGGGAAAGGGGAAGGGGGGTGATGGTCTTGGTGGAGGTCACTTGTGGGGAAGAGCACTGGGTGTTATATGGAAACCAACCTGACAATAAACTATAAAGTTAAAAAAAATTAAAAAATTTAAAAAAAAGAAATAAACATGCCTCATCATGCATAAAAGAAAAAAAAAAGAAGTGGCTCATCCAAAATTATATAAGAAATCACTAGTAGATCTCAGTTCTGAACCCACATCTCAGACTCCAGATATCATATGCTTTCTAACTGTGGTCAGATCTAAGATAAATTTAATGGAACAGATGTAAAGTCTTCTGCTTGGGGTTGTGTCTGTTGTCCTGGTGCTTCTCTTCTTGTGTACTACAAGACTCACAATAAGTCAGTGTCCTCTTTATTGTAGGATGTCGGGGGACTATTATAACTGCAAGCTAAATCAGAATAAATCAGGGTGCCTGGGTGGCTAAGTCAGTTAAGCAGCCGACTTCAGCTGAGGTCATGATCTTGTGGTTCCTGAGTTCAAGCCCCACGTCGGGCTCTGTGCTGGCAGCTCAGAGCCTGGAGCCTGCCGCAGATTCTGCGTCTCCTTCTCTCTTTGCCCTTCCCCTGCTCACTCTCTGTCTCTCAAAAAATAAATAAACATTAAAAAAATTAAAAAGAAAAATAAATCATAGCTGTGCTTCATGAGGGATGGCAAAAGGTACCCCAGAAATGTAGACTAGAGACACATGCTGCCACATTCAGTCTGCCAGGACTTTTTTTTTTTTTACCTTCTCCACCATGAAGACCCAGTATAACAAGAGTAAACTTAATAGCTGTTCCAACGAGAAAACTCTGTATTCTTCAAAAGGCAGCTCTTAATCAATTCACTAAAACAATTCACCTTTTGAGTGCTTTTGTCTTTTATTTGATCATCTTTTTTGGCAAATTAAGGATAGTTTTACCAAGTCTCAAGGCACTTTGTCCTGACTAATTAATTGACTCCCTAATTAATTAATTATGAATTTAAAATGGACTTTACAAGCAATAATTTCATTTTTTTTTCAGACATCCATTGTTTGTTATTATTTTGCATTTTTATAGATATGTGCTTCCATTTTGGCTAAGTTTGGATGTATTAAGAAATGTATTAAACTATTTAAAGTCTCTTCCAAATTTAATTTCAACTTAATTTTTTACCATTTATTTTATAATAATACCTTTGACAGATATTATGGTATAATTGTATTTTGCTTTAAAATGTTTTTTTATTTAAATTCAAGTTAGTTAACATACAGTGTTTTTAATTTTAATCTGTTTTTCATTTAAGTATGTACAAATTTAATGCAAAACACTCAAAGGGGGTTGAACTTTTGTTGTTCTGGTCTTTATGCAAGTGAATGCTCAAATTATATAAAGCTCTCAAAAGTTTTAGATTGCACCTCAAATACATTTGACATTGTAGGTTAACTGGTGTCTAGACAAACTAATTAATGGATAAACTAGCTTCAAATGAAGTGAACAGCAGCCAAAAACCTGTATTTGAGCTATTGCTTAAACTCAATTTTAAAAGCACCATGTCTATAAATATGAAGAAAAGGGACAGAATTTAAGTCTATTTGACATTTCCTTTTTTTTTTTAAATAAGATCAAGTAAAGATTTTTCCACAAATGATTTTCCATAGATAATTTTCACACACTCCTTTCCAGTGAAGTCGGGTAAACATTTAAAAATTATTATTTTCTTGCAGTAATGTTCATGTCCTTGTGAATCATAGTTAATGAGTACAATTACTATATAGTTTTCTTAGAATTGTTCAGTGAGGTTGGCTAGTGATAAATATGCTGACTCCCCCAGATGCCCCTTTGGCTGCCTCCTCCTATTCTTAGGACAAAGGACATTACGATTAGCAGACAAGTGATACTGAATATCACCCCCCCAACCTGAGAGTGTACTCCTGCTTCTTTAACCAGAACCGGCCATGTTAGACATGCAAGATCCCGGGAAAGCTTCTACAAGACTGGCCCTTCCAAAGGAACCAAGTTCTCTGATGTTGTTCAGAAAGAAGTAAACGTCACAAACCAGGTGAGCATCCTTTTCCTTGTCACAGAAACCCTGTAAGGCCGCCTCCCAACTAGTTCCCTCCTGACTAGTTCTTGCAACAAATACCTCCCTAGACTAGTGGGATTTGAATGAACCTATGGTGGCAGGAATTCTAGTTATATTGAAATATTACTTCTGGGGTGCCTGGGTAGCTCAGCCGTTAAGTGTCTGACTTTGGCTCAGGTCATGATCTCACGGTTTGTGGGTTTGAGCCCCGCACTGGGCTCTGTGCTGACAGCTCAGAGCCTGGAGTCTGCTTCAGATTCTGTCTTCCTCTCTCTCTGCCCTACCCTCCTTGCACTGTGTGTGTGTGTCTCTCTCTCTCAAAAATAAACATTAAAAAAAGTTTTTTTTAAAGAAATGTTACTTTCCTTTTAAGGCAAGGTGTTGACTTTTAATGTGGATATCCTCTCTTGTTTTAAAACCTTCATTGGCTCCTCATTGCCTTAAAATTAAGTTTCATCTTCTCATATATATTTTAATCAAGAATCATTTGTTTATAAAAAACAGAAACCCATTTGGACAGGCTTAAGTAAAAGCATATTTTTAGACTTCTCTAATAAGATGAAATAAATGTACTTTTCTTTATTCTGCCCAACTAAGTACAACTAAAAACCCTTTACACTGTGTACAAAACAAACATAGAAGACCAAAAGGTGAGGAGAAAAAAATCAGACTACCTAGGGTCCTTGGGACCTAACAAACATCATAATGGTGAGTTCCTTGAGTTTTCTTTTTACTTCATATATCTAAAACTGGGTGCAAAATGAGCCAGCAACCCAGAAACATCAAGATACAAACCAAAAAAAGCTCCAACAAAAACCCGCTCCCACTAGACAGAGGACCAGGAAAAGAGCAGCCTGGCAAGACAGAAAACTTTCATAAGAACTTTTCTATTACAGAAGCACCTGAGTGGCTCAGTTGGTTAAGCATCCAACTCTTGATCTCGGCTCAGGTCTTGATCTCAGAGTCATGAGTTCAAGCCCTGCGTTGGGCCCCATGCTGACCATGAAGTCTAATCCAAAAAAAAAAAAAAAAAAAGACCTATTATAGTCAAACGACAGAAAAATCTGTGGCCGTATCTGACCCCTGCTTGCAAAGGCCATTAGGAAGTCTAGACTTACACCTTACCCAGGCTGTCATGAGATGTCCCAAACCCCCGCCAGAGTTGTGTTCAAGAATCCCCAGTAGGGAGCTAGGGCTTTCATTACCCCCATCACCTCTACCTTTTATTAGTAAAGACACCACTTGGGGATCCTTGACTTCCACCCCAACCCAGAGGTAATGAGACATCCCTCCCTTCCCCACAATGGACCTCCCTACCCCAAGACATCAGCAGAACAGTAGCAAGGCACTCCTACCCTTTCCCACCACAGAAGTATCTGTCTAGGACTAGTGGGAAATGGGAATTGACACTCCTGTCTGGCAGTTATGAGAAGTCTAATGGGGGGATCTGGACCCCCACCCCCACCTGGAAGTAATGAGCCAGTGCCCCCCACTTCCAGAGTGGTGTCAGATAAGGCTAGCTCAAACAGAAGACTTAAATAAGATCCAGAGTCTCATAATAGCCAAAATTCCCAGGTTTCAAGTGAAAATCACTCATCGTATCAAAAACTAGGAAGATCTCCCACTAATAGATGCCAACACTGAATTGACTATTAGAATTATCTGACAAAGATGTTAAAGCAGCCAACATAAAAATGCTTCAAAGAGAAATTCTAAACATGTTTGGAACAAATGAAAAAAGTCTTAGCAAATGAAGAGAAGACATAAAAAACCGATGGAAACTTTGGTACTGAAAAAATAACCAAAAGTTAAAACTCAGTTGGTGGGTTCAACAATAGAATGGAGGGAACAGAGGAAAGAACCAGTGAACTTGAAGACAAAACAATAGAAATTCCTGTATCTCTTTCCTACTGCTCTCATAACAAATTACTTCAAACTTAGTGGTTTAAGACAATACAGATTTTATCTTATACTTCTGTAAGTCGGAAGGTTGACATAGGTCTCACTGGGCTGATGTCAAGGTACTTGCAAAGCTGTATTCTTTTCTGGAGACTTTGGAAGAGAATCCATTTCCTCACCTTTTCCACCTTCTGCCTTTCATGGTTCATAATTTCCTTCCTCCATCTTCAAAACCAGCCATAGTGGATCAAGTCCTTCTCACATCACATGACTCCAGCCTCTTCCATAGTCACATCCCCCTCTAACTCTCTTAGGCCTGCTTCTTCCATATCTCAGGGCCCTTGTGATTACATTGGTCCCAAGATAAAACAGGATAATCTCCCCATCTCAAGGTTCGTAATTTAATCATATCAACAGAGTTTTCCCCCATATAAGGTAATATATATACAGGTTCCAGGGATTAGGACGTGGACATCTTTGATAGGCCATTTTTCTGCCCAGTCTAAACAAGAGAGAAAATAGACTCTATTTTGAGTCTATTGAAAGCCTATTTGGGCCTAATGACTAAAAAAAATGAACAGACCCTGAGGGACCTGTGGAACTATAACAAAATATCTAATATCTTTTTTATCAGAGTTCCAGAAGGAGATAAGAAATAGGGTTGGGCTGAAAAGGTACTCAAAGATATGATGACTGAAATTTCCCAAATTTAGAAGAAGATGTAAGCCTGTATATTCAAGTATCCGGGCAAATCCCACATAGGACAAACCTAAATAAATCCATACCAACACACATCATAGTCAAACTTCTAAAAACTAAAGACAAAAAATCTGGAAAGCAGGGGCACCTGGCTGGCTCAGTTGGTAGAGCATGCAACTCTTGATCTTGGGGCTGTGAGTTCGGGCTGTGAGTTTGAGCTTCATGTTGGGCATAGAGATTATTAAAAATAAATTTTATTTAATTTTTTTTAATCTTGAAAGCAGTGAAAGAGGAAACCTTACATATAGGGGGAAGCTATTTGAATGACATCAGATTTTCTTATCAAAATCATAGGGGCCAGAATAAAACGGCACAACATTTTGCAAGTGCAGAGCAAATAATTGTGAAGCCAGAATCTTATATCCAGCAAACATATGCCTCAGAAATGAATGGAAAAGTAAAACATTCTCAAGTGAAGGAAAATTAAAATAATTTGTTTTCAGCAGGTCTCTCCTAAAAGAATGACTGGGGGAATTTCTTTAAACAGAAAATAAATAATAAATGAAGGAATTATGGAACATCAAGAAGGAAATAAAAATGTGGCGGGTAATTATATATGTAAATTCAATAGATTTACCTTCTCCTCTTGAGTTTTCTAAGTAATGTTTATCAATTAAAACAAAAGTTATAATACTGTCCAATATGGTTCTAAATGGATACAGAGGAAATATTTTAGACACTTGTAAAAGGAGGAGGGTGAATAAGTGATTGACCAGCAACATGGTAAATTCTATAATGGAGGTGTATGTGGAGGGTGAAGCTCCAAAAAGATGAAGGAATTAAGTCCTACTGTTCCTGGTAGGTGTTAAAAGTCACTGAAGGCTTCATAGAGGAGAAAGGCTTACTCAGGTAGGATTGTGTTTAGCTGCAAGTAACAGAAAATCCAACATTAGTGGCCTAAATAGATAGAATGTGTTTAAATAAGGTAGACAGTTGCTTGTGTTGTTAGAGGCTTTTTGATATTTGAAATTCTCTTGACTTTTCCTCATGGTTCCAAGATGACTGCTGCATCTCCAGCCACCACTTGTGCGTTGAAGGCAAATATAAGAGAAAGTAGGTACTCTGCACTAGGTGGACACCAGTAATTATTGATTACATTTGGACTGAATTTTCTACATGCTGGTTTTTATGTCTTCTCAAGTACTTTCCTCTTCAGCAGAAGACTTTTACTTAATTAACATATATAATATTTTTCTACGTATGTTCCTATAACTCTCATCCCTTCTAATAGATATATGTTTGGGGTTGGTTTTTTGTTTTTTGTTTTTTGTTGTTTTGTCTTCTTCACCTACTGTATCTTCTTTCGCCTTGGTGGGAGATCTCTCTCCAATACCTTACATTTCAGTTCCAATAATCTTGTCCTCTCTCCCACCTTGGCAACTCACTCTCAAGGTCACACCCTGGATCTCACACCAAAAGAAGCTGAGATGCTTCTGAACTCTTGATTTTTAAAATTCCTTTCTATTACCACCACTTCCCTTCTTATAGCTTGCTAATCTCAAGTCCACCCATTTCAGCTGTTCTCTGCCCTCAGTCTGACCTTGCTCCTTTGTGACAACACTCAACCATATTCTTATTATCCAAACTTTCTCCTTCTCACAATTTATATTCCCACCAACATTGAACAATACTAATTTTGATAATGGCCATTCTAACAGACGTGAGGTGATACCTCATTGTGATTTTCATTTGCATTTCCCTGATGATAGATGATCAACTCTATTAATATGATTACATTAAGAACCTTGAAATGGTAGGTTATTCTGGATTATCCTTAGCCCAATGTGATCACAAGGGACTGGGAGTGGTGGGGGTAGGAGAAGGGGGGATAGGGAGATCTTGGTCAAAGGGTACAAACTTCCAGTTATAAGATGAATAAGTTCTGGGAATCTAGCATGTGCATGGTGACTCTAGTTAATAGTACTATATTATATACTTGGAAGTTGCTAAGAGAGTAGATCTTAAATGTTCTCATCACACACACAAAAAAAATGGCAATTACGTGAGCTGATGGATGTGTTAGCTAACCTTATTATGGTAATCATTTTGCAGTATATACCAGTATCAAATCAGCTCATTGTACACCTTAAACTTATACAATGTTATATGTCAATTACATCTCGATGAAGTTGGGTAAGGGTGAAGAAGAGGAAGGAAACTCCTAAGAACCAGAGGAGTGCATAATAATATCCCAGTTTTTGAGTACTAATTCTGTGCCAGATTCTATGTTAAGTGCTTCACGCACATTTTTTTCATTGAAGCCTCCATTGAGTCATGGTAGGGGCTTTAGCCCCATTTCATGGATAAATTGAGACTCAGAGAAATCACTTGCCCAAGGTCAAACAGTTAGATTATAGCAGGGGTGGGATTCAAACTCATGATTATCTGACTCAAAAGTGTACAACCTTAACTAGTGCTCTTTCTGCACCCTTCTGCCAGCAGATTCCCATCTGGGTAAGAGTTGTGCAATGTGGAATACGTCTGTTCCCTTAGGCTCCCACTCAGTCATGATTAGTCAGAAGGAATGTGTATAGAAAGAAACACTGAGAGAACCCATCCCTGAAGATTCCCCAGGCCCTCCCTGCCTTCAGGAGAAAGCTGGGGTTCAGAGAGAGCCTGTGGGGAGAGGCCCCACCGATCCCTCTTGACACCATCTCATAACTCTCTCTGGTGGAAGGGTTCAGACTCTATCACCCCACCCCTCTCACCCCCTCAACCTTTCCTGCAGGCTCGCTTCACCCATGGCATGTTCACCGTGTACCCTGGGTTTGGCTCCATCCCTTCTGGAGGAATGCAGGTTATCACTGTTGACTGCGTGGCTGACCCTGTGGGAAGGTGTGAGGAATTCATAGCTATCGATATATCTGACCGAGACCCAAAAGATCAGCCTGCTGGCATTCCTTACAGCCTGTTGGCAGAAGCCTGTCTACCAGGTACTGGGCACTGAGATTTGATAGCACCCCCTTAAAAGACCTTCCCCTCCACCAACCATGCAAATGTTTAGCAGATATGGCTGAACTGCTTCCTCTGGGTCCTTAGAACCTCCTCTGGTGTCTTCAGCTATATTTTTCCTTAAAGATTTATAAGGCATGCACAGAAGATGTGCAGCTTTAAACTCCTAGTCTTCCTGAGTTTGGTCCAATATTCTCAGATGAATAGTATTATCTGGGAATCATGGTATAATGGGATATGGCACAGGACCCAGGAACACTGAATCCCGCTCATGGCATGGCCATTCCCTGTGGGCAATATACCCACAAGGAACAATGTTCAATGTCTGTGCACACTATCACTTTAACTCAGCAAGATTCAGGTAAAGCACAGAGAGAACTTCTCTTGCTTTGCTATAGACTCCCTGCAGCCTCGTACCAATGTAGGCCAAATGCCCCCTTTCTTTCCTAAGTCCACCCCAGATCCTGGAACTAACCTCTCCTTACCACTGGGAAGAAAATATGGTTGGGGTCTAACGACCAGCAAGAGCAGTACAAAAAAGGAAGAGAAGATAGAATTTGTGCCATCACTCCCACCTTTTTGTGTGAATTCCCCTAACTCTCCTCTTATGATTGTCCTCCATCAGAATCAAATCTTCAAATTAGCAATTACACAAAGCAGGAACCAGGGTATCAGGCTTCATCTCTCATTCTTCCTTCCACTCCCCAGCCTTCGTGACTGACAACAGTGCCTTGATATTTGAGGAGCACAAGATTTGTGGCAGCGCTAACCTGCTCAGTGTCCTACAGACCATAGAGAGTGGGGGGCTGTTTGTGGAGGATGAGAACAAGTTCATTTTCTGCAATGTCCTGGTGGGTCATCAGGCCAAGGCTCGGTTCAAGATCAGCAATGTGGGAAAGATTGCCTGTGATGTGAACATTGTAGTTAAGCCCGTCTCCAACAAGGTAAGCAGCCCCAAATGGCCCTGACCCACTGGAGCTGGCAGAAAGCCATGGAAAGAGCTCTTGGAAACCCTGCTCTAGAGCCTCTAGACATGAGTGGGGATTATCTGGCTCTTGGGCCCTGCTGGAAGTCATATGAGGTAACTGGGCAGTTTCCCCTAGGCCAAGAGCTATACATTTGTCCCAGTGGGTGCCTACTCTGGGTTTTAAAATGGTAGGCACCAATGAGCAACTCTCTCATCCATCAAACAGCCACCTATACCTATAATATATGAGGCACTGTGGGGAGAGCCAAAGATGAGTGCTAGGCCAGGCAGGCTGCCTTGGGTTGCACATTTGTCTGGTAAGGAGGATTAGGGGGATGTCAGGTTATAAGGGTAAGGTGAAGTGATGAACTGTTGTTAACCCCTGCTGCATGCTAGGCATTGTGTTAAATTATTTACATTTATTGCATCATTTCATCCTCGCAGAAAGTTTGTATTATGAGACTTTGTATTATTATCCTCATTTTATAGTTAGGAAAATGAAACCTAGGGATACAGGGCTAGGTTTACAGCCAAGCTGCATCCCCTTACAAGGTAAACAATAAATGCCCATCTCAGGGCCTGTAGATTTGAAACTCCCTTCCCCTCTGAGTCAGACCATGCTGAGATCCTTTTTCCTTGTAAGGAACAGAAAATTCAGGATACGAAGAGAGAGGGCTTAGTCAATAGTCAATCAGATGTGCTGCAAACACTGTCTTGTCTCACCTCAGCTCCTTTTGTTCTCTGCCCAAAGGTTAAATCTCGGCCCAGGTGGTCCTTGTGCCCCAGAGCTGGCATTGTTCACATGGCTGATAGTAGCACGGAGATCACTCAAGGGTGGGCCTAGCCTAGAGCCGAGAACAGTGTGTGCTCTCCCAGGGGACTGTCACCAGAGAGGGTGAGGGTTTGAAAGGCTATCTCATCCCTCTTATGACTTCTCTCAAGACCTGATGACATCCAGTCATTACTTTCTGACCTTTTTTTAGACATGAAGGGCCAGCTTGCTTTCTTTCTTTCTTTCTATTTCACACTAAAAACATAAAAAGTGAGCAAGCCTTATTTATAAAAGATAGGTTTGTAACAGGGAATTTGCAGACATATTCTCCTCTTTCCTAATTCACATACTATCCCTTGAAAAGAGCAAAGAAGCTTTAGTGCCCTCAGCTTAAAAATAAGAGAAAATAGTCTTGAATCCCACCTGACATCCTTAAGAATGAAAAAATCCTTTTGAGGCCTTGCCAGGGGTCCCTGCGGTCCCTACAGTCTTCCCAAAACACTGCCTCAAGATGGAACAGATAAAGCGCTGTGGGAAGTTGTTCTAGCTAAAGCTCTTGGAGTTGCAAGGAGCAGAAACCAACTCAGGATAGCCCAAACAAGCAAGGTTTGCTTCAATAAATCAGAGACCTCAGACCAAGGTCAGAGTACACCATGTAGCCAGAGCTTTATGGAACTAGAACTGTCACCTGTAATGCAACTTATAGAAGACCAGCAGAGCTCTGTCTATCTTTCAATGGCCAGGTGCCACTCACTCATGGTGTCTCCATTATTCTATTCTCTAGTCTGGCTTCCAATTCAGCTCTACATCAGCAACCACCATCTTAACTTGTTTGAGAGAAAGAGAGAAAGAAAAAGGTCCGGGGGTGGGGGGTGGGGAGTGGTGCTATCTCAGATCTGGTTTAATTCATCTGTTTGAGTCAAGTATCATAGGTCTAGCCAAGTCTAGCTAGTTATTGCTCAGGACTGGGTCCCAGAGTATCTAGGCTGCTCTTTCCAGGGGCATGACTATGTAGGAAATGGATGGAGCATGTTTACCACAGAGTTTAGGTGAGGAAGATTTCACAGCAAGGGCAGTAGAGATAAGAAATAGTCTTATTTGATGCAAAGCAGCTAACACACACCGATCCTTGTTCCCCCTCCCCAGCTCATTGCCCGAATCGTTGACATTTTTGATGTGGAACCCAATAAGATGTGTGTTGCCAGCCGCTCACATGCCTTTGCCACGGTGACCTTCACCCCACAGACCATGCAGACCTACCAGTGTATCTTCGAGGCTACCTTGGATGGCTTGCCTAGGTACCAGCTCCCCAGCTCCCTCTCCTACAACAGTGCTCCAGGCCACACCCTCTATGGAATGTCATTCCTGGCATGCCAGGCTGACAGGTCTCCATCTTGCTGTTCCCTGCAGCAATCTGACCAAGAACCGAAGCCTCGTGTTTGATATCGTCGGGGAAGGGAACCTCCCAAGGGTGACGGTAGTGCGGCCAGTTCTCTACAACCAATATGGAAACCCCTTGCTCCTCTTTAAGAGGCTTCTGCTTGGTCAGTCAGAGAAGCTGCCTCTCATCCTCAAGAACAATGGCACCATCCCCGCCCAGGTACCACTGGAGGTGAAGTATGGGATGGAAAGGGAAAAGAATAATTCAGAAGCAAGACTTCTGATGTTGAGGTCTCTGCCATCCCTGATCTATGAGGACTTCTTTGATGTTCCTCATACGTTAACCTATACAAGACGTGGGACATGCAGAGCCGAGTCACCTGTGGCGTCTGCCCTCAAAGAGTGTAGGAAAGCAGATTACATGGCACACTGATAGTCACTGTGTGAACCGGTGTGCAGTGATATACCCTAAGCTGAGTGGGCAGGATTTTGGGTGTTCTTGGTGTCTTCTTTACTCTTCACTTGTTTTCTGTAATGAACATTGCATTTTTAATAAGGAAGAAATTAAAGAAACCTCATTAGGGGTGAGAGGTTCAACATCTGAAGGAACTTTGGTTCAGCAATTAAATTGATGTTTTCATTTTATAAAAAAAAAAGTGGTAAATTGTGTAACTGTCCTACAAAGAACAAAAGGACTTTTGAAAATGATCTACTCCCATCTAGGGGAATCAAGGAAAATTTCACTATAAGATGACATGCAAGCTGGGCATTGCAGGATAGCTAGGTTTCAGGAAGGGGATACGGCAGTGAGTGCATCCCAGCTGGAGAAGGAAAACTGAAAAGACAAAGGCACAGAAGCAAAAAAAAAACGTGTCCTCTATAAATAGGAGCTAGGCAGCAGCCAGCTTCTTGAGAGCACAGGGGATAGTAGAAGAACAGTGGGACACAAAAATAGAAGGATGGAGTAGGGACAACTTGTGGGAGGCTTTGGATTCGCTCTATATTTTAAACCCTACAAGATGTTATTACTATTATTGTTGGATTTTGTTGTTTATACAGTTAGGCTCATGTAGATTTTTCCACAGTTATCTTTTTTATTGCTCTTCACTCCTGTGTATGCAACTTTCCACCTGAGATCCTTTGCCTACCTGCTGAAGAAATGCCCTGCAGGTCTATTGGTGTGGTGAATTCTCTCACTTTGTGTTCGAGAATTTCCATTTCTTCTTCATTTTTAATGTGATCTTTACTGGCTATAGAACTCTGCATTAGCAGTTGCTTTCTTTCAGCAAATGAGAACTATTATTCCAGTGTATTCTGATTTCCATTGTTACTGATGGGATGTCAACTCTAAGTCTAAAATGTTGTCTTAAAGCAATCTTTTTCCTCTGGCTTTGTATTTCACTTTGTATTTGTTTTGTCAGTTTCACTATGATATATCATATGTATCTTTCTTAGAATTCACCAGGCTTTTTGATTCTGCAGCTAATGTCTTAAATCAGTCTTGGAAAATTCCTAGACATGTCTTAAATTATTGCTTCTATTCCATTCTGTCCCATCTCTCCTTCTGGGAGGCCATTTACGTGTATGGAAGACCTTCCCATTGTATCCCGTAGCTCTCACAACCTCATTGCATTTTCCATCCATTTTTCTCTGGGCTCCCTTCTGCATAATTTCTTGGGACATGTCTTCAACTCTTTAACTTTCTCTTTAGCTGTGTCTAATTCACCATTAAACTTTCCATTAAGTTCTTAAGTTATATCTTTCAGTTCTAGAATTTCTATTTAGGCTGCTTTTCAAATATGCATAATCAGTTTTTTTAACTTATAGTTTATTGTCAAATTGGTTTCCATATAACACCCAGTGCTCTTCCCCACAAGTGCCCCCCTCCATGACCATCACCCCCGTTCCCCTTTCCCCCTCCCTCTCCATAATCAGTTTTTAAGACTTCTAGTTTTGTGCTGAAATTGTCAGACTTGGCTTTATTTCTCAAACATAGTGATCACAACCATTTTGCCATCTGTACCTGATAATTCCAAAATCTGAAGTCCCTGTGGGTCTGTTTATGATACCTGCTATTTCTGCTCATTTTTGCCCATGTTGCCGTTTCCCCTCATGTGCCTGGTTATCTTCAATCATGTGTTGAGTACTGAAAAGTTATTTAGACATAATAAGACTAAGGATGATGTTATTTTTCTTCAGAGATAGTTTTCATTTGCTTCTGCCAGGTACTTTGGGACGCTAGAAAGCTGGTTTTAGGGCTTGAGATTTTCTGGGTTATGTAAATGAGTCAGAGGAGGATTGTTGCCTTTGGGAGGCCTGGTTTATATGCATCCTATCTTTAGTACTATCGGGCAGTCCTTTGGAGTCGCAATCTACCAGAAAGAAAACACCCACCTTTCCTGCGACTTCTGCCCTCTTAGCACAACAGGCCATCAAAACCACAGCTCAGCTTCCCACATACCTCTTCCTGGTTGCCAAACCCTCCAGGTCAGAAACAGTCCAGAAATTTAGGCTGGCCTCTCTGTATTCTCATGCTCTCCAGATCTTGGTCTGGTTATTCTTCATTATCTTCTCAGCTCTGTGATGCTTTAAAAAATTTATTGTCCTTCTTGTTGTTGTCTTATTTTCTGTTGTTGTTTTGAGTCCACATTACCTAGTTTACTGTTACCCTGCATTGTTTCCGTTATTGTGGCTTTATAAAATGTTCTAGCATCTAGTTCAATAAATTCCTGCTCACCTACTCCCCATTTTTCTAGTTTTTCTTAACAATTTTTACATATCTAGTCTCTCAAATGAACTTTAGACATCATTTTATAATGTTCCTCAAAAAATCCAATTGGGAATCCTATGAATTATTCAGGAAGAATTTCTACTTATAGAGTATTTAGCGTCTCTACCAGGAACAACATATAGAATTCCCATCCATTTACCTGTATCTTTTCTATGTCAACTTTTTCCCATATAACTCCTCCATATAGTTTCTTACTAAGATTGTATCTACACATACAGTTACTTTTTTTTTTATCTCACAGACTTCCTAGGTAGTGTCACTATTTTTCTTCTTTTTACTTCATTTCTTACACTGTTCAATTGTGTTTATGATGGTACCAGCATTACTATCTTCAAAAACTGTATACTGATTTCTCATACCCAAAATCAGATATATGGCTTTAGTTTTTTAATCATGTATACTTCTTCCAGTGGTCTAGAAAACATCCATTTTCTCCAAGAAAATCAGAAGCCTACTTTGGTTTTTTTCTTATCTTGGTAGGCTGCTCAATATGACACTATCAGGCAACTAATGCATTAGTTCCTGGGAGGTACTGGCTTTTAGGAACTCACATTCATGTAAGCCTTCATAGAATGACAAGTATTCATTTCCATTTTATTAGTCTAGTGTTTATTTTACAGCTGCCCCTGTCAATGGCAGAGGCCTTGGCAACCCCATTTTGATACTACTTAGTTGGGTAATCTGGAAAGTCACCTATATTCTCTAGAACTCAAGTTCCTTACTTGGACAATAAGGGCTGAACTAAACTTTGATTTTTCCTCCCCAGGTCCAATATTTATTTTATCTCCCTTTTAATAAGAAGCTCAAAAACATGACCAGTAGGCACAATGACTAGTGTGCCTTCCTAAACAGTACAGTATCTCAATCCAGACTCAAAACCCATGAGCAGCCTGTAAGCTTAACACTCAACCTTGCTTTCCTTCTGCTAGCTGCACGTTGACCTGAGGGACCAACTAGGAGTCTTCTCCCTGAAAGGGTGGCCCGCCACCTCCTACATATACATCACAGAGGAAAACAAACCACATGCAAAAGGTAGGTAGAGGGGAGTATAGCTTCCAGAGGGCAGTGGGTCCCAGAAGCTCTTCTGTTAGGAAGCTGATGAGGACCCAGCCAGAGGAGGATGCTCAGTCTCCTCACCAATAGCCTCTGTAGGTAAGGCTCATTCCCACACTAGAACTGCCCTCTCTTGAGTCAGGATCTTTATGGTTACACCTTCCTTTAAACTGGTTCTAAATCTCATGTCTCTCTCTCTCTCTCTCTCCTCTTTGCAGCAAAGAAAGCTCACACAGCCTCCCTGGTTGTTCTTCCTGGAGACACAGCTGGATTTGATGTCATTTTCCAATCCCAGAAGCTTGGGAGAATGACAGGCATCATCCACTTGTCAGTGATCAACAACCAGTATGAGGAGACGAACATCCACATGGTGGGAGAGGGTTATGAGGATGATATCACCTTGGGCAATATCCATGGGCTGGTGGTTTCTAGCAGCCCTGAGGCCCCAGAGATCTCTGAGGTCATTGAGGAAAATACTATGGAAGACTTGATAACAGGTGAGAAAAACAGTCATGAGTTATTGACAACTGTTGGCTCAGGTTATTTTACTTTTATTTTTTATTTTTTAATGTTTTATTTATTTTTGAACATGAGGGTGTGAGCAGTGGAGAGACAGAGAGAAAGGGAAACAGAAGATATGAACCGGGCTCTGTGCTGACAGCAGCAAGCCCTATGCAGGGCCGAAACACACAAACTGTGAGATCATGATCCTAATGGAACTGAGCCACCCAGGCAGGCAGGTTATTTTAAATAAGAGTGAAATTTAACTAACAGCCTAGCCAGCTTCCTGGGGATTTAGGAAAGCATCTTCTCTTTGTTACTTTATGTTCCTTCATTCATTGTTCAGACAATGCCTCCAATCACATGTTCCCTCAAGGAATATTTACTAAGCATCTGCATGCATGCATCAGGCACTGTGCTGAGCCCTGGAGTTCTGAAGAGTAATATGAGAGTCTCTGGCTTCCAGGAGCTTATAGTTTTAGCTAATTCCAGTTTAGCTGAAAAGTGAAATTCAAAAATCAAATTCCAGATTAGCTATGTGAGCATGTATCTCTCTGTAGTTTTCCCCGTTTATATTCTCTCAGCTGGCTCGTACTGGCATTCTCTGCTTCGTGGGAACCATTTATCCCAGATATTCCAGGAGAAATCGTGGGCTTGTTTAATTAAAGAAGGTGTAGATTTGTGCTACCTCTAGAACATCATTCTCTGTAGCCTCACTACTCAGTGTGCTGTCTGAGGACCTACAGCATCAGCAGCACCTGGGAGCTTGTTAGAAATGGGAATTGCAGACACCACCCCAGCATTTAAGGCCCACTGAAGCAGAATCCACATTATAGCAAGATCCATAGGTGACTTCTGTATATAGTAAGCTCAGACGTGCTGCTCCACTGTCTATCAAGCACTGCAGCTTCTTTTGGCTGACTATATTCTTTGGGGTAGGAGAAAATTTCTTTTATTTTTATTATCAAAATGTGTTTGTTAAGCAACCTAATTGTGTGGCTAATTGGTATGAAGTGAGTTATAAACACATTCTCATAGTTTTTCTAGGAGCTTGATTATAATCCTGGAATGTAGCATTGGACAGTCTATACAACATGGCTTAAAATCAGTACTCCTCTTTATATGGTGTTGCACCCCTCTTTGTGGCTACAAGGTGACATCTCTCTTGTAACAGGTCAAGCAGGAGCCAGCGGTGAACCATAGCTCAGAAATCATATTTCATACTTATGAATGGATTACCATGTTTAGAAAATCAGAATACAGGAGTCCCTTTTAAATTTGAATTTCAGATAAACAACAAGTACTTTTTATTATTTGTGTGTCTGAAAATATTGTGTGGGACATAGTGATAGTAAAAATTACTCATTTATCTATAATTCAAGTTTAACAGGGACTTTTATATTTTATCCTATTTTAACCCTTACTTGTATTGTTTCAGCAAATAAATAGAGTTGGGGACCTATATTTTCTCTTGGAGGTGGGAGCCAAGGTGGGTGGATGGATGGATGGACAGGTAGATGGACAAATAGATTTCCCAAGGAGGGAAAGTTTATGCTAAAGAATTCCACATTTTTCTAGTATAATCATCTGAGGGGGAGGGGAATGCATGAGGGTGCAGCACCATGTCTTTCAAGTGTTGTCTCCTCAGGAAAGTGAGCCCTGGGCTAGGGAGGACTCACAGACCTTCTGCTTCTGTCCATAGCTGCTCTGGTGGACCACATCCAGTTTGGGGACTGCCACATCGGAAACAGCTATAATGTGAGCTTCACAATCACTAATCACAGCCAAGTGAATATCATACGGTTTGAATGGCCCGTTTTAGCTACAGTTTCCTTTTCCCCACAGGTAAGTGAAAGCCATTTGCTGTTTTCTGGATTCCCTTAAGTGTAAGCCACACCCAATTTGATTGTCAGTCTATTCCCATGAATGTGGGGGATGAGTTGGATGGCTCCCAAGCTGAGAAACAGCCCAGGAACCATCCCTTACTCAGACCAGGTACCGGAGGACACTGTTCATGTCCCCTGTGGTCAAAGAACAGAGAACGAGATCTGCCAAGACTGTTGCTAAGCTGAAGTTGAGGAATTCCATGCAAGTGTCTATGGATGAAATAAGTCCCAGTCTTCCTATCCCACAGTATAGACCTGTGTCCACCAAGGTGTATGTTCTTTAGAGCATTAGTCCTGCAAAAGTGGTTCACTAAAAACTAAAATGGGGGTAGCGGGTTCTGTGGACAACTGACATTTAGCAAATTTGCAAACTACATCTTTCTCTTAAAGTGCCACTTAGCGTACTAAAATCTAGTTAACTTGGTTTTACCTGGAATCTTCTGACCCCCTCTTTCAGCAACTGACAGCACACATTTTATGAATTGCTGACCAAAGCTCAACATCACACAAGGCCTAAGACAATGTGGTAGCAGATCCTAGCCTCTGGCTACATGATGCTTTTCATAGACAGTTCACTGTTGAGTTCCCAGGACAATGCATATACCCAGATGTATCCACTGCCTCCTGCCCTGTTTCAGTCACCAAGTCTGTTCAAGCATAGAACTCAAGGAGAGTTGGGGACCCTGCTTTGTCACCTTTAAATCTTTGAGTACTATCAGGAAGTTTTGCTTCCTAGAGGGATGTGAAGTGTCCGTCAAAGTAGACAGAGATAAGCTTCAGATAGTCTATTTATACACACATACACATACACACACACACACACACACACACACACACATAGTTTTGGCCTTAGGAAATACTAAGCTTTCTTCTCCCATCACTTTCCAGAGGAGGGAGACATTTTTATCTGTCAGAAATATGATGGGAATATTATATAGGTACACACATGTGTGTGTTTATATATGCTCAGTCATAAATGATTTTATGCCATAGACCAAACTAGATTTCCCATTTATCTGGTACTTCAGTGAATCTTAGCCTTTCTGGTCTTAAGACTCCTTTACCCTATAAACATTATTAAGGAACCCAAAAAAGCTGGGTTTTTTTGGTTTATGTCTATTGACACTTACCACATTAGAAATTAAAACCGAGAATATCTAAAAATGTGTATTTATTCATTTTTAAATAATAACCCTTTAATGTTAATACAAATACTATATTTTAATGAAAACAGCTATATTTTTCAAAATAAAAAAATTGAGTAAGAAGAGTGGCATTATTTTGCAGTTTTACAAATCTCTTTAATATCTGGCTTAATAAAAGATAGCTAGATTCTCCTATTTGCTTCTCCCTTTGATCTGCTTCACTATCATATATCATATAAGCCCTAGAAAACTCCATTGTGTACTCATGAGAAAATAAGAATAAAAAAGTCAAATAACATCTTAGTATTATGATGGATGAAACTAGATTTGATCTTGCGAACTCCTGAAAAGGTCTTATAGGGATTCCAAGGGTCACCTGACCACACTCTGAGAACTGCTAATGTACTATGTACATGGGTCTATAATTCATGTACGTCATACTGATGAAGAAGCACAGGTAGTTAAGAGTGTGGTACCTGGAGCCATGCTGTCTGGGTCTGAATCCAGTTCTTTCAGTATTCATGGTATGACCATGAGCCAGTTACAAGTTTCCTTGCCTGTAAAATAGGAGTAATAGCTGTACATCTCACAGGGGTGTTGTATGGATTAGAACTGTGTAAAGGTTTATAATAGTGCCTGAGGCAAGTAACAGTTTAATAAATATTAGCTGCTTTTATGATTATATTTCTATCTAAGAACCTCTTGTAGATGTTTAAGACAATCTACACATACAGCTGTGAATGATGCATTTTTTGCCAAGATTTTTGGATCTACCCCTTCTCTAGAATGTCACCATCAGGTATCAAAAGTCCTCAAGCTCAGATTGCCAAATATACTAATATCAGGCTCTTCCCCAGATCGGCCACCTTCACCCTGGGTGTGCTAAGGACATAGTAGTGACCATGAAGTCAGAAGTGCCCATCAATCTGAAAAAGATGGGGGTCAAGTGCAAGCTCTCCAGGATCATGTTTCAGCTCCCTGCAGACCAGGTCCCTGATTGGGATGACCGCCTGCGCACAGTCAAGTGGGTGGATGTGCTCAGAAACACACCCGGGACTTTAGCTCCAAAACGAAAGGTGAGTGGGGACATCAGGTACAGATCTAACCAGGCCTGCCATGGCTGGTTGTGCCTGCTGCTCTCCGGTTGTGCCTTTGTCGTATCATTTCCTTCATTCATGGACCAAAAAGAAAAAGTTTGTTTCCCATTCTAATTGACCTTGATTTGACCTTGATTTCAGAAGTAGACAAACTGAACTTGCAAGCATGCCACCTGCCAGCTGTACGACCCACACATCTTGACCTAAACAGCTTTAGTTTAAGTCTGGATACCTCATGGAGCAAGTTCTCTCACCATCAACAGCATCATGTTAGCCTTTTAGCTATTCCCTTTTTCCGTCTGTGTCCAGAATTTGATTAGTTATAATCTTTGGTTCATATCAGAATCTCATCTTTGGTCCATGCATGTCCCTCTTTTAATTAGTCTTTGGTTGGTTTCTTTTTAACAGTGTAATACAGAGATGAACTCACACTCATCATAGGAAGTAGAACACGGATTACATGTGTGCTTCTCAGTCACTCCATCCCCCTGCCTCCCTCTTAGTGATAATCATGATCCTGAATCTTATTTACTCATTCCCTTGATTTTTGATTTTTCTTTCTTTTTTAACCTATACTTTCTTTTTTTTTTAATTTATAGTTTATTGTCAAGTTGGTTTCCGTATAACACCCAGTGCTCTTCCCCACAAGTGTCCTCCACCATGACCATCACCTCCCTTCCTCTTTCCTCCTCCCCCTTCCACCCTGAGTTTGTTTTCAGTATTCAAGAGTCTCTCATGCTTTGTCTCCCTCCCTTTCCCTAACTCTTTTTCCTCCTTCCCCTCCCCATGGTCCTCTGTTAGGTTTCTCCTGTTAGACCTATGAGTGCAAACATATGGTATCTGTCCTTCTCCACCTGACTTATTTCGCTTGGCATGACACCCTCGAGGTCCATCCACTTTGCTACGAATGGCCATATTTCATTCTTTCTCATTGCCATGTAGTATTCCATTGTATAGATAAACCACATCTAAAAGGCATACTATTTGGTTGTAGTTTCTAACTTTTAGTTTTTAAAAAAAGGTTACTGCCTGTGATCCATATTGTTTCATGTGGCTATAGTATACCCATTTCACTACTATATAAAATTCCATTATTACTTATCATCCATTCTTCTTTTGAAAATGATTTGGCATTTCCTATTGTGTACAGTGTTTCTGTGAACATTATTATTCATGTCAAATGGTGTTCAGTTGCAAAAGTTTATATTCCTAGAAATGGAATTGATGAGTCATAAGATATATGGATTCCACCTTTCCAAGATAATGCCCAAGTGTTTTCCAAAGTTGTTGTACCAATGTACACTCCTATCAGCAGAGGGATCTTACTGATCCGCATTCTCTCCACATCTTGGCATTGCCAAACTTCTTGATTTTTATCATTTAAATGAATGGGAAATGGTCTAATTTGGGAGCTACTTTACATTTCCCTAACCTCTGATAAAGTTGAATATGAATGACTTCATGGCCTTACTAGTCATCTCTTGTATGCCTTTTGCCTAGTTTTCAATTATAATGCTTATACTTTGTATGAGTTATTTTACTTTTTAAAAGTCTACTATTCCTTCCTATTATTTGTCTGCAAATGTCTTCACCAAATCTATAGCTTATCTTTTCACTTTGCTTGATGTATCTTTTGATAAGCAAAATATCCTTAATTTCAATATAGCCAAATTTATTAATCTCATCTTTACATATTTTGTGTATATGTCTTGTTTTTAAAACCCTTCCCTACCAGGGAAGAAAAATTTTCACTTTTTTTAGGTTTAAGAATTTTGTTTTTTATATTTAAGCTCTTGGCCCACCTGGATTTTATGTATGGTGTGAGGCAAGGATCCAATTTCATGGTTTTCCATCTGGATAACTAACCTGGCCAAATCCCTTTTTTGTTTAGCCCTTCTGTTTCCTAGTGATCTGCCATGACTCCCTTGTCATCTAAATTTCATATATGCCTAGGATGTTTCTTGTCTCAGTATTCTACTTCACTGTCAATTTGTCTATCCCTTATGCCAGTTTTACCTTGCTTTAATTTCCATAGCTTCATCATCAGCCTTGATATCTTCAAGGGAAGTCCCTCTTCCATACTGTTTTGTTCTAAAGTATTTTTGTTATTCTTGGTCCTTTATTTTTCTATCTAATTTTGGAATCCCCATACCAAGTTTTGTGGAAACCCTGAATAAAACTTGATTGGGATTGGATTGTATCTGTAAGTCAGTTTAGGAAGGATTAACAATTTTTCAATAATAATTCATCCTTTCTATTAATGAATTTTATTTCTCTGTTTATTTAGGTCTTCTTTAACATTTTTTATTACCATTTAGTTTCTTTAATACTATTAGGACTTTTCAGGTTTTTTATTCTTGAGTCAATTTTATTAAGTTAATTTTCTATGAATTTGCCCTTCAACTAAGTTTTCATATGTATTTTCATAAAGTTATTTATAATATTTTCTTATTCTCTGTTTAAATCTGTAGGGTCGGTGGTAGTGCCCTCTTTTTAATTTTTGATATAGGTTATTTTCACTTACTCATTTTTTTCTTGATCAATCATACTGAAGACTTTTTAAGTCATTCCAAATAAACATCATTTGGCTTTATTGGTGCTCTCTGTTCTCAATTTATTTTCTATTTCATTAATATCTGTCCCTAATTTTATGATTTCCTTTCTTCCACCTTCTTTATAATCTATCTAACCAAAAACTCATATCTCTATAGTCCTGATGCTCTTAGTAATTTGTTTCCTTTCCCATATAGGAGTCATTTTATGTTTGCCTTAATCATTTATTCTGGAATTGGAATCATTTATTCTGTAAGTTGGTGTTAATTTGCATGGGTAAAATAAAGTACTATGTTACCCCCGACCCCTTTATTCTTGTGAGTCAGCTAGCTCTGCCTTTGTTACAGGTGATAGAGACGGATCCTGAGCCTGCTCATTCAGTAGTAGAAGAAAACTACCGAGAACTGCATCTTCAGATCAGTGCCAATGTGGATTTTGCTTCATATCAATGCCAAACAAGCAATGTGTACTTTAAAGAAACACTGGTTTACCAGACCAGAGTGTTTGAGTGAGTCTTTGAAAGCCCCCCAGCACTCCCAGAGAAGCTCTCTCATTTAATCATTTGCCCATTCCTTCATCAAATATTGTTGATGACAGCATATGCCAGGCATCCTACCTATGTAGCATGCACCAGAGGAACTCTGGGGATGCAGTGAAACATTGAGATCCACAGAGCTATTGAAGTTCACACCTGAAATCAAGATATAGTCCAGGAAACACAGTCCACCAGGAACGCAGCATCCAGCCATCAGCTTCAGTAGGGATGGTCTTTGAAGCAGTCCACACCACCACCCAGAAACTATTCTTTTCCCTCTGACCCCAGGTGACAATATCCACACTAGTAGGAATGGATCCATCTTAGCCTTGAAGCCCCACAACCAACAGAAGCCAATACTCTTCATAAGCACCCCATAGGTGTAGCTTCCAGGATCCTTGTAGGAGACATGCCCAGTTACAAGAGTCACTACACTCACAGAACCCCAAGGCTATGGCTTCCCTCCACGGAATCATAATTCCCCCCATACCAGATGCAATTTACCAATCAGAGGTCATTTTTACTCTAAACAATGTTGTCTAATAATATAGCTGATATTTCTCCTTTATCAGGTTTCCAGGGAAACAGCTAGGAAATTCATTCAAAGTCAAAATTGTCCTTAGAAGGAAAAAAGGTTATGTTAACTCACATACAGGAATATAAGGATGTCATGAATCCCCCTCTTAAAGAGCTCAGGGGGGGATGGGTGAAAATAGGTGAATTGGTGGTTGCAGTATGGTGTCCTGTGTATGCTATGAGAGTACCTGAAGCAGACAGCGTATCAGGGAAGACTTCCCAGATGAAGCGGTGCCTCAGTTGAATTTTGCAGGATGGATAGGAGGTAGCCAGGTGAAGAAGTGAGAAAAAAGGGCCTTCTAGGCAGAGAAAGCAGCATATACAAAGACAGAGAAAGACCATTCTTTGAGAATTACGAGCACAAAAGTGTAAACCACTGACATTTCAACTTCATAAAAATTGGTAGTTAACTTGTTCAACTCGTTTTGCATTTGTTACACTTTAAGTGTTCAAATTATCATAGAACCAAAAGAAATAAGGCAGGAAGTGGGGCCTTCTGTTGATAGCCATTTCACCTAAAGCTGGGGTTGGCAAACTATGGCCAAAGGACCAAATCCAGCCAGCTGCCTATTGTTGTAAATAAAGTTTCTTTTGACACATAGCCATGCCCATTCATTTATGTGTTGTCTATGGCTGCTTTGGTACTACAACAGCAGGGTGAGTAGTTGCTACAAACACCCATGGTATGCAAAGCCAAAAAACATGTGCTGTCTTGCCCTTTGCAAAAAAAGTTTGCAATCTGAACCAGGAACTTTTTTATCAAGAGTATTCTGTACCACCAAGATTTCTCCACTTTATAAATGTTTTCTTTAGGATAGTGCCCAGTGCTTATACTTTTACACAATAAGCATAAGCCCCTGAGGTCAAAGCACTTGACTTTGGGCATACCTGCACAGTTTACCTGGATTGAATAATGGAAATCTAATCCTTACACCATCCCCTAGATCTACACCCCTCTCCAACCTCTCAACTCCTACTGCTTCACTAAAATTAGGAAGACATTTGTGTTTCCTTCTCTAACACAATCATTTTCCTGTATCAAGGCCTCATCCTTCTGCTGTGATTGTGATCAAGTTTAAAAATGATTCCAGAAAAAGCTTCTTTTTCCTGGTTCTTGTCTTAGATGCAGGGAAACTTGAGGCAGGACAAGGCTCTACTAATTCAGAATTTGAGACAAGTCTCAGCCAATGAAGGAATCTCAGGCAGGGGCCAAACAGCCTCTGGCCACAGGGACATTGTTTCCAGTGGGAGATGATTCAGGAAGGGAGGGACTGGAATTTGCACTTAAAGAAGGTACTGTCATGGGAAACACATTTTGATTCCTTTCTCATGGGAATTTTTCAGGATTACAGCAAACGCATGCTGAGAGCCCATTGCATATGGTGCTGGTGGTGTGCCAGATGGTTTAAAGTGCTAAACATTTGGATATTTTTACTTTTAATAGTAAATAGTGTTTTAGGAGATATAACTAGCACAGCAAATGCATGATGTCAGATAAAATGCTTAAAACTTGCCTTTTGAAGAAATGTTTAAGAAACACAGAGACAACCTTTAAAAAGTTAAGTAACAGTATAGACGATGTGCAGACAGGAAAAAAAATCGACAGCATATTTCTCAAATCCATTCTCTGATCTATCTGCAGGCTTGAACTGACTAATTCAGGAAATGTGCAGCTGGAATTCAACTGGGTCTTAGAAGAGACTGCAAAGGCTGTCAGCTTTGCAATGCCAGATAACCAAGGTAAAACAATGATAGGAAAAACCCAGGGCTTGAACTGAGTCCCCAGTTAGTAGGAGACCCTTGTTGATGGAGAAGTGAGCACTGCTCCAACGGTTCCCTCAGTAGCCAAGGAGAAGCAGAGCAAATGTTTCATGGTGTCTGCAGAGCCAAACGGGCCTGAGAAACTCAAGAGCTGACCTCTGTCCTCCTGGAGCCTGGGGCCTGGAGGCTGGACCTCCAGTAGGCCAGCACCCCAGTCACAGACCCCTAGGAATCTTGTCTTTTAGGCCTTGACTTCTTGGGAGATTACAGACCCTTGCAGAAACTGATGAAAACTATGAACTCTTTGATATATATGAAGCACTTGGAAAAGGACTGAACACTTGGTGGACAAATATTCTTTAGTGTTGTTTCAGTTTTGGAGATTTGTAGACCTTTCGAATGGGCCCTCAGATCGTGAATCACTACTTTCAAACAACGATTCTCCAAAAATTATATTCACAGCCCATTATTCTTGAGGCAGAAGACCCACAGACATCACTTTGACCCACCCCCTTGAGCCAAAAGGAAACAACTTTGAAAACTTGATAGAATTAATAGAAGTATTTTTCATGAGTCTCCTGTGAGATATGAGCCAATCCCTTACCCTTAGTGCCCAAAGCTAAGTATACCTGGTGGAAGAGGTGAGCCCACAGAGGGACCTGTGAGTGGGCTGCCTTCCACCTGCCCTCCCACTGCAAATACAGAATATCACTGGCTCTCTGTTTTGCCCCCAGGTTCTCCTCAAAAAGACCAATGTAGCCAGGGCACGCTGCACACGGGCAGCACTCTGGACAGCTCCACGGACCACTGGAACGAAACGCCCCCACTGCCCTTCTCTGTGGAGCCAGCCTCCGGCATTGTACCTGTGGGCAAGACTCAGAAGCTCAAAGTGAAATTCTCCCCGCTGGAAGTTGGAGACTTCGAGAGCAATCTCTTCTGCCAGTAAGGAGATGTGCTCCCCAGAGCAAAACTCCACATCTTCTACCCTCTCTTCTGTCCCAGCACTACCGCCCCTGGGCCCCTCCACAGCCCCCTGGTTGTCACATTTCCCATTGGGAAGATTCAGAGAGACCAGGATTTAGAAGATAAGGAGAATTTGGTCTTTTGTATTACTCACCAACACTCTCTAGACTCTTCCTCCTGCCTATTACCCCCTTCCCAGCCACACACAGGATTCCTCTGAGCAACAGAATGGCTGACAGACAGGTAGGTTCCAGTCCTTGGGCAAATATGAGCTTAGGAAAACTTTCCTGCACCTCTTCTCAGACTTCATCTCATCATATGTAAAATGGAAATAACAATACCCACCTTGTACAGTCATCATGAACATTAAGTGAGTTAATTCAAGTGAAGACTTAGAACAGTATCTGGCACACAACAAGCACAATAAACATAGTTGTGGTGGTGGACCTGATACATAGGTGAGGAATAAAGGGGGCCCAGACCCAATTCAAGAAACCCAATCCAATAACATTTAGCAATGAAAGTCCATGATGTGCTAACCACTCCCATGAAAGCTCCCTACAGAAGACTTACGTTACAGAGGAATTATGTAAAACATTGCACGGGGTGGCAGAGGCCTGTGTGAGCCATAAGAGCCTTGTGGAGCCCCTGCAATCACACTGCAGGGCCACTCCCACACCTGGGCCACCTAAGCTTGGTGCTGGGGCTGGAGGTCTCCTTACATCCAGGTTACCTTCTTCAAGGAGCTCAGGTACTCTTTTAGAATTTCTGTGTCAGTTTTCATACCCCACTAGATGCCTGTGGGAGAGCCCAGAGGGCAAGACTCTGTGCTCATTTTACAGCAGGGAGACTTTCTCACCACTGCTGGAGGGAATAACTTGGGGCCATACTTAGATACAGAGAGGGAACCAGAATTCAGCCTCATACTCAGCTCATTCATGAATGAACACCTACTATGTATCATGCACTAGTCAAGGCATTGATATTATGTTGTTGACCAGGATAGACCTAGTCTCTGCTTTCATGGAGCTCACATTCTGGTGGATATAATATTAATTTCCAATCAACTAAGGAAGCAATGATTGATCTAAAAATAAATAAGAATAACCTTATCCTCTCAGGATTCCCAACCTGCCACCTGGAGAGCAAGGCCCAGTCCTATCAGCAAAAGGGCGGAGCCTTTTGCCCTTATGCCATTTTGACCTAAAACATTCAGATTACATCAGCGGTCATCGGCGCAACCCAGATCTCCGAGGACCTTCTGGTGCAGCTCTGGATTCAAACACCCGGGTGATTGAGTTCACCAGTGTGGGCATAGGAGGGAAGAATATCAGGTGAGTTGCTTAGGTTTGCATTGGTTCTTATCAGTGAGTTCTTCTAAAGGACTTAGAGGAAGAATCCAGAGAACTCATTGAGGCTAATTCCTAGAAGCAGTCTTGAAATATTGGCGTTGGACTTTAAAGAACTCCATAGTAAGGAAGTCTATAGTAAGGAAGCTGAATTTCGTCTCCTTAGTTTTGACACTGGGGAAAATTTGGAAGACGAAAAAATCCCTGACCTTTAACCACAGAGGGTCATCGGGACAAAAGGGCCCTGGGTATCATTATTACTCCAAAATCCAGAACTCTGGCCATAGTTTGGCCCCCCAAATGAGGTGCAGTTTTCATTTCTATGGTAATGAAGTAAGTATGCAGATAAGTTCTGATTCCCAGATAGGGGACAGTGCTAAGGAGGGTCCTAAGAAAGTTTCTCTTATTCCTCAACCCCTGTTTCACTCTCTACTATCAATTCTTCCCCCTTGGCTAGGACTTTTACAATCCTGAACCCAACTAATAGCACCTACTCCTTCTCTTGGAACTCTGAAGAAATTGAAAGTCTCCAGAACCCTCCAGCCTTCACATGCCTTACAGAGAAGGGTTTCATCCAACCTGAAAAGAAAGCGGAGGTGTGTGTATGTGTATGTGTGTGTGTGTGTGTGTGTAATTCAGGACCACTTGAGCCAGAGCATCGATCATTTTCTCCCTGTCTGCATAGCAAGTGTGCTGTAGACCATAGGTAAAGTAAGGGGGGTTAGCCCAAGGGTGCATCAATCAACAAGTATTTCTTGAGTGACATATACGTTAGGCAAACCTCATGAACAAGACAGACCTGAGCTCTCTTGGGTGGCCATGGAAGTGGAGAGCTCTAGTATTTGCAGTTTTAAAAAGTGAAATTATTAAAGCATGAAAGGGGAGCTGGACACTAATACCTGCAGACTCTAGGATTCATAGATTACTCTATGAAGACTTATTTTTTCCCAAGGGACTGACAGCAGTAAAAGGATATTGATGTATTTTTACTTGGTCAGGACAAAGGGTAAAATAGAAAAATGAGTCATGTCCCACAGCATAGTCCTCATGTTTACACAGTGGTACAGGGTACGGAGTCAGACCTAAAGAAATATGAACTCAGTGACCAAAACAGATCTATGGGCCCTGTATCCTGTGAGTTCTGCAGAGAATCTTGGAGGCAGAAATAAATCCATGAAACAGAAATCATGCATTCAAATGCCTTCAGGAAGGTCATGCAAATTAAAGGAGAGGCCAAGGGGACAGTGATAGAGAATGCTGAGCACCAGTACCAGCTGGCAATAGTGCTTCTCTGTCAGATGCCCACCACACAGACAAGTTGCCAGTGTTGCCACTTCTCCCAAACTTTTTGTGAAAAGCCAAAATTCCATACTTCTATTTGAATCTCTCTACTTTTACATGCCAAACAAAGACATGGTGTAAAATATGGCATCACAGCCATCAGAGGCTATGGGTGAGCTAGACCCCCCTTAGGCGGACCTGTGGCAGGGCAAACAAGACATTGATATTGCTGGAACAGCCAAAACCACATGCCTCCACAGTAGAAAGGTCGACAGTAGAAACGTAGGGATGACCTGGTAATGCCAACCATCGTAACCCCAGCCCAGTAAGCCTCCAAGGACATGTGCAGTAAAGCAAACAGAAGTGCCTTTACCGCTCTTTTCCAAACTGTCTTCTTAGATTGTCTTCCAGTTCACGCCTGTACATCTGGACATCACAGAAGCATTCTGGACTTTCTTAATCCCTGAACATAACATCACAGTCCCTTTCCTACTGGTAGGCAAAGCCACCGACCCTCTCATCAATCTGGACAAGTCACACCTCAACTTCAGTTGTCTCCTCATTGGTAAGGCTACCCTGTTGGTTTATGTTTAGAGTTGGAATGACCTGTCAGGTTAGGGGGTAGGACTGACCCCACAATGAGCTCTAGGAGCAGACTTGGGTGGGGAACTTTTTCTGGTAGCTTCCAGAAGCATGTCAGAGGTCCTCTATCACTGTTCACAAAGCCACAAAATATTTGTCTTTCAATCTAATTTCCATGAGGTATCTTCTAAACCCACACATTAATAACTTAAGGAAATTCAGGAGACTTGTTACAAATCCCACTTGTTAGATTCCTTGAAGGCCTAGACTGCCCATGTTCATTCCCAGAGCCTCACGTTATCCCCATCTTACTTGTATGTACCTCCAGAGTATGGGCCGTATTTGTTTGCCTCTCAGTGGGTGCCACAGAGGTCAGATTTCTCTGCCATCCTTTCATGCATTCATTCAGCTCAACAAACATTACTAAGCCCCTTGTGTGACCCAGGCACTCTCCTGTGAGCTGAGAATACCATGGATAAAGCCAAAGAACCCACCCTCATGGTGATTACATTCTAGTAATAGGAAGTAGACTACCAAAAAAGAAAAGAGAAGATACAGCATGTCTGATGTTAATAAGTATTCTAGAGAAGAATAAAGCAGGGTAGGGAGGATAAAGAATGCCAGTAGGCAATGGGGCAGTGACATTTGATCAGAGACCTGAAGGAAAAAAAGGAAGTGATTACCTAGGTCCCTTATCACATGGATGTGATGTATGTGTATGTATAAAATACAACTAAAGCCAGAATATATTTTAGTAACTCATTAGATTTTTATATTTAGACAAGTAATATTCTTTGTAATATGTCAGTCAATCTGTTATATAAGGAAATTTTTAATCTCTCTCCAACCATCCTTTCCAACAAAGGAAACCAAGTTAATAGTTTTTTATGTAATTCTTCCATATGTTTCTTATACTGATACATATAAGTAGGTGGGAGGAGTTTAGGGTTTTTTGGAAGGTTTTAAACAAATAAATGGGCAAATTAGCATAAGAATAATAACAGCACTCTTAACTATAGAGGACACACTGATGGTTATCAGAGGGGAGGAGGGTAGAGGGATGGTGATGAAATACGTAGTAGGGATTAAGGAGTGGGCTTGTGATGAGTACCAGGTGATGTATGGAAGTGTTGAATCACCCACCATATTGTACACCTGACAGTAATATGATACTGTATGTTAACTAACTGGAATTAAAATAAAAATAATAATAAAATAAATTAGAATAAATAAATAAATAAATACCACAAGACAAATAGAATTTAATCTAGGAATGTAAGGGTGGTGCATTTTAGTATAATTATTATATCAACAAATTAAAGAACAACCATGTAATTATATGAATATATACTCAAAGGTCACTGCTAAAATTCATCAGACATTCTCAATAGAAATTCTAACAGTAAGATAGGAATGGAGGGAAAAACTTAAATAAAGAAAACTAACCAAAATTAAGAGGCAAATATTATCTTGTAATAAACCACTAAAACCACTGCAGTTAAAATCAGGAATTAGGCAAAGATGCTCATTATTATTATTGAATACTTTCTTAGTGGTTTTACCAAATACAATAAAACAAGAAAATTCAGTAATTGGCATAAACATTAAGGGAAAAGAGACAAAACTATCTCATTTGCTGTTGCTGGTGACTTCATACATAGAAAACCTCAAGAGGCTCTAGAGAAAAGTGAAACTAACCACTGGAATCAACAAGATAATTTAGTAAGTGACTGGATGCAAGACACGTAAAAATCAATAGTTTCTCTTTCTTTTAGCAATAAGCACCTAGAAACAGAAACAAAAAAATCCATTAAATATTGACGAAACCTATGTAATATCTAAGGATAAATATAACAAGAAAAGCACAGGATCTGTATGAAGAAACTATAAAATCTTATTAAAATGCTCCTAAACAAGATATGAACATTTACCGATTCTCTCAAAATTAAATGCAAATGTAATCAAGTTCCAAGTAGAGTCCCAACTGGTGTTGCCAGATAAAATACAGGATGCACAGTCAATTTTGAATTTCAAATAACAATGAGTAATTTTTCTGTATGTCAGTATAAGTATGTCCCGTGCAATATCTGGGACATACTTATACTAAAAAAAACAAAAAACAAAAAAAAAAAAACTTACTAAATCTGGCAACCTGAATCCCAAAAGGATTAGGAGTGGGGGAGAATTGGAAAAAATGATTCTAATGTTTATGTGTAAAAAACAAATGCTGTACAATAGTCAAAAAAAGTAAGAAAAGGCAAAAATAATGACAGAAGATAGATGTATTAGGGCCCTGTCAGGACTCTCATGACATTCCTGAGCTCTGATTCAAAAGAGTTCAATGCAGGGACTATTTACAAAGATACAGACAGAGTTAAAGGACCTACTAGGGGAGGGTGAAGCCCTCATTAACAAAAGTAGGAAGGCATTGTGTCCAAAGGAACAAGGAGAGAAAATAGTATCATCAGAATCACCTAAGACAGCTGTGACCCAGACAGAGAAGCCACCTGGCAGGAGCAGACAATTGATGGAGTAAAGTTCTAAAAAGAAGAGGTGGAATTCCCCCAGGGAAGAAGGTCACCTATAGAGCAGAAGGAAGGAAGAGAGGTGGTCAAAGACTGAAGAGCTTGGGAGAAGAGAGAAAAGAAAATGAAGAATGTCTTATAAGGAGGTTTCCTCTTGCCTGAGGAGCACTATCTGCCCAGATATCTCAGGAGCAGGCATGAGGTCTTCACCGAGGGCTGGTGTTTTCTCCTCAGGCAGAGAAGCCAGGGAGACCGTGCACATCATCAACAAGGAGGAGCAGGGGTTCCATTTTGCCTTCCAGGACAACTCCCGGTATTCTGAAGGTTTCAGCAACAGCCTGGTCATATGTCCCATGGAAGGCTGGATCCCACCAATGTCCAGGTAAAGAAAAGGTCCCCCAGGACTATACCCTCCCAAGGCAGCAGGGGTTCCAGGCCTGCCAGGAGGATAAGTTTCCCTTAGCGTGCCCCATGCCAAGATTAATATGAACAATCCCATCTCTGTCTTACTATTTCTCATTGTTAATTTTCCTGATGAATTGTAGAGCCCTGAGAATTTTAAGCCCTTGTTCTCAATATTTTCTCTCATGCTTATATTCTTTTCCTTGCTATCTACTGTATTTGTGAATTCATAAAGCAATGTCCCACCTTGTCTGGCAAATCTTCAAAACTCACCATAATTTGAGGTGGGATACTCTTTCTTCATAGTATACGTGCCAATCCATCAGGCTCATATTCTTTAGCAGGTTTTAGCAGGTTGGCCTAGTCAGCTAATCTGCTGTCTTCTTCCCCAACCAGGTTCCCAATTGATATTTTCTTCACACCAAAGCAGGAAAGAGATGTGAACTTTAATTTGATCTGCAATGTGAAAAAGAAAGCCCAACCTCTGACCTTAAATGTCAAGGCTGAGGGCTACACTATGAATGCAGAGGTCAAGTGCAAGGACAGGACTGGCTTGATCACTCTTCTGACTCCCAACCAGACTACCATTATCAACTTCTATGAGGTAAGAGTGTGAGAGAGCTCTGATATCTCTCTCTCTCTCTCTCTCTCTCTCTCTCTGTGTGTGTGTGTGTGTGCGCGCGCGCGTGTGTGTGTGTGTGTGTGTGTCCACACTAGCTGGGAAAGGCAGTACAAGTGAATGTTAGCTGAATCTCTCTGTTTCAAATGCCAGAGAGACCAGGAGAACAGAAACATGCCAGGAGCAGCTCCATCCTCAGAATATGTATAGTTTTAATGTGAAAACAATTCTTGTTTTATTTTTCGGGGAGTAGAGAGAGGGTAGGGAAGGAAAGAATGCTTGTATTAAACATACAGGAAGGATGTTTGGTTACCAAGGGAGGTCTAAGAATTAAGTTGCCATCTTACTCTTCAGGAATGAGAGGCCCGCAACACTTCATCATCCTTGCTGGAATACCTGACTACATCAAGCTACTGATACTCAACTCACTAACATCATCTGCCATCCCTATTTCCCAAAGGATATTTTTCCCCAACCTGTTATGTATCCTGATCCCAGAGAAGGGAACCATGGTTTGCATTCATTCATATACTATGTTCTCTGCCTCTCAGGTGGAGTTGAATGAATGTGTTCAGTGTGAATTCAGCTTTATCAACACCGGAAAGTTCAGCTTCAGCTTCCAGGCAGAGCTATGTGGCCCCAAAACCCTGCTGCAGTACTTGGACTTTTCACCCGTTGATGGCAGTGTGGATGTGGGGCAGAGTGTGCATGCCACCTTGTCTTTCCAACCATTTAAGAAGTGTGCCTTGAAGGGCCTGGAACTCAGAATCAAGGTGAGACCGTTTAATATTGCCTGACGCTGAAAGCACTCACAGCACTCTGTCTTGAAAGATTAATTCTCCTGTATGTTCCTTGTCTTCTCCACCCTGCCAGAAGCTCCTGGAGAGTGGTGGTGTTGGAGATAGTCTCACAGTCTCTGGTATAAAGGCCTCATCCACAGTTGAGGGGCCTGGTTCACCATCTATGCACTAGAATACCATGCTGCCATTAAAATAAATAAGGGAGACAGATGGGATGTGGAAAGGAAGCAAGAGAGATGAAATAATGTATAACATTTTCCAAGATAAGTTATTGAATGAAAAACCAAGGAATTGTTATGTCCCCAGGAATAGTTGTGTCCTATGGCTGTTCTTCCACAGTGATGAGAACACTGGTGCAAAAACCAGAAAAATCAACTTTTTTAGAACTCTCCAAATCAACCAAAGGCTCACAACAATCGTAGGATCATTTATTCAAGAAAAATAGCTGTACTGTGTGTAACAGCTATACTGTTTTTCCATTTATGAATTCATTTAGGAAATCTTGTGCCAATGACTGTTATGTTTATTCTAATGATGTTTAGAATGAGTAGTGGATATTTTGTTTTAAATCAATTATCAACTTAAGAAATTTCATGTTATAAAAAGTTTTTGAAGAGCAGAGTAAGTTCATGTCCCCTCAGGCATGTGTATCATCTTGTGGAGAATTCAGAGGTGACCCATATTCCAACTTTCTACTCTTTCACCCTTGTCATATGGGCCTTTGGTCTCATTCTTGTTCTTTCCTGGTCACAAGGTGACCATCCCACCTGCAGCCCCATGTCTGCATTCAGAGCGGAAATAGGAGAGAAGAGCCCAAAGGCAAACACAAACAAGTAAATAAACAAACTTTCCCACCAAGACTTTGCCTCTGTATTCAAAATATGACACCCTCTTGTCTCCTTCTGTTTACATCCTGATGAACAGAACTGTGTCTGGTGACCACCCTTGGTGTCAAGAAAGGATAGAACCTCAAATATTTTCACAGAGGTCCCCTGGGAACTAACTGGAGTCCTGTTCATGAGGAACACTTGGGAAGCAGATGTGGGGTAGCAACTAGCAGTCTCTGCCACGCCACTCTGCCTTCAGGGTGACTCACTGCTGCAGGAGCCACCACAGGGTCTGACTGCAGACTATCCCATTTTGCTTTTCTCCAGTCAGCAAACTTCTAACCTATGAATCAGAATCTCTGCAGATGGAGTCTTGGAACATATTTTTTTTTAAAGCACTGACCATCTCCCTCCTTCACCTGGGGACCTGAGGAGTCCTTCGCTCACACCTCTCATCACACTCCGCCTACATTCCCACCTGCAGGTCAGCCACGGCCCAACGTTTGCGTGCAGCATCTCGGGCTGTGCTGTGAGCCCGGCCGTTCATTTCTCCTTCACCAGCTACAACTTTGGGACCTGCTTCATCTACCAAGCTGGGATGCCACCGTACAAACAAATCCTGGTCGTCACCAACAAGGAAGAAACGCCCATGAGGTAAGCAGACTTTCCAGAGCTTCCAGATGATTCTGCAGCTCCTTGTGGGTCCGACAGCCTCCACATAGGTGAAGTCCTACCAAAAGAGAAAAAAGAAAGATTATGGGAAGAGTCAAACACGGTTGGCCATGAATCCTATGTCTCCTTTCCCCACCACTAATACTGACACTTGGGTAGCCATGAGCTACTCTGCTGAAAATCTCAAAGTGAGGAGGGCAATGCCAGATGTACTGAAGGTGGACACCGAGGTTTGGAGAGTTAAAAAGTGACTTTCTCAGGCCATTACTTTGCAATAAATGACAGATACATACTGAGCCTAAGTCTTTTTATTAAAATCTAGCCTCTCTGCACCATCCCTGTGTAGAATGCTCCAGTTCAGGATTCTGGGCCTTATCCCAGACCTATCGAAACAGAATTTCCAGAGACTGGCCCAGAGACCTGTGTCTCCTCCAAGCTCTTTCCTAAAGGAAGAAACTGTTACACATCTGTGCTATCCAGTATGGCAGCCTATAAGTACATGTGGCTGTGAAGCACATAAAATGTGCTTGGTGTGACAGAGGGACTGAATTTTTCATTTTTTAAATTTCAATTCATTTGAATTTGAATCTGAATTGCCACATGTCTAGTGGCTACCATATTGGACACCACAGGCCTAGGTTCAAATCCCAGCTCTTCCCTGGCTGTATGACTGGGGCACATGTTCTAAACTCTCCTCTCCTGGGATGGGGGATAATAATAGCTCCTCCCCTACATGGCTATTAGGAGGGTTAAATTAGAGAGAGTACTTAGAACAGTGCCTGGAACATAGCAAATGCTCGGTTATGGTTATCTGCTGCTACTGTTACTGTTGCAGTGGTGATGATTATCATCCTGAATGGTGAGTTACAAGAGTGTCATGTGATTTTGAATGCTAATTAAAAATCTTCCCTGTATGATTTAATGCAATCTGAGTCCTACATGAAGACATTAAGTTCTATTTATTGGCCTAGCTGGACTCCTTCTCTAAATACCTGGAAGCCAGACAAGAAAGTATTGTAATGGAGAGGTCTAGTGCCTTCCTACACACAGGTGGACTAGAGTGGACATGAATCTTTGAAGATCCCATGTGGTTGAGCAATTAGTGGTAATAAGAATGGCTCACTTTTATGGACTGTCTCCTCTGTGCCCTGTGTAGTGACTGACTTAGTCTCTCTATTTCACTGAATGCTCAAAACAACCTTATGAGGTAGCTATCACTACCCCAGTTACCGATAAGGAAACAGAGGCCCAAATGAGCTAAGTAACTCTTCTAAGGTCTCATGGCTAGTTAGGGATAGAGCCTGGATCCAAACTCCTGTGTCTGAATCCGAAACACATACTCCTCTCCTCTGTGCTTCGCCACCCAGTTACTTTAGGAAACACTTCCTTCTTATAAGAGGGTACAAAGCCATGAGCGGCATTTTCAAGAAAGAGAGGATAAATAGAGTGAAAAGAACCTTGAGCAAAGGGTCATGAGACTTTGTGTTTGAGGCTCAGTTCTGCCAGAATCTCAGGGTGTGATTTGGGGTAAGTAACTTGATTATGCCCAGTAGAGTATGGGCTGGATCACTGCTGGGGTCCCCCCTTCCATGGCTCCAGGGCAACAGGGCAGGAAAGCCATCAGTAGCTCAGAGAGACAAGAGGATAGAATCAGTCTTTCTGGGTGTCTCAAACATGTTTTCTGACCTCTAGCACAGGCTGGTGCTGGAGACCCTCTTACTTGGTAGACAAAATGGAAATACGTGGGCCTTCTAACTTACACACCTTCCTCCTGATTTTCTAGCTTAGACTGTCTATACACCAATACCACGTACCTCGAGGTAAACTTCCGTGTCGATGTGATAAAGCCAGGAAAGACACTGGAGATTCCAATCACCTTTTATCCTCGAGAAAGTATCAATTATCAAGAATTCATCCCCTTTGAAATCAATGGGCTCTCACAACAAGTAATTGAAATCAAAGGGAAAGGCACAGAAATGAAGGTAAGAGACAGTTGGGGAGATCCTCAGGCTTGGGACCTTCCTTTTTGCCCTCCCAGCCACCTGTGCCCCTCCCACTCTTCCTCCCCTCTCCACCTGTCCTGCCCCCAAGCTGCTCTGTCAGAGGCCAGGAGCTGTCAAATCTGCTCTAGTGAACCATAGACCGTATTCAGTGCCAAACTTAACTGTATCATAGGGTACAAGTAATCACAGGCACTGGAGAAACATTCTTTTTCTTTGGAAAAGTTTGAGACTGTCAGATGCACAATCCCAAGCATGTCCCTCTCTCACATTAGGGCATGTTTTGTTTTCAGGTTTAATAGACAGGATCTGTTTGGAATAGCAATTCATTTTAGATATACATGCAGACATACATTTCAGTTGTGGAACATCTTTCCTTAATGCCACATTGATTAATATTCTTGAGCCAGGCGCAGATCCCAGGATTATATTTGATTGAGGGCATTTCTTCTAAGTAGGTGCTCCTAATGAAAGTCCTGCTGCTAATCCCTTTCTCCCCAGTGTCTGGTAAACATTTAAGGTGTCTGTTTGGCTGGCATATTTGCATTTTAATAGGAGATTTTGGAAGACTAAAGGCCTTTCAAGATGCTTAGGAATGCATGGGACACTTCAGCAACTGAGAAGATAGGAGGCACATCTTCCTAGCAGCCTTCCCATCAGGCTAGAGGAATGACAAGACATTGCCACCTGGTGTGTCTGCACCCAAGCCAGAGTCAGGGTCTCTTCTGATATCACTGATTGATTCACTTGTTCATTCTGTCACTCACTCTTTCTGCACCCATTTTGTGCCAGGTACTTTGGGGAAAATCCGGAGGTGACTTAAACATGTTCTCTCTCCTCCAAAAGCACAGACTGCTGTTGGAGACTCTCACCTTTTTAGACACAATGGAAACATGTGGCCTAGATATAAAGAACATCAAGGGGCATGGGGTGTGCAGTTTGGTGACTGCATGAGTGGCTGCTGCTTGTTGTGCGTCCATGCTGTCCTGAGGGCGAGGCCCAGCTTGACCTTGATCTATCCAGACCAACATTTTGATCAATGCCTTAGATGAGGACTTGGAAGCATGTCTCCTCTTCAACCTCTGCTGCCACCATTTTGTCTGTGTGGCTGTCACCTGTCCCTGTCCCGCCCATCGCCACAGAGCAGCAAGCATTTGATTGGGTCACTCCACGCTTCACTGGCCTCCCACTTGTCCCAGTGCAATCCCTGACCACTTCCAAACTTGTCTTCTCAGTGTGCCCCTCGCTCCCGGCCACAGGCCTTCCTGGGCCGCTCCTCTGACTTCAGGGCCTCGCCAAAGGCTATGCCCTCCCCCTGGGGTGGCCTCCAACCCCATGCCCACCCTGACTCAAATGGACTAGATGGCACCCTTTCCTTTAGCTCCCAGGGTAGACATGCCTTCCCCAGGGAGGCCGCCCCGGGACCCTTAGCCAGCTCAGCCCCTGCAATGTGCTCTCAAGGTACCCTGAGCTTTTCTTTCACGTTGTAATTATGTAGTTGTGTAATGAGCTGCTTGGTGGGTATTTTATGCACATAAGTGTTTGCCAGGTGAGCGAATGCCCATCCCATATGAAGAAGGTGGGACACTGACAGGAACCGCCATTGCCTCACCAGGATAGATGTATCATAATAGTTTTTTTCCAGGAACTGATGAACCCTCCCTCCCTGCTTTCTCTCTTGTTCCACAGATTTTAGTCCTAGATCCAGCTAATAGAATTGTGAAGTTAGGAGCTGTGCTTCCAGGACAGGTTGTGAAAAAAACGGTTTCCATCATGAACAACAGCCACGCCCCACTCACATTTAGCCAGTCAGTCCTGTTCTCGATTCCAGAACTCCAGGAACCCAAGGTTGGTGCCCAGGGCTCCCAGTGGCCTTTTCATGCTTCCCAATAACACAGATGACAAGATGACCGTGGTCTCAACACAAACAGCTCACACTTCTCAGGCACCTACAATGCACCAGGCCATTCTAAGAACTTCCCCTGTGCTACCTTGAGCATCTTCACAAAAGCAGCATAGGGCTAATGTTCTTAGTGTTCTCATTTTATGTATAAGGACACCAAGGCTGCATACCTCAAAAGGGCAGCAGAATGAAAGAGAAAGGGATGGGATTCGGTAGCTCTGGATTCTAATGAATGTATATATCCTCATTGTTTCATTGTTGGAAAGTCATAAAGGAAAACATTTTCACCATAATCTCACACCCAGAAATAATCACTTGCACACGACCACCTTCTTGCTGTACACCCACCTGGCAGAGAGACCACGAGATCAAGTTTCTGGCGTCTCTTCTCACAAGGGCACTACTCCCATCGTGAGGATCCCACTCTCATGACCTCATCTACACCTAATTACCGCCTAAAAGCCTCACCGTCAAATGCCACTCACATATGAATTGTCGTGGTTGGGGGCGGGGGACAGGGGTACAATTCAGTCTATAGCAAGGTGAACACGATGTAGACTGATCTGGTGAAGTTCATGGTCTTTGGGGGTCACTGACACAGAAACAAGTCCAGAACAGCCTAGAAACTGCAGAGGCAGGGTGTGAATTGGGAGGGCCTGCTCAGAGGACAGCGGAGAGCTGTAGAAGGCCTCACAAGGAGGGAGGTCTGTACAGGGTTTATGGGATGGAGGTGTCTCCCAGGCAGAGGTACATGTGCTCGAAGGGGTCTGTGCTTTTGGAAAGCAAGGTATGATTCAAGACAGCATGGGCGCTGTGGACCATCTAGGGATTTCCAGATACAGAGAGGCAGGCTGGGAAAGCTAGCCAGAGCAAGAGAGGCGGTGGCACCTCATCCCAGGGCCCATGCTGCTGGCCAAAGACAGAGGGCAGACTTGCTTCCACTTCCTCATTCATCCAAATCACAATCCTCCGTGCTGTCGGGTCAGGGCCCCTGACCGTTGAGCTGAGCTGCCTTTGCCTCTTGAGGTGACGAGTGACCTGTACTGGCACCAACATCATGGTGTTTGGAGAACTCACTGAGATGGCTGCTCCCGCGTGGTTTCTGGCCCACCGCCTGCTGCCACAGTCCCCCTGCTGGTGACCACACAGCACCCTGTACCCCAGGGAGCTCGAGCATGGAAGGAGCTTCGGCTTCCTGAAAGCTGATTTGGGTTGATTTCAACCAGGACAAAAGCGCAGTGGCTAGAGGGGGCAGAGTGGGGGGAGGAACTATATGAATTTAAACAGGAGTTTAGTTCTTAAGCTTTAGAAGACACGGGTCACCCAGGGCACTTTTGAAGATGTGAGCTCCAGGCTCTCCCAAAATCCAGTTGGAATGGGGCAGGACCTGGGAATCTGCATTTTAAAGAGCACACTGGGAAGTATGGTACATGGAGCCCAGGGAGCACTCCTTGGAAAAACATGGGCGCACTAAGTGTTTTCTATTTCCTCTTATCTTACTATTTCCTGCACCAGAGAGTAGGGGTCATTTGCAAGGAGCTAGAGAGAGAATTAACATTTACTGAATGCCTATTATGTGCCACACATCTATATAGATGATCTGAATCTTCACCCTAGAATAAAATTTCACAGTAAAATTTAAGTAACTTACCAAAGATGGCACAGCCGGTAGGAGAGAGCAGAGTGGGATTTGACCCTTGGGCTATTGCAGCCCTAACAGCAAGACCCAGGAATGGAAGCCTCAGATGCCCCCTGCTCTCAGCTGCTGAGCTTCATTGTTGTTTTGCCCAGGTCATCACCTTAATACCGTTCTACAACATCACCCTGAAGCCCAAAGAGTCCTGTAAGCTGGAAGTCATCTTTGCCCCGAAGAAACGCATCCCTCCCTTCTCCGAGGAGGTGTTCATGGAATGCATGGGGCTCTTGCGTCCCCTCTTCCTCCTTAGCGGCTGCTGCCAGGCCCTGGAGATCTCCCTGGACCAGGAGCATCTCCCCTTTGGGCCAGTCGTGTATCAGACACAAGCCACACGTCGCATCCTTATGCTGAACACTGGTGATGTGGGTGCAAGGTAGGAGAGTAGCATCTCCACCCAAGGCCGAGCACAGCTCTCCTGACTCTGGATTTGCTCTGGATTTGGACTGGATATTTGTTTTACAAGTGTGGCCGCTTTTTATTTATTTCCCCTCCCTTTCACAGCCCCTCCCTTCCCTCAAGATGGGACGTGGCCCTGCTAAGGTGACTGTGGCTGCCAGGATTACAAAAGTTAATTCAATAGAGAACATTTGCTTGGTGCATGTTATATGCCCTTTACATGACTCCTCTTGCTTAATACCAAAACAATTCTATGACTGATCCATTTTACAGATAAGACAACTGAGACTACTTTTCCAAAATCATGCATTTAGCAAGCACTTACACTGTGCAAGTGCAGTGCTAAGCATTCTTACGTATAAGCTCCCATTTAATTATCCCAGACCCCCTGTGAACTGGTACTATATTATCCTAATTTCACAGATGAAAGTGAGGCTCAAGGAGGTCAGGTGATTTAGCTGAGGTCACATGGCCAAGAGATGAGAAAGACGGGATTGGAACATGAGTATACCTCTGACTGCTTTCCTCTCCAGGCTCTTCCCTCTGGCTAGCATGTGCCCAGCTACTTAGGCGTGCCACCATAGCTGTGCAGGCAACCCTCACCCAGACCTGAGTGTGGAAAGTGCCCTGAGGGTGTGGTGTGGCGGCCCGGGTGCTGGAAGCACAGAGGGATGGCCCGCAGAGAGATGACTAAGAGTGCCACCAAGAGCAGGTGCATCTCTCACATGAAGGCATCTCCTCAGCCCTCCTGGTTCGAACCTAAAAGGCACTGCAGGGAGTGCTTATAGCCACTACCTGGGGAGGGTTCCAGTCCTAGACCAGGTCCTTCCTAGCTGTGTGATCTTGGATACACGTGTGTTAGTGTGTTCAAGTGCATGTTCCCCGATGAGTCACTTGCCGAATGTAAGATAAGATGCGGCCACTTCCCACCCTGCTCAGGTCTGAGAGGCAGCCAAGCTGTGTTACCCAGGAGTGACCTAGCTCTTGATCTCACCCGCCTTTGCTGTGCCCGTGATCTTCCTCCCCCCACATCCCAGGAAGTATTCAAAGAGGTGAACCTCAGCTAAAAGACCAGGCAGTCTCTTGATCTCAGCAGCATTAAGCACACCCCCAGATACTAGTAACTGTCTTTCTTGTCTCCTTTTGTCTTGGAAAAGGTTTAAATGGGATGTCAAAAAATTTGAGCCCCATTTCTCCATCAGCCCAGAAGAAGGTTATATCACTGCAGGCATGGAGGTTTCTTTTGAAGTGACCTACCATCCCACTGAGGTGGACAAGGAGAGTCTCTGTAAAAACTTGCTCTGCTTCATCCAAGGAGGCACTCCTCTGAACCTAACCCTGTCTGGAGTCTGCGTGGGACCACCCTCAGTAAGAGAGGTCAGTAGCTGCTGCCCACAGAAGGGCCAAGTGGCCAGAGTGGGCCCAGCAGGCTCCACAACTGAATTCACCTGGGCCTTCTAGAAACAAGTGACTCTGTTCAGACGGTCCTGAATTCAAACATTCAGACCTGCTCCCTTCCACCACAGGGCCTTTGCATATTCTATTCTCCGCTGCTACCATATTCATTTCTCCTCTTCATTTAGTTAATTCCTGTTCATTCTTCAGCTCTCAACTCAAGCATCACATTCTCAAGGGAGGTTGCCCTGACATCTTTGGCTAGATCAAATTCTGTTTGCAAGCTCTGTAAGTAAAGAGTAAACACTTTTCCCTTCTCTCTCATTAAAAAATAAAAGGTCAGGGATGGGGTGGGGTGGGCTTGAGTTAACCCTCTGCTAGCCGTGTCCCTAGAAACCCAACAGTGGACTCTGTTCCGCTTGCAGTAAAAATCACTTATGGTAAAAATGACACCTAAGATCCATCTCTATAATTTTGTTATTGCAAGAATCTTATGTAAATGGAATCACCCAGTGTGCTATAAACATGTAGGTACAAGTCTTGGCAAGAACATATGCTTTCATTTTCTTGGGTAAATACCCAGATGGCTGGGTCATAAAGCAGGTATATATTTACTTTTTTAAGAACCTACTAAACTCTTTTCTAAAGTGGTTATATTTCTACCAACAATGTCTGATATTTCCACTTGCATCCCATTTTGCCAACATTTGATACCACCAGTTGTTATAATTTTGGCCATTCTAATAGATATGAAGTACATCTCATCATGGCTTTTAACTTGTAGTTAATGACTACATTATTAGTCATGACTAATTACATTATGACTAATGACGTTGAGAATCTTTTCAGGTATTTGTTTGCCATCCATGTATCATCTTTGTTGAAGTACCTGTTCAAATTCTCTGTCCATATTTAATTGGGATGTTTGTTTTCTTATTATTGAGTTTTGAGAGCTCTTCATATATTCAGGGAACGAGTTTTACATTTAGATCTTCAATCTGTTTAGAGTTGATTTTTGTATGTAGCATAAGATATGGATCAAAATTCCTTTGATTTTATTTTTTGTATGTGGATATTCAGTTGTTCTAGCACCATTTGTTGAAAAGATTATCCTTTCTCCATTGAAATGCCTCTGCACTTTGGTCAAATTTGACCATATATGTGCGGGTATCTCTTGCTGAATGCTATCTATGTCCACTATCTATTTGACTCTTTTTTTACCAACAGTGCCACACTGTCCACACTGCTAAATTCAGTGGCCAGTTCTCAACCATTGACCTGTTGATAGTATTTGACACCTTGAACAAGTTCCTTGAAGAAAGATGCTTCAAACAGTTTCTTCACATGGCTCCTAGGATACCACCCTCTCCTGGGTTTCCTCCTACCTTATTAGATGCTCCTTCTTATCTCCTCTTCTGATTTTTCTTAACACTGGAGTGTGCCAGTCAGGAATTAGTTCTTAAATTTCTTCTTTTTCCTAAAAACACTTAACTTCTTGACAATCTCGTCTAGTTTCTTGGCCTTAAAAAAAAAAAAAAACACTGCTATACTGACAACTCCCAAATATGTATGTCCAGCCTGAACCTTTCCTTGAATTCCTCATTTGTAAATTTCACTGCCTGCTTCAAATGTCTGTTTTCTTCCAGGTGGTGAATTTCACCTGCCAGGTACGCTCCAAGCATACGCAGACCATCATGCTTTCAAACCGCACCAACCAGACCTGGAATCTGCACCCCATCTTTGAGGGCGAGCACTGGGAGGGGCCGGAGTTCATCACCCTGGAACCCCATCAGCAAAACAAGCCCTATGAGATTACCTATAGACCCCGCACCATGAACTTGGAGAACCGCAAACATCAGGTAGGCTGAGGCTCCCCCTGCCCCCGTTGACTTTCCTATGTGTTTGGAGGGAGGAGTCATGCAAGAGGGGTGAGGAGAACCCCACGGATCATGTTGGAACAATGGGGGATCATGCAGATTATCAAGTCCAAAGCTTCCCTTGTTGCCTGTATGTTTTCATGTATGGGGGATTTTCTTGGAACAAGGGGCTCAGTTCTGAACAGAGTCCTGGACTCAGCATCAAGCAATTAATATTTAGCTTAATTGTACAAATAACATCATCACAACTGTAATAAAAACTTTTTAAAAGAAAGAAGCCACAATCTTGTACCCTTAAAAAAGAGAATTGTTTTCTTCTAAGCTTTGTTTTTTTAAGTTTATTTATTTTGAGAGAGGGGTGGGAGGGGCAGAGAGAGAGAGAGAGAAAGAGAGAATTGCAAGCAGGCTCCGCCCTGTCAGCATACAGCCTGATGTGGGGCTCAAACTCACGAACCATGAGAGCATGACCTGACCCACAATCTAAAGTCGAACACTTAACCAACTGAGCCACTCAGGTGCCCCAAAGCTTTATTTTCTTTTTAAGTAACCTCTATGCCCAAGGTAGAGAACTCACAACCCTACAATCAAGAGTCAGATGCTCTACCAACCAAACCAGCCAGGCACCCCAAGAACTGTTTTCTTCTATCTTCACTACCAATCCTTATTCAGACACACTCATAGTTGCCATCAGAGCACACCCAATTTTGTATTCATTTTACTTTTACTTTATATTAGATCGTGAACATCTTTCTGTTTAACTAGATCGTCTGTGATATAATCATGTTTAATGATTGCCTAATACTCACTGAATTAGAGTTCCATAATCTATGTAATATTCCTCAGTTGTTGAATATTACTACCAAATTTTTATCAATATAAATGGTTCTAACTAACGTCTGTGTGTGTGTGTGTGTGTGTGTGTGTGTGTGTGTAGCTTTTTCCTCTAAAGGGATTTTGAAGTTCCCGAGGGTAAAGTCACCCAGCTAGCTCAATCAGTAGAGCATGAGACTCTTAAGTTTCCTGGGGTGGAGTTCCTGGTTCAAATACATATGAACATTTTTATGACTTAAAACATACTACCAAACTGCTTTCCAAGAGTTATGCTTATGCCAGGGCCTTTATTAATCCTATGTCACTATTAATCCCGTGTCACTACCACACCTAAAAGGTACCTAATAAAGGACATTCTGTGTCATTTTGACCATGTTTCTTCTTCTCCTTAGGGCACCCTCTTCTTCCCCCTCCCAGATGGGACTGGCTGGCTGTATATGCTGAATGGGACTTCTGAGCTCCCCAAAGCCCTGGCCAATATCTACCGTGAAGTACCATGTAAGACGCCCTATGTTGAACTCCTGCCAATCACCAACTGGCTTAACAAGCCCCAGAGGTGAGACAGTGGAGCAAGGGGTCAGGGTAGAGGAGATGGAGGGAGGACTTCTACTGTCTAGCCTGGCCCTTCCTGCAGTCAGGGCCTCTAGAGATATTGAGAGGCTAAAGGAATCATAGACAAAGTTCCCTGATGTGGCCAAGCATTGTCTGAACTCTAAGCTTCCAGACAGCCAGTGCTATCTATGAATAGCTGATTACTTAAGTCTTCTAGAACAGCACCTGGCATAAAAGAGGTGCTCAATAACATTTATTGAGCTGTTATTATTATTATCAAAATAATAATCATGATGTTTATTATTGAGTGCTCTGTCTTGTCACCTAAGCCACTGGTCAGAGAAGAATATCCCTTGGTTCTTTACTTGCAGTGGGAGTAGAGTAGAATACAAGGGCTAGAGGAATTGACAACCAGCCTGGTCTCCTTCTTTTACAGAGAGGAGCCAAAGGCTGGGAAAAGAGGTTTACTTACTGAAGGCCACCCGTTAGCATAGTGGATAAGGCTCAGACCTAAGTTTGAATCCTAGTTGTTCCAATAACTAGTCATGTGACCTGAGCATGTTTCCTTCTCTTAGCCTCCATTTTCTCATCAGTAAAATGGAGGTGATAATTATATGTGTCTCCTACAGACACTGTGAGGATTAAATACCTTTAACACATGTGGAGCACTGACTCGGTACCCGGCACATCACAGATGTCAATAAATGGTAGGTATTGTTATTGTTAGAGACAAAGAGGACCAGAACCATGGACCTACATGCTTATCATAAAATCAAGAGTAGAGATAGCACCTTTCCTTCTTTCCCTTGGGCAAATGGTTTTATTTTCCTTATCCTCTCTTCATGTGTTTCTGTGCTCCCCCAGATTCCGGGTCATCGTGGAAATGGTGAAACCAGAAAAACCAGACCTAAGCGTCACCTTAAAAGGCCTTGATTATATTGATGTACTGTCTGGCTCCAAGAAAGACTACAAGCTGAACTTCTTTTCCTACAAGGAGGGACTCTATAGTGCAAAGGTATCCACATGTTAAAGGCATTTCCCTGGAACCCTGGAGGTTTGACCCAAGGTTAATCATCCTGGTGTTAGGGAGTGAAGATGTCCTCCCACAGCCAGCCCATCCTTATCATGTTGGGCTAATCAGTTAGAGACCTGACAAAGGCTTTCAGGATTCCCAGCCTCTTTAAGATGGAGCCAGAGGGCAGGGCCATCCATCCATCATGTAGACCCAAGCCAACCCTTCAAGGCAACAGAATCATGAAAATCCTTAAGCAGTAAAAAGCACTGGACCAGCAAACACCAGACCACAATAATCAGAAAAGATCCCTTTTCCTGAGTGCTTATAGTGGCCAGCATTGTATTGAACACTCAGTACACACAGCTAGTAATGCCAGAGCCAAGATTCAACTCAAAGCCATCTGCTCCAAGACACCACAGGGTCTTTCACACATGAGCTGTTTCTCCTAATTCATTCATTAGTTCAGCAAGTACCTTTAAGCAGATATGCCACATTCTAAAACTAAGTGCTGGCAACACAGCAATAATCAAATATAGGCGCATTCTCGATTTTCATGGAATGAACTGTCCAGTGAAAGGAGAAGGGCATTAACCAAATAGCAGTACTATGAATGTGTAATTACAAAATGAGATACATGCTTTGAAGAAAAGGAGCATATATAGATCAGTAGCTCACAAGAGAGATTTGGGCTAAAGATAATATATGGAAACTACTCATTTACAGATAGTATTAGAATCTATGATGAAGCGTGGAATCAGCTAGGGAAAGATTTTAAAGTGAAAAAAAGAAAGAACCTAGGAACTCATCTCCTACCTCCAGAAGAAATATTTGGCAAAACCCACATAGTAGGATGTCATCTCCTCTCCTACAATCACTGAGGTAGACTGCTCCACTCAGATCACATTCACAGGCGAACAGAGAACCTTAAAATCAAAGTATCATGAAACATCTGAAGAAAAAATAAAGCCACCATAAATAGAAACACCAGTTCAACAAAGAGGAACCCCTAAGATAAAAGAGCTATGAAAGCAAACAGAAGACTTTTAGTGAATATTATATCCTGAAAGGAATAAAGGAAGAGAATCATACCCCTGAAATAAGAACAGTGTATTGTGGAACACAGTCAGAGACCCTAAAATTTTAAAAATCAAATATTTGTAATAGAAAACCACAGAGGAAGGCTGATTAGTATAATGAACTCAGGAAGAGATTACTAGTAAGTTAAAAGATAGAGCTGGGAGTGGGGGGCATGTCTGGGTGGCTCAGTCGGTTAAGTGGCCGACTTCAGATCAGGTCATGATCTCGCGGTTTGGGAGTTCCAGCCCCGCATCGGGCTCTGTGCTGACTGCTTGGAGCCTGGAGCCTGCTTTGGATTCTGTGTCTCTGTCTCTTTCTCTGCCCCTCCCTACTCACACTCTGTCTCTCTGTCACTCAAAAATATATAAACATTTAAAACATTTTAAAAAAAGATAGAGCTGGGTAAAATCACAGACTTTAGCACACAAGCACAAAGAAATGGCAAGAATGGAAGGAAATAATAAGTGCTGGAGAGGTTGTGGAGAAGTTGGATCCCTCATACATTGCTGGTGGGACTGTAAATGGTGCAGCTGCTGTGAAAAATAGTCTGGCATTCCTTAAATGGTTAAACATGGAGTTACTATGTGACTCAGCAATTTCACTACTAGGTATATACCCAGGATAAATGAAAACATATGTCCACACAAGAACCTGTACATAAATGTTCATAACAACATTATTCATAAGAACCAAAAAAATGGAAACAAACCAAATGTACATCAACCCAAATGGAAAAATATAATGGAATATTATCTGTCAATAAAAAGAAATAGAAATGAAGTACTAATATATGCAACTTATCAATGAACCTTGAACGCATTATGCTAGCTGAACAAAGCCAGTCACAGATGGCCGCATATTATATGATTTCACTTATATGAAATGTCCAGAATAGGCAGATCTATAGAAAGAGAAAGTAAATTAGTGGTGCCTAGAAAGAGAAAGGAAATGGGTTAGGAGGAAATGGGGAATGATTGGTAATGGACACAGAGTTTCTTTTTGGGGTGATGAAAATGTTCTAAAATTGATTGTGGTGATACTTTCACCAGTTTGTGAATGTACTAAAACCACTAAATTAACTGGGTGAATTATATGGTATGTGAATTGCGTCTCAATAAAGCTGTTTCAAAAAAAGAATGAAAGGAAATACAACACAGAAAATACCAGTCAAGAAGTTCTAATATCCATCTAATAAGAGGTATTGAAACAGAAAAACAAGATAATAGAAGGAAGGAAATACTCTTCAAAATAATTAAAGAAAAACTTTCAGGGCTGTTTAAGAAAGACTGAGTTTTCTAATTGAAGGGACCCACCAACTTGCCAAATATGGTGAATGAAAAAAAGCCTCACATCTAAATATGTGAGAACAAAACTGTAGAAAACTGGGATAAAAAAAGAAATTGCTAAATGATTCTAGAGAAAATAAAAGGAAATAATCACAATAACATCAGGTTTCTCATGGCAACACTGAATACAAGAAGCAATGGAGTAAGCTATTCATATGATATAGAGTATTTTTAATCTAGAACCTTTTCCAAACAAAACTATTATGAGGGCAAAATAAAGACATTTTTAAACATTCAAGGATTCAAAATAACCTACCCATATGTATAATCCCTGTTTGAAAGAAGCACTACAGAATTAAAAGTTTTTTAATTAGCAAAAATTTTAAAATAAGTAAATGAATTCAAGAAGAAAGCATATGGATACAATGAACAAAGAATCAAAATTCAATTGATAGTTAATTTCAAATAATTATTGAAAAGCAATCTGAAATGAATATTTAATTGACCTCAATATAGGAAATACCAAGAGGAGAAATAAATTAAGGCAAAGAAATTTTTTTTCTCATTTAGTGGGAAGCAAATGGGGAAATGAAAGATATTTGTTTGTTCATCAAGAAAGGCAGGGAACGAATAGAGATAGCCATAAACTGTAGCTATAAACAGAAAAATATAAGTAAATATATGTTTTAAAGTATTAAGTAAAATGACAGGGAACTCAGATCACAGAATCTCTTTACAATAATAAGTAGTAAAATTAACAACACAGAAGTTTAAAAAAAAAAAAAGTTCTTCTGATGATGATGTAATAACTACTACTCCCACCATAAACAACCATAAAACTGAACAAAATATCTGAGACAACCCTTCTTAGGCATTGGACAACAGCAGCACAATATTGCAATCTATCAAAGAGAAGAAAAGCTAATGAGATGAATCTCCATAATTGTCCTGGCTCTCTGCCAAGGGACAATTTCCTGACTGCAGTGCAGTGAGCTAAAGTCTAAACTAAGCAAAGCACAACAGCCTCAGTGAACTGACAATGCAGAAATCAGAATATAGTGCAGTTTAAATAGCTGGTCTCTGTAGGGAAGGAGAGGGACAGCGCATGGAGTGGCAGGATGTCAGGGGAAAGGGAGACAAAACTCTGTGTGGGAGTTCCCTTCGTGTCTTTTGGCTGAGAGTTGTACTGCACATGCACAAAATGAGACTACAGGAATCTATCAGAGAGCAGCTTCTAAAAGAGGTTGATAAAGGAGCAAAGATATGTTGATCAGTCCTGGGGAACACTGGAGGTTTGCCTTAGCCAGGGTGGAGAGATTGCATTAACATCTCATTAACATCCTAGGAACCCTATTGAAATACCAGAAAGGCCCAAAGAAAGGACCATGGCCTTAGGATAAGCCCTTAAAGAGCCTAAAACTAAGCAATGACAAGATCTGTAGGAAGGACAAAATTTGGAGACTGAGTCCCATCAAGTTGGAAGGTCTTGAAAAACACCTTGAGCTTTCTATAGATCTGCTCTAACAAAGCATAAAGCCAAACCTACACAAGCTTAAGGTGATAAGTCAATGATTGAACTGCCTCCTAGAATAAAATCAACACTCTTACATGGAAGATAACAGAATCTAGAATCTCTACAATGATCATCAACAATGTCCAGTATACAAACAAAAATCACTAGACTCGTAAGGAAGCAGGGGAATGTGACCCATAGTCAAGAAAAATGCAGGCAATGAAAATGGGCCAGATATTGGATTTAGCAAAGACTTCAAAGCAGCTATTATAAACATGTTCAGAACTAAAAGAAATATTTCAAATAATTAAATACAGACAGATAAGAAATCTCAACAGAGAAATGGAAAATATGTTTTTTAAAAAACCAAATGGATAGTCTAGAATAGAAAACTACAATAAACTGAAATGAAAATTTTGTTGGATGTGCTTAACAGCAGATTGGAGATGTGAAGATTTGGTGAACTTGAAACAAATCAATAGAACATTTCTAATCTGAATAGCAAAGAGAAAAAAGATTGAATAAAAATAACAAGAGCTTCAGGTACCTATGATAAAATATAAAATTTTCTAATTCATGAGTAATAGGAGTCCCAAAAAGGAATAAAGTGAGAATGGAGCAGAAAACTATTTGAAAATGAAATTGCTGAAATTTCCCTGATTTGATTAAAAAAACAAAAACCAAAAAGGATTTACAGATCCAAAAAACTTGGCAAACCTCAAGCAGGAGAAATACAAAGAAAATCATGGTATACAAGACAACCATGTCTGTGTACATCAGAGTAAAACTGCTGAAAACCAAAGAGAAAGAGAAAAGCTTAAAACAACCAGATACAAAAGATAACAGGGGAAAACAATAAAAATTACCTCTGACTTCTCTTCAGTTATGATGGAAGCCATCTGAAAAATGCTGAATTCTATCAACCTAGAATTCTTTATTCACTGAAAACATCCTTTAAAATGGAGATATTTTTGGAGAAAAGAACATGAGAGAATTCATTCCCAGCAGACTTGCTTTAGAGAAAAACACACTAATAGGTATTCTTTGGTCTGAGGAGAAATAATACCAGCTAGAAATTTTACAAGCTAGAAATTTGGGTCTAATGGAAGGAAATAGAGCACTAAAAATCTAAAAATGGTAAATAAGTACATACACACATACACGCATACATATATGCTGCTGCTTCTTAGAACTTTCTAAAAATGACAACTGACAGTTTATAGCAAATATCATAACACTGTAAGGTGGATGTTCTTATGTGTGTAGAAGTAAAAGATATGACAACAAAGGCACAAAAGATGGAGTGGTTAGGTCAATAAAATTATACTTTAGTAAGGGTAGTGCATTTGCCAAATTGGAAGTGTAAGAAACATGAAGGGTCAGTTATAAAGTGGGAAGTGATAAAATATTGACTCAAAATAAATTTGACAAGTTAAAAACTCATGTTGTCAGCTGCGGAGCAACCACTAAAAATCTATTATTAAAAAATATAGCTAAGAAACCAGTAGAGGAAATGAAATACATTCCAAAAGATTGCATGTTGAGTCCAAAGGAGACAGGAAAGGAGCAACAAAGAAACAAAATAAGTATGTAAGTAAATAAGTAAATAAATTAGACACATGGAAAATAACCAGCAAGAAGGCAGACCTCAACCCAAACATAGAAATAATTATTTTAGGGCACATAGGTGGCTCAGTCAACTGAGCATCTGACTTCAGCTCAGGTCATGATCTCACAGTTTATAAGTTTGAGCCCCACATCGGGCTTGCTGCTGTCAGCACGGAGCCTGCTTGGGATCCTCTGTCCCTCTCTCCTTCTCTGCCCCTCCTCTGCTCACACTATCTCAAAAATAAATAAACATTTTTAAAGAAAAGAATTATTTTAAATGTAAAAGAGTAAACACTCCAAGTAAAAGACATGGTGCCAGAAGCACTCTAAAGCTAAATACAGGAAGAAGTTGAAAGTAAAAAGTCAGGGACCCCTGGGTGGCTCAGTCGGTTAAGTGTCCGACTTTGGCTCAGGTCATGCTCTCAAGGATCAAGCCCCGCC